>OU015499.1:86289750-87009750 GCA_907164885.2 Dolomedes plantarius | reverse complement strand
CTTAAAAGTTGACGTACATGGTTTTGAATATACCGGTAATGAGTTTACTGGGTTGCAATTATTTTTTTGTCGTTTTCGAAATTTAAATCATGTAAAAGCATTAATTATAGAAAAGAGCACCATTTCGAAAATGAGAAAGCAAAGGAAATAGACTCGGAACGTTACTTTTTAGCTTGTAAAACTAAATTGATTTATACAGGGTGTCCAGGCTAAAGGTATCCAAATGTTATGACTTATTTTTACGGAACTACCCATTATAGTTTTAAAATATTTATTTTAGTAGAAAGAATATCTCACCAAGTTTTAATATCAATGATAGATTTCGATCATGGTATCATAGGTTTCGGTGTGTACACCTTTCGTAGCACGACTGACGTCCAAATGGTAATCCAGTTCTCTCCATGTGTTTACGGAACTACCCATTATAGTTTTAAAATATTTATTTTAGTAGAAAGAATATCTCACCAAGTTTTAATATCAATGATAGATTTCGATCATGGTATCATAGGTTTCGGTGTGTACACCTTTCGTAGCACGACTGACGTCCAAATGGTAATCCAGTTCTGTCCATGTGTTTAAGGGGACAGTGGATATTCAAACCTAACTTTTTTTGTTTTGAATGGATTTGCTTGCAATTTGAATATGTGATTAGTACCATAGATATGTAAAAGTGGTTAAAATTTAAAGATGAAATATTAATAATTTATGAATTATTAATTATTAATTATGTCAAAAATTGTCCTAATTAAAAATGTTCCATGCGCATTTCTTTTGCATATAATATGGTAATTTTTATTTACAGGATACGTTATAGAACTAACAATGAAACTTATTGCTTATTTTAAGCATTCATTAAAAATATAAAGAGAAAAAAATAATAATAATGAAAACACCCTTTTTATTACGCAAAATACCTATAAATCATCTTTTCAAGTACAAAATTTTGGAAATTCTGAGCTACGAAGCATAATCATTTTCAATAATATTTATTTGATATACAGTTAAGTATATAAAACTTAAATTTCAAAGCAATACGATAGTTAGAAATGCGCCTGGAGCAGTTTGAATATTCGTAAGACATTCGTAAGTCCACTGTCCCCTTAAGTAGCACATGAGGAGTTATTAGATTTTTTGCTTGGGGACCGCTGTGTATGAACAAAAACTTGAAACTGTGGAGGAGTTGAAGAAGTGTGTCATTCAAGCAGTTCGTGTAATAACTCCTGATATGCTACGAAACACTTGGAGAGAACTGGATTACTATTTAGACGTTTCTCGTGCTACAAACGGTGCACACATAAAAAATCTATGATACTCTGATTGAAATTTATGATTGGCATTAAAACTTGGTGAGATGTTCTTTCAATTTAAATATTTTTTTAATTCTAATGGGTAGTTCCATAAAAATAAGCCATAACTTTTGGATACTTTTAGCCCCGTATTTAGTTGCTGATACGAGCTGTTACGAACTATATTTTGTTTGACAAATCTTGTGTTACCAAATGGAGAACATTAGCCTGAATCCTTAAATACCGGGATGAATTCTCACTGACGGATTTTCTTTTCCAGTCTCACTTTTTTTCATGGGTTTCAGTTCCCTGGTGGCCTTAGAAAGTTTTTTTTTTATGCTCAATATTTTTACACAATTTCTCTCTCGAAAATTTTGAAAATTAGCCCTAACCCATTATTACCGGGTTCAAATTTCTCTAACGGATTTTCTTTACCGGTCTACGTTTTGCTCATGGGTTTCCAGTCTCTGTTATGCTTTTAAAGCTTTTATAAAATACTAAGTTTCTTTACGAAATTTCTTTCTCAAACATTGAGATGATTTAAGGCATGGCGCTGATTTCGCATTTATCAGTAGCAATATAATTAACTTTCAGAAATGCTCTCCAGCTGTCTAAAGCTAATTATTGGGGCATACGAAATGAAGCTAAATGTACGTATATCTGTCGAATTATTTTTTTTTCAAAAAATTAAAATCTATGAGATTCAAAATTATTGTTTCAATTCCATACCCTCTATCAATGGATGTTGAAATGACTATTTGTTTTCAAAGGATACTCAATGACCAAAAAAAAATCTGTCAGACTCTCGTCTCCCATTCTTAAGTGGAATTGAGGAACGTGAGTAATAGCGTCTTCAATGAGCCCAAAAGAAACGCAAACAGGTGTCGAACGATATACACCTTTGGAGAAATGCGACAATAGGTAAAAGGACGCAAACTATTTAGAATGATTTGTGAAATCCATTAGCGGCGCGCTTTTACCTTGGAAAAGTCGGCAGGAAAGGAAATTCGTCATAGATGGTTCGAGAAGGCGCTGAGAAGAATGCATAAATAAAGACAGTGTGGCGAATGGAGGGGAGAAGAGATTTGGACTGTTGAAGGGTCAACACGCGTACGGAGAGAGGGTCTCGTACAGACTTTGAATAATGGCCCGGCTCTCATGAGTGTAGTAACGTTCGTAGGAACGAACCTTTGTAAATGATTTATTTAACCAATATTTTAATGTGTCAATAAACCAGATGTAAATAAGAGTTGGTGCTACAGTTATGATTACTTCTAGCTGATAATCATTTGTCGGATCACGACTTTAAAGGTTAACAAAATCTTTCTCCTAACTTTTAATTGATTGTCCTGTTCTTTGTTCGCTCAGTCTCTTTCCCCCCCCCCCATGTTTTACCTTTACTTGTACTATCGAAGCTTTTTGTTGTAAGCTGCGATACTCCCCGCTTTCTATTTTCCTTTCTACTTTCGTTTTTTACTGATCACTGAAGTTTTATACATTGCTATATCATCATACAGTGGATCTCCCGGCCCATGTACTGTAGTTACAACCACTCTTCCTGAAGCTCTTGAAGCATGACCAAAAATGTCTTCCCAGGCCTTGAAACTACAGCCGAAAACCCGATATTGGCTGTTTATCTTAGTGTTTCTGGCTTCCAAATCACTACCAGCCATTCGAGAAAATGTGCTCTCGTGACTCCCACATATTGCTACATGTCCAGTATTATACGCAGTATATGACCAGTACGCATTCCAAACGTCTGAAAAATAACAATTTGAGTAATGGAATGTGGATATGGTTTAAGTTTGCTGTGTACTAAACTTATTGGATTTCTACACCTCAAAGTTAACCTATGAAGAAAATTTGCCCAAGGATATCCGAATTGGATTGAAAGATTTTTTTATTTTTTAAATTGTTCTCCGTAACAAACAAAGAAATTTTACACCCTGGGCATTTTTCTTTTTTTTTTAACCCTTCAGCGGGCGTGCCAATTTTTGGAACACCAGCAGGCGAGCGTGGCACAAAGTGCAACGTCTCTTTCAACCTTGATTATTCCTTTTGTCATATTTTTTTTATATTGAAAATAATAATTCTGCATTTTATAACAAGATATAAAATGTTGATAATATTGAGATTTATTTATAATTAAAGACAAAAGAATGCAGATACAATCGCCTTATTTCAAAACTGTCCGGTTTATTGGATCTGAGGACAACTTGCGAATGGATTCCTGTTATGTCCAAAAGCCTAAATAATAAAGAGATTGTCCATCATTGTGATATGCGGGATACCATGTAATAGCTCCTCATTGGATCGAGTACGTCAACTCCTGCTTTTGTGGTATTGTAATCCAGTATAATCGTTTTTTTACCACTGTTAAATCACGACTACCAATGAATGGAAAAGAATACAAGGGTCAGAAAATCTGACCTGCATTAGAAAGGGTGTAGCTATAAATAGAAACTGCTTAGAACATTCAAACCTAACATGTAAAAACAAACCATTCAAAATTACGAAAATGTTGCACTCTGTACACGGGCGCACCCGATGAAGGGTTAAATGATAATATTTTAAAATCTTAATTATTCGGGTGAAAAAAAATCTGTCTAGTGTGATTTAAACACTAAAATATCCTTTGGTAGATAGGAAATTTATAAAATGAATCGTATTGCAACTTGCAGAAATGTTCAGTCTATCTGAAAATACCCTTTTTAGGTACTTTGGGATTATCCCGTCGACCATTTTCGCAAAACCCGATATTATCACCAAAAGGTAGCTTTTGTGCCAATAACCGCAAATTTTATCACATTTACTGTGTAATCCTTGACTACGCGCGTTAGTGTTCTTTAGCGTGTTGAAATATACTGTTTTTTTTTTACTCCGCTGCAAAATGATTCGAATTTAGAATTTGCCTAGCACCGAAGAGAGTGCAGTGGCATATTTTCAAGAGTATGGAATCATTTCTTCTAAGAAAATATGCGTGAATGGCGACTGCACAAGGATAATGACTTGTTTGTTTGCGCTTTAAAAGCTATCAAGGACTTTTAGCCGCCAAAAAGATTGATAATAATATATATGGTTAGATTCAAGAATAATTCAATGTGCAATTATAAAAAAATAGAGGTTTTTACTTTGTTTTGATTCTTTTTATTAATAATGCGTTTTAATAATATTATTGTATTAATAATAAATTTAATGTGTTTAGAATGTTTATTTTGGAAATTGCTTTTCATTATGATGGCGCCAAAGGATTTGCGTATTTTCGCGATCGTTGACAGGTCGACGGAATAATCCTAAAGTACCCATTTTTATTTTATTATCAGCATTTGTGTAGCTATAAATAGTAGACACGCTTTCTCCATAGGTTAACACTGAGACGATAGAATCCAATAGTGTTAGTACAAAGCGGCCTTAACTGTACTTTGTTGCTGTAACTTACTTTTCCATGCGGTGATATGCGTCCAGTTGCAGGATTAGTTTCGAATGCATCCATGTTAGTAGTGGCTGTTTTGAAATACATCGGGAAAGGATTCCTGTTCTTCAGTACCATATCATTGGGATAATCCTTGCTCAGTTTTAGGAACTTCGGGCTCACAGACACGAGGATTTCCTCATCATCCTTTGCGCAACGGTCGCAAGGGGGTTGCTGGACGCGGTGCTTTGATTCGGGAATCTGCATTTTCCCCCTAAAAAAAATGTCGGAAAGTGATTTTGTTATTGAGATAAACTGAGTTACGGATGGCAGGAGAATTAGTCAGTGAATCGTTACAGATTTGCTTTTAACTGTTCATGCCCCCAACGGATGTGAGAATATCACAGTTGCAGACCATTGTTGTAGTAAAAATGAGTGTTTGCATTTAGAGCAAACAGTTGTGTAATTGAAAAAAAATCAACAATTGAGGGATGTCGATTGTTGTAAAGCAGATCAAATAGTAATTTTTTGGTTACCATTTGGGTTAATATGGACAACATGATACCGTCGCAAAACTGTAGCGATATGACGCCAATGTGGCATTGCAAATTGAGGGACCATGTGGTAAAAATTAACATTAATCTTTCTAGCAAACCCGCCAAACATTTGGCGTAAAAAATGGCTTGTCAGGGAACCGTATCATGTTTTTCATATTTACCAATATTTTAATTTTTAAGAGGAAAGGTTTCGTGAGGTGTGCTTGTTTTCACAACAGAATAGGGTGACCCCGCCAAATTGGCGATAAAGTGCCAATATATATGTATGTATGTATGTAGTATGTATGTTTGTATGTATGCTTGTTTGTATGTTTGTATGTTTGTATGTATGTATATATGTATGTATGTATATATGTATGTATGTATATGTATGTATGTATGTATGTATAATGTATGTATGTATGTATAATGTATGCATGTATGTATAATGTACGTATGTATGTATCGCAATCGCTCCAAGAAGTGTGCCAAGGGGCAACCTATTCTGATGTAATACCGGTGTGCTTAAACACGGTAATCCCTTTTTTGGAACTGTGGTAACCCTAACAATGACAATGGTAAAAATAATATCCGTAGTAGGGTATAACGTCAACTTGTCATTCACCTGGCGAAATTTATCAGCTCGCATGACGCACTGAATCATAAACTACGCTTTTAGACTTTTGATTTTCTTTCACTCTCTTTAACATTAGAATTACTAGCAAATAATCTATTCCTACTTCTACAAATGTAAAAATTGGTCATGTATAGCAACTTGGTGTTTCAGTAGTAAACAATCAATATAAGCAAAACTGAAAACTGCAGATTCTTAAAATCCACCATAGAAAAATACAAATTACTACTTTAACGCATATTTCCATACTAGCTTTATATACCCGGCGTTGCACGGGTGAACCCTTAATAAAGCTTACTTGTATGATATGTATATTTGTATTTTATGGCAATCTATACCCCTCTCCACTGGTCATCATCCCATCAGCATATTATAATAACCCCCCCCTCCCCATTCTAATGTCAGCATTAAAATGTTTCTTTCAATTTTGATAACCCACTGGATCCCGGCCCTTCGAGGAGTTTGAGGGCTTCCCCGTAAACCCTTGTGAAAATCGCCGGTTTCATAAACAAAGAATTACCTGACGTTGCCCAGGATAATAAAAATGAATGGAGTTAACCTGAGCTCTTGATGTATACGTACTAACAACCGAAATATATACAATTCACACACACACACACTTTTCCACACTTCATTTAATTAAGATTGATCTCTCTCTTTTCTCCTACCACCAATTTGGTGTGCAAAATGGTGATATATAGGAAATATAAATTATTCGATTGTTTCAAGCATTTTTTTCAAAATGTAAAGCGAATGTCGAAAAATCGTGACATTGATCGTGTTTGTTACATTTAATCGTGTTTCTTACATTTTAAATCAAGAATCTTATGGATATCTGTTTCCTTCTTTGAGATATGACGGAATATGTAAAAAACACGTAAAAACACGTTTAGCCCCTCTAACCCCGTGGGGGCCAAATTTTGAAAAATCCTTAAATTGGTTTTTAGGTATTCATATTCCTTAGATTTTAAAGAAGAATCTTATGGATATCTGTTTCTTTCTTTGAGATATGAGGTAATATGTAAAAAATACGATTTGCCCCCTCCCCCCCATGGGGGGACCGAATTTTGAAAATCCTGAAATTGGTTTTAATGTATTCGTGTTCCTTACATTTTAAAGCAAGAATCTTATGGATATCTGTTTCTTTCTTTGAGATATAAAGGAATACGTGAAAAACACGTTAAGCCCCCCTCCCCGTCCCCTGGGGCCAAAATTTAAAAAATCCTGAAATTGGATTTCAGGTATTCGTGTTCCTTACATTTTAAAGTAAGAATCTTATGGACATCAATTTCCTTCTTTGAGATACGAAAGAATATGTAAAAAACACGTTTTGCCCCCCTCCCCCCCCCTTGGGGGGCGATTTTTGAAAAATCGCTTCTTAAATGACGCCTTCAGCCCAAAAGTAATAAGCTCTTAAAATTTGATATCTGTATCTCCAATAGTTTTTGCTGGGTGTTGATTCCTTTATATATATAGATAAAACACGTAAGAACACGTTTAGCCCCCCCTCTCCCCCTTGGGAGACGAATTTTGAAAAATCCTGAAATTGGTTTTTAGGTATTCATGTTTCTTACATTTTAAAGCAAGAATCTTATGGATATCGATTTTCTTCTTTGAGATATGAAGAAAAATGTGATAAAACACGTAAAAACACGTTTTCCCCCCTCCCCCCCCTTGGGGGCCTAATTTTGAAAAATCCTGAAATTGGTTTTTAGGTATTTATGTTCCTTACATTTTAAAGCAAGAATCTTATGGATATCTGTGTTCTTCTTCGAGATATGAAGAAAAATGTGATAAAACACGTAAAAACACGTTTTTCCCCCCTCCCCCCCCCTTGGGGGCCTAATTTTGAAAAATCCTGAAATTGGTTTTTAGGTATTCATGTTACTTACATTTTAAAGCAAGAATGTTATGGATATCAATATCCTTCTTTGAGATATGAAGGAATGTGCAAAGAACACGTTTTGCCCCCCTCCCCCCTTGGGGGGCGAATTTTGAAAAATCGCTTCTTAAATGACGCCTTCAGCACAAAAGTAATAAGCTCCTAAAATTTGATATCTGTATCTCCAATAGTTTTTGCTGGGCGTTGATACGTGTATGTATATATATATAAGTCAGGACTTCTTCCTTTATAGATATAGATGAAGGCCTTATTTGAATAGTGGGCCAATTCCACTTTTAAAAAAAAAGGAGTTAGCCTCACTTTCATGTTCATACAAGTCATTTCTATCTTATTTCAAAACTGGTACACCTCCAGATTATTTCTGCTGTCAACCGAGGTTACTTCAGTAGTGATGTTTCAGCACTCATTAGACTTTAAAGCTATGTATCTCAAAATGAACAAAAAGGGAGTTGGCGCACTGTTCAAATAAGGCCTTCATATGTTTTAGTTTGTTATTTCAATTTCCCCACCATTTTTTTAAAAATATTGTAAGCTTCATGGCGGTACGACGATTAATTATTTTACGGAATCCTTATTGACAGTGAAGCTCTGGAAAGCGATATAGGTGACAGTAAAGAAGTGGGTACCCCTTAGCGCAGTTTTGGGAAGTTTATTCTTCAACTGCTGTTTCATACCTTCCGACTCCAACGAGAGTTACGCACGATCATGCGTGCGTACTACAATTATTGAATGGCTATTTGTATTGTATTGTATCAATGTATGTACATGTCAAATTTCATTAAAATCGGTACAGTAGTTCTAGAGATAATCGACCAAGTCTGCAAATTCTCTTAATTTCTTACACCAGTGTATTTTTAGCCATCTTTAAGCAGATTTGAATTCATTTACAGTCGATTTTCTTGTTTGAAAATTTCTGATAATTGCTCTCTTTATTACGCATTTCATAATTTTCTTTCAAGTTGATGGGATAATTCATCAAAAAATTTTTAAAAAGTATTTATTAATACATGGAATTGTCAGGTTTATGTGATTCAACAGAAAATTTAGAAACGTGGTATATAAAAAGTTCTTTTTATCTTGTAATTATGTATTCAAAAGTACATATCTTTGTACAAAAGACTCAAGGTGACTGCCTACGTTGAAAATGCCATTTTTTGACTATTTTCGTCAACTTCATATTTTGCAAGAATCTTGTAAATCAATGTTTTCTCTTTTCAAAACCGTTTTGATTTTTATTCTACGTCAATTAGAAGCAGAGTTATAGCTATTTTAATAAACATCGTCTAATACAAAATTGAAGTGACAAACAACTTTAAATGCGTCCATTTTTTGACTATTTTGGTCAATTTTATTTTTTGCAAGAATCTTGTAAATCAATCTTTTCTCTTTTCAAAACCGCTTAGATTTTCATTCTACATCAATTAGAAGCAGAGTTATAGCTATTTTAATAAACATCGTCAAATACAAAATTGAAGTGACAAACAACTTTAAAGGCGTTTTTCTCAAAATTATGTTTTTTAGCACAAATCTCTACCGTTATCATGATATTTCACATAATAATGCATATAATTTGATAAAATTTTCAGGAAATGTTTTAGATGCTATTGTTAATGAAATGACGTACAATAATTGATGTATAATAAATTCTTTTTGGTTTGGGGCTGTTTTTATAAGGAAAAGAATGACGAATTGGGGAAAATTTTCATATTGGAACATAAAATTGTCTGTATTATTTTTACATTTTAAAATTTCTCTTAGATTGTAGGTCATTTTGAAGATAACTGTTATATGTATCATGTGTAAGAAAGAAATTAAAATAGTAGCATTAGAATTTTGTTCAGAGTGATAAGCGTTTTAGCTAAATTTAATTAAAAATTACTTCAAATTGACCAATTTATAAAAAAGTATGGTATTTACAGGAAAGTTTTTTTTTTTAATTTTTTATTTTTAAATGCTGTTTTACCATAAGAGACCAAAAAATCCTTAAAAAAACAATTAAAAAAATTTGGCTCCGAACGTAGGCAGTCACCTCAAGTCAAAATTATTGTTCTGCGGTTGGTATAAAAGCCAATAATTTGGTTTATTTAAATCACTTTTTGACTTCAGCACTTTATACCGGGCACCATACATATATTAGTAAAAAGAAAGACACACCATATTTTTTTATTAAATAAATAGTGCATAATTTCTGCATGATAACTTTCTATTGTCTGAAGAGTATCATTGACTCTTGAAGAAATTCATTCATTTTAAAGATGTTAGGCTTTGGGGATTATCTATATACCGGCAAAAAATATCAAAATAGTCACGGATATTGACAATCAATAAGTACTTATCTTTGCAGACGAACTGATGTTTCAGGTAGAAAATTCGTCCCTTCTAAACAACGGGAAACATTTCCAAGAAGAACACAAAAACTGTTCGTTTTCCAATTCACAGTTCCTTAGGGTATCACTCTGAGAATAGTATAAAACCGTACGACTTCTTCCTCCTCTAAAAGAGGGGGGTGGCATAAGAAATTCGTGTTAGTTTCTGAGAAAAATTCCTTTTCACGCAGGACTGCAACAAGTGCAGCTCCGGGCCAATTTTATCTTCCGGTAGGAAAAACGGTGGACAAAATAGTATGGAATTGTGCATCCTACCCAATAAAGCAAAAAATTCATTTTGTCTCAGCTGCAGTTCTTGATATATATATATATATATATAGCTGAAAACCCGCACTTCGCTACGGGGTACATTCAGATTAAATACAACAGTCAATGTATGCAATTAATGCCAAAAATAAAAAATATATATATAATATATATATACCGTGGAATCTCGATTTATCGTTTTTCAAGGGACCGATTGAAATTAACGATAAATGCGGGAAAACGATACATGCGGAAACATAGCAAAGCAATATGATCGTTGGGACTGGATAAAATGAACGACACATACGGAAAAACGATGGATCAGAAAACGATCGATCGATATTCCACTGTATATATATATATATATATATATATATATATATATATATATATATATATATATATATATATATATATATATATATTTATAATAAATACAACGATCAATGTATGCAATGGATGTAAAAAACAACAAAAAAATATATTTATAAAAAAATCGTAATGCATATTTTTATAGACAATTTAATGCAGAAGAAAATATTCAAGTTAAATCTACACTGCTGGCCACAGTAAATGCAACACCCTGAAGGAAACATGCAAATAACATGAAATATACAACATGCATTAGCGGTGGTGAGATATGCAAATGACTAGAATTTCAGCGCAGACGCACATCACGCGCGCCTGTGGCGCCACTTCAAAGCGCTATTTAAGGCTTGGAGATTTCGACGATTTCAAATTCGGCAATTGTGTTTTTCTTGTGGTTTTTTCAATAAACGATCAATTATGCCTCGTCGAAAACATCGACCATCTTTTGATTAAGTATCCGAGTTCGAGAGAGGAAGGATAGTGGCCTACCGAGATTGTGGATTATGTTTCAGGGAAATCGGTAGTCGTGTTGAACGAAACAAAACAACTGTAATACGGATATGTGATCGTTGGATGCAGGAGGGTACGACGGACCGTCGTGTTCGATCGCATCCACCTCAGCGCACCACTTCACGTGATGACAGGCAAATTGTGTGCATGGCAGTGACGGATCGCTCAGTCACATCACGAACCATAGCACAGCACATGCAGTCTGTAACGCATCATCCAGTGTCTGCGCGTACCATTCGACGCCGTTTACAGCAGAGTGGTCTGTCCGCAAGACGTCCATTGCTTTGTCTACCCTTGACGCAGAACCACAGACGTCTCCACCGCCAATGGTGCGATGACAGAAGGATGTGGACGGCTGAATGGAATGAAATTGTCTTTACTGACGAGTCACGCTTCTGTCTGCAACACCACGATGGTCTCATTCGAGTCTGGAGACACCGTGAAGAGAGGATACTGAACAGCTGCGTTATGCACCGCCACACTGGTCCTGCACCGGGTATTATGGTATGGGGCGGTATTGGATATCACTCTCGCACACCTCTAGTACGCATTGCCGGTACTTTAAACAGCCAGCGCTACATCTCCGAGGTGTTGGAGCCAGTTGTCCTTCCTTACCTTCAGGGCTTGCCCACAGCCATATTTCAACAGGATAATGCGCGACCACACGTGACACGCATTGTCCAACGGTTCTTCGTCAATCGCCAGATTGAATTGCTTCCCTGGCCGCCTCGCTCTCCGGATCTTTCACCGATAGAAAACATGTGGTCCATGGATGCTCTACGATTGACCCAGATTCCATCCCCAGCTGCCACAGTAGATCTACTTTGGCAACGTTTGGAAGCTGCTTGGTCTGCTGTACCCCAAGAACTCATCCAAAGTCTCTTTGAATCAATGCCGAGGCGTGTGGCAGCGGTGATCTCCAACAATGGCGGCTACTCTGGCTACTGATTTTGGCAGGAACCACACTTCACAGAAGTCTATAAATTTAATCATTTGATACTTGGTCAACATGTTATCTACAAAATAAATTTTGTTGTGATATCTCTTGTCTTTCTTGGTGTTGCAATTTGGGTGGCCAGCAGTGTAATAGAACATACTAAAGAATATAGTACAGTTAATATAGTACAGTTTGAGGAATATATATCTTTACTGTACATATATCTTTTACTGTATTTTAATATTTTTTTGGATAATGTCCAATCGTCTGCCGCATTAACAAGAAAAAAAAA
Source organism: Dolomedes plantarius (assembly GCA_907164885.2). NCBI lineage: Eukaryota > Metazoa > Arthropoda > Arachnida > Araneae > Dolomedidae > Dolomedes > Dolomedes plantarius. Next base: position 86,997,238 of record OU015499.1, on the reverse strand, counting down.
TTTTTTTTGTCTATTACGTTGTTATGCACGTGACGATAAATTAATTGAAAGTACCAGAAAAATAAATTACGGATCAGCAATTAATAAATTGAATTCTGAAAATGAATATTTAAAGAATCATCGAAAATCAGAAAATGGAGGTAACGATTCGAAAAATATTTCATTTTAAAAGAAATTTCATGATCTTTCTCGTGATATAAATTTTTTAACCCGCAAATTGTCAATCTAAATGCAAACTTTAAAAAAGTTACAAAAACAGCTTAAAAATTTAATTTTTAAAAAATCTAAGAAGAATTTTCAAAAATCTTTCTTAGTGCACCCCTGCACTATAAGAACCTTTCAGCCCTTGAGGTCCTGCGGTTTGGTCTGTGCGTTGTATGTCAGTCAGTCAATCAGTCAGTCAATTACGGAACTGCTTATATATATATATATATATATATATATATAATATTATAAACTAGTAATTTCTTAATTCAACAATCTTAACATTTAAAAACTATTAATTCCTCACTTTACTACTCCAAATTACAAACCCTTTTTTAATTCCTTGAAATAGGTAATTTCCCTTGGGCATTCGTGTTAAAATCCAAGAGATATTCTAAATTTTAGCATTGTCATCCCAGTAAATCTTATATAGAAATCCCATAGTAATAGCCTTTGTAACCCCAGGCAATATTATTAAAGATGGCTGACTTTTTAACGAAATTAAGCTCGACGCGGCGTGGCTACCGAATTAGATCAGATCAGAGCATCAACAAATAACTTTTATCCAATCAAAATGTAAGTCACACCTCTGTGTCACGTGATGGAATGACTTTATAAAACTATCTGGTGTCTAAAATTAGACACACTCTGTAAGAATCGGTCTGCCATATAATCCCGGGCGGACGACTTGGAAAACTTAATAAAATGCTTTAGATTCAATTACGTATCTGTGGTTCCTGTGTCTGCGTTGGGAGTCTTTGCGGGAAAATGCTCGGTTTGTCATCATGTGTATCGGCGACGTCATCCACTCTGGCCTGTTATTTGTTCCTCCATGTCGCCGATATTACAAGAAAGTCGGTAGGATTCGAACCTACGCGGGAAGATCCCAATGGATTTCCAACGAAATAAGCGGGAGTACATCGTAAAATTTTGTGCGCCTTCGACGCTCCTATTTTTTTTCTCTCTTCTCTCGTCTTGCCGTGTGATGACCAGCAATTGCGGATTTAAATTCATCGTTCTTCTATTCGGATTTCAAAATGTGCTTTTTTTTCTTGCCGTGTGACGACCAGTGACTGCGGATTTGAATTCTTCGCGAGTATCTTCAACAAGAGTGTGCGCGAAATCGAAAGTTAATTTCCAACCATGTTCTCCTTAGTGAAAAGCGTTCTATCGTGCGGTGTTTTGTCAAACAGCGTGATCATCTTTTCTTTTTTTTAAATAAAAATTTATTTTGTGTGTCCCACCAATGGTGCTTCAGAGAAGAGAAAATGTTCCTGCATCAGCAACTCATTCCAGCTTTTGGATTTGCAGAAAAATATGTAATAATCTGCGGTAAATCTTCACTAAAGTAAATTTATTTTGTTCCATATAATAAAATTCGGTCTTAAATCAACATAAAATTAAAGGTAAGACAGATTGTCAATGAAATTTTAAAAGTTCTTAGAATGTTAAATGAAAATTTGTGTGTAATGTTTAAATATTGGGATTTTAATGATATTGATACTCTGATACAATTAGAACAAATTTTAACGAAATTTAATAATGATTTTGCTTAATATAAATTTGATATAGTTAGTTATCTGGCTTCTGTAAACATGAATCGTATATATTTTTAAAATGTTTTCAGTTATTTTTAATCATGATGTACTTCTGTTTTCTCGTGCGTTATAAATTTGGTTTTGATTTGGGGTTTGGTTTCAAGTGAAGGATTATAATTTAAGTTTTGTGTATTTAAATTTCATTGCTAGCCACATGAATATTTACTATATAGAGATTATAAGATATTTGAATTTAAAGAAATTTTTGAGACTTATATGTGATAAATTTATTATAAGTGTGTGTTTTTAGTGTAATTTTATAATATTTCTATGTTCTTTTTCTGATAATGAATATTTTAGTGTTTTAAGATAATTAATGATCCTTGGTTACGTTAAACTGAAATATTAAATGAGTAAAGTAATGTTACAAGTATCTAATTTAGCACGCAGTTCTGAATCGTCGCGGAGAAAAAGAAAAAAAAAATAATAACGTAAATCATTTCCGTTTTCGAGCGCGTTGTATTGCATTTCGAAGGTCGCCTCCGCAATAAATTTAAATGCTCAGCATTAGTTTTGTAAACACGATCACGAAAAGAGCCAAACTTGTTTTGATTCATTTAACTTAGGATTTTTGCTGTTCTAAATTTAAACATATGATGCCTGTGGTTTTGGTTTTGGAAAATATCTGCAGGGATAACATAGTAATTTTCAGATATCAAGAAAATTTTATAATTTAAGTACTTTGACATATTACATTTGATGTTGAAACCTCGTAAATTGTTCTACGAATTTAAGTAAAGGAGATTTCCGGTGGTTTGAGTCGACAGTCAAAAGGCGTTCTATGGATTTCATATAAACGGAACGTCTTTATAACATGACTTAGGGTGCCAAAAAACCACAATTGGAGAATTAAAAAACCATTGTATGTTATATTTGGTTCATCCGCCCCAGAAAATTCTCGAAATAGAAATAATGAAGAATAATAAATAAATAGGAAAGATAATATTATAATGAGAAATATGTTTTAAGATATTAAATACAAATGATGAATATTTGGGAACTTTACAGCGAGGATTCATACCAAAATGTGATATAAGAAAAGAAAAATTAATTTTGGTTTATCGATTTCATGATTAACTTAATAAAACTGAGATGGGTATTGGTAAAAGATTATTATTTGTGATTATTATTTTGATTATTTGTGTCAATTGATAGAATAATAGTTTGAAATTTGAACATTAGCATTAAATTATGGCAATTGATAGAGAATATTAAGGTATTATTATTGTTATTATTGGTATTAGGAGTATTTTATTGTGTGTGTAATACTTTCATATGTTATGTATGAAATTGATAGACCAAACTTTCACACTAAACGAGATTCTGAAATTGTCCATGCTTGCAGATTGAGATATTATAATGCACCAGAGAACTTAAAACTACACCACGAATAATGACAAACATTAGATCCATTTTTTTTTCTTTTCTATGTGATGCTTAACATCATTATATATTTTTTTAATTGATATAATTAATTATGTGTTGTCCTACTAAAGATATATATATAAAAAAAAATTTAAAAAAAAAATTTAAAAAAAAAAAAACTGTCTAACTTAAACTTTCTTCTTAAGAATACTATTATATGTGAATTTTTCGGATCTCAATTTAAACACCGACTATGACAACTCTACTTCTTTAACCTTTCAGTAAATTTCCTACTTCTTGAATACACTTTCCTATCACCCAACTCTACAAGCGCGTTGGATGCCGTCCCAACTGTTTAAGATCTTATTATTTTTTTTTACTATTTGTTTTTAATTCAACAACTCAGTCACTTAAAGTGCTGAAGTTCATATGCTTGAGTAATGACTAAAACAGGGCTGGGATGTCCACTCCTTTTGTCCTCCCATTTCTATATATTATACTCCCACAGGTATGACAACTGCACCTTTTCCTTTTCCTCCATCTTTGTACTATACAAGATGCTGTTTTTCAACGCAGTCATATTCTGTCGGAGATTTACGGTTAGTCCACTGTACGGCTAAAAGACTCTTCCTCCTTATTAGTCAGAGAACAATATGGAGAAAGAAAACCCACTTGTTACACAAACATAAACACAACCTCACTGCTTAGAGGTAGAATTAAAGAGCTTGGGTAACACACATACAACAAGGTACCTTCAACACAAAAAATGGATATCCACATTAACTTATAATAAATATACAAAAATGAATAGTAGATAAATAATTTGAAAATAAAGTGAAAAGTATTGAGAATAAATAAATAAAGTTAGAATAAATATGAATAAGTATAATTAAAGAATATTGAATAGAATTTTGGAATGAATAAATATTGTCGAAATAAAATGAATATAAGAAATGATGAAATGAGAATAAGAAATATAAATGATATTGAAAAGAGATTTTTTTTTTGTTGATAATAAGTAATATTGAAATAAAGGAGATAATGGATATTAAGAAAAAATAATGAGATAAATAAAGATACGAAAACTATATAATGAGTGATATGTTTTGTAATTTTTATGTACAATTGATATATTTGAAGTGTGATTTTATTAAATCTTGTGATTTTTATTGAAAGTGTGATTTTTATTATAAACTGTGATTTTTATTATGTAACTAAAGAACTAATTTTCTTTATATGTAAACAAGTCAAGATAATGTGATATTTATGCATTCTACGTTTGTGAAGCAGAAATGACACAGCACTAAAAAGACTGTGATTTTTTTAATTGGTGTTTTTTCCTCAACATACTAATGACTGTGAAAGGACTAAAAATGTTGCACAGATAAATCATTACAAGATAAATAAATAAAATTTTTTTTGGGCTCACTCCATAGTAGTGAACGTTGAGGAAGAATTTTTGAATTTTTCATCCTGTTATCAAAGTCAACTTCATTTACTTAATTTTTGTTTGTTTTTGATATTTTTATTACTATGTTTTGTTATTCTGTATTATTCAAATCGAGATGATAGTAGATATTGTATTAAATGTATGTTTCCAGTGAAAATTTTTGGTAGTTTACAAATTTTTGGTTATGTTAATTGATTTTTTTTTTGAGATTTTGTTGTGTGGGGAGACGTCCCTATTCAACAGGTTTCAAATTCATACTTATGTAGAATCGTCAATTTAATATTATGTGTCCTTCTTTTTAGTGATTTTATATATATTTTTCAGTAAATTTGATAATGTTGCTATGTCAGCTCATCACGTGATCTTAAAAAAATTTTTTTTTTGCAATTTAACTTTAATTGAACTTGATACGTTAACTTATTCCAAATTTTTTAATGCCCATTCTTCTCACTCATCTGAGTGAGTCTGCCCTCCAATGCAGGCATTGTAGGTCAGCCTCTTCTCGGACGGGGGGGATATTCTATAATATTATAAACTAGTAATTTCTTAATTCAACAATCTTAACATTTAAAAACTATTAATTCCTCACTTTACTACTCCAAATTACAAACCCTTTTTTAATTCCTTGAAATAGGTAATTTCCCTTGGGCATTCGTGTTAAAATCCAAGAGATATTCTAAATTTTAGCATTGTCATCCCAGTAAAACTTATATAGAAATCCCATAGTAATAGCCTTTGTAACCCCAGGCAATATTATTAAAGATGGCTGACTTTTTAACGAAATTAAGCTCGACGTGGCGTGGCTACCGAATTAGATCAGATCAGAGCATCAACAAATAACTTTTATCCAATCAAAATGTAAGTCACACCTCTGTGTCACGTGATGGAATGACTTTATAAAACTATCTGGTGTCTAAAATTAGACACACTCTGTAAGAATCGGTCTGTCATATAATCCCGGGCGGACGACTTGGAAAACTTAATAAAATGCTTTAGATTCAATTACGTATCTGTGGTTCCTGTGTCTGCGTTGGGAGTCTTTGCGGGAAAATGCTCGGTTTGTCATCATGTGTATCGGCGACGTCATCCACTCTGGCCTGTTATTTGTTCCTCCATGTCGCCGATATTACATATATATATATACATATATATATATATATATATATATATATATATATATATATATATATATATATATATATATATACATACATGAAATTTTTCCTGTCTGTCTGTTTGTCTCTCTTAATAGAAATCCACAGTTTAGAAGCGACGATACAGTCGTCGTTAAACAGAGCGGAGGGAAGTACGGAATCGAAATTAATTACCGTTAATTTTTAATTAATAAAAAACCACCAATTTTTGAAGGGTGAGTCCAGAAAAGGTAATCTGTTCTTTTTCCTGGATTTATCCCCTCTAGATTCACAGCCCAAAGCGGCCATGTTAGCCTAAAGAGCGAAACAGTGAGTTTAGGCCGAACAGTCATACGTTACTTATGTTGGTTGGTTGGTTGGTTGGTTGCATGCGGTTTAATGGCGCAAGGTCCAGAGAGGAAAAGATGCGCCAAGCACGTTACTTAGGAAATTCATGTAACGCAATTTTTGGCATTTAAACTACTATTAAAAATTCAGATATCAGTTTGAAACTACCTACTTAATATGCATAAATACATATAAAATTAGAGACAGCTAATTCGATATCGTGGGAGCCAGTGGAAGTTAAATCCATACATGATATCGATCAAGGTTTTTTTATACATGAATTAACTCAATACGTTAACGTATCCGACTACGTTGAAAAGTTTAATTTGAGTCAAAAATAACAAAAAAATTTATTTTTTAACTGAATAGATAATTTATTTAGCTTTACAAAACAGGATTATTTTTGTCTCTATTTTAATTAAAAGCCGAGATAATAACCCTTAACTGGAAACACACATATTTCGTTCGTTACAAGTAACATGCGCCTGTGAGACGTGTACATAACAAAAATTTATTTTAGAGGTGTAAATTTAATAAAACTACATATAAAATTAACTAAATATGTTTTATTTGATTTTCACAATACAATTGAAATTAAATAATACATACAGTTAAAATAATACAATTAAAATCGGCATCAAGTAAACAAAAATTACTTTTTTACTCCAGGAGCACAAGAATTGCACACTTTTTTCTCGAGCACTCTAGGCAAAACGGATTTTCACATTTTAAACATTTGTCATTTTTATACAGTTTACCTCCTTTTTTGATAAGGACAATATCGGCAAGTTTTTTTCTTGGGAATCTTATCAGAAATTTCTTGAGAGGCGCTACGCGTTTCTTCAGGTCCTCCAAGAATCTCTCGGGCTATTGTTTTAGGTCATCCGGAAGGTTTGGGATGGACAACCGACGTTGCACTTCATTTTACAACAAACTGTTCGCTAATCTATACTTATATATAAAGAGAGAGCGATTTTGTACGTGGAGGGTAATCTTCAGAACCACTGTACCTATTTGAAAAATTCTTTCACTGTTTGAAAGGTACATTATTCCAGATGGACATAGGCTATATATTATGTATATCTGATCAGTAGAAATAAAGTTAGGGGCTTAATCCTAACAATCTCCATTGTTACCGCTACTGTCCTCTACCGCTTTTTGTGCCGAAGTCTTCAACGATCCTTAGCGTGGTACTATCTATACTTATATATAAAGAGAGAGCGATTTTGTACTTGGAGGCTTATCTTCAGAACCACTGTACCTATTTGAAAAATTCTTTCCCTGTTTGAAAGGTACATTATTCCAGATGGACATAGGCTATATATTATGTATATTTGATCAGTAGAAATAAAGTTAGGGGCTTAATCCTAACAATCTCCATTGTTACCGCTACTGTCCTCTACCGCTTTTTGTTCCGAAGTCTTCAACGATCCTTAACGTGGTGCTATCGTGGTGGGCTTCTTTTCTGACGTTAGCGGTTCGAACCTAGCTGTTCTCCGGCACTCCTTTTTCTTTTAAAAAATTTATTTTAATTATTAACTGACGTAATATTAATTTAAGGTATTATTTAGGTTATTATTAAGGTAAAAAAAGATTTACAATTTATTGGCTATCAACTGGAAATTTATTGGTATAATATTTTGTTCAACCCGGACAAAGTCGGGACGGGCCGCTAGTGAATTTATAAAGTCAAAACGTGTCATTACAGGCGTCTCATCAGAGCTGGCATAGATGATGCCAGAATTTACTAACCGCTATCATATTGTAAAATATCGTCAGAGGCCACCGTCTCGATCTTCTATTCGGTGAATAGTTCTCGATAATTTTGTCTAAATTATCCACTCCTGATTTTGTTGAATTGTAAAAACTTCTTATTTCTGGTTCATTACTGGATTGGTTGGTAAAGTTTGCGTTATGCATGGAGAATATCAAATTGACGGCTTTATTTTGTTTTCACATTGAAGACCCGTCACCAGAGGGGCGAGGAACAAGCTCTTCCACTGAATTTCTACCGACCCTTTCATTTGCCTCATCCTCAATGTCTTGCTTATCTAATTCAGACTCATGTTCAGAATGTTCTATTTCATCCTCGGCATTGTAGGCATCATCAGAATCAAATTCTTCATCACTCGGTTCAACCTCTTCTTCAGGAAGAGCATCCATTGACATTATTTTTTTTTTATCTTAGCAGATATCTTACCATGCTGAAAAAAACTTGACGTATACCAAATTAAATAAATAAATAAATATTGGCGCAAAATTATGTTCAAGAATCTGTTTGTAAATATTTTCCCTTCAAACACATTTCTCGGAGATGGAGAGAAAAGAGAAAGGAAAAAATGTATGCAATCAATGAAATGTCATTTGAAAAACTTTAGAATATAATTACATTGATCTTGAATGTAATATAGCAAGAATATATATATATATAAATCAGTAAATTAGTTGAAAGTTTAATTGACAGGAAGAAACATTTAGAAATCAATTTTTTTTTTTTGAGAACATGAAGGATTTAGAACTCTCCAAGGCATTTCGAGAGTAAATAAAAATATGTATAAAAATAAATTGAGAAGAACAACATGCTGAGCAAACACATTCAAACATAGAACTTGTCATTTTTGGTTAGGTACGTAACTCACACGTAGTAGAAATGAATGTTACAGGTAATACACATCTGTAAGATGAGCATAAATGTTGACACTTCATGTAATAGGCGTCTCTTAGACGCCATACGTTTTAGTTATGACTTTACTGAAACCACAAAATACAACTGATTGGCTTGAAACTTCACAAGCGTTGTTCAGACTATCTATATATATAAAACAGTTCCGTAACTGACTCATTCATTCACTGACTGACTGACTGACTGACATACAACGCACAGACCAAGCCGCTGGACCTAAAGGGCTGAAATTTTGCATGGCGATTCTTCTAATAGTGTAGGGGTGCACTAAGAAAGATTTTTCAAAAATTCTTCTTAGATTTTTTTAAATTAAATTTTTAGCTGTTTTTTAAACTTTTTTTACGTTTGCATTTAAAATAATACATTGAGGGTTATAAAATTTATATCACGAGAAAGATCATAATAATTCCTTCACGATGAAATTTTTTTCGAATTTTTACCTCCATTTCCTGATTTTTGGTGTATTTTTAAAGATTAATTTTTAGAATTTAATTTATTAAATGCTAATCACGTGATTTCTTTTTCTGGTACTTTCAATAAATTTATCGTCACGTGCGTAACAACTAAATAGACAAAAAAAAAATTTTTTTTCTTGCTAATGCGGCAGACGATTGGACAATATTTTGTCTATAAGAATATCCCTTACGATTTTATTATATATATATATATATATATATATATATATATATATATATATATATATTTATTTATTTATTTTGGCATTAATTGCATACATTGACCGTTGTATTTAATTTGAATGTACTCCGTAGCGAAGTGCGGGTTTTCAGCTAGTCTACCATAAGCATACACTGAAGGTTTAATTTGACAAGTAGCGCTAAAGTGTGAAATAAGGGAAATTAGCAAACCTAAGCGTCTCTGTGACGTGTGTTACCAGTTAAGGGTTAATTATTTTATAATGAATATAAAACCAGAAGTGGAGATTTAAATCACTGGAAGTAGGCGTTTATTAAAAGGCCAGGAACCTGTTAACAATCAGTACAAACATAATTTCATTTTTTAATATAATTTTTGTAAAGTTTTAATGAAATAATTAAATTAAGAACACTTTTGCAAACTGTGTGGCAACATTAAATTACTTCACATAGCTTGTAATTCTAAGTACATGTAAAACTAAAACTGCATTTTTCTCAAAATTGAGTTATGACCACTTTTGCTGACTTCAAAAGTGAAAACTCAAATATTGAAATTTTCTGATATTTTCTGTGCCTAGTCTATATATTGTTTCCTAGAGGATGTTCTAAAACAATTTCGATTATATATCGATTATATTCGATTATTTATGACGGTTTATTTCAATAATAACGTTGTAAAATTGGCAAAAAGTTTCATAATAAATATTCGATTAGTTGTAAAATCTTCATTTCTTAATATAACTTTAAACCTGTAGTATATTCTCTAGATGAAAGCATGTAGTTTATTTTGGTATAACTTTTTTTCAGATAATACTAACTGTTTTTAAACCATTTTTGAAGTTTTTAAAGAAATTCCTTAAAATTCTACATATATTTGGCGATTTTGAAAAGCATAGACGTTTATTTTAAATATTGACACTCTCTCATTAATCTTTATTGGAATTAAATCCAATAATTACAAGATAAAAAGAGCTTTTTATATACCATGTTTTTAAATTTTCTGTTGAATCATATAGACTTGACAATTCTATATAATAATTAACTTGCGTTTAACTTTTCATTCCCGTCCCAGCCGATAGATGGCTGCACCATTCTACAAAACAAAATTAACTGAAAATGAAATCAATTCTGATTTAAGATGGCTAAAAGTATTAAAAGAATGCATTGTCTTCATGTTCTGAGCTATTCTACAAGTTTCAAATGTCTAGCTAGTCGGGAGTTAGTTAAAAATCGATTGCAAGATTTTTACTGGACAAACACACACACAAACAAACAAGAAAGCGAGTTAATAAAAACATGGAAAAAATGTATTTAAAGTGTGGCTACACGACGTGATTGTAAAAAAGTGCTCCAAACGTGTTTGGATACCTTAATTATCAGAAAATTTTCTTATTCTAAAAATCAAATAAGGTATCGAAAATATCTTTCAGTCAAAAAGAATTATTCAATTTACTATAGAATAGGACGTTCCACTTAACAATAGCCATTTTTCCATGACGTAAAAGCATAAAATGCTAAGCATATTCTTACGTTACTAAGGCATCGAGCGAATTTGATGTAATTTCAGGCATTTTATCTACCATAAAAGTCAGATATCAGTTTGCAACTCCCTTCTTAATATGCTTAAATTTATGTAATGAAAGAGAGCTAATTCAAAATTGGGGAGTGGGGGAGACAGTGGAAGCTAAATCTATGCAGAATTTCTAATCAATATTTTTTGATGCGAGAATTAATTCAATACGTCAAGAATTACAAAAGTTCCTTTTATTCTAATTGAATCAAACAAGTTTTGAAATATATCTTTTAATCAAAAAGAATTATTCAGTTTACTTCAGAATAAGACATTTAAGTGTGACTGGGAATAAATCCAAAATTAATCTTCTTCAGTTACAAACAACTGGATGGAAAAGAAACATTTCCGATCCGGTTTAATTTAAAATTACCTCTCAACTCTTGGTGACAAATTACTTTCGCAAGTTTTTACTCAAGAAATCGGAACTAAACTCGTTGACACAAATGAAAACTAGAAAAGAAATCGGATAGTCTTTGAGCAATATAATTTGAAACTCTATCTCAAAGAGACATCGAAGGTATTTTAAGGGAGATGTTTTTAATTAACGCTTTCAGAATGAGACTGTCTTTCCTAGGTGTTAAATATCCGTTGGATAAATAAAGTCAGGTAGTTTGAGCATTTATTTGAGAAAATCAGACTCTAGTTAGAAAATCAAATGACAGATCTTTAGAAAGCCTTTTTATCACAAAAAGAAGTTGTACAATTTGTTCTTAAATGTGAACGGTCTTTCTTTATGGTATTAAATGACAAATGAAGTTTTTTCCCCCCTAAATACAAGATTTGTGAATTTTTAACTAAATATCGCGGTTAAAGTAAAGAAGTGGTTATCCCTGACGCTGTTTGGCGAAGTTAAAAAAATTCGCCAAATTCGCAATAAAAGACGATGGTTATTACAGTTCACATGCAGGAAGATGTTGAAATCATTACAGACTCGGACTATTGTAAAGAAGTGAGTACCCCTTTGAACATATAAGACTTTTGTATTTAACGGAATTATCTTTAGTGACTTAGATGCGAAGAATTTATTATGATCAGCCTAAACTAAACCTTCGACTGGAGAGTTTTTTTTGTTGTTGTTTGCATTACAATAACCTATTCTTTACTTTCAATTATGAGGGAAGAATGCCATTTAGGATTTATTCTGAACTATGTAGGCTGTTTAAATTGCCTTAAACTGACTGCATATTCTGTATATACACGTCATTTTGTTGTCCTCTATGTTGCCGTTACCATCGTTTTTAGTGCGATTTTCGCCTTTTCAGGGGTGCAGTTGGCTCTGAGTTCATTTTAATGGACGATAACGCGAGGCCACATAGAGCTCTTCTGGTCTACGAATTTCTAGAGAGTGAATTTCTAGAGATGGATTGGCCAGCCAGATCTCCAGAATTTAGCCCTATAGAGCATGTCTGGGACGCTCTGGGGAAGGGAATTGCAACTCACAACCCCCCTCCTAGAACCATCCAGGGAATGAAAACAGCGTTGCTGAACGAGTCGGACCAATTGCCACAGGAAATGATAAACTGCCTTATTTCAAGTATGAAATCACGCTGCGAGACCTATATATCTGTAAATGGGGACCATACTCCCTATTAACCCATTTTTTTTTTAATTCTGCAACCGCTGTTTCATACCTTCCGACTCCAACGAGTGTTACGCACGATCATGCGTGTGTACTACAATTATTGAATGGTTATTGTTTTTGTATTGTATCAATGTATGTACCTATCAAATTTCATTAAAATCGGTACAGTAGTTCTAGAGATAATCGACCAAGTCTGCAAATTCTCTTAATTTCTTACACCAGTGTATTAAAAGAATGCATTGTCATCGTGTTATGAGCTATTCCAAAAGTTTCAAATGTCTAGCTAGCCGGAAAGTTAGTTAAAAATCGATTGCAAGATTTGTACTGGACAAACATACAAACAAGAAATCGAGTTAAAAAACATGGTAATAAAAACATGGTAATAATAAAAATTTATAGACTTAAGCCTTTTATACACGTCGAAAGATTTTTGTTATCAATACTTACAAATATCTGAAAATCACTTTTTTTTACTTATGCCCTTTATATCAGGCACCATAGATATATTGTCGTTTTTTTTTTGTTTGCATTTCAAACGTGGTTGGCATCTTTCAAAATTCGACCACTACATTGCAAAAATTGTTGGTTTGTTAAATGGGGCAACATATAGGTGACTCAAAAACCCCTTTGGTAGAACCGCAATTTAGACGGAGCACTCTCATGGGTGATATGTGAGGGGCTCGTACCCTATTCCACCCTCTGACCGCATGGAAGGACTTTCCGGTCTAAGAATTATTCCATCAAATATTATAATAACTTCCAAATATATACGAGTATAATGCCAAAATCACTATGTAATTTATGACGCATTAGAATATAGGCAGGCGTCATAAAAGCGAAACGTATCTCAAATATAGATAATCGCATCTTAAGCTCTACTTCTTATATCTGTTAATTCCAGACTAATAGCTATGTCATGACCCTAGGTCCGTTTAACCGTTGCTCTCAAGTTCAAAAATAAAATAGGTCAGGTTAAAGAAATTTCAACCTTTAACATTGCAAACACTGACGTTATGACAAACCTCTGTACACGTATATTTACAAGGAGCTGAATATTTCCGCATACGGCTGATAGTAAATTTTCTAATGGTACGTCTCCTGAATTGCTATAGTCAGTAATGTAAAACTGAAATGTATGTGTTGAAACTTAAGTGTAACACTACATTTATGTGGTGAAATAAAGGTTCATCTATCTCTATTTGCCTTGTAATGTCATTCAAAGTTTTATACGCCTTTTTGAAACTGCATTTACGTTTGTAAACTTAAGTGATAGCGTTAAATAGTTTTCCTGTACGCTTGAATTTCATAATCAGCTTTTTTCATGTGCAGGAAAATTTGTTTTCCTATTTATACCTTACTGTTCAAATTGCATATCAAATCAAGTTCATTTCATTTCGATTATATACAAAAAATTCGCTGTTATTGAATCTGTCTCAGGCACATCTAAGCCAGATTATTTTTTTTATCACATACCTTTATGAAAAACTCTAGGAAGAATAATCTTTAAATGTCTTAAGGGGAGAGATCACCTTTGTCCTCGCAAAAATACACTGATTTTACTACCAAGCTTAATGTGTTGTCAAACAGTTAATTTGCCATTAATTTAAACCAATTTTTTGGGGTAAATTGCACAAAGCTTTAGCTATTAGGAAAGAAAATCAGAATTGTTGGGAGATTATTAGAAATTATTTTATGTAAAAACAAAAATTAATGTTTTATGAATTACTAGCGGCCCGTCCCGACTTTGTCCGGGTTGAATAAAATATTATACCAATAAATTTACAGTTGATAGCCAATAAATTGTAAATCTTTTTTTACCTTAATAATAACCTAAATAATACCTTAAATTAATTTTATGTTAGTTAATAATTAAAATAATTTTTTTTAAAGAAAAAGGCGTGCCGGAGAACGGCTAGGGTCGAACCGCTAGCTTCAGAACAGAAGCCCACCGTGATAGCACCACGATAAGGATCGTTGAAGACTTCGGCACAAAAAGCGGTAGAGGACAGTAGCGGTAACAATGGAGATTGTTAGGATTAAGCCCCTAACTTTATTTCTACTGATCAGATATACATAATATATAGCCTATGTCCATCTGGAATAATGTACCTTTCAAACAGGGAAAGAATTTTTCAAATAGGTACAGTGGTTCTGAAGATTACCCTCCCCGTACAAAATCGCTCTCTCTTTATATATAAGTATAGATGAATCTTAGGTCAATGCACCGCGCGCAGATTTTTTAAAAAATTATAAGAGACTAGATAGTACCCGTCAAAACTTGACGGTAAATAATTGAACAGTTCCAATAAAAAAAGGTTAATAATCTTGTTAAAATATTAGAAATTTTTGCAAAATATTAGCTGCTTTTCTATCCGATGTTATAATTAAAAATGTTGTAAAAATCCGAGTTTATAATTTAAAAAAACGTCTTCTTGGAAAAAAAGCATGCTTACCGCTGATTTTTCAATCCGACTTGCACAATCTAACTACTATGCTATAAATATGCTATGTAAATATATTAAGCAAAAATAAAATATATAAACTAAAGAAAATCAGATTAAAAATTCATACAAATTACTCACATGCAAAAAATTTTTACAGTCTATTTAGGCAGCGCTGCAATCGAGTTTCATAATTTTTTTTATTTTCAAGAATTTTAATGATGTATACACGTGCATTCAATAATTGGATGCGGTAGGCAGCGCTGCAATCTCGTTTTAGAATTTTTTTTTTATTTTTCGGAATTTTAAAGCTGTATACACGTGCATCAAATAACAATTAACTTAACCTACAAATTTGTTAAACAAATGATTTTGGTGTTTTTAATTTCTGTTTATTATTGTATTTTTGCACGTGAGATTAATATAGGCTGATATATTTGTGATGCGGTCGCTCCGGAAGCGTTACTTGACAGAGGCATACACAGAACACGGCAACTATTAGGGGAATATATATTAAATTATTTGTGTATATTCTATCCATAGGTTATACTTTAATCTACACCTAAAACAGTTACTATATGTCACATAAAAATCTTTTTTTCAGGCAAATGTATTGTAATGTACAAGAAATATCATACAAATTTTCGCAAAAAATTGCTATAAAAAGTTAGTAATATATACTTACCTAAATTTAGGTAGATATTGTATAAACATGCTAGATATACATGTTTACAAAACATTAGCAATTTGTGACAAGTAGTTTTGAAGAAATAGTGTGCACAAGTTTGAAAATAAGAGTTTTCAGAAAAAAGCCTTTTAAAGTTTAGAGTTTCTACAAATTACTTTACTGTTAGCTGTATTCCTTTCAGGGGCGGTGGTCCATTTTCGGACCGCCATATTTCTCGTCCTTTCATTTGATTCAATGCATTGCAGTTAAATGAACAGAAAATAACTAGTGCTGCCATCTGTTATCAGTTTAAAGAAAAAAGTTTAAAGAAGTAATATCAGTTTACAACTTTTTTCAAGATTTTTTAGGTTAAAAAGAAATCGAGAAAAAATGTGCACCGTACAAACGGTGTAGATTGTTGCTCTTACATTTGGCCATAAAATCGGTTCTAATTGTAATAAGGACTTCATTTTTTTTAAAGATTTCTGATATTCCATTCTTCAAAATTAAACCATAATAAAAAATTAAGTTTTTTTTTAGGTTTTAATGCGATCTCCCCCCTTAAATTAGTGGAGCGCAACCAGTAGATCGCGACCCACAGAGGCGCCGGGAAAAAAAATTGGAGAGGTTGCAGTTAGTCTGAAGTAAATTTATATACTGAATTATTTAATTTAAAAACATGCTTTAAACATTCTATAATTACATATCTTTAATATTTTTATTTATTTTTAATATGTTAAAAAATATATGATTGCGTTAAATAAGGAGTCAAACACTCTTAAAGAGTACAGGTATTCCTCGACCTACGACCGCTCGCACTTACAACCGAATATTTTTTAAACTTATTTTGATTTTTTTTTCTCAACTTGGGGCTCAGCCCCTAGGCTCGCTATGCTCGCTCCTCTGTTATGGCTTATAGCGAGATACATAGGGGTGATTCTCGGGGAATGTAACAGCTTCCATCCATTTACTGTTGTCACCCTTAATGCGAAGGACGTTTCATCACTGTTGAATTATCAGATTTCAAATTCAATTAAGAATAAAAAATTTAAGATATAGACTTGAACTGAGGTTTATATGAATGAGAAAGCTTTCAGCTTCCAGATGGTGTAAATATTTTCTTTGTAAGATAAGAACTCGAGGAGCATCGATATTACATCCACATAGGGGACGATATTTCTTGAAAAACTGTGTTTAATTTTTTGATGAAAATGTTAGTCTGTTTCAAAATATTTTTAAACAAATGAGATCTAGTTTCTTTTTTATTTTTTTTTTTTGCTTCATTTGAAATCTCCTCGTGTACCACAAGGTATAACATGAGGCTTACAGAAGTAAGTGATAAACACAAGAAAAATTTAAAATTTAAATTACAAACAAAATTTCGCAAGACAGCAAGACTTTCAACACTCTTAACGATATCAGAAAGAACAAGAGGCCAACAAATGGACAGACGTATCACGTCCACCTTTAATATAGCTCGGGCACTCGCATGAAATTTGCAGTGAAAAAGAAAATGTTCAACATCTTCATCAGCATCACCGCAAGCACAAAGTCCACTGGTCACCAAATTAAAACGAAGCAAATAGCTCTTAAAATTTCTATGGGTAGTTAAAACTTGAGTTAAGTTAAAGTCAGTTGAAAAGTGCTTACACTATAAACGCTGAAAAATAGTTGGAAAAATCTTTTTGTCCACAATGCCTTAGACGAAGCAAGAAATTCAGTATTCCAGTCCAAGACATTTTTTTCTCTAGCGACACGCTTCCAGTGAGACGCCGGGACAGACATCACTAAATCTATTTCATGAAAACTCGCTTCTTTCGCCAACTGGTCCGCTCTTTCATTGCCAAGATTACCACTGCGGCCCCGAATATAAGAAGAATGAATCTCAACAACATTTTCAAGATCGTGCAAAATTTAGTGAATTTCTACTACAAGCTTTTCTGTAGAAGCCGCATTACGCAAAAGAAAGAGGGGAAAAAAGAGAATCTGAGCAAATAAGATATTTAATCGTTCCACTCTCACGGAAAGAATCCTGAATCCATTTTACAACCAGGTTTAAGGATACAAGTTCGGCCTGGAAATCAGAACATTCATCAAGTAATCGATGCTGAGCTTTAACCTTCTCTATTCCATCTTCATAAATCACAAAAGTAAGACCAACCCTTCCATCTAGCTTACTACCATCCGTGAAACATATAGTTTTATATTCCTGAAAAACATCCTCTGCATAGTCAATAACTACTATAATAGGTTTCCTACTTGCAGGGTGCGGCAAACAAGAAATTGGAAGCTTCCCATCCAGTGTATTACAAACGTTGTCTTTTATATGGCCCCTCTTAACGTCAAGATTATTTAAGATAATTAAATCAATAGGTGGAAGACCAGAAATAACAAAGACTGCATCATAACTAATTGTCCTACAGAGGCTGTTCGCACATTTTTTAGACGATTTGGTAAGCGGTAATAAAAAATCATTTGCTGCAAAAGAAATAATTGCAATTGTACTATGTTTTTAAAAGTCAAAATTATCGTCTGCGGCTTGAAAGTTTTGTTTTTATTCAAAATGGCGTTTTTAACAAAGCAGTGGTTCGAAGGCTACATTTATGCTCTTTCCGAAGAGAAATATGCATACTCCGTTATCCAAAAACTATGTGAGAGTCATGGTTTTGTGATATCTAAAGCGTCGATAGATATTATCGTCAACAAGAAAGGAAAAAAAAGTCAAATTGGAGCCTCAAGTAGGACAAAAATTCCAAACAAGTATCCAAGGAAAAACGGACATCTTCGACTATTGCAAAGGCACGTTGTTTAATGTTAAAAGAAAATCCCCCTAGTCAAAGGATAGTTGCAAAATCATTAAAATGCTCGGTGTCCACTGTAAACAAAATGATATACGTTGATTTAAATCTTAAGAAAGCGAAAAAAACGCAATGTGCATCGTCTTCTTCCAAATCATATCGCTGAACGCAAAACACGCTGCAGAATTCTATATGAGAAACACTAATCCAAAGAAAAATGGAAAACAATTGTCACAATAGATGAATTATGGGTGTATTTAAATGATTGCAACAAAAAAAGAGCCATTTATTATCATAAAAGGGGAGAAAAAAATTTAAGTACATGGTTCAAAGAATCGAAAGAAAGTTTTTCTAAGGGATTCATGATTGTCGCTGGTTTTTCTTATAATGGCAAGTTAAAAATAAAGAGAGTGGAAAAAATGTCAAGATTAACTCCAAATACTATCAGGAACATATTTTATCGCCAATTTTTCTGAATGAAATACCATCGCTTTACCCACAGTGCCATCAATCTGTGAGACTCCATCAGGACAAAGCTAGCAGTCACACATGAAAATCCACCGTAAATTTCCTAAAATAAATGGAACAAAAAACTGTTATCAAGGCCATACCCTTCACTGATATCCCTACTAAATCTCCCGATGTATCACCTATGGATTTTTGTGCTTTCGGACTTTTAAAATCTGCATTATCCAAACGTCGTCCCAAAACCCTTACAGGACTTTGGAAAGCTGTTCAGGAGGAATGGGATAGAATACCTCTTCTGATACTTCAAAAGGCATTATTATCCTGGAAGTTGCGGTGTCGAAAGATAGTTCAGAATAAGGGATGTCAAATAGAACATTTAAAACACAAGAATTTTATGTAATTTAGTTTTGTGAATACAATATACATTGTCTAAAAATTGTGTGAACAGCCTCTGTATAACCTCGAATAATACGAAGGAGAAATCTTCTTTGAATTCTTCTAAGAAGTCTTCTATTTAATTTCTTTCTCAAGGAGTGTCCCCAAGCTCCCGAAGCATAAGAGATCAATGGTACAATACCCTGATTATATATCAATTTAAGAACATCAGTTTTAACCCCGTAAGTGTTTTTTGCAATTCGCATTAAAACAAGAAGAATGTTTTCACTTTCACTGGAGACATAAGAAATATGCTGCTTCCACTGCAGTTTATTATCAACAGTAACTCCCAAATACCTTATCTGCTGTACTTCTTCAATAGGTTCACTCCCAAGAGTTAAATGAATTCCATGAGCCGGCCTCGATTTTCTATGTATCATCATAACTTTAGATTTAGAAGAATCAAGCTCCAACTTATAAAGTTCCGACCATTCAAAAATGTAATCCAGGATATTTTGAGATATAACACAGGCATCATCAAAGTTTTTACACTGAACAATAAGCAGTAAATCGTCTGCAAAATCTATTTTATAACTATAATGGGCTTCGTTGGAGATGGGAGCTAGGAGTAAGGTCATGTGACCAAATATAATAGTTTATGGATTATTCGTTTCTGCCATGTGTCTTACTCTCCACCCTGTCGTAGGTGTGGCATTTTATGTCATTAACACACTGTTCCCACGGCCATCTTCCATATTCTACATATGTTTCACATTTCCTCTTTTCTTAGCCAAATCACCCCAACACATCGTTCCTCTTCGTTAACCTACCTTTTTTTAACTTAACTTCTTATCTGTTCACATCTGCCATTTCTCTTTGCGGTGCGTCTTTAACCCGTAATTGCCTAAGTATCCTTCTCTTTAGAATTCGGCTAAATCTATCGTTTATTCATTTCCTGCCTTCATCAATTCTTGTCGCGGTCTTCTGGCGTACTCAATTTTCAATTCCGCTTTGCTATTCTCCCGCTTTCTTCTTTATTCCATCTCTTAATCTGCTTTCAAACGTCGCGGTAATTTACCCGGTGACAATAACTATTTTGGATTTTTGAGATATTGCAGAGCAAGTCATTCATAATAATGTTCCAAACAAAAGGTCCCGTAACGGCCCCTGAGGACATCCTTTTTCTAAAACACAATTTTTTGTGATATTTCCCAATGTAAGATCTGCTGAGCGACCCTGCAAGAAACTCTTTATTAGGCAAAAAACATTCTTAGTAACTTTAAGACATCTAAGGAAGTGCAGAATACCAGGCCACCATGCATTATCAAAAGCACCCTTAATATCCAAGAAAGTAAGAAAGGTCACATAATTCTTACGTTTTCCTTGCTTAACAATATCGCATGGGCAGATCAAAGCATCCTCAGATGACCTGAGGATGCCTTGTTACCTGAGTTTGTTTACTGAGGATGCTTTGGACCTAACAATATGAGATCTAGTTTTAAAGAGAAATGTCTGTAGTCTTAGATTGTAAAAAGATCAAAATTCTACGATCATTTTTTGGCGAGTTATCGTAATCTGAAGATGAAAAACTCAATATTTCTTGAAAAACTGTGTTTCATTTTTAGATGAAAATATTAGTCTGTTAAAAATATTTTTAAACAAATAAGATCTAGTTTGAAAGAAAAATGTCTGTAGTCTTAGATTATAAAAAGATCAAAATTCTACGATCATTTTTTGGCGAGTTATCGTAATCTGAAGTTGAAAAAGTCAATATTTTCCCACATAACATAAAATTTAAAAAAAACTTAAAGTCCGACGAAGATGAGACATGTCTTACTTTGGTCTCCCCATTTTTCTGCATCCATTGGTATCGATCTCGACCCCATACCCCCAGCGGTTTTGGAGGAGATAGCATGGCAAGCTTTTTGGAGCGGCAGCGGGAGTTACTTTTTTATAGAATAGAGAGATTTTGATTTTTTTTCTCAATTATATTGCTCCTCGAATGTACAGTACATACCTACATGTATTAAATAATTATTAAAAAATATGATGCAATATTCTGCTATACTGCAAAAAATTATGACTGAAAAATAAAAATGTATGATGCAACTGCCATCAAACTACCTTGGATAACTTTGTTAAAAAAACGTATCTTCTTTCGCAAATTCTGAACCAATGGATTGTACTAACATAAGGGCCTGTTCACATGGGAGTCCGTTGAGTTGCGTTAAGGAAAAGATGACGTTGAGACGAAAATAAACTAATCATATGCCTCCAAATGATTAGCAATAAAATTTTTAACGCCTATGATTGGTTTATTTTCGTCTCAACGTCATCTTTTCCTTAACGCAACGCAACGGACTCCAATGTGAACAGGCCCTAAATGCGTAATGATGGCGAAGAATAATTTAAGTCTTCTAAATAAAGTATAATGCATTTTAAATTACGTATGTAGGAAAGTAAAAAATATATGTATGCACATGCACAAAAAAAATTTAACGACCAAATCAACAATCTCGGTCGTAAATCGAGGAATATCTGTACATCGCTTCCATTTGCTTTTACTTTCTGGCTTACTTCGCTTCCATTTGCTTTTACTTACATTTTCTATACTAGGTTTTCTAAATGAGTAGCTATAAAAACCAGAAAACGATCATATGAGGGTAGCATTCTCAAATATTTCACCAAGTATTGAACAAATACTACACCCTTAGACAAAAAAAAAACGACGCACTAAGATGGGGTAATGCAAATTGGACACCAATCGATATGCATACAGGTTTCGACAGAAAAGGCAAAATTTTAAAGTTTGGCGGCTAATGAATGAACATGTGATGCTGCAGAGCATCTTAACTGCGAGACTGGCAGGATATTAAAGAGGAGAAATTTCGATTCCAGGTCATAAATTCTTTGCGAATTTCATTCCGTGTACTCAGGTAGACAGCAACTATGCCTCGCATGCAGGTGCGCGAACAATATGCGCAGATGTAAGCATTTGAGAGAGGATGAGTAGTTGGGCTCAAAGATGCCGGTTGGTCTAATCGGCGAATCCCTGGACATTTGGATAGGAGCAATTCCACTATTAGACGATGTTGGCAGGGATTTGTGAACCAATGCTGAACACAGCGTCAAGAAGGAAGCGGTCGGCCTAAAGAGACGACAAAACGTGAGGACCGAGCAATCGTCAGAGCGGCACGCACAGCCACAGATTCATCATTATCATCTATCGTACGTGCAACTGGTGCTTCAGTGGCCTCAGGGACCATTCATAGGCGGCTCAGAGAAAGGGGGTTGAGCTCACGGCGCCCCTTGCGTCGACTACCATTGACCTCTTCACCGACAAGCCCGTTTGCAGTGGTGCCGGGCACATTCGACCAGGGATGTCACTGACTGGAGTGGAATTGTTTTCAGTGATGAGCGCCGCTTCGAATTGAGCCCCGATAACCAGTGAATGCATGTCTGGAGACGCCACGGTCAGCGGTGGGATACCAACCTAACTGTCTTCCACCATACGGGCCGAAAATCAGGAGTGATGGTCTGGAGTGCCATTTCATTTCATAGCAGGACCCCTTTGGTTGTCCTCCGCGGTACTCTTACAGAAAAGCGGTGCGTCGACGATATTCTACGCCCCGTTGTATTGACCTTCATATCACGTCATCCTGGGCTTACATTTCAGCAAGGTAATGCCCGCTCGCACACGGCGAGAGTTTCTACTGCTTGTTTTCGAGCTGGCCCAATGCTACCTTGGTGATCAAGGTAGCCGGATTTCTCCCCCATTGAGCACGTTTGGAGCATTATGGGCAGGGCTATCCAACCAGATCGGGATTTTGAAGATCTAACCCGCAAATTGTACAGAATTTGGCACGATATCCCTCAGGAGGACATCCGCCACCTCTATCAATCAATGCCATGCCGAATAACTGCTTGCATAAGGGCCAGATGTGGACCAACGCGTTATTTACTTATTCACTTTGTGAAGCTCTTTCTCCTGAATAAATCGTCCAATTTAATCAAATTGAAATCATTTGTTTTTCTGTACATATACATCACATCTACCAATTTTCGTCCCATTTGAATAGCTCTTTGGTACGTCTTTCTGTCTTTTTTTTTTGTCTAAGAGTGTATGTGAGGTCCAGGTTCACCTTTTTTATCGATTTTTCTTCTGGTTTAGTTTTATATGGATAAATGAAGTTTATAATTTTCATTGTTTTTATATGAAGCTAATAATTTTAAAATCATTCTCTTTTGCTAACTTTAATTTTGACTGATTTTTACCTAGATGAAATACAAATGTATATTTATATTTAAATATGAAGTTTTAGTCACATGAGATTTGGCTAAAAAACAAGTGTAGATGGTAAGGAAGACAGTTTTGTTTAATTTTTATTATAGAAAATAATTATGTACCCAAACAATTTACAGTTCATAGATTTTTTAAATAGTTTCTCAAAGTTTGCCTATTTCGTTTTTCTATACTTTTGGTAAGAGTTTCCTGATTTTTCTTTACATTTAAATTGCTGTTACCACTAAATTTTTATTGGTGTACCAATAAATTTTCATTGGGCAAATTTTTCATTTAAAGACATTGGGTCGCGGTTGACAAAATTTTTTTCTCACCACTGTCTTAAAATACACACGCTTATTTTACAAAGACTGAGTTATATTAAAATGGACGAATTAGATTAAGTAGTTGTATAGTATTAGACCATTTATCATACTTGAAACAGATCTAAAGCTCTTGCGAGCTATGACTTAATAAAGGGAAAAATTCATGATAAGTTTCATTTAGAGTTTACAATTGTAAATAGCATACTTAACAAATACATGTGTTAACTAGAATTTCTTTTCCTATTTTTACTCCAATTAATGAAATGTTAAATTGTTTTTCTCCATTCATCCTCCGAGTTCTTAAAACCAATGAACAACAACATATTGTACGCTGCACTAATTAAAAATGCCTTTTCTCCAATTCAATGTGTCCCATTGTGTTCCAAAAAATATATATATATAACCATGGAAATGTTAAATTAAAAAACTTGTTTTCAAAAGCAATTTAATTTCGTTTCACTTCTCATATCCCCGACGAGCTTAGCCCCAGTGCTTAAGTAAGAACTTATTGCGCGCGAAAGTAATTTGTCATCGTGACTTGAGTAGCAGTTTTAAATTAAACTGAATCGTCCTTTGTCTTTTCATTCATTTGTTTGCTACTGGAGCGTAATGCTGGTTTCATTTTAGCATTTAAATCAGAGTGTCTCTCAAATCTGTTATTTATATGTCAATGGAGCTTTTTTTCTCCTTTCTTTCAGCGAGATTAAAATATGCTTTCCAGAATTTAATCACACGGATTAATTTAGAAAGAGTATTTGTTATTTTGAATTTAGGTGTATATAAATGATCAAATAATTTTAGAAATCCGGATTACAAATATGAAATTTTCGAGGATGTTTCAGATTTCCTTATTTTATATGGGAAGCTCGAAAGTTCTACGGAAATCCCAAAGTCTTTCAATTTATTAAAATGATTAAATAGAAAATATTTGTGTGTGAAACTATGGTTTTTAATAAGAAAATACATATATAGATATTTTTTTAATCAGTAACATGGGATCATTTCAGCAAGGGAGAAAAGCTCTTGTACAGGGAATCAAAAAGCTTATCCGCAGAGTGTCAGCAGAGTGTCGGCAGATCGCCAGCAGAGTGTCGGAAGATTGCCAGCAGAATATCGGCAGAGTTCTATCACGAAACAAGGATTTTCCTTAATTAATCTTATCATTTTCCCACATTTTACCTTATTCTACACTCAGCCTTTAATCATCAATACTCTCATGAATTTTCTTTTGACATGTTATAGATTAGAAACAATAGTCCCTGGAGGGTGGGGTTTATAAATTATATAGCAAAAAATATTTTAATTTTTTAATGAAACCAAAATGATAAGATGGATAGGTAAAAATGTGGGAAAATGATAAGATTAATTAAAGAAAAACCTTGTTTCGTGATAGAACTCTGCCGATACTGTGCCGGCAGTCTGCCGGCACACTACCGATAGATTTTTTACATAAACATAGTCTGACATTCCTAATGAATGAGTAGTAATCATTTATGAATTCAATGCATGTTTCTTAAAATGTTTTCATATAAAATGCAGGTACATATGAAATGTTTATCCACTGTGACTAATTAACATATTCCTCGAAATTTTATTCATTCAAAAATGTATAAATTGGTTTAAAATATAAATACATTTTTCTGCCATAAATGCCAGTTTGTAAGGTTTTCGATATAAATACATCTGAATATTTTTGTGAAAGGAATTTTATGTGATTTCTAATTCAATAAATGTTTTATGGGTTATATGATATGTCTAGGTTTGTTTCTTTTGAAAAACATAAAAAAAAATCTCTCATAATGAAGAGAGCACTATTGCAAATTTTTTCATATCATTACATAAATGCGTCTCACTTTGTTATTGAAAGAAATCATAAACAGTTATGAAAGATTTGTTGAATCAATGAATGCTTTATAAATCATTTTCACGCTCTGTTATGACAGTAATAGGAACATGAAAAACATAATCACGGTGAATGTATAGAATATTTCTAATGATCAGCAGTCAAAGGAAAAATCTAGTTTAAAAATAAATTAATATGTTTTTTTTTTTTTTGTTTTGGAGGGGGCAGAATGTTTATTCGATAAGGCTTTTCACGACTCAATGTTGCTCATATAGCAGTATATGGGATTGTGTGATTCAAAATGGCATCTAACTTTATATTAAGGGGGTCCAGAACAAAAAATTCTTCAAATTTTCGAAAAAACATTTATTGCAATAAAAATTTTGTGTTCTTTTCCGCTTAAAATGACATTTAAATCATGTAATATCTAATAACAGCCAATCAGTGTTTAAACCTGTAAATACGTTTTCTGCATGATGGGTTTTTCGCCATTTCTCGTATATAAATTGTTATAAGTCAAGAACCGATAAAGATAAATGGTTCAAACTTGAAACATGTCTTTTTTCAATTATTTCACTTTAATTCTGATTAAAAAAATTTGAAAAAAAATATTTACTTTTGAAAATATAATTTTGAAAATAAAAGTTACATTATTTTTTATAAATTTTTACTCTAAATATTTATTTTTTTTTAATTAATTTTTAAAAACGTTGAATCAAAATGAAAATTTATATATTTCTGTTTAATTAAAGGAAAAAAATTTGAAATTCAACAAATATTTCGAATTAAAACGATTTTAAATTACCTCATTTTTTAAAAATTTTAAATTTCACAATTTTTTAGATACTTTATGAGAATTTTTATGGTGTTATTTTGTTTACAAATAATTACAAGATAAAAAGAACTTTTTATATACCACGTTTTTAAATTTCTGTTGAATCATATAAACTTGACAATTCTCTCTTAATTGCACAAACCTTCACTTAATTATTCTTTTTCACTTTCTTTTATTTAATTTTAATCACTTTTTAGTCGTTTCCACTATCCACGGACTTTATAAACTTAATTCATATTTTAAGTTTATGAATTATTACATAAAATGTGATTTAAGTTTATAAAGTCTGTGGTTTTTATATTTTTATAAGTTTTTCGCACAATATTTTTGTAAACAAACTCAATTCACATGTAATATGTTTTTAAAATCGTCAAATATCGTTACGCAAAAGTGCGAACATTGAATTCGATCGAAGCGCCACCTTTCGGATTTTTCTGCTTAAAGATGGCTAAAAGTATTAAAAGAATGCATTGTCATCGTGTTCTGAACTATTCTAAAAGTTTCAAATGTCTAGCTAGTCGGGAAGTTAGTTAAAAATCGATTGCAAGATTTGTACTGGACAAACACACACACAAACAAACAAACAAACAAGAAAGCGAGTTAATAAAAACATGGTAATTATATGGTTAATCATCATACAAAAATTTAAAATTTTAACTCAATAAATATATATATTTTTTTAATGTGCCTCGGACCCCTTTAAAAATTCAGGGTCAGCAACATAATGTTTGAGCAAACACTCAAGCTGAATAATGTCGAGAAAGTTACATATCTAACAGTAATGTAGATTTTGCATGCAGATTTCAGGTATTTAATTAAAACGCTTGCATCTTTTCTCGTCTTTTATATTATCGAAATTGCCCCACACGTGGTATAGTGTTTAGAGGCATGAGCTTCCAGAATTACGACCAGTTCACACTGAATCCGGATCGCCACGCAACGCCAGGGTTAAAAATTTTAACCAATCACGGAACTTCATGCATTGACCACGTGATATGTCAAACCAATCACAGGTCGTGTCACCAATTTCGGAGCCAACGTGGTAATCTAACCCACGCTCCGGATTCAGTATGAATAGGCATTTATGATCTAGTTGCGAGGCATCTTGTATACGCATGTATCCATTCCTCTTCCTGATATTTGATTCCAGTAGTCTCCACGGCATATGATAACTCCTGGTGCAGTGTCTTTCTTGTACAGATAACAGAGAAAATAATTTATTTCTGTATTACGGAGCAATTTTTTTCATCCCTAGATCCAAGTCGAAAGTCATTGGTAAAAAATTTCAACACTAAGTTCGTCCACTATGGCTGCTACACAGTAGCCTTAATGTTGCAGTGTACTAACCCTGTTGGATTCTCTCACCTCAGCGTTAACCTCAACGGTGAAAATTTGTACAAGGATTGCCAAATTGGATTGAAAGAATTTTTTAAACTATACTCGGCAATAGAGAAAGAAATTTTACACCTTGGGGTATTTTTCATTATTTTAAATACAAATAATATTTTAAAATTTAAAATTAATCGGGGGAAAAAGTCTGGTATAACACAAAATATTGGTTTAATCATTCGAATTTATTTTGTAGCCTTCAAAATAAGCTCCATTTGATGAAATACACTAATGCCAACGAATTATGACGAGTGGTTTCCAGTAGTCGAAACCACTTCTTATAAGTACTTATTGGTATGGCCTTTGAGATCCTTCCGTGAAATTTGTTTTATGTCTACAATGGACTCATTTATCCACTAAGTGGTAGTTTGAGTTTGGAGAACTGGAAAAAGTCATCTGGCTCCATATCTGGCGAACACGATGCTTGGTCGATGACATTCATTAAGTTTTTGGCTTAAAAAAAAATCGCGTACAAGGATTGAGCAACCTGTCTTCAACAACCTGCTTGCGGTGCTCTTTTTGAAGAAAATCCAGCTGCTCTAGAACAAGCCATTGCAGCGACTCCTCTCACGGCCAAAACACCAATTAAAATGGTGCGAACGGATTAGTGATGAGTACATGACCAGATCTAGAACCATATGTATAGCTTTAATGACGATTTTACATCACCATTTCCTTCACTTTGTCAATGCTTACGGCAGTAGAAGACGTTGAATGTCGACCTGAACGAAGTAAGTCTTCCACCACTTCAGGGCCTCTTTGACTGCTTTGGACCACTCGTATGCTCGTGTTTTCTATAAAGCTGACTCACCGCAGGCCTTCTCTTACATTTTCAACGATTTAGCACAAAAAATTTCCTTGGTAACTGTTGTGAAAACATCAGCGTAAAACTGGTTCGGAAGCATCGTACTTGAAACTAGACGGAACCGGTTTTATTTCACTCCTGATCGCCCAATTGGACATTCTCCAGATCTTCCTACAAAGTTTTAAAAAGAACGTTGGCAACAGGAAAGGTGTGGAAATTTTTCTGGCTGAAGGACATTATGAAAAGTCAGTCCTCGAATGTTCTCGGCGAAGGTGTCCGTCTGTGTTCGTTGAGAGAGGATTGTCTGAAGCACGTGGTTGCGCGAGTGGCACAAGGGAGACTCCACTGGTCTACGAAGGATTTACAGAAATACGGAATTCACCGATGTTTCTTGGTTCTTTTGCTGAGAATTGTATTTTCGAAGAGCACATAATTTTCGTGCTGACCATTGTGCTGTATAAGTGACCATAACATCCGTGCTATAAATTGTGATGAACCACGTGCAAATAATTTTCACTAGCACATAATCTTCGTGCTAACAATTGTGCTGTATAAGTGACCTCAACATCCGTGCTATAAATTGTGATGCACCACGTGCAAATATTTTTTTATGCTCTCCTAATTTGTCTTAAATAAAGTGTGGTAAGTGAATTCCAGTTTTATTCTTTTATTTTTTGAAATGTGCTGATCTACCTTAATCACGGCCACAATTATATATCCTTTACAGTAACACAAAATTCGATACTGTTATCTATTTAAAAATAGCAGAGCTTGAGAACAAACTAACCAAAAAGAAACCCGCAGGCGGAAAAATGGTTGACAAAAAGGCACCAACATTCTGGGAAACAATTAGTTACACTGGACCAATCTTACGGAAAGTTTCTTTTGAATTCATTTTACACAAGTTTTTTAACGTAGGATTACGTTCCTCTATATCAGTCCTCCGGAAAGAAAAATTTCAGACGCTAAAACCGTTGGTCCGTACCTCACGAGTTATAATTTTGGCAGTTTGCCAAACCCAGTCTGTATCGCTTGAACAAGCAGTAAGCAGTTAAACAGAAAAGCACCAAAGTGCGTCAAAATTTTGACATACCTATATGTATATATATACATACGTACATATATATAGATACATATATACATAACACATACATAATATATACATACAAAAGAGGTAAGCAACGATAAGTAATCCTACGTTAATAACCCGCGGTAGTTTCGTTAGAAGAGACTGCCTGATTTTTTTTAAAGGAATCATTCCCAGCATTTATTTGACAGAATGAGCAACGAAAAATTAACAAAAATTCCAATTAAAATGCCCGTTATCTTCAAATAATAGTTTTCACACTACAGAAAAGATTTACGCTGCGAAGGGTATCATCCGAAGGCCTTTCGATCCTTCCTTATAACTAATGCGTTTAGACAATACAAACAGCAGATAAAAAGGGAAAGAAATGAAGGAGAGACAAAAGATTTAGAGCTAACAACAATTTTTTCTCCCTCATATCCAGTAATTTTTCACACCTGATCCCAGTCACTGTTTTTCTGTGTTGTCTTCAATAATAGGAAAAAAATAAGGGTATTTTCTTCAGTATGAAATGTAATATATCACAGAACGTATGTGATAGAGGGAACTGTCTTGGCAATAAATAAAGATTTAGAATTGATTTCCTATAATTTTTTTTTACATGTGAGGCCGGCTTGATATTCTTTTTGTGATTAAATTCCAAATGAACTGTTTGAAAAAAAAAATTCAGGTAGTCTCTTCTAACGAAACTACCGCGGGTTATTAACGTAGGATTACTTATCGTTGCTTACCTCTTTTGTATGTATATATGTATGCATGTGTTATCTATCTATCTATCTATATATATATATATATATATGTATATATATATGTATATATGTACGTATGCATATATATACATACATGTATGTCAAAATTTTGACACATTTTGGTACTTTTCTGTTTAACTGTTTATTGCTTGTCCAAGCGATACAGACTGCGTTTGGTGCGCTGCCAAAATTATAACTCGTGAGGTACGGACGGATGGTTTTAGCGTCTGAAATTCTCCTGTTCGGAGGACCGTTATGGAGGAACGTAATCGTACATTAAAATATATGGTACACAATTGACCGCATTTTAGATGGATAAACGATGAGACAATGACAAGAAGGCCCTTATAATACAAAATGAAAGAAATGTAGAGAAAATCGATTTAAGGTACTTACCTACGTTGAAATGGCTGTTTTGGTGTAAAATTATTATTTCTCTATTTCAGAGGCAAAGATTTAGAAATTCTAAAAACTGCTGTACTTTCATTCGTACGATCATTGGATAAGAATTTTTAGTCAATTTAATAAACCGAGAGCGATATTAAAATACCAGAAGTAGCATCTTTAAAATGCCTTTTCTAGAAAACACAATTTTCAATTACTTTTGTAAAAGAGAAAGCTAATCATTAAAAAAAGTTTTCAATATAGGACAATGAAATTTCACAATAGTGTTTTACATATTACACTATATTTATATTCTAAATCTCCAATTTATGAAAAGATTTACACTTATATTTATGAAAAGATTTATCTTTAAAATGCCTTTTCTAGAAAACACAATTTTCAATTACTTTTGTAAAAGAGAAAGCTAATCATTAAAAAAAGTTTTCAATACAGGACAATGAAATTTCACAATAGTGTTTTACATATTACACTATATTTATACTCTAAATCTCCAATTTATGAAAAGATTTACACTGGGATATTACAAATTTTTGTTTTTGATTCCATTTATATCACATAAACTACACTTTTTCGCCAAATAAAAAGCAATTGCAACAGCAGAATTAAGGCTGCTATGTACTAACCCCATTGGATTCGCTCACCTCAATGTTAACCTATGGAGAAAATTTGTCCACGGATTGGCGACTTGGATTCAAAGATTTTTTTTTAAAAGTTGTACTCCGTCATAGAGAAAGAAATTTTACATTTGTGCACATTTTTCGTTTTTTTTAAATGTAATTAATGTTCTAAAATTTAAATTATTCGGGAAAAAATCTGATATAGTGTGTTTTAAACGCTCATAAATTCCTTCGGTGGACCAAATTTATAAAATGAATCCTGTAGAGCTTTGCAAAAATGTTCAGGCTATCTGACAATACCAATTTTATTTGATTATCAGCATTTATGTACCTGCAAATAGTTGACAAAAATATATTTTAAATAAAAAATTTGGGGGCAGCGCTTAGAGAGAGAGCCATTACAATCCCTCAAAATGTCAGTCCTAAGGTGGGTGGAATTCTCGAACGGTCAGCTAGACTCCTCCCACCACAAGAGTCTGCAAGAAGAGGAAAAGGGAAATGCGATTCTTTTTCTTAGTACATAGCAGCCTTAAGTGCTAACGATTTTTTACAATTAATGCTAATCTTAAGTGTTAAAAGGTTTTACATAATCCTGTTTATTTAGAAAATTTATTTCCATAGAAAAACTACTTTAAAAAGTGTAATAATATGATAAACTAAAATAATATGAGCTTTACACCAAGTATTGGGAAACATATATTGTTGGGCAGCTACATTCGACACAGGATATCCCACTGTGAGACGTAGCTAATGAGATGCTGGAGGGAAAGGGATTCGCAAACGCGAAATGTTTCTACATTAGTACCGGTGCAGTGATCTAGTCCATTTCAAGTGTCTTGGATGACTAAACTTTGTCAGTCACCGGTAAAAATTTAGAGAAAAAAAATGTAAAGAAATTCTGTATAAGGAGCTTTTTACCTCACGAATCCTGAACCTTGAATCTATTGTTTCCTCACCAACCAATAACTCCCTTTCCTCCTTCTCCGACCTTCCAATAGAAATCTAGCTTACATGCAACCAAAATCTGCACCAACCCAAGTACTGACCGAACTGGAAGCTGCTTTACTTTGGTGAAGCAATCTGAAGGAACCTGGAGCCGACCAATCAGTTTACTGCATTTTCACATTGACCAAAACTCGCTCTCTGATGTTATAACCAGAAAGATCTGCGTTAGAAGTCGTTGCCTAGAACACGCAGTTCATCGCATTTTACCTATGGTCCTATGAACTTTTTTACGCTCTTCGTAATCATCGGTCCTGGCTTACAGAAGAGCCCATAACAAATACAGAACCTCGGTCCATGGCTGTCTGTAAGCTGAAGATGTATATTTTTGAAATTAGAACCATTCCTCAACAAAGATCTATGCAGATTGCTTTAATCTGTGTCCGTCATTCAGTAATTGAAGAGTAAAGATACCCAAAAGTTTGATCTTTACGATCATTTAACATTTACGACGAATTGAAGAATTCACAAATAATGCTCTCAATTTTTGCCTGTTCGACAAAAGATTACTGACTTCACTATTACATATTACATCACACAGGGTCGCCCAGTGGCTAAGTGGATAAGGCCTCAGCCTGCCACGCCGGGGGTGCGGGTTCGATTCCCGCATAAGACTTGGCTGTATTCTGGGGAACCGGTCAGTCTTCCGCCTGCAATTGGAACCCCGTCTAGAAAGGGGAGCTGCAACCCATCGTCCATCACCGGTGTCATCGTTTGTCAATAAAATTCTTCTGTGATTGTGTCATTTGTCTGTTTCTATGTCTTGTATTCATATGTACACCGGACTGGGGTGTAATGTCGTCATCCTCCAGGGACATTAGCCCAAAAAAAAAAAATCACACAGGAATATTACAACCCAAACTTCTTTTCACAGCGCGTAATCGCTTTACCGATATGCGGTGTAGTAGCATTCTACACCGCATCATAAATATACGTTAATAAATATCCGCATAATAAATATTGTCATCATAAATATACGTTTTTAAGTGGTAGTGCGATCTCAGCAAAAATATTTATAATCATGGCAAAATTCTCTATAAGGCTGATTCTAAAACATCGTGATTAAAAAAATAGGAATTTTCATTACTTCAGGACAGAGATAAAGATAAGACTGAGAAACGCAACAACAAAGATTTTAAAAATTACATTCCTCTCTGTATGTAATATTTTTCAAAATTAAGATATCTACCCTTTATTATTACATCAAATAAGAAATTGTTCGAGACAAATTTTTTCACTAAAAAAGGAGTACAAATGCAGAAAGTACTAAAATATAGTGTGGATTACATCACTCTCTATATGTACTATTGTTCACAATTCAGATATCTTCACTTAATCATACCAAATAAAAAATTATTGGGATAATTTCTTCACTTATAAAATGGAGTAATATTATATTCCTCAAACTTCTTGATATACACAGTTGAGTATTTCAGAAATAGGAGATACTACAGTGACAAAATCAAAAGAACGGACTCTCGATAAACCTACATACAACTGTCCATGACTAAACACTGGATTTGATAGGTCTAAAGATATTTTGTCAAAAGTTTGTCCTCTTACTTACATTTAGAAATACCGATGGAACAAAATAATAAATTATCTCGTGGATAAATTGAAATTATTCACGTGTAAAATAAGCAATTAAATTGCACCAAATTACGTGCTATCGTCGAACCACTACACACACGCGGTTGGCCTCTAATGTTTACATCTGGTAGTTGCAGCCGTTGCCATTCGGAGTGTAGAAATATCGCCGATTTTTGTGCCGCATACCTACGCGTTTTATATATATAGATATGCTGTAACCCTACGTAGTCCACTGGGATATTAAGACACCCATGGACGTACATAATTCCATGAAAAGAAACATTGAAGGAATAGGTGAACAGAGTACTTATTTGCAATAAAAACTCAAATTATTCTAAAGAATTCAAATTAATACATTGTAGAAAACTAAAAAATCTAGCTTATTGGTTACGTATGTTGATTTATCACCCATTAATCCCATTACCACTGTTAAAAAGACCCGAGGTAGCCTCTCGGTAGCGCGTCGGCTTTCGGCTCTGAGGGATAGAATCCCGACAAACGCCGTTAAATACCTTCGTGTCCAGGAAGGATATGGGCACATTAAATCCGTAGACCGGAAAGCCCTTTTAGTAGGTCAGTGGGTGGGGAAGGTACGATCCCCTAGAGTAGCCCCTGGGGACGTTCAGTCAAAATTGTGGTGGCACCTATCCAAGACGGGCTCAAACCCTTCTTGAGCTATTATAAACCGAGCCGCACTATTGAGCTCAAAGTCTATATGGACCTGGTCTGACATTTCCGGCCAGGGGACATTAGGAAGAACAACAACAACTATTTTAAATGTCACTTCAGCTCAACACAGATTATGACAACACAATGGGAGCAACTTTCATATTACGCTATAACATAACATTTCGTCTGGGAGAGAAATTTATTCCCCTTTTACTGTCCAGTCCTGAACCGACTGTAAGCATTTACGAAACTATATGATAAACTGTAAATCTGCCAAGCTACATATTAAATTAAGTTAGAACATATAATGATTAGAATATTTTGTATGGTGGCTTTTTATTTTTTTTTTTGCTAAATTATTAATTTGAGAAATACACTCTGACACATGTCTGAGAATAACTAAAGGACACGAACTCAAATTTAATATCTAATGTTACCATTTAATTTCTCTTAATATTACTTAACATTAATTTAAACACTGATTACAAACTTTTCCAGAAATCATCATATTAATTGTTATCATACATTAAAAAAATTATTAGAACACATAAAATTCAAATTATATATAATAAATTAGCACTGTACTCTCGCCTGATAAATATAACACAAATAATTATGACTTACCACCACCCTCGTTTGAAATTGAAGCATCTCGTTTCTACTAAGTCGACCAGCGGAATCGGCAAAGCAAGAAAAAAAATGGCGGATAGTTCTAGATAGGGCCACCACGAGGTCCTCTTCCTGTCGCTGCTTATTCTTCAACTCACTAAGAAACGTTTTTTTTACTTCTTTTAGAACCGGCGAGAGCAGAGGTCAGCTATGTCCTCGAACAAACACCTTTCAGCTCTCATTGGCTAAAAAGATGTTGCTAGGCCGTTGCTATGGGGACGCTAAGACCCCTTTACAGCCGAGAAGGGGTGGCAAGTCACTCTTTTATTCGTTCACAAAACCTTTCTACACGATACGCTAAATTTGCCTCCCGGAGGTACATACTTTTTTTCCAGAAACCGGTACAAAATAAACCATAGGCGCGATCCCAAACACACATACATCTTAGGACATACATAATAAAACAGATACACTAAAATGTGCATGGAACCGAATCAATGCTGTATCAAGACTATGACATAGGAAAATATATTTACAAAGTCGAATTCCATGTCACACTATACTAAATAAAATTTACTGGACAACGTCCATAGGATCAGAGTTTATTAAGGCCGCTGTTTACTAACCCTATTAGATTCGCCTCACTGTTAACCTACGGGGAAATTTGTCTGCTATTTAACGCTACCTAAATGCTGATATTAAAACGAAAAGTATTTTCAGATTGCCTGAAATTTTCTGCAGGAATTACTGTATATTTCTTTTTTAAATAATTTTTGTTTAAGGCTGCTTTGTACTAACAACCCAACTGGATTCCCTCCACTCAGTGTTAACCTACGTTGAAAATTTGTCTGCTATTTGCAGCTACCTGAATGCTGATAATAATATAAAAATAGTATTTTCAGATTGCTTGAACTTTTCTGCAGGAATTACTGCAGGAATTATTGTCTACTAGCTGAGTGGCAACCCGATGTGTTGCATTTTCGATTTAAAATGAAATGGATTTATATCTTAGAGATTGAAAACTGTTTAATCACTTTTAAAAATACATTAGAATTTTTTAAAAATAAAATAATGATTTAAAATTCTCTTTTTCAAATTTTGGTTTTTGGCTTTTGAAATAATTCTTTCAAATTTCCGTTTTCAAATTTTGCTTTTTAAACAAAGAAAGAAGCTCATTCAATTAGAAAAAAATTCTAAAGGTTTTAAATTCTCGTTTCCTGAAACTAAAATTATTTGTGGTGCTTTAAAATTATTTCTGGATTTCAATTATTAAATGACTCGTTCTCAACTAATAATTTTTCATTTTGGCAACATGGCCGAATGTAAATAGAAAATCTCATGGGCGAAAAAGTGCTTAAAAAATAGAAAGACAGTTCTCAGGAATTCAAAATTGGTGGCGGAAGAATCCTCATCAGTTGCTCATTAATTAGAAACTTTGAACTAACAACCCTATTGGATTCTCTCCCCTCAGTGTTAAACTATGGGAAAATATGACTCCTATTTACAGCTACCTGAATGATGATAATAAAATAAAAATAATAATTTCAGAATTAGCCTGAACTTTTCTGCAGGAATTACTGTCTAAATCTTTTTTAGATAGAATTTTCTTAAGGCTGCTTTGTACAAATAACCTATTTGATTCGGTCCCCTCGGTGTTATATTTTTGCAGGAGTTAAGGCAAGAATTACTGTATATTTCTCTTTTAGATAATTTTTGTTTAAGGCTGCTCTGTAGAAACAACGCTATTGGATTCGCTCCCCTCAGTGTTAACTTATAGAGAAAATATGTCTACTATTTACAGCTACATAAATGCTGATAATAAAATGAAAATAGCATTTTCAGATTGCCTGAACGTTTATGCACATTGCAACAGGATTTATTTTATAAATTCCGTCCACCAAAGATTCTGTTTTATTTCAAGAGCTACTGTCAATTTTTTGACTAGGGGTCTTTAGACCCGGACCTACAGTTTACAGCCGATTCCTGACGGCTACAAATATCCATGCCGATAGGGGGACTCGAACCCACAGGATCTGAACCGAATGCCAGTGCCTTAGCCATCCTGCAATCATCTAAACATCGTCTACCAAAATAAAATAAGAGGGTTTAAAACACACTATACCAGATTTTTCCCCGAATAATTTTAAATTTAAAATATGATTTGTATTTAAAAAAATCCCAAGGTGTAGAAATCATTTCTCTATTACAGAATACAATTTTAAAAAAAATCCATCAGTCCCAATTGGCAATACTTGGACACATTTTCTCTATAGATTAACATTGAGGCGAATGTATCCAATAGAATTGGTACGAAGCAGCCTTAACGCATCACGAATAATAACTTTCAGGAGAAGTTAATAAATGTCTCCATCTAAAATTTCATCTTAAGCAAGGCAATCCAAAATCTTTGAGCTTCTTTCAAAATTATATAGATAATATTTGAAGAAGCCTTTTCTGAAGAAAATAATAATAATTACAAGATAAAAAGAACCTTTTATATGACATGTTTTTTAAATTTTCTGTTGAATCATATAAACTTGACAATTCTATGTATTAATAAATAATTTTTAAATATTTTTTTGAGGAATTATCCCATCAACTTGAAAGAAAATGAAGTTAATTCGAAGTTAACTTGCGGTTAAGTTTTCGTTCCCGTCCCGGCCGATAGATGGCTGCACCATTCTACAAGACAAAATTAACTGAAAATGAATTCAGTCCTGCTTAAAGATGGCTAAAAGTATTAAAATAATGCATTGTCATCGTGATCTGAGCTATTCTAAAAATTTCAAATGTCTAGCTACTCTAGAAGTTAGTTAAAATGCGATAGCAAGAATTGTGCGGGACAAACACACAAACAAACAAACAAAAGAGAAAGCGAGTTAAAAACATGGTAATAAAAATAGTAGCTTACAGATGATGTATGCTCATATGAGAGAAATTATCTTTTGCTCTCAGCAGTTTCCGCGAATTTATATTCTGTGACAAATCCTTGTCATAGAATATAAATTAGAGAGATCAAAAGCTGGTCAAAATATCGTGAGAGACCAAAATAAATGAAATCCGGAATATTTAGGATGATTTAGAGCTTTAAAACTTAGATAATTTAGAGCTTCTTAAACTCGGTAATTTTTCACACTTGATTCATCAAACTATTTTTGAAATACTCTTAAAGATAGAAATCTTATGATCTATAATTTTTCTATATTTTTCGAACTTTTATAAAGCAATGCATTTGCTACCAGAAAATTCCTATTAAAAATGTTATACAAAGAAATTTTCTTTCACTAAATCGTCTGACTTTAACTTTAAATTTAAAGCTCTTAAACAGACTCAGGTTGTGCTTGAGTTAGTAAGTACTAATGATAGTGTCAAAATACCTCTCTTTCTATCCTACACTGATTGTCATTCTTTAAATATTAAATTTATTATCAGTTCTCTGAATTTAATACTACCTGATATTATTTTGAAACCATCTTTAATTTTAATCCCATTTTCTATTTTTACTTTTTTCTGAACTTTAATTCTTTAAGTTACTGAGCACTATATAAACTATGCTACAGGAGATAAAGTCGCCAAGGCCACGGATCTCCACTTCTAAAGACTCAATTACGGTCGAAAAAATAAGACGTGTTTTTGTTATTGTTGCTTATACAACTTGATCGACAGCAACATCTTTAGATGAAGTCCTGAAAAGACTACCTATGGGCTATGGGAGATGAAGGTGCGGCTCCTGTTTTGTCTGGCACCACAAGGGCCGGAGTCCGACTGGGCCAAAGGACCATTCCCGTAATTTTGAACCGAGTCAAGTGATGAGACCGGAACACTTGACCCCTCACCTCCAGTGGTAATTTTGAGAACTTGGAAGACATTGCAGCCACGACAGATTTTACGTGAACCAGCCGCCATTAGTGTACACGGCAGTGGTTTTGTCAGCGATGAGCATCAAACCAGAGACTTTCAGATTACTCGCCCGCTGCCCTTGCCAACTGGGCCACTGCTATTTGAACAATCATTAGATCAGGGTTTCCCAAACTATGTTCCGACGAACACTGGTGTTCCTCGAAAACCTGTAGTTATTTTATATCCTGAAACGGCTATAAGAAATTCAAACATTTCCGACCGAGTGATGGTCTAAAGTGTCTAAAAAAATTAAATACAATATAACAAATTGTTTATTTTTCTCATTTTTAAATTTTATTTATTATGTGTTATTGCATACCCTAAGACGGGAGGGGGGGTTACTTTGTGACTGCAGGGTTAACTTTGTGACACATAGTAATTTTTTCGTATTTTGGATCTTGCGCCGCGCCCGTCATACAAGAGATGCAAAGGGCAGCGCCAACAGATCGTCCGACATACAGAGACAACTAGTGGCCAGTGTCCGAAGCTACTGAGCGCCATTTTTCTTCGTTGGCGAGAGTATTGTTCAAACCTGTTGTCAAGCTATTGACTCAAACTTCGGAAACTTTGTGTGCCGAATTCTAACACCTTATAGAAACCATCTTCCACAGGTAATTACTTTTTATTGTCAATATGTTGGTTAGATTGTGAGGCAATATAACTTTTGTGTAGTGATATTTCCGAGAGATATGAGAACATAACCTAAATATCGAAATGTTACGGGGTTACTTTGTGACACATTGACACTGTCACAAAATAACTCGCAAAGTCGACCCACCTCCTCCAGCCGCTCGATGTTGTATTTTTCAGTCCTCTAAAATACCACTGGAGAGTATTGACTATCTGGAAAAGACTACCCGAAGGAGCAGAATGGGCCGAAAGACAAATTTCCTCATCCTTTCAAAGAACTGATGGCTGTCCTAGGCACCCGAAGTCTCTTTTTGATGTCAAAGATATAGATAAAGCTATCCAATATTTGTAATCTCTACATATAAAACAGTTCCGAAACTGACTGACTCACTAACTGACTTACAACGCACAGACCAAACCGCTGGACCTAAAGAGCTGAAATTTTGCATGGCGATTATTCTTATGGTGTAGGGGTACACTAAGAAAAATTTTTGAAAAATTCTTCCCACATTTTTTAATTAAATTTTTAAGCTGTTTTTGTAACTTTTTTTATGTTTGCATTTAGAATAATAATTTGAGGGTTATAAAATTTATATCACGAGAAATATCATAAAAAATCCTTCAAAATGAAATCTTTTTTGAATCTTTACCTCACTATTCTGAATTTTAGAGAATTCTTAAAAATTACTTTTTAGAATTTAATTTATTAAATGCTGATCACGTGAATTTTTTACTGGTACTTTAAATTAATTTATCGTCACGGGCATAACGATATAGACAAACAAATTTTTCCTCTTGCTAATGCGGCAGATGATTCGATATTATCGAAAAAAATATTAAAATTCAGTACTAGTATTTTCAGATTGCCTGAACGTTTCTGCACCTTGCAACAGGATTTATTTTATAAATTTCGTCCACCAAAGATTTTGTTTTGTTTGAAGAGCTACAGTCAATTTTTGCACTAGGGGTTTTTAGACCCGGACCTACAGTTTAAAGCCGATTCCGGACGGATACAAATATCCATCCCGATAGGGGAACTCGAACCCACAGGATCTGAACCGAATGCCAATGCCTTAGCCATCCTGCAATCATCTGAACATCGTCTACCAAAATAAAATGACATGGTTTAAAACACTCTATACCAGAATTTTTCCCCGAATAATTATAAATTTAAAATATTATTTGTATTTAAAAAAATCCCAAGGTGTAGAAATTATTTCTCTATTACAGAATACAATTTTTAAAAAAAATCCTTCAGTCCCAATTGGCAATTCTTGGACGCATCTTCTCTATAGCTTAACATTGAGGCGAGTGTATCAAAATAGAATTGGTACACAGCAACCTTAACGCATCACGAACAATAACTTTCAGGAGAAGTTATAAAATGTCTCCATCTAAAATCTCATTTTAAGCAAGACAATCCAAAAGTTTTGGGCCTCTTTCAAAATTATATAGATAATATTTGAAGAAGCCTTTTCTGAAGAAAATAGTAATAATTACAAGAAAAAAAGAACTTTTTATATGACATGTTTTTTTTAATTTTCTGTTGAATCATATAAACTTCGCAATTGTATGTATTAATAAATACTTTTTAAATATTTTTTGAGGAATTATCCCATCAACTTGAAAGGAAATTAAGTTAATTGGAAGTTCACTTGCGTTTAAATTTCGTTCCAGTCCCGGCTGATAGATGGCTGCACCATTCTACAACACAAAATTAACTGAAAATGAATTCAGTGCTGCTTAAAGATGGCTAAAAGTATTTAAATAATGCATTGTCATCGTGATCTGAGCTATTCTAAAAATTTCAAATGTCTAGTTAGTCTAGCAGTTAGTTAATAATCGATCGCAAGATTTATGCTGAACAAACAAACAAACAAACAAACAAGAAAGCAAGAAAGCGAGTTAAAAACATGATTCCTACTAAAAAAATATTCCTACTAAAAATGTTATACAAATAAATTTTCTGTTTCTAAATCGTCTGGATATGAATCTTTAAATCTCTTAAACGGGTTCAAGCTGTGCTTGAGTTTGAAAGTACTAATAATAGTGTTAAAATACCACTCTTTTTACCCTAAACTGATTGTCATTCTCTAAATATTTAATGTATTTTTAATTCTCTGAATTAAATACTACGTGATATTATTTTGAAAACATCTTTAATTTTTAATCCCATTTTCTATTTTTATTTTTTTCTTAACTTTAATTTTTTAAGTTACTGAGCACTGTACATAATTTGCTACAGGAGATAAAGTCGCCAAGACCACAGAACTAGACTTCTAAGGACTCAATTACGGTCGAAAAAATAAGACGTGTTGTTGTTATTGTTGCTTATACCACTTGATCGACAGCAACATCTTTAGATCAAGTCCTGAAGGCTATAGGAGATGAAGGTGCGACTCCTGTTTTGTCTGGCACCACAAGGGCCGGAGTGCGACTGGGCCAAAGGACCAGTCCCGTAATTTTGAACCGAGTCAAGTGACGAGACCGGAACACTTGACCCCTCACCTCCAGTGGTAATTTAAAGAACTTGGAAGACATTGCAGCCACGACAGATTTTACGTGAACCAGCCGCCATTAGTATACACGGCAGTGTTTTGTCAGCGACGAGCATCGAACCAGTGACTTTCAGATCATTCTCCCGCTGCCCTTGCCACCTGGGCCGCTGCTATTTGAACAATCATTAGATCAGGGTTTCCCAAACTAAGTTCCGACGAACACTGGTGTTCCGCGAAAACCTGTAGTTATTTTATATCCTGAAACGGCTATAAGAAATTCAAACATGTTTGACCGAGTGATGGTCTAAAGTGTCTAAAAAATTAAATACAATATAACAAATTGATGATTTTTTCTCACTTTTAAATTTTATTGATTATGTGTTATTCCATACCCTAAGAC
Organism: Dolomedes plantarius; assembly: GCA_907164885.2. Taxonomy (NCBI): domain Eukaryota; kingdom Metazoa; phylum Arthropoda; class Arachnida; order Araneae; family Dolomedidae; genus Dolomedes; species Dolomedes plantarius. The sequence continues at coordinate 86,954,264 of OU015499.1, read as the reverse complement.
GGGGCGGGGTTACTTTGTGACTGCAGGGGTAAATTTGTGACACATAGTAATTTTTTCGTATTTCGGATCTTGGGCCGTGCCTGTGATACAACAGATGCAACGGGCAGTGCCAACAGCTTGTCCTACATACAGAGACATCTAGTGGCCAGTGTACGAAGCATCTGAGTGCCATTTTTCTTCGTTGGCCAGAATATTGTTCAAACCTGTTGTCAAGCTACTGACGCAAACTTCGGAAACTTTGTGTACCGAATTCTAACACCTTATACAACCAACTTCCACAGGTAATTACTTTTTATTGTCAATATGTTGGTTAGATTTAAGCAATATAACTTTTGTTTAGTGATATTTCCGAGAGATATGAGAACATAACCTGAATATCGAAAGGTTACGGGGTTACTTTGTGACACATTGACACTGTCACAAAATAACTCGCAAAGTCGACCCACCTCCTCCAGCCTCTCGATGTTGTATTTTTCAGTCCTCTAAAATACCACTGGAGAGTATTGACTATCTGGAAAAGACTACCCGAAGGAGCAGAATGGGCCGAAAGACAAATTTCCTCATCCTTTCAAAGAACTGATGGCTGTCCTAGGCACCCGAAGTCTCTTTGATGACAAAGATATAGATAAAGCTATCAATATTTGCAATCTCTACATATAAAACAGTTCCGTAGCTGACTGACTCACTAACTGACATACAACGCACAGACCAAACCGCTGGACCTAAAGAGCTGAAATTTTGCATAGCGATTATTCTTATTGTGTAGGGGTTCACTAAGAAAGATTTTTGAAAACTTCTTACAACATTTTTTAATTAAATTTTTAAGCTGTTTTTGTAACTTTTTTTAAGTTTGCATTTAAAATAATAATTTGAGTATTATAAAATTTAGAAATATCATGAAAATTCCTTCAAAATGAAATCTTTTTCGAATCTTTACCTCAATTTTCTGAATTTTGGTGAATTTTTAAAAATTAATTTTAAAAATTTAATTTATTAAGTGCTGATCACGTGATTTTTTTTACTGGTACTTTAAATTAATTTATCGTCACGGGCATAAGGATATAGACAAACAAATTTTTCCTCTTGCTAATGCGACAGATGATTGGACATTATCCAAAAAAATATTAAACACAGTACTAGTATTTTCAGATTGCCTGAACGTTTCTGCACCTTGCAACAGGATTTATTTTATAAATTTCGTCCACCAAAGATTTTGTTTTCTTTGAAGAGCTACAGTCAATTTTTGCACTAGGGGTTTTTAGACCCGGACCTACAGTTTACAGCCGATTCCGGACGGATACAAATATCCATCCCGATAGGGGAACTCGAACCCACAAGATCTGAACCGAAAGCCAGTGCCATAGCCATCCTGCAATCATCTGAACATCGTCTACCAAAATAAAATAAGAGGGTTTAAAACACACTATACCAGATTTTTTCCCCGAATAATTTAAAATTTAAAATATTTTTTGTATTAGAAAAATATCCCAAGTTGTAGAAATTATTTCTCTATTACAGAATACAATATTTAAAAAAATCTTTCAGTCCCAATTGGCAATCCTAGGACACATTTTCTCTATAGGTTAACATTGAGGCGAGTGTATCCAATAGAATTGGTACACAGCAGCCTTAACGCATCACAAGTAGTAACTTTCAGGAGAAATTAATAAATGTCTTCATCTAAAATTTCATTTTAAGCAAGACAATTCAAAAGTTTTGGTCTTCTTTCAAAATTATATAGATAATATTTGAAGAATCCTTTTCTGAAGAAAATAGTAATAATTACAAGATAAAAAGAACTCTTTATATGACATGTTTTTTAAATTATCTGTTGAATCATTTAAACTTCACAATTTTATGTATTAATAAATACTTTTTAAATATTTTTTTGAGGAATTATCCTATCAACTTAAAAGAAAATCAAGTTAATTGGAAGTTAACTTGCATTTAACTTTTCGTTCCCGTCCCGGCCGATAGATGGCTGCACCATTCTTGTTATTTCTACAAGACAAAATTAACTGAAAATGAATTCAGTCCTGCTTAAAGATGGCTAAAAGTATTCAAATAATACATTGTCATCGTGATCTGAGCTATTCTAAAAATTTCAAATGTCTAGCTAGTCTTGCAGTTAGTTAAAAATCGATCACAAGATTTATGCTCGACAAACAAACAAACAAACAAACAAGAAAGCGAATTAAAAACATGGTAATAAAAATAGTAGCTTACAGATGATGGTTGCTAGTATGAGAGAAATTATCTTTTGCTCTCACAGTTTCCGCTAATTTATATTCTGTGAGAAATCCTTGTCATAGAATATAAATTAGAGAGATCAAAAGCTGGTCAAAATATCGTGCGAGACCAAAATAAATGAAATCCGGAATATGTTGGCTGATTTAGAGCTTCTTACACTCGGTAATTTTACACACTTGATTCATCAAACTATTTTTGAAATATTTTTAAAGATAGAAAACGTATCATCTATAATTTTTCTATATTTTGTCGAACTTTTATAAAGCAATGCATTTGCTACCAGAAATATTCCTACTAAAAATGTTATACAAATAAATTTTCTGTTTCTAAGTCGTCTGGATATGAATCTTTAAATTTGAATCTCTTAAACAGGCTCAAGCTGTGCTTGAGTTTGTAAGTACTAATAATAGTGTTAAAATACAACTCTTTTTACCCTAAACTGATTGTCATTCTCTAACTTTTTAATGTATGTTTAATTCTCTGAATTAAATAATACCTGTTATTATTTTGAAACCATCTTTACTTTTTAATCCCATTTTCAATTTTTACTTTTTTCTTAACTTTAATTTTTTAATTTACTGAGCACTATATACTTTGCTACAGGAGATAATGTCGCCAAGACCACAGAACTCCACTTCTAAGGACTCAATTACGGTCGAAATAATAAGACGTGTTGTTGTTATTGTTGCTTATACCACTTGATCGACAGCAACATCTTTAGATCAAGTTCTGAAGGCTATGGGAGATGAAGGTGCGGCTCCTGTTTTGTCTGGCACCACAAGGGCCGGAGTCCGACTGGGCCAAAGGACCAGTCCCGTAATTTTGAACCGAGTCAAGTGACGAGACCGGAACACTTGACCCCTCACCTCCAGTGGTAATTTTGAGAACTTGGAAGACATTGCAGCCACGACAGATTTTACGTGAACCAGCCGCCATTAGTATACACGGTAGTGTTTTGTCAGCGACGAGCATCGAACTAGTGACTTTCAGATCACTCGCCCGCTGCCCTTGCCACCTGGGCCGCTGCTATTTGAACAATCATTAGATCAGGGTTTCCCAAACTAAAATCCGATGAACACTGGTGTTCCGCGAAAACCTGTAGTTATTTTATATCCTGAAACGGCTATAAGAAATTCAAACATGTTTGACCGAGTGATGGTCTAAAGTGTCTAAAAAAATTAAATACAATATAACAAATTGATGATTTTTTCTCACTTTTAAATTTTATTGATTATGTGTTATTCCGTACCCTAAGACGGGGGGGGGGTTACTTTGTGACTGCAGGGGTAAATTTGTGACACATAGTAATTTTTTCGTATTTCGGATCTTGTGCCGTGCCTGTGATACAAGAGATGCAACGGGCAGCGCCAACAGCTTGTCCTACATAGAGAGACATCTAGTGGCCAGTGTCCGAAGCATCTGAGCGCCATTTTTCTTCGTTGGCGAGAGTATTATTCAAACCTGTTGTCAAGCTATTGACTCAAATTTCGGAAACTTTGTGTGCCGAATTCTAACACCTTATACAACCAACTTCCACAGGTAATTACATTTTATTGTCAATATGTTGGTTAGATTTAAGCAATATAACTTTTGTTTAGTGATATTTCCGAGAGATATGAGAACATAACCTAAATATCGAAAGTTTACGGGGTTACTTTGTGACACATTGACACTGTCACAAAATAACTCGCAAAGTCGACCCACCTCCTCCAGCCTCTCGATGTTGTATTTTTCAGTCCTCTAAAATACCACTGGAGAGTATTGACTATCTGGAAAAGACTACCCGAAGGAGCAGAATGGGCCGAAAGACAAATTTTCTCATCCTTTCAAAGAACTGATGGCTGTCCTAGGCACCCGAAGTCTCTTTGATGTCAAAGATATAGATAAAGTTATCCAATATTTATAATCTCTACATATAAAACAGTTCCGTAACTGACTGACTCACTAACTGACTTACAACGCACAGACCAAACCGATGGATCTAAAGAGCTGAAATTTTGCATGGCGATTGTTCTTATGGTGTAGGGGTTCACTAAGAAAGATTTTTGAAAAATTCTTTTAAGATAATTTTAATTAAATTTTTAAACCGTTTTTGTAAATTTTTTTTAAGTTTGCATTTAAAATAATAATTTGAGGGTTATAAAATTTATATCACGAGAAATATCATAAAAAATACTTCAAAATGAAATCTTTTTCGAATCTTTACCTGACTTTTCTGAATTTTTGTGAATTTTTAAAAATAAATTTTTAGAATTTAATTTATTAAATGCTGATCACGTGATTTCTTTTACTGGTACTTTAAATTAATTTATCGTCACGGAATAATATCATAACGAAATAGACAAACATTTTTTTTTATTTCTAATGCGGCAGATGATTGGATCATTATCCAAAAAATATTAAAATACAGTAAAAGATATGTTCCTCAAACTGTACCATATTAACTGTACTATATTGTTTAGTATGTTCTATTAGATTTAACTTGAATGTTTTCCTCTACATTATTTTGTCTATAAAAATATCCCTTAGTATTTTTTTATAAATATATTTTTTCGTTTATTTTACATCAATTGCATACATTGACCGTTGCATTTAATTTGAATGTACTCCGTAGCAAAGTACGGGTTTTCAGATAGTAGGTATATATAACTGTGTATCAAGCAATTGATAAACATTTTACTGTCTAACTTTGTGCCAAGTATTTTTTATTCCTCTTGCATTTCAAGGCGAAAACACATATATTGTTTAGTATGTTCCATTAGATTTAACTTGAATATTTTCCTCTACATTATTTTGTCTATAAAAATATCCCTTACGATGTTTTTATAAATACATTTTTTCGTTTATTTTACATCAATTGCATACATTGACCGTTGCATTTAATTTGAATATACTCCGTAGCAAAGTACGGGTTTTCAGATAGTAGGTATATATAACTGTGTATCAAGCAATTGATAAACATTTTACTGTCTAACTTTGTGCCAAGTATTTTTTATTCCTCTTGCATTTCAAGGCGAAAACACATATATTGTTTAGTATGTTCTATTAGATTTAACTTGAATATTTTCCTCTACATTATTTTGTCTATAAAAATATCCCTTACGATGTTTTTATAAATACATTATTTCGTTTCTTTTTACATCAATTGCATACATTGACCGTTGTATTTAATTTGAATGTACTCCGTAGCAAAGTACGGGTTTTCAGATAGTAGGCATATATAACTGTGTATCAAGCTTTTGATAAACGTTTTACTGTCTAACTTTGTGTCAAGTATTTTTTTTTCTCTTCGATTTCAAGGCGAAAACACATATATTGTTTAGTATGTTCTATTAGATTTAACTTGAATGTTTTCCTCTACATTATTTTGTCTATAAAAATATCCCTTACGATGTTTTTATAAATACATTATTTCGTTTCTTTTTACATCAATTGCATACATTGACCGTTGTATTTTATTTTAATGTACTCCGTAGCAAAGTGCGGGTTTTCAGATAGTAGGCATATATAACTGTGTATCAAGCTTTTGATAAACGTTTTACTGTCTAACTTTGTGTCAAGTATTTTTTTTCTCTTCGATTTCAAGGCGAAAACACATATATTGTTTAGTATGATCTATTAGATTTAACTTGAATATTTTCCTCTACATTATCTTGTCTATAAAAATATTCCTTACGATGTTTTTATAAATACATTATTTCGTTTCTTTGTACATCAATTGCATACATTGACCGTTGTATTTAATTTGAATGTACTCCGTAGCAAAGTACGGGTTTTCAGATAGTAGGCATATATAACTGTGTATCAAGCTTTTGATAAACGTTTTACTCTCTAACTTTGTGTCAAGTATTTTTTTTCTCTTCGATTTCAAGGCGAAAACACAGATGTCACAAAGTAGCCCCACTCAGTGGGGAAACTTTCGGATACATTTTAACTTTCACTTCTCAATGGTAATTAAGGATCCGGGTTAACGCAATACACTACTACGTAAGGAAAGGATGTACCAATGTTTTGCAATTGTTGGTCTTGGGCTGCTTTTAAAACTGATCGGCTGGCACATTGAAAAACTTAATATCCTTCACAAAGTAACCGCATCTTACGGTATCCTGCAAAATTAACAAGTTGTTCCGCTAAACTTTCAGGAATTACGAAGTGTTCCATGGCATGGAAAACTTTGGGAAACCCTGCTTTAGATATTGCTCTTTATGATGATTGTTATAAGACAATCATCATATGGTGACTGTATTATGTTGACTGGCAGCATATAAAATAAAAATACTTGTGTGAATAATTGTTTTCGACAATGAATATCATAAAATAAAAGTACAGATCACGACTTAGGCCGTCCGGTTGTTCCGTGTGCAGACGGCCTTAGGAACAAAAAGGTTGGAGAACCGTGCGTTAAAGGGTCGGAAACTTCATGCTGTCTATTTAGTAATTATCACTTTAGCACAAAATAAGGTGTTAACGTATTTCAAATAAATATCTGTTAGGTCAACATCTTCGAATATTTAAATTCTTCTTAGAGATTATTAAATCATACCGGTTGACCTATGTACACAATAGGCAGCCTAGTGTTAGCGCGTCGGTCTTTGGACGGAGGGGGTTCATTTCGAATCACGACGAAGGCCTTTGAATACCATCGTGTCTTGGTCCTATATGGGCACGTTAAATCCGTAGACCGTATAGTTATTTACACGAGCTCAGTGGGTGGGGAAAGGTACGAACCCTCCAGATGATACATGCTTATACAGTTCGATAAAACTGCATTTGAGTACTAGACCCAGGAAATGCAGTTAACCCTTTCAGGGGCAGAAACCTACTCTGTTTGCACGGTGCAGATTTTTCCGAGTTTTTTAACCTAAAAATTTTTGAAAATTTTTCCAATTAAAGATTGAAAAATGTTTTTAATTCTTTAAACTGATAACAGATGGCAGCACTAGACATTCTTCTGCTCATTTAACTGTAATACATTGAATGCAAGGGAAAAAAGACAAGATTTAGGCGTTTGCACTGTGCAAACGGCGCCCCTCAAAGGGTTAAATACCATCTTACTATTTTATAGATATCTAACAAGCAGTTAGAGACTTCATATAGTCAATATGATATCGTGACAGCGATCGTGTAGTGGGTATTTTTAATATGTTATATGACGACAATAATTACTCTTGGATCAACATTAATTCCTTCCCCCTGGGATTTCATTGGTAGACTGTTCTAGATTTTGACCCTCCCTAACTTCTACTATTCTTTCAAGGTTATAATTGCATTCTTACTTCCGTCCAATCCTTCCTGAAGGGCGTATCCCATATTTCTACTTCCAGTTTGTTTCCACACGCTCCCCCGAATTTTGTGACTTGTGACCCCAGGTCCTCCTGTATGTGTTTTCCCCTGCTTTCCGTCCATGAACTTCATTCACTCCCCAATTGCTCCAATTTCTTTTATTACCGCTGTGCTTTATCCCTTCTTATCTCTCTTCATTCTTCTCAGTTGCCTCCTTTTTACGATGCGTTCTTTACAGCATAGTTTTCTATCCTTATGGCTCCTTTTCCATCATAGAAAATCATTACCCCGTGACAAGTAGGAATTATTATGTTGCTTTACCGTTTTGATAAGTTTTGCTGTAAAAATATGCACAATTTGAAATGCAAAATGCAGTTTCGTTGATCCCAGAATTACACGAATTCAATAATAATTTATTTAGGCAAGCTTCTCGTTAATCGTATGTATTGTTTCCTGTACCCTATATACCTGAATTGGTGTTTTTGCCCAAATTTATTCTAATCACAATAGCCTAAATATTATATAAGAAGAAGATTCATAATTTGTGTATAGGCGCATGGTTTAGGTTATTACAGATCTTAAGATGCTTTCTTAAGATTTAAATCAACGTTTATCATTTTGTTTACAGTGGACACCGAGCATTTTAATGATTTTGCAACTATCCTTTGGCTAGGGGGATTTTCTTTTAACATTAAACAACGTACCTTTGCAATAGTCGAAGATGTCCGTTTTTTCCTTGGATACTTGTTTGGAAATTTTGTCAAACTTGAGGCTCCAATTTGACGTTTTTTTTTCCTTTCTTGTTGACGATATTACCTATCGACGCTTTAGATATCACAAAACGATGACTCTCACATCGTTTTTGGATAACGGAGTATGCATATTTCTCTTCGGAAAGAGCATAAATGTAGCCTTCGAACCACTGCTTTGTTAAAAACGCCATTTTGAATAAAAACAAAACTTTCAAGCCGCAGACAATAATTTAGACTTTTAAAAACATAGTACAATTGCAATTATTTCTTTTGCAGCAAACGATTTTTTATTACCGCTTACCAAAATCGTCTAAAAAATGTGCGAACATCCTCTGTATATTTTAAAAGTACCAGAGTAAGTTATCATCCAAGATAATGAAAATATCCTTTATTTGAGAGTTGTTTTTCCCTGAGAGTCATATGTTGTCTACATGATAAGCATAATTTGTAGTTGCCTCGAGTCTGTGGATTCGAGTCCCAGTCGTCGCATGGACGTTTGTAGCCGTTTGGAATCGGCTTTAATCAGTAGGTCCCGATCTAATTAGCCCTCGCGTAGCAAAAGATGTCAGTAGCGCTCCAAACCAAACCCAACCATCCCCTTATACATTATAAAATTAGGGAGAGTATATTAGATTAAACTATTTTCCATTGCAATGTACATGAAAATTGTGTTACTTGTACATATATACATGTATGATACTTACAGGCCGTTTTTCATTTAAAACTTAAAATAAAAACTGTACAAGACCATGTTAGGGATCCAGACTGAGCCTTTTGATATGACAGTCCAATACAGTCCAATGCAGTTTTGAAATGACAGTCCACTCAGTTGTGTAGTAATCCATGTGTTTTCATGAGATTTAAAAACGTCTATAAAGTCAAATATTTGCTTTCCTAATTGGATTCTTTAACATAAAGACAGAGAGGCAAAAAAAAGAGAGATGTTTTGACTTTCTAAGAACTAGAAAGCTGTTTTCTGATGTGTAAGTATTGATTCTCAATGGAAGTTAAATTACAAAAGATGTCTGTAAAAACTAACTTTATAGATTTACACTTTTAAATGGATTTCAACATTTCTGAACAAACAATTGAAAAGATTCTTTTTTTCAGTGTTTTTGCAAAGTTGACCTTAACTCTTGTTTATATTTCCAATTTTTTTAAAAGTAAGAATTAGAAAGAATCCTGATATTTTTATTTATTTTTCATTTCAAAAAGCATATTTATGGTAAATCCAGACAAAAAAAAACTTTCGTAAAAAAAGTACTTTCTTAAAGTATTTGACTTTTATCTTAGCATTTATATTTTACTGTGAGAAGTGACATAAAACGTAGAAAAAAAGAATAAAAGTTTAAACAGTTGTATTGGAAAGAAAATACTTTTAATTACTGGAAAAAGGAATTTGAAAGAATTTGATACTCTCAACAGAAACAAAAATGACGCTTAGAGATAAATGCTGTTATAACTTCTTGTACGTGGTGATAGCTCTTAAATCCAAAGAAAAAAAATAATAGTGGGCACATTACGCTTTTGTTTAAAGGATAGCCTTCACTCTTCCTTTCGTAACATCCTGACCTTATTTTCTGGCAAGATAATGCACAGCCATACACAGCAAACGTCTCTCATGACTACCTTTGTGCTTGCATACACTTCCTTGGCGAGCCATTTCATCAAAATTGTTCCCTATCAAGCACATTTGGGATGTGTCCAGACTTTGCCTACGCCCATCTTATAACGTGATCAAATTAACGTATTAGTTGTTTTGCCATACGTTTATGGCACAAGGTCCACAGAGTGCACCAAGATTTTTAATCTATACTTCATGAATTAAGTTAGGAATAATATTAGATGTGGAATATTTTTCTATACTTAAATATCACTTTTTTAGATAAGATATATTTGTTTTAAAATATTTTTAGTCATCATTTGTAAATGTGTTTCATTTTATAGTATCCTGAAGTTATTTCACGAGGCAAACACAAGCAGTACTTGGATTGCTGGAATTTTTTTCACTATGTTAGTGTAGAGCAGGGGTGTCAAACTCGTGGCCCGCGGCGAACATTTTTGCGGCCCGGCCTATATATTGGCACACAATGATATGTAATAAAACAACCGTCGCAGAATTATTAGACAGGAAGAATTCGCAAAATGCTTTTTTAATTATACTCTTTTTTTTGCTATTATTAAACAAAATACGTATATCTATGTTGAATATACTTAGGTAAATAAACCTCCTTTTCTATTAATATTGATTTTTTTGCAGCCCACCTATAGTAAAACTTGTTTGTTTGCCCCAAGTTAGCCTTTGAGTTTGACGCCCCTGGTGTAGAGCAACGGTGTCCAACCTTTTTGCTCCTAAGGCCGTCTGCACACGGAGCAACTCAAAAGAAACTGGGAACTGACTCAAATCACAAACCAGTCCGTGATGAGTCGCAACCTATGTAATTGAATGGAGCCACGCACACGGCGCAACTGGTTACAAGGCTCCATTAAATTACATAGGTTGCGACTCATCACGGACTTGTTTGTGATTTGAGTCAGTTCCCAGTTTCTTTTGAGTTGCTCCGTGTGCAGACGGGCTTAGAGAACATGCAAGATTTCCGGTCGGACGGCGGGCACCATTTATTTTTCCAAGGTGAATTTATAGTTGGACATACTTAATAATACATACACATACAGTACAAAAAAACATTTAATTCTAAAAATATAATTTAACATATAAATAATATTGTTAATATTCTTGTGTAAAATAAATGATTTCTAAATAATGCATACAAAATCTACAAAGTATAAAAATTCTTTATGAAAAATATAAATCTCAAAATCAATGTGATTTTTGGTATTTCATTTCTTTGGTCATTGCTTCTTAATTAGGAGAGTATGATGACATTCCTGCTCGCGCGCGTAAGCAATCTGTCAGACTCACGTCCGGCAATCTTAATTGGGACTGAATGACGGTGAGTAATAGCACCTTCAATAAGCCACAAAAGAAACGACGTTACAGGTTAACAATACTATTCATTCATTGTATTACTTTTATTTGGCTAAGTGTTTGCTATGTTTAAATTGTACTACTTTATAAGTATACGGTATTTAATTTAATTGATAAAACTTGTATGTATGTTAGAAAATTATAATAGCTTTGACGTCAGCACCAGCGGGTTTATAAATTAATGAAGCACGTGTAAAAACCTTGAGTTTATACTGCACGCCGAAGCGAAGTGAAGAAAAGAGCGAAAGTGCTATTTTTTTATATATATGATGTTATTCTTTTGCTTGGATATATTGGAGAGAGAAAAATGGTATAAATTGATGCATTGGTTGTAGCTTCTTTCTATATTCTCTCTGGTAAATAAAAATGTTTATTTCACTTCTGACTCCAAATTCTTCAGTACTGTACTGATGATCCCAAGATAATCACGTCTCCCGTGCTTTTGTCATTCTCGATGATGGTACTGGAGATGATACACTGCTACATAAAACTCTCACTTTGGATGTAATGGAATTTGTTATTTTCTGAATAGGTGACAGATTTTCAGTCTTATCAGGCTGAAGCCTTTTTCTAGTTGTTCTCGTAATTGGTATTTTGCTAGATTTGCTTTATTCACCAGGTTTCGTTTTTTTTATGCTGTATAATAAGAACCAGGATCAAAATCTTCATCAGATGAAGAATCTATGCTACTGAATGATTACTCTTCCAAATCAACCTCGAATGATAGCTCTTGCAAATCTTTTTTTCGTAGCATTCGACTTGAAGTATACTTAGGAGGATTCTGCTTTACTATCACTTTTTTCTTAGAAGGATTTTCTGTTTTACCATCTTTTTTTTTTGATCACATGATTTTTGCACATTTTTTGGCTGCTCTTGACAGTCATACAAATTATTTTCCAAATCCCCAGTGGCTGATGTTCTTGCCAGAATATCTTTTGCTACTAGTAGCTCTTCATTAGCAACCGTTAATTTGTCTTCAAGATCTTTTATTTTTTCTTCATTTGCAGATATAACAATCTTCAGGTGCTTTTTGATTTCTTCATTTAATTCTTCACAATGCCTCATTTTTTGAAGCTCATGTTTATACACTAATATTTCATTTTCAATATTTTCCTCACATGAAGATTTCTACTGAACATCATTTTTTAAGAGATCTAATTCTCTTTCAGCCAAAACCAATTTTTCTTGCAATACTGATTTTTCAGAAATTAATTGTTCTTCCTTTTGTTTCATTTTTAACATTTCTAATTCGACATTTTGAATCGTTTGCTCGTTTGAAGATTTCTGCTGAATATCATCTTTTAAGACTTTTTCTAACCCTGAGATTCGTGCAGAATAAACCTCAATTTGTTCTTCAGCCGTTCCTAACCAGAGTGGCTCGTTTATTCCATTTTTTTCCTCCATCGGATGAATTTTGCTATCTCATACTCAGATGAAAACATGAGATCATTTACTTGTAAAAATTATATTAATGTTGTGGCTACAAAGTGCCCCTCGGATCGTCAATTATTCAAGCGTGAAAACGTCTCGAAAAGACTTTTTTCACTCCCAAAAGGAAGGAGCGTAATGTCAGACTCACGTCCGACATTCTTAATTGGGACTGAATGTAGGTGAGTAATAGCACCTTCAATAAGCCACAAAAGAAACGACGATACAGGTTTTCAATACTATTCATTCATTGTATTACTTTTATTTGGTAAGTGTTTGCTGTGTTTAAATTGTACTACTTTAGAAGTATACGGTATTTAATTTTATTGCTAAAACTTGTATGTATGTTAGAAAAAGATAATAGCTTCGACGTCAACACCAGCGGGTTTATAAATTAATGAAGCACGTGTAAAAACCTTGTGTTTATACTGCACGCCGAAGCGAAGTGAAGAAAAGAGCGAACGTGCTATTTTTTTTATATATATATGATGTTATTCTTTTGCTTGGATATATTGGAGAGAGAAAAATGGTATGAATTGATGCATTGGTTGTAGCTTCTTTCTATATTCTCTCTGGTAAATAAAAATGTTTATTTCACTTCTGACTCCAAATTCTTCAGCACTATACTGGTGACCCCAAGACAATCACGTCTCCCGTGCTTTCGAGATGCTTGAAGTTTTTCGTTTGAAGAGAGATAACTACTCGACCGAAATCTAACGGCGCCCGTAGACAGTCGAGTCCAAGGCAGATAGGTGAAGAATCGCCAACTTATTTGGCGCTTTTTATGAGATTTATGAGCATGCCAGTTGTGGTATCTAAGCCAATTTCGAATAGCTTTTTATAGTGAAGGAACATGAGATAAGGATTTTCAGATTATCTGGTTTACACAATCGTCAAGGTGTTCATCTGTAAGTCCTGATCTGTACTTTGATGTTATGATATTCACTGTCGAAAACAATTATTCACGCAAGTACTTTTATTTTATATCCTGCTACATTAAAAAATGGAAATTTGTTTCTGTCAACTGTATTCCAGAAATTCTTATCTGATACAATGAATTATAGGACAATGCCGTTCTGAAGATCCAAAATTTCTATCTCGAGTTCTTCTGTCCTGACATGAACAAGCTCTGAAATGAATGTAACTAGTTCGGTTACATCTACTTGGTAAGTAAAAGGATTAACAAAGAAGGTGACCACTGGCTCGATGATATTAAACTGTTGAAAGCGCTTTTCAAACTGGTCTTGAAGTAATTGAAGGTTGATAACAAATGTTGATAAGTCAGTTCCCCAGTCGCCTATCATTTTTTTCATATTTGGAAAATGCACAAGGGACTTCGTCTTCAAATTTGATGTTCACAAAGCCAGTTTAGCTTTAAATGAGTTTATAGACCCTATCATTGTAGTTATATTTTTGTCCTTTTCCTGCATCTCTAAATTTAAATAATTCAGTTTTTCCAATATATCTGTTAAAAAAGCCAAATCCGCTATCCAACGAGGGTCTCTTAGTTCAAAAAATTGTTGATTTCTTCAATTAAATCTACAAATCTAGCGAGAAATTTGCCTTTACTGAGTCAACGTACGCAGAATGAAATCAGGATCTTCAGGATTTTCTAATACGGCCTTAAAAAGGCGGTGTTGCGAAGCAGCTCTTCGAATAAAGTTGACGATTTTCGTAGTTTTTTTATTGACGTGTTCTAAGAGTAGTATTTTACCACATAAAACTTCCTGGTGGATAATACACTGATACGGCATAAAGTTTGGAAATGATTCATCTTTTATGTAGAGGGCAATAAATCCATTGACATTACCAACCATTGTTGGTGCCCCATCAGTGGTTATCGCAGACAGCTTCTGGAGAGGCATATCTATCGACTTTGCATATGTTATAAATATTTTATAGATATCCTCACCTGTTCGTCTTTTCATGGGTAATGTTCTTAGTAGATCTTCTTTTACAGTAAAATCACTAAATACCATTCTCACCATAACTGCTAACTGTGCTGTGTCTGATATGTCCGTAGACTCGTCAAAGTGTAGTGAGAACCACTCACATATTTCCATGTCACTCTTTAACTGAGTTTGCATGTCCTTTGAAATGGCTTTTTTCTTCTTGTAACGGTGTTATCTGACAACTGTAAGTCTTGTATTGTTGACATGATCTCACGTTTCTTGGAAAATCCCTCAAATAAGCAATCGGCGCCAGTAAGAAATGATTCTTTTAACAACTCACCACCCTGTAAAGGCTTTTTCTTCTTTGCGGGTATGTGAGAATTTTTTCAAGCAATATTGGCATTTTTAGATCTTAACAGAGGCCTAGTGAAAACAGACTGTTGAGCGGACTGATTCGATTTTAGCTGATCTATTCTCTTCTTACTTATTTCAGATTTAAGTGGATAGTTCGTATTAAAAGTAGCATGAATAGTCAGGAAATGACGTTCAACATTGTTTTTTCGGTACCGCGACGCTATTTCCACACAACAGACAAGTACATTTGTCTTTTAAATTGTCGAAGCAATATGAATCCTCCCATTCAGCATTGAAATTATAGGTCCGTTGTCGTTTACTTGATCCACTCATTTTGGGGTAAAAAATAAGGAAATATAAAAACGACGGAAGGAACACAGTATACAATAAAATATGAGTATATATGCATGAATAAATTATGAAGTAGATACGTCGAATGACCGTTTATCTCACAGCACAAACTGCACTACTGGCTCTCACGAGATGAGCTACAGACAAATCTTTGTGTTGTGATGGCAAACATAGAAACGGACCGGTTCATTTCATTTTAGGTATGGAAAATTAGGTTGGCGAAGAGTTGGCGCGAGGGGAAAAAGAGATCGGTCGCATTACGCTTTGTGCTTTTATCTATGTTGGCTGCCATTTCTACTTTTCTGTAGTTAATCTTTAAAAATGAGAAAACTTTTACATGGCATTTTATTGAAAACTGAAATGTTTTTATCGTGGTCGCACAGCGGCGGGCTCACGTAAAACGATTGGCGGGCGCCATAGTGCCTTCGAGCATAGTTGTGGGGACCCCTGCTTTAACGTTATATATTAGATACATATTAATAGACTAGCTTTATATACCCGGCGTTGCACGGGTGAACCCTTAATAAAGCTTAATTGTATGATATGTATATTTGTATTTTATGGCAATCTATACCCCTCTCCACTGGTCATCATCCCATCAGCATATTATAATAGCCCCCCCCCTCCTCATGCTAATGTCAGCATTAAAATGTTTCTTTCAATTTTGATAACCCACTGGATCCCGGCCCTTCGAGGAGTTTGAGGGCTTCCCCGTAAACCCTTGTGAAAATCGCCGGTTTCAAAACAAAGAATTACCTGACGTTGCCCAGGATAATAAAACTGAATGGAGTTAACCTGAGCTCTAGATGTGTATGTATTAACAACCGAAATGTATACAATTCACACACACACACACTTTTCCACACTTCATTTAATTAAGATTGATCTCCCTTTTGAAAATCCTGAAATTGGTTTTAATGTATTCGTGTTCCTTACATTTTAAAGCAAGAATCTTATGGATATCTGTTTCTTTCTTTGAGATATGAATGAATACGTGAAAAACACGTTAACCCCCCCCCCTCCCCGTCTCCTGGGGCCAAATTTATAAAATCCTGAAATTGGATTTAAGGTATTCGTGTTCCTTACATTTTAAAGTAAGAATCTTATGGACATCAATTTCCTTCTTTGAGATACGAAAGAATATGTAAAAAACACGTTTTGCCCCCTCCCCCCCGTTGGGGGGGCGATTTTTGAAAAATCGCTTCTTAAATGACGCCTTCAACCCAAAAGTAATAAACTCTTAAAATTTGATATTTGTATCTCCAATAGTTTTTGCTGGGTGTTGATTCCTTTATATATATAGATAAAACACGTAAGAACACGTTTAGCCCCCCTCTCCCCCTTGGGAGACGAATTTTGAAAAATCCTGAAATTGGTTTTTAGGTATTTATGTTCCTTACATTTTAAAGCAAGAATCTTATGGATATCTGTTTTCTTCTTCGAGATATGAAGGAAAATGTGATAAAAAACGTAAAAACACGTTTTTCCCCCCTCCCCCCCTTGGGGGCCTAATTTTGAAAAATCCTGAAATTGGTTTTTAGGTATTCATGTTACTTACATTTTAAAGTAAGAATGTTATGGATATCAATATCCTTCTTTGAGATATGAAGGAATATGTAAAAAACACGTTTTGCCCCCCTCCCCCCCTTGGGGGTCGAATTTTGAAAAATCGCTTCTTAAATGACGCCTTCAGCACAAAAGTAATAAGCTCCTAAAATTTGATATTTGTATCTCCAATAGTTTTTGCTGGGCGTTGATACGTGTATATATGTATATATATATAAGTCAGGACTTCTTCCTTTATAGATATAGATTGTTTCCTGCATAAGTTGACAGCCTACTTTGAAAATGTCATTTTTCGACTATTTTGGTCAATTTCATTTTTTGCAAGAATTGTGTAATTCAATCTTTTCTCTTTTCAAAACCGTTTTGATTTTCATTTTACATCAATTAGAAGCAGAGTTATAGCTATTTGAAAAAACATCTTCTGCTACAAAAGTGAAGGGACAGACAACTTTAAGTGCGTTTTTCTCAGAATTATGTTTTTTAGAACAAATTTCTACCGTTATCATACTATCTCACATAATAATGTATATAATTTGATAAAATTTTCAGGAAATGTTTTAGATGCTATTGTCAATGAAATGACGTACAATAATTGATGTATAATAAATATTTTGGTACTTACGGAAAATCCAGTCGACCATTTTCGCCAAATGAAGGCAATAGCGCCGAGAGGCAATTTTTAGCCAATAATGGTAAAACCTGCCACACGTGATTCAATGTGACCTTGATAAGATCTAGCTTTGGAGTAAAGCTGTCGCTGTTTTAAGTCTCGTTGTAGCTCTGCGTTGTAAAAAATGTTTAAAATTTGGGATTTACAAACTACACAAGAAGCAGTAGAATTCTTTCAAAGGTATGGAATCTTACCGTCATCGGAAAAATGCGTCAATTGCCACGATATGGCGCTTTATTTAAAAACGCAGATTCAATAGCGTTGTTATACTATTAAGACTTGTCAGAAGCGAATATCCATTCGGAAAGATACATGATTCGAGAATTCAACCATTTCATTTGTGACTGCACTAAGGTTTATTTATAGCTGGCGCAGAGAATTGACTACTATTGAATGGAGAAAGGAAGAATTAAGAGTTGAGTGACAAGACTGTTATCGATTGGAATAATTAATTGGAAAAAAACCCGGAGGGGCCAACCTCATTGTCGATATTGATGAGAGCCTTTTCTCAAAGCGTAAAAACCATGCAGGGAGAATAACTCTCGAGCAATGGTTGTTTGGAGACATTTGCAAGGAGACCAGCGAGTGTTTTATCCTAAAAATTCCAGATAGGAAGGCGATAAAAGATAACATCGAAGAAGGTTCTACAATATACTTGGACTCATGGAAAGCTTATAAAACCGACGAATTAAGAGCTGCTAATTTCGAACATTTCAAAGTTAATCATAAGTATAACTTTGTAGATCCGGATACCGGCGTACATACACATAACATTGAGCGATTGTTGGGTTCGGCCAAGTGGCAGAACAACAGACAACGTGGGATAGCGCGACACCACTTAGATTCTTGTATGGCTGAATTCATGTGGCGTCGTCTTCACAAAGAAGAGGACATATTTGTTTCTATTTTGCGTGAAATTGCAGATTTTATGCCGCCAATCATTTTGGCGGCAGAAGCGCTCGGGAGGTTTGGCGGACTTGCGCCGACTTTTATGGTCGACTGGATTTTCCGCAAGTACCAATATTTTTCTATTCGGGGCTGATTTTATAAGGAAAGGGATAACGAATCGGGGAAAATTTTCATATTGGAACATAAAATTGTCTGTATTAGTTTTGTATTTTAAAATTTCTCTTAGATTGTGGGTCATTTTGAAGATAACTGTCATATGCATCATGTGTGGGAAGGAATATAATATAGTATCATTAGAATTTTGTGCAGGGTGACAGGCGTTTTAGCTAATTTCATTTTGGCGCGAGAGGGAAAATAGATCAGTAGCATTACGCTTTGTGCGTTTATCTGTGTTGGATGCCATTTCTACTTTAGTGTAGTTAATCTTTAAAAATCAGAATGCTTTACATAGCATTTTATTGAAAATTGAAATATTTTTATCTTGGTCGCACAGGGGCGTGCACACGTAAAACGATCGGCGGTCACCATAGTGCCCGCGGGCGTAGGGTTGGGGACCCCTGGTGTAGAGTAAGAGCCGATCGCTTGCCAAATCGGAAACGCCCATAAAACAATAAGTGATAAAATAGTATACATTGATTTTTTATATTTCCTCTGAAATTATAAATTGAAATAAACATTACAGAATGTATTACTGCAGATTGAGCTTTTATCTAATGACGTATAAAATCTATAACATAGAATATCCTTGGAGAAATCGTTAATATTATTACATTTTCTGCTTGATTAACGGACTTAATCGATTTGGCAAGTGAAAAAAAGTAATAACGTCCAATTCTGACTTCAAATATTTTTTTTTCAGAAAAAAAAAATTTAAATAATTGTCTAGTAATTTACAAGTACTTTCTGCGGCAGTTCAATTCATATTTTTTCCTTCTTTTTGTGACGAAACAACACTAAACGATTGACCGTTAACATCAAGTACTTGATTTTGCGTTTGAATTGCATTATTGAGACGATTTACATTAGATTACGGACTTACGGCTTGATTGGCTTCTGAAAAGTTACTTATTATTCGATGGCGACAAAATATTTTGTCTTTAAGGGGTGTAAATCTTCATTATTTGAGAAATTTATTATGAATGTAAAAATTTAGGAGTCCATTAAGTGCTTTGACACCAAAATTTCAAAAAGTGGACTTCCCCGAATGGGCTTATGAATGCCTCATATAAACCTGTGAAGGGGGGGGGGGGAATGAACGCATTCATACTGTAATGTATGAAGTGGACTGCCCGCCCCCCCCCCAATAGTTAAGAAAATTTCCATGTACAGTAAAACCTCGTTTATACGGACTAATTGGGAACACTGGCAATCCGGACAATCGAAAATCGCAATAATCCAGGTAATATAGATAACAAGCAGAGCAAAATTCTTAACTAAGCATACTTACCGTTTATTACGATGAAAAACTATGTTTTGTCACAAAATTACATAGTATTGTTTACAAGACATTTAAAAAATATAAAAATAACTTTTCACATCATTTCTTAACAAAGAATTGGTAAATCTAGTAAAGATTTCTTAAACTCAACAAAAAAGTATTTTATTACCGCAATTTATTGTACAATCTATGCAGGAACTGTACATTGAATCAAACTATAAAGCGAATATTTGGCGTACTTGCAGTTACGTTCTTGCTATCATAGTTAAAAATTGTTATCGAATGTGAGCATTAAATATGTCTATAAATCTGATTCAGATTATCCGGATAAACGAGGTTTTACTGTACAATATTATATAAAGTATTATAAGATCAGAACGAAATTTCTTCGGATTCAGCATATCAAAAACTAACCTTGGAAGCTCCCTTGACAAAAACCCGATAACCGTCGCGCACGAGCAAATTAAACAAATATTCAATTAAACAAATTTCTGGAATTCGATATCTGAGAAGATTCAAGGTATAGTCAAAAGTTGTGCTGCAGATATTAGTGCTATTTCAGTCTAGCACAAGAAAATGAAACAGAAAAGATATCTCTGGACATGAACAATCAAAGACCTATTGATGCTATACCTAACAGCAGCATTTCTTCTGATTTTATAAACTTGTCATCAGCTTATGGAATTAATAGTGGTATACCTGAACAGTATCATACCGTTGACATAAACAATGCTTTTGACACCTGAAACTACATGTCTGTTGTGAAAGGAACATCAGTAATGAACAACAATACATCTAATGTACCATTCATCCATCATCTTAACAATTCTGTGAATTCATGTGACAGGAATATCTCTGATAACTATATCACACTAGAAAGTACCGGGTGGCCATAATTAAACTGACAGTGCTCACAGTGTTCTGTAGCGCGATCTATTTCCGAGAATGACGCTACATTTTGTAGGAAGATTAAACAAGACGGGGGACGAAGGATTCCGCGAAAAAATAAATTAGTTCCAAAAGTCACCGCTAGGGGAATATTTGGCGCTGTGTAATAGAAAATAGAGTGTTAACAAATGCAAATTAATACGGAATAAAATTACCTTTTATTATGCACGTTTTCTTATTTAGTTCAAGTGCAATATGGCAACACTTTTAAAAAAGCGTAAAATCTACATAAACGCCGATAAAGTCTCGTGATCTGCAATATCACGTACGCTGAGCAGAAGAAGAAGTTCTTTATTCAAATTTCACGTTACATCCATTGGCACAGTGCCAGCTGCTTGGGTGTTAAAAGGCAATGTGTTACGTTTCGAATCAATCGGATTGAAAGTTTATGTGCAATGTCTCCTTCTTTAGTCGAGCGTGCGTTACTGGTCAAATTCTTTTACCTCAACCAGTGCAACGCGTCAGCCGCTTTCGTGCTTTTAGAACGCAGAAAAAAATGCGTAAAGGTAACGGTCCTGTGTCAGTTAATGGGCTAAAAGCAATGGTTGCGACGTTTGAGAAAACAGGTTCTCTGAAGGTTCAGTCAGGCAGAGGACGAAAACCTGTACCACAGGATACAATCGAAGCAGTTGCCACGGCGATTGTCGACAGAGGACCAGACAATATTGCTGCCACCTCTAGCGTTCGTGGATTAGCTCGGAATATGGATATGCCTTACAGTACTGTATGGAAAATCTTACGAAAGATTATCAACTTCTATCCGTACAAGATCAGCCCTGTACAGGAGTTACTGTACCCCGACCATGATAAGCGATTGACTTTTGCTCTCACCTTTCTTGCCAGAATGGAGGTGGATGATGCTTGGCCGTGGAAAATCTTATGGGGAGACGAGACCCACTTTTACCTGCATGGAACTATGAATAACCAGAACTGCCGAATTTGGGATGACAAATCACCACATGCAGTCACATAAATTCCCTTACATTCACCAAAGGTAACTGTTTGGTGTGGGTTCACAGCGGAATTTATCGTAGGTCCATTCTTCTATGAGAACATTACCCCGACAGGACCGGAAACCTGTTCTGTTACCGGAGAGAAATATCGCCACACGTTGAACAACTTTGTCATTCCGGCACTTCAGCAAAGACAATGCCTGGGGGAAATCATTTTCATGCAAGATGGAGCCCCTCCACACGTTGCTGTAAGGGTGCAACACTCTATTTTCTATTACAGAGCGCCAAATATTCCCCTAGCAGTGACTTTTGGAACTAATTTATTTTTTCGCGGAATCCTTCGTCCCCCGTCTTGTTTAATCTTCCTACAAAATGTGGCGTCATTCTCGCAAATAGATCGCGCTACAGAACACTGTGAGCACTGTCAGTTTAATTATGGCCACCCGGTATATCCCAATGCAGCTGTGATACTTTAGGAATAGATTCATGTGTATCTTCTGATTCAAGGACCTATGAATCTAATAAGACTAATGATTGTAGTTCTAAAGAAACACCTCATCAAGAAAGCCCTGAAGTTAGCCAGTTATCTGAAGGTACAAAAGAAATTTCTAGTGCTTTATGTCAAAGTAATAATTTGTCTTTTGACTCTAGTAATGAAATTTTAATCCCAAATCAAAAAAAGCTATAGAACTCCAGAGAGGAAGAAGAGTAAGAATAATTCTATATTAAGCAATTCACTAACGAACAAAAAATTCAATTGTCAATCCAACTGTTATTATGTTTCTGATGTCAATGAAAATTCAATTGACAGTGTTAAATCTGACTTCAATTCTGGAGAATCGGTTCCAGCCCTGTAGAACCTATAGTCAGTTTTGTTGTTTCTAGTTCAGAGGAAATATTAGCCAAAAATGGTCTAACTACTGAGTTAGTTGATTCTTCTGGTAACAAGCAGCAAAAGTCTTACATCTGTGATTATTGTCCAGCAAAGTTTTCAACAAAAGAAAATTTAATTGTACATATGAGGAGACGTACAGGTGAAAAGCCATATCCTTGTGCCAAATGTCCTGCTCGATTTACAACCAAAGGAAATTTGAAAAGGCACTTGAAAATCAGTGCCGTTCAAATATCAAGAATATCATTTTGATCAGTCAATAGAAACAGTAAAGACACTAGGTCGTATTTGGAATCCAGAAACTGATAAATTTAAATTTTTTGTTTCTCCATCAATATATTCATCAAAGGGCACTAAGATATCAATATTATCTCATATTTCCAGATTATTCGACCCTTTAGGACTTTTAGGACCAATTATAGTTCGAGCAAAGATATTTATTCAAAAATTATGGCTTTTATAGATAGATTGGGGAGCCACTCTAAGCTAAAGAAGATCAAGAATGGAAACATTTTGTGGAAACCCTCCAACTAGTTGAGAGAATTGATGTCGATCGCTATATTTTGAATGATAGTAATTGTCAGCTAGAAATACACGGATTTTCGGACGCCTCCGAAAAGGCCAATGGAGCGGTAGTTTATGTCAAAGCCACTGGCACATCATCGGAAGTCTCAGTGAAGTTACTCTGCAGCAGATCAAGAGTCTCGCCTCTGAAGCGTACAACAGTTCAAAGACTAGAACTTTGTGCAGTGGTATTACTGGTAAAATTAGTGAACCGAGTGCTATCATCGTTAAAAATATCTGTGAACAGCGTTCATTTGTGGACGGATTCGAATATACCGGGTGTCCCAAAAACGATTTGAAAAATCAATTAAAGATAAACGTACGGGGATAAAAATCTACGGTCTGCTGCATTCTGCTTAGGTAACCAGGGAATTTATTCTCACCAATTTTCAAAATTAGTTACAAAGTTCGTCAACAGATGGCGCTGCTGACTGGTAAAAACTATAAAATAATGTTTTCAAAGCAAGAAGCATACGCAAAGTGTCATGCATTGGCCTCCCTATTCGCCAGATTTGACGTCATTCGATTTTTTTCTTTGGGGGTACTTCAAAAACCAGGTGTATCGTCACAATACACAAACTGTAGATGAACTGAAACAATACATCTCTGCTGTTTGTCAGAACATTCAAACTGAAATTATTGCACGGGCGTCTGCGAATTTTGACCTCAGACTGCGCCACGTGGTTGCTGCAAATGGTGGTTATTTTGAAAACATGGTTTTATAGATTTTCCCAGTCAGCAGTGCCATCTGTTGACGTATTTCGCAACTAATTTCGAAATTTGGTGAGAATAAATTCCCTGGTTACCTAAGCAGAATGTAGCAAACCGTTCATTTCTATCGCCTTCCGTTTTTCTTTAATTGATTCTTCAAATCGTCGGTCATTTTTGGGACTCCCGATAGTACTTGCATGGATTCAACACGAACCACATACTTTGAAAACATTTGCAGCGAATCATGTCGCAGTTATTCAAGAAATGTCTTCGACTCATCATTGACACCATGTAGCCTTAGAAGAGAATCCAGCTGACATAATTTCTAGAGGTGTCGATCCTGAAACTCTTCGAGATAACAAGCTGTGGTGGGATGGTCCCACTTTCCTTTTGAATGACTTTTCGTCGTTAAAGGATGCCCAACAGCCCAACAACGTTCCCTGCCCAACAGCTGTTCAGGTTCCAGAACTGAAGAAAATGTCGGTCTCTTCATTGACTTTTGTATTGACTTTAGAAAGTGATTTGTTAAACAGAGATTTAGACAGATCACATAGTTTTTCTAAAATTGTATATATTTTTTTTTTATTTTCAGATTTGTGAAAAATACAAGAAGCAAACCAGAGGACAGGTATAGAGGCCCCCTGTTACCCCAAGAGCAGAAAACAGCGACAGAATTTATCATTCGCCAAATACAGACGAATGAATTTAAAATAGAGATATCTGTTCTCTTAGCTGGTAAAAGGGTTATAAAAGGTAAGGTAAGGGATCTCCAACCATTTTTAGAGTTGGAGGACGGTTCGAAAAATCGAATTTAAATTTTAACGCAAAACATCCCATTTTACTTCTTGCGACCCACAAATTTACAAAGTTTTTTAGCTGTTTTATGTTTATATTTTATTTGTATATTCGTGTATTACTGATAACGTTATTTATATTTTACGTTATCTGTATTCATTTAGAACTTGTTTAAGCTAAAAAAATGAGGCAAAATTGCTTTTGTAATATATTGTTCATTTCATGTATTCAATTGCAGTAATTGCATTTTAATGTATTTTGAAATATAATATTTCAGCCTGGGGAGAATGTTGCCGCCAATGGCTATGTTGGCAATTGCCAAACGCGCCCTTGAGAGTCCTCTATAATTAGAACAAGTCAGTTACTCTCGCACATCGTATGGTCGATGTTTCATGTATGACTTTGGTTCATACATCAGTATTGTAGAAATGTGTTTAAGTTAATAAAATTGTTATACTGATTTGTATGTCGTATGGTCGACAATAGTTTCGATACGATTTACTAGTTTACAGTCCATTTTAATCAACGAATATGAGACCAGTTCCACGTATGACATTTGGCTCATACAGCTATTATTAGTATTATTTATTTTTATTTATTTATTTATTTATTATTATTATTATTATTATTATTATTATTTTAATTATTATTATTATTATTTTTACTTTCAAGTCAACACTTTTCTTTTAATCCTGAGAACGGAAATATAGCCACAAAAAGTTATCCATTCCAAGGATGTATATGTCTATGTCTATTCCGTGTTATTTGCTACATGTTTATTAATTCATTATCCGTTAGCAGGTGAAAGCAGTGCAATGCTTCGCATTACTAGGAACTTCGTAAACCCTTGACATTGTCTTTTCCATGTTTTTGAAGAATAGAATTCCACCTCCTCTAGTCACAGTATGCGATCACTCGAATCATATTGAGAGAAAGGGTAAATACCCATGAATTTACCTGTATAGTCGACTAACCTGGAAGAGAAATATCGAACATTAAGAAATTTTTTAAAGCCCGTAATGATATCGCCCACCCAGGGGGCGTGGTTAGGGTTTTAGCGGCCCTAGGCGAAGCACATTTACGCGCAATAAAATTTCTCAACTATACGGTATTTTGCAACTATTTCGTGAAAACGGGCAGATTCCAACAAAACGGTTTATAATTCTTCAAATGACTGTATGCAGTGACTGACAGATAGTAGAAACTGACATTGAAAAAAGGGATTGATAATCAAGGTTTTACTAGACCTGAATAAATCATGTTTTTCTAACCGAGAAATTTTTCGAACCAAAAGGGTAGTTTGTTAATTAAGATTCTTTCTACGATTCTTTCAAAAGACCTCCCCGTTAAGCTCCCCGTCTATGACCCAAGGACATGCTAAAGGCGTCCTAAGTCCACTTTAATTATTTACCCTGGTCTCCTTCCCCATTCTGAACTTTTTTCCCTAACCTCTTCATAAAACTAAACTACAATAGGCTGGTTCTGACCTGTTATTCTTTAATGGATCAAACTCAAAATTATCTAAACTTCTTCAGATTAATCCTGAGCCAACGTGTATTCTATTATTAATGCTGCCACGTTAAATAGTTGTCAAATGTTGTATTTATTTATTTCTATTTTTTTCATTTATTTATTATTTTTTCCACAACTTTTAACCTCATAGCTTTTCTTTTAAACCTGAGAGCGGAAATATAGCCACACAAAATTGTCCTTACAGAGGATATGGAACTCTGCTCTCTGGTGCACCGTTAACGTACCATGTCGAAGTCAATGAATATTATTAGATATATAGTCTTGTTTTTATAATTAGGTACCACTTTTATATATTAGACATATATTATTTAAAAATTTATGGACCATTTGTTCGCAGTAAGTGCCGAATATGTCGTTCAACTTTAAAAAGGTCTATTGTCTTAATTGCCAAAAGACCGGCTTGCGAGTAATAAATCGAGCAAATCCAAGTGCTTCCTGAATTTAAAAAATATTGCATACGGTGAATAATATATAACCCACAGCTAGGGTTGTTGAAATTGAGAAATCAATTCAGTTGTATAGTACAAAAAGATGAAGTAATCCTTAAGGAAAAACTCTGAATTTGTATGTATTAGCAGATGGTAACACCCCCTAATCACTAGGAAATTTCCGAAGTTCAAAATGTTAAAAAGCTATTATATGCCATTTTATTCAACAATATTAAGTGAAATCGTTAAATCCCACAAGCACTGTTAATTTTCATTAAACCGATCAAGAAGCTGAAACATTAGTATGGTGTGTAGAGTTGGGAAGAGGGTGCATGCCCACCAGATGTCGCCTGTGGGGTCCTCGGTCAAAATTGTGGTGGCATCAGGGAGCAATGTCAGTTCACCTACATGGCACCCCAATAACAAAAAACCAACAATTTCGTTATGCAGTATGATCGTAAGTTCCAATACATCCTGCCCGCCCCATTGGAACAAAAAAAATAGCCAATGCCCCCTTGCAAATTTTGAAACTCTTAGTAAGAGATTCGAGACCGCAGATAATTAAAAAAATTATTTTGTTAAATAGGAATGTTGATGATGGAAGTGCATTTAGACCTTAGAATACTATCGTGAAAATTGTCGTTGTACGTTAGAAGCTGTCTAGACACTTAGAAAAGAAATATATATAGAAGAGAACATATCTGTACCTCGGAGGTATAGAACACAATGTCACAATGTTTGAATTTCACAGGAGAGCTTAAAGAAATCCACTTACTGTTTTTACCTCGACACATTGATAGGTCAAGCTGCCATTTTCAATGGGCAAGTTCTCTTCTGTATAAACTTTCGCATAACAGCTTTTCTCTACTGAAAATAGTGCTAAAAAATGAAGGAATAAAATTAAACGATTTAAGAAACGGACTTGGTGTTCTTTACCTCCGGTATACAGATATATGTTCACAATAAATCTACAGAAAAATCGCATAAAATTAATTGAAATTTACAATTCATTTTCGGCTTGAAAAAATTCGCCAGGTGATAGCCTAATGGCTAGGGATCTGGTATTCTGTTCAGACCCTGTGGGTTCGATTCCCCCTGTCGTCATGGATGTTTTTAGCCGTTCAGAATCGGCTTTAAAATGTAGGTCCCGGTCTAATTAGCCCTCGTGTTGCAAGATGTTTACCGTAGAGCTAAAAACCAAACATGATAAAATTCTGGAGCATTGCATATTTCTTTCATAAATTTCGAAAAGTGAATCTGTAAATCATCGATACATTTTAAGCATAATTTTTTGGTTATCAAATTTTTCACGCATAAAGAAATATATGAAAGTTAGCACACAGAAAATATATTTAAAAATCGGCCTCAAGGGAAAAGGCTTAAATTCATGTTAATTGTTAGGCCTTCTTCGATTTGCTTCAATACACAGAAAGACAGTGAGGTTTATCAGAGCAGAAGATCTGTGATTAATATAAATGCAGATGATAAAATCTGATAAAACGGAAATGCATTTCACATCCTCTATTGAACTTTCTGTTACCTTAATTAAAGAAATATCACTGCTGGAGCTGTTTTATCCGTTATGGCTATAATTTTTCGTATCTAGAATTTTTTTTTACATCTCAGATATAGCTAACGATAAATATTTGCACTTAGGGAAGTATTCTCCTTTCAACATTAGAAAACATGCCCCATTCGCTATCGCATTTTATCGAAGAAAAGCCGATCGATTTTGCATTATGAATTTCATCCCGCCCTCGCAAAAGTTTAAAAGTCGAGTTCCCTTCAAGAGGCTTTTATTGGGAACCATTTCACTCCGATAGCTTTTTGCTGCTGAGTAGAGATATCACGCATTTTTTAAAATAAAGCTGCATCGATTCCGTTTTGTATATAGGAATTCTGGCTTTGTGAGATCTGGGAGTTGGAAAAGACCCCGCTATCGATTTTCGTAAAATTGTGTTCAACAAATCGAAACTGAAAGTTGATAGTTTTTTGTCATCGGATGCAGTCGTAAGAGATTGGCTCGTGCTTTTTGTAGAAACACGTCCTACCAGTTCTATGTACGTATATTTGTTTTTTTCTTTCTGTTGGAATTTAGGTGATATTGCCTTTATTTTTCATTACATTTTATCCGAAAAGGATTCAAAGAGATAGGATAATTGATGATACTTCAGTATTAAAATTTTATGAACACTGAAAATAAGTACGCTTTCCCTAGTTAGGCCATACATGACGCAATTCAAGTTTTGAAGTGAAGTTCGTTGGTCTTGGCGAATTTATCTCTTGTTGATAGGTAGTTATATCAAGTTACATGTGATCTGACCTGTAATTCTTTGATGGATCGACTTCAACTTAATCCTCAACCACCGTGTATCATTTTATTAATTCTTCCACGTTAAATAGTTGTCAAACGTTGTATTTATTTATTTATTTATTTCTATTTTTTAATTTATTTATTATTATTTTTTCCGTAACTTCCAACGTCATCACTTTTCTTTTAATCCACAGAACGGAGATAAATTATCCTATATAAGGATAATTTTATCCACATAAAATTATCCTTATAGAGGATATGGGGCTCTGCTCTCTGGTGCCTCGTTAATGTACCATTCTATGCCAATGTCCTTGTTTTTGTAGTAAACTTTAAAAGAATTTCAATATCTGTCAAGAATTGTATGATTAATCGTTATTTTAATTATTACCAAACCGTCTTATTTATTCTTCTTCCTATTATAAGTACAGAAAAAGAATTGAAACATACTTTGCAGAGTGGCATTATTAATTGGAAATCTCTACAATGCGAGAAGGTTTACCGATTATTTTCTTATGTCTCACACAATACAACCTCGTTTGATTTTTTAGAGCACAAATATACGAATTAAAATAAACACCTAGAATCCTGTTAACAATTGTATTCTAGTTTCTCTTTCTTTCAGGAGTGCTGCATTAACAAAGACTAATTGATTTCGTTTCCGTACCTCCTTTAAAAGAGTTTTTATTAACAACAAGTGGTATTTCTCTTAGATAACTTTATAACTCATACGTATATCTCATTACCATTTATTGCGTATTTAAGGAAACAAAAGTATTATTCCTTCCCAAGATAATTCTTATCTTTTTTTGGTTATAAAGATAAGCTAAAGAATTAAAAGTGTATTTGTTTCAATTAACAGAAAATGTCTTTTATCACAAGAGAGAGATTCATTTAAAGCGCTGACACCATTGTAAGTTCTTAACGGAGTACTGAATATAGAGAAAGGAACTCTCAGATTCATTTGTAGCATTCATAAAACAAACTCAATTTCACAGAGCAATTGTATTTTTCTGTTTTTATTTATGCATGGCAATTCAAAAACAAAGATACCCAGTAAGAGTCGCACAGCCAAAACATTTGTTGAAAGAAAGAATTATAGAATAATAATTATTATTCCATAAATTTACCCGTTCATTCCATAATCCATTAAAAATTATGTGGGAGAATTTTTACATTTATATGAATTAGCTTATTTTCCTACCCATACAACAAATTTAATTATTAATGAGTATAGTATATTGTTAATTAAGTATTGGTTCATGCATTTTACAACAATATTTCTTAATTGTGAAAATTCAGTGAATTTCAATCTAATTTGATGTATAAGTTTGAACGTGTGTATTTATAAGGAAAGCTATGTAACATGCAATTGAAATCAGACATTAAATGGAGAAATACCGAAATTCGGAAAAGTCATAACCACTTATAAAGGGTATACCTATGGGAAATAGCTACTCTAGTGCATTTGCCAACCTATTCTTACATTTTTACGAAACTAAATTTCTTAACTCAAATAATATTACCGGATTTAGATATATTGATGACCTCATAATTTTTAACTGTAACGATTTGGAATTTCTTAATCAAATCTACCCAAAGGAACTTACTTTAAACCGGACTAACGAAAATAATCTTCGTGCGACTTATCTGGATTTAAAAATTAAAATTCAAGATAGGGAAATAAAAATAGGAATTTATGATAAAAGGTTAGATTTTAACTTCGAGGTTATTACTTTTACCAATTTCCATAGCTACTTAAACTATAAAATTTATTATAATATTTTTTACTCACAACTTTACAGAATAAAAAACATATGTAACAATGCTGGGGATTTTTTGGAAGCATGTAGCATTTTCGAGGAAAACTTAAGAAAAAACGATTTCCCTAAAAATTTCGGTAATTTAAAAGTTTTAAAAAAATGGCATTTAGACTCAGGAATTTTTAAAGTTGTTTAGAATAGTATTTGTGTTTTGGTTAAGTTGTAATGGGGGGTGGAGCTATAGTAATGTTACAATGACGTAACCATTAGGATAGAACTGGCTGCTGTTTCGCCATAACCGTCACTTACGGAATTGGGGTGTGTAGGCACCGATTATATTGCATTAGGATTTTTCTGTGCTTGCTTGTAAGGTGCGTTGAGCCCATACAGTAAGTTGTGCTTGTCTTTTCATTTTCTCCTTGACTAATTGCTTCTTTGGGGGACTCGGGGCCTTGGGATGTTTTTTTGGCTTACCTGCATCCTATTCAAAAAGTTCCCCTTGAGGTAATTGACATGGTTAGGCCCCCTGATGACGTGACCTGTCGATTACCTATGTCGTTTTATGGTTCAGTTCCGGCTCTTATACAGAATCTTGCCGTTGGTGCGTGGATGCCCAGAGTGCTTGATTTCTGCTTGTTTTTTGTCTATTTTAGTATAATTTTTTATCTATATCTGTTGGATTATTTATTTGTTTTTTCATTATGGGGATATGAAGCTTCTGCGCTATCCTCTATTGAAAATGTTTTCTTTGCAGGATTTGTTTTATGTTATAGTGATTTAGCAGTCTATGCTTGAATTTTAATTTTGTTTATTTCTATGGTTTACTTTTTAAATGTATTACTTTAATTCGTAGAAAAAATTTATTTAATTTTAAAAATGTTTTTTTCATAACGATGTGTATACTTTTATAATAGCATACTTTATATTAAAAAAGGAAATACTAAAATCGTTGTAACATTATATTTCCTTTTTTTCTCGTCGTCTCACTTGGACAAACATATTTTGTAACATACCTTCAGACATCATATAGTACTAAATTATCAGAATATGCCTTAAATTTTTGAAAATGTTTCATAGCTGCAAAATCTAGCTTTCGCCAGATAAAAACTTTAAGAGCAGAACCACTTGTCTATTAAAAGCGGTATTCAATTACAAGGGAATTCATTTTTATAGCGTACATTGGTTAGGGGTATGATTTTCAATGAGAATTTTGCAGACATGTTGCTTCTAATTGGGAGGCACTTGTCCGCTAATATTCGCAGTACTAGAAGTTAACCCGTCATTTTGACGTCATAATACTAATAATGACGTCATAATGGAAAAAGTATATGAAAGTTAAAAAATATCCCGAATTATCTAACAATATTGCATTTAATCCACACGTTGTAAAAGCAAACCCTTTCATTATTTTTTATTTATTTAGTTTTTTATGCGATTGGAGTAGTAGACTGCCATCCAACCCGTCATTTTGACGTCATAATACTAATAATGACGTCATAATGGAAAAAGTATATGAAAGTTAAAAAATATCCCGAATTATATAACAATATTGCATTTAATCCACACCTTGTAAAAGCAAACCCTTTCATTATTTTTTAATTATTTAGTTTTTCATGCGATTGGAGTAGTAGACTGCCATCCAGTTTTTTACAGATCACTACGCGATATGAATACTTGAGCTACTTGATTCATTCACATTCAAGTTTGTTTACTTTCAGAATTCATCGCAAATGTAAACAGATTTTTAAAAATTGTTAAATATACAGCTAAAAGCATCCAATTTTTTTTAGTTCTGAATGTTTTATAGAAAAATAGGCTGAACAAACGTGAATTGATGGAGAAGATATTAGTTTTTAGGTAAGAAAAAATTCTGATCCACATCTGAAATTGAAATTAAGCCTAACCGGCTGTTTGTTTACCGAGGGCTTCAATTGAAAGATGAGTACAGCCCGGAAGTGTTATACAGAGACAACGGCTATTATACACTGCTGGCCACCCAAATTGCAACACCAAGAAAGACAAGAGATATCACAACAAAATTTATTTTGTAGATAACATGTTGACCAAGTATCAAATGATTAAATTTATAGACTTCTCTGAAGTGTGGTTCCTGCCAAAATCAGTAGCCAGAGTAGCCGCCATTGTTGGAGATCACCGTTGCCACACGCCTCGGCATTGATTCAAAGAGACTTTGGAAGAGTTCTTGGGCTACAGCAGACCAAGCAGCTTCCACACGTTGCCAAAGTTGATCTGCTGTGGCAGCTGGGGATGGAATCTGGGTCAATCGTAGAGCAACCATGGACCACATGTTTTCTATCGGCGAAAGATCCGGAGAGCAAGGCGGCCAGCGAAGCAATTCAATCTAGCGATTGACGAAGAACCGTTGGACAATGCGTGCCACGTGTGATCGCGCATTATCTTGTTGAAATATGGCTGTGGGCAAGCCCTGAAGGTAAGGAAGAACAACTGGCTCCAACACCTCGGAGATGTAGCGCTGGCTGTTTAAAGTACCGGCAATGCATACTAGAGGTGTGCGAGAGTGATATCCAATACCGCCCCATACCATAATTCCCGGTGCAGGACCATTGTGTCGGTGCATAACGCAGCTGTTCAGCATCCTCTCTTCACGGTGTCTCCAGACTCGAATGTGACCATCGTGGTGTCGCAGACAGAAGCGTGACTCGTCAGTAAAGACAATTTCATTCCATTCTGCCGTCCACATCCTTCTGTCATCGCACCATTGGCGACGGAGACGTCTGTGGTTCTGCGTAAAGGGTAGACAAAGCAATGGACGTCTTGCGGACAGACCACTCTGCTGTAAACGGCGTCGAATGGTACGCGCAGACACTGGATGATGCGTTACAGACTGCATGTGCTGTGCTATGGTTCGTGATGTGACTGAGCGATCCGTCACTGCCATGCGCACAATTTGCCTGTCATCACGTAAAGTGATGCGCTGAGGTGGATGCGATCGAACACGCCGGTCCGTCGTACCCTCCTGCATCCAACGATCACATATCTGCATTACAGTTGTTTGGTTTCGTCCAACACGACTACCGATTTCCCTGAAAGATAATCCACAATCTCGGTAGGCCACTATCCTTCCTCTGTCGAACTCGGATACTTGATCAAAAGATGATCGCTGTTTTCGACGAGGCATAATTGATCTTTTTTTTTTTAAAAAAAACCACAAGAAAAACACAATTGCCGAACTTGAAATCGTCGAAATCTCCAAGCCGTAAATAGCGCTTTGAAGTGGCGCCACAGGCGCGCGTGATGTGCGTCTGCGCTGAAATTCTCATCATTTGCATATCTCACCTCCGCTAATGCATGTTGTAAATTTCATGTTATTTGCATGTTTCCTTCAGGGTGTTGCATTTACAGTGTCCAGCAGTGTATATATAATTTACCGCAGTAATTTGTTGGCCTTTTTTGGGGGGGAGGAACACCATACAGGTGAGTTAACGTTGCTCCCTACTGTCACCGCAATTTTCACCAAGCACCGAAAGGGGCAACTTCAGGTGGACATGTTCCTTTTCCCTACCTTCCCACTCACCATATAGAAGGGCTATCTGTCTACGGATTTAACATAACCATTACCGGGGTAGACACAAAGGTAATCAGTGCTTCTTGTTAGAATTCAAACTGAGCTCCTTCCATCCGATACCATTCCGGCATTTTTGCAGAAATTGGTGGCTTTGAATTTGGGCTAAAAGTGAGTTGGAATTCAGGAAAATTATCTCAAAAACCAAGCTATAAACTTTCACAATTCAATTGCCAGTGAACTCTTATCTAATCTTGCAAACTATGATCACGCTGACCCCACTAACAGGAAAAGGACTCGAGCCATCCTGAGTCTTCCGTCTTAACTTTTTGTTTTTCCTCGTCATTTAAATAAAATATAAAAATATAAAAGCAATACTTGGCTTGCCAAGGCAAAAAACAACAAAAAATTTTATAAAATAAAATAAAAACCTATTTTCTATCCCTAAACTTTCTTTTAACTTAAATATTTTTGTCTCAGAGCAAATCCTTTTGGCTTTGCTCATTTTCGTAGTATATGAACTCACGGATTCCAAACCTTATCTCTCTATCCAATCACTTTACTCTATTCTCTCTAAACTTGCCAATTGAAATCCAGCTTACAGACAGCCATTGACTCCACCCCCACCATCATATCAACTCGAAGATCCAGGAGTCAACCAATCAGAACTGCCCATTTTCACCCTCCTATGTACAGACCAGAAATCTCTTTGCTTCACTTTTTGTGAAGCAATTCCTGAACTTTTGACGTCACTTGGCGAACTTTTTCTACTTCTGAACAATTCTAGCTCTTCGTTGCTACTTTTATGAAATACTAGCCGCTGCGCGACCAGCATGGTCGCTTTTAGTTTTATATTTTCTTTTGCAAAACAACTCAACTGAAAGAAACGTATGTAAGGAATGTCACTATTACCTGTCAGCATAAATATACGTTGTTAAGTGGTAGTGCGATCTCAGCCAAAAGATTTATAATCATTGCAAAATTCTCTATAAGGTTGATTCTAAAACATTGGGATTAAAAAAATATGAATTTCCGTTACTTCAGAACAGAGTTAAAGATAAGAATGAGAAACCCAACAACAAAGATTTTAAAAATTACATTCCTCTCTGTATGTAATATTTTTTAAATTTAGATATCTACACTTTATCATTGCATCAAATAGGAAATTGTTAGAGACAAATTTTTTCACTACAAAAGGATTAAAAAAATCAGCAAGTACTAAAATATAGTGTGGATTACATCACTCTATATGTATTGTTCAAAATTCAGAAATCGACACTTAATCATACCAAATGAAAAATTGTTGGGAAAATTTCTTCACTTATAAAATGGAGTAAAAATTCATTATGGAGTTAAAGTTCATATTTTACTATGATATTCCTCAAACTTCTTGATGTACATAGTTGAGTATTTCAGAAATAGGATATACTACATTGACAGAATCAAAAGAACAGACTCTAGATAAACCTACATACAACTGTCCAGGACTAAACACTGGATTTGATAGGTCTAAACATATTTTGTCAAAAGTTTGTCCTCTTACATACATTTAGAAAAACCGATGGTACAAAAGAATAAATTATCTCGTGAATAAATTAAAATTATTCACGTGTAAATTACGGCAATTAAATTGCACCAAATTACGTGCTATCGTCGAACCGCTACACACACGCGGTTGGCCGCTAATGTTTACATCTGGTAGTTCCAGCCGTTGCCATTCGGACTGTAGAAATATCGCCGATTTTTGTGCCGCATACCTACGCGTTTTATCTATACTTATATATAAAGAGAGAGCGATTTTGTACGTGGAGGGTAATCTTCAGAACCACTGTACCTATTTGAAAAATTCTTTCACTGTTTGAAAGGTACATTATTCCAGATGGACATAGGCTATATATTATGTATATCTAATCAGTAGAAATAAAGTTAGGGGCTTAATCCTAACAATCTCCATTGTAACCGCTACTGTCCTCTACCGCTTTTTGTGCCGAAGTCTTCAACGATCCTTAGCGTGGTGCTATCTATACTTATATATAAAGAGAGAGAGCGATTTTGTACGTGGAGGGTAATCTTCAGAACCACTGTACCTATTTGAAAAATTCTTTCACTGTTTGAAAGGTACATTATTCCAGATGGACATAGGCTATATATTATGTATATCTAATCAGTAGAAATAAAGTTAGGGGCTTAATCCTAACAATCTCCATTGTAACCGCTACTGTCCTCTACCGCTTTTTGTGCCGAAGTCTTCAACGATCCTTAGCGTGGTGCTATCTATACTTATATATAAAGAGAGAGAGCGATTTTGTACGTGGAGGGTAATCTTCAGAACCACTGTACCTATTTGAAAAATTCTTTCACTGTTTGAAAGGTACATTATTCCAGATGGACATAGGCTATATATTATGTATATCTCATCAGTAGAAATAAAGTTAGGGGCTTAATCCTAACAATCTCCATTGTCTCCGCTACTGCCTTCTACCGCTTTTTGTTCCGAAGATTTCAACGATCCTTATCGTGGTGCTATCGCGGTGGGCTTCTGTTCTGACGCTAGCGGTTCGAACCTAGCCGTTCTCCGGCACGCCTTTTTCTTTAAAAAAATTTATTTTATTTACTAACTAACACAAAATTAATTTAAGGTTATTTTTAAGGTAAAAAAATAGTTACAATTTATTGGCTATCAACTGGAAATTTATTGGTAAAATATTTTGTTCAACCCGGACAAAGTCGGGCCGGGCCGGGCCGCTAGTATATATATATAGATAATTTGATAAAATTTTCAGAAAATGTTTTAGATGCTATTGTTAATGAAATGAGGCACAATAATTCGTGTATAATAAATAGTTTTTTATTTGGGCTGTTTTTATAAGGAAAGGAATGACGAATCGGGGAAAATTTTCATATTGGAACATAAAATTGCGTGTATTATTTTTGCATTTTAAAATTTTCTCTTAAGATTGTAGGTCATTTTGAATATAACTGTCATATGTATCATGTGTGAGAAGGAAATTAAAATAGTAGCATTAAGATTTTTATGCAGTTATAGGCATTTTAGCTAAATTTCAATAAAAATTACTTCAAATTGACCAATTTATAGAAAAAGTATGCTATTTACAGGTAAGTTTTGTTCCTTTTTTTTCATTTTTAAGTGCTATTTTACCAAAAATCACAAAAAAACCTTTAAAAAATCATTTTTTAAAACAAACAAATGGAATAGCTAAACACAAACATGGTTAACCGTAAATAAATCGCAAAACTGTGCTTAAGTTTAGACTGATTCTTTTTAGTTAAGATATACTAATTTTTATGCTTTTAAAAGTACATCGTGAATTATAAAATTAAGAACAATATAAAATACAGTAACGGATTATTGCTTCTTTTAGGAAACAACAAAACAATGTTTCAAATTCCAACTTGTGTAACTATTGCCACTCGCTGCTACTGTCGTCTCATGAGCAAAAAAAATTAAATAATTCAATATTATTCTGATTTTCACGCTAGTGGAAAAAAATGCCACGCCCACTTTAGAGTCACTTGAAATAATTAAACACACACAAATATATAAATTACACGAAGGGTTTTTTTTTTAAATTCTGTAATGTGTCTAAATCTCCACTATGGAAATATATCGGAGAATTCCATCATTTAATAAGAAATTTCTAAAATGAAAATAGCAACAAATAACGTCTGTTTTTAATCTGAAGACGATGTTAATTTCACTGAAATGTTTTAAAATATAAATTTTAGATAAGAAATATTTAACGCATTTACTACGCATTACATCGTTTCAATAAGAAATGTCTGAAATGAAAATGGCAACAGAAAACGTTTGTTTACAAAATAACGCGGCGAAAATAAACGACGATCGTTAATCGATATGTCTTAAAGTATAAAATCTGACTTGAAAGATTATTATTTTCATTTATTATTCTGGTTTAATATATAACTTGAAACTTTTTGATTTTATTTATTTTTATCTTTTCGCTCGCTGTTTGCCAGCTAACCCTAACGTGGACGCCATTATCAGAGGGGTGATTCCACAAAGTGTAACAGCTTACATTTAGTTTCAAAATTGTGGTTTTTTATTAATTAAAAATCAACGGTAATTAATTTCGATTTTTGAAGTTCTTCAGACCCTCGGCTGTTTTTAAAGACGCCTGTATGTAAAATTTCACGATCGTTGCTCCTAAACTGTGGATTTCTATACAATTACAGAGAGATAAACATTCATTTTTATATATTAGATCTGAATTTGTAGGCGTTGGCCTAGGCAACTCAGTTAAAACACTTGTCCTATGTTCCTATGGAATTACTGAAATTGAGGATTTTTCAAAAGGAGTAACGCTAGTGCTAATATTTGGCTTATCTCAAGCTTGTCAGATCATCACACAAAGGGAAAAGGGTTATGGAAGGAAAGATAGAGACTTAATGTTTTCTAGTTGCTGCTAAATACTTCACGATAAAGGTGAATAAGTTTTGTTTCCTTATTTTATGACACTTTTAGGCGTATGTGACTCAAGTCGCATCGTAGGGTCTAGTACATATAAATATTCAGCGGGGCCCCATCCCAAGACAGAGGTGGTCTACTCAAAACAATCAGGGGCCTGAATATGAGAAAAATATAAATGACGGCGGATCTACTACAATTTCGGAGCGAATTCTGACTCTGCTGTTCTGAAGAAGAAAACGTCCTTCATCAAATTTCAGATTTTTAACTTTAAAATACTTTTAAATATTTTAATTTAAATTATTATAAATACATCTAAATAAATACAGGGTCCTCCAAAAAGGACCTCTTCATCAATATAGGAAAAAATTTATTATCGGTTTCAAACGAAATAGCATTCTTCATAAAAATGTTTCCTTAAGGAAAACTAAATTTTGGCGATATCAAAATGTATCCACGTTTTGTGAATAATGCGAAAGTTACAAAACGCAACTTTGTAAAATCAAATGTTTTTTGCAACTCAAAGAAGGAGCTTTTTTGATATCCGTGTACATATAGTAAAATTACATTTGCTTTTTGGAAAATAAAACATTTATTACAGATTAAATTAAACAAATCCAGTTTTCTTTACAAAATGAAATCCAGTTTGATTCTCAAAAATATGTTTATATTACGAAATAAAACACAATATCGGTTTTTTAAATAACGAAAATTTAGAAAAAAAATTAATGAGCTGCTTCCCGTTGGATACTTGATGCAGCAAGGACAATAAAATCAATGACGATTTCGGATAATGTAAGTATATCTCCGTCCCGGCGTTAGCCACACGGAATTCAACTGATGCCTGGCCGCCACAACACAATCTCCCCAGACGCCGACCCAAAAGATCGGAGGCTAGGTCACATAGACCCCTCGAGTCCATTAAATAGCTACCAAATTTCAAATTAAGATAAAATTAACAATTTAATAATAAATAATAACTTAAATTCCAGAATCCTGAGCCAGTTCCTGTGCTCCGCTTGAACCTAGTCACTGCTTTATCTCTTTAAACTTCAACAACAAAATTTTAACTACAATTTAGTTAACAATTCATATGTGAACATTCAACTTCATATAAGTATATACATGCATAAAGGCATCTGCCCTTACATAACAAAATATAAGCATATATATATACTGACATAAAAGCAACTGCTTTTATAAAACATAATTTAAACAATTATAAACACATATACATACATAAATTAATATTTGTAAACCACGTATAGCAAACAAATTCACAATTCGCAATATCTGTATTACTTACATTACTTTTACACATTCAGTTATTTAATATTTCAACAGTTTCATACAAATTATTCTATTAAATTCAATCAATTTTCCAGTTAATTACTTTTACAAGCCATATAATTCGATATTTAATAGCATACCATATTAATTCATATATTGTTTTAAAACACAAAGATAAGTACAAAAAAAAACCTCAACTGGAAAAAAAAGGGATGTGGACATCCATCAGAACCCCCCCCCCCTATATCTTTTATTACTTTTTTTACTATAATAGTCAACAAAGAGTTTGTGTTTACTCCAGCTTGTGTAATCTGGGGGAAATCTTTCTCTATAAGCCTGTAGATCGATACATTCATAGATGCAATGCTCTACAGTCTGTTTCTCCCCACACCAACATTTATCATCTTTCTTATGTATTCTGTGCTGGTATTCCGCAAAGCACCCATGTCCTGTAATAGCTGGATTTAACTTGAAATCATTACAAAGTCTGTCTTCTGAAACTTCAGGATATATTTCGTACACTCTCCTGCCCTTATCAGACTCATTCCATAACTCCTGCCAATTGGTCATTTCCTGTCTTTTAATCTTTCCCTTAACTCTTTTCTTAGAGTGTTTATAAGTTGTGCCAGCATATTCGAGCTCTGTTGCCTCTTTCGCGACTCTGTCAGCCTCCTCATTCCCCTCTTCACCAACATGCGCTTTAACCCAATGGAAGCTAATATTCATATCTTCATTACTTATAACCTCTTTAATTTTTTCCGAAATTTCGCCTTTATAATTAACCACCTTTAATGTTTCCAGCGCACTCCTAGAGTCCGTATAGATATCAAAACTCTTAATTTCTTTCATTTTCATAACATCTATCGCAATTTGAATCGCTCTCATTTCTGCCAGATAAGAGTTGCCATTTATAATCCTTTCCCTATATATCTCCTTTTCATTGTCTTGCATGTATACCACAACACCAGCTCCCGAGTTTTCCTCAATCTTAGAGCCATCTATATATATTCTTACTTGTGTCTTCGGCGTATTATCTAACCACACCGCCAACTACTCAAAATGCTCCAGACACCCGAAAAACATCTCTCAAACCAAGAAAGACTCCAATCCTAATAAATCCATCAGTAAAACTAACAGTAACTCTAATAGTCATCCCGACACGTTCATTCCTGCCCCTATTCCTAGCACTTCTGCTTGGAACAAAAATAATTTCCACACTCACAACAGTAATTCGGCGGTTTCTGGCGAAACCAACTCAATTACTATTAAAAACACACAAAATAACACTCCTAGTGCTCCGGAAATAGTCTATGCTAGGACCGCGCCTAGGAAAAAAATAGACATCGAAAAACCCATCTCAAAACATAGCGTTCAAATTAATCCCCAATACGAAAACCACACTAATAATAACACGGGTCTCTCCGACTTTTCGGAAATCATTAAACTTGTAAGGGAATTTTCCCAAACCTACTCCATCTCTGATATCTTACAGCTTCTCAGAAACATTGCCGCGGCTCTTAGTAAGCCCGAGGATGACGTCTCCAAAATGCTAAATGTATTTAAAATAATATGCGACTACTTCTGCCCCGAACCGGGTTCGAACCCAGCTCGGGGAACTTCTGGCTAGTCCCCTCTGACTATTTGCTTGCTTTATATGGTTAGCTTAATTTTTTCGCTCTCGTTAAGTGTTAACTACTATTCACTATTACCTGTAATTTTTAGCTGCTATCCTTTTATTTTTTTTTTTAACCTAAAACTATTTTTAACTTTATTCAACTAATTTTTCTGTCACTTGAGCACTGAAAACAACTCGATTCTCGAGTATCACTGATACTGTTTATGAACTTCTTGTTCAAAGTGTCACTGGAGTTACTCCGTAACTCCACATCTTGAAGAATGTCATCTTGATAACTTTCTATCTTGAAACTGGAGTTAAATCTAGCAAGACAAGGCACTCCAGTTGTACCCAAAATACACTCGGCGGCGTATTATCATACGTCCATTCAATACTCATTAAATCTTTCCATTTTCTTATTCTGCTTGTTCTTACTTCACAATTTTCTCTATTCAATACTTCATCACCTATTTCAATCTCTACACCTTCATCATATATTTTAAACATTTTCCAATTTATTCTTGCTTTCATGATTTCGGATAAGGAAACACGAATGATTTTAAATACATTTTTATTCGTACGACTACTTCTCACCTTGTACTCAGTGCTTTAGCACCTAAGTGATGCCGAACATAATAAGTGAGCTAAGTATTTCAGCAATAGTATAAAAGTATATTCTTTTTCGTTTGCCTTAGTGACGTCCGCCGGTTAAAATTAATTATTGAATATTTATTAATTATTATAAATACATCTAAATAAATAAAGGATACACAAAAAATGGGAGGCAGATTGGACATCCTTGCCCTTAGACACACGCCCAAAGATACACGCCCACTATCAACACCCAGCATCGATAAATATCTACTTTTCGAATGGCTTGCGATGTCATTACCCTCGTTGCCAACTGTTTTAAGTTTATCATGTTAAACCAGTGATTCTCCACCCTTTTTATGCCTACGACCTCCTTTGGATAACTTTCAAACCCTACGCCCCCCCCCCTCAGGCCTGAAACATACCTACATCAATTTTAAAAGATCGAA
Organism: Dolomedes plantarius; assembly: GCA_907164885.2. NCBI lineage: Eukaryota > Metazoa > Arthropoda > Arachnida > Araneae > Dolomedidae > Dolomedes > Dolomedes plantarius. The sequence goes on along the minus strand of OU015499.1, from coordinate 86,911,548 downwards.
AGTGTAACAAACACAAACAACAAATATGTCGTAACAAAGTAAAACATTTAATGTAAAAAGTGACTGCATGGGGAAAGTAGAATTTATGATACGGCTGATACTGTTGCAACCATACATCATTGTAATTATAAATTCAAAAAGGATCCAAATTACGATAACTGTTACATACCTAATCGCTGAAATTGATTTCCGTTTTCACAAGTCCTGTAAGAAAACGTTGTACATATTTTTTGCCAATCTTCCGTACTGGTGACCACGTGATTAGAGGTTTGAAGATACATAATATGCACAAGTGATTGTCATCGTATGACAAGCATCCATTCACCAGATTTTCTATTAAAGATATTTTCGGCAGTATCGAGACTTCTAATGACATTTAGATGCTTAAATCGACACGCTTACGATGGCTGGTTTGCTAGTTTAATGCGTTGCATCATTATTTGCTGCGTGAGGGCGAATTTTATTGGGACCGAAAATTTTAAACCGATTCCGAACGACTTAACACATCTTTTGGCGCCACCAACGCGCCATCTTTCTCCTTCCGCTAACTGTAACCACGTTTTTGTAAGAGTGCTTATTCGGCCGTCATAGGCTTCGCAACGCAATTGAGCGACTCCGCATTTTTCTAATAAAATTGTTGTTGCTACTCAAAGCTACAGTCCGCTGAACAATTAATTACATAAAATCCTGACAGGGCCGGTAGATTTGGTCAGTCGAGCCGGGGTGACAAGCGTCTAGATTAGATTAATTTGCGACTTCCTTTGTGTTTTGGTTTTGAATGCATCACCATTTGGATAACCATCGCAAGAATTACAACTGCTGACATCCTACAACAAGCTCGGAAGCTTTTCGTTATTCGTATATTTATATTTATTGTACTTCGTATATAATAATTTATGATTATACGCATATACACAAGTTAATTTCATAAAATTTATCATCTTGGAAAACTTAAACAAAAGCGTTCTATTATACGAACAAGCATTACTAAAATAATAACGAAACAAAATAATTTAATAGAGAACAATAGTAATGAAAGGGAAGAATTTTTAGAAATTCTTGATCAACTAGCAAATAAAGAAAGTTCTTTAAACTATTTAACGGGCTTGAAATTCCCAAATTTTGATCAGAAAAATGCAAAACAATTATGCAGAAAACCTGTTTATCAAAATTAAACTTCTTTACAGTTAGATGTATATATCCAGTAGACAATGAGACCAAGAACATGAAAGGAATATGCAAATATTTGAATATCTGGAAATGTTTTTTCTAAATTTCGGTTAAAATCTTATTTATCATTGAAAGTAACGTTTTGCTTTGTGTAATATATTTTCTTAGATTCTCAGTTTTGCCGCCCTTCACTCTTATGTATTTCAATAAAATGTATTTGTTATTTAATTAGTTTTAGATTAATTTCATCTATGTGAAATGAACGTTTCTTGAACAACGTGTCATGTGTAATAAAAAGACTACGCATCCGAAGCAGATTAAAAATTTCGGATAATCTCGTTTCTATATTTAAACACTTTTTTCTATATGTTTTACCACCACTTTTTTTATAATAAATATATTTTATTTATAAAAAATTATTCGTTTCGCAGTTGCTCTCCGCTGCGTAGCATCCTATTAAAACAAGCTCAAGCGGTGCTTGGGTTAATTAGTACTAATTTTAAAATACCGTTCTGTTACTTCAGGTTGTAGATTGATTGTTGTATTATTTATTCCCTTTCGTGTATTCCTTTCCTTTTTCTCATTTGATCACTGATGTTTTGAGTTTAATGCATTTCTAAATAATTCTACAATGGTGGGCTCGGCCTATGGATTATAGTTTCCATTTCACTTCCTAAAGGTCCTAAAAGTTAAGAAATAGTATATCACTAGTACTAAACAGAACTCAAATGCGCATTAAGGCAAAAGACATAATGCCTTCTCAGCAGTGCTATTAGAAGTGGGTACTGCCCTCCAATCGCTAGAAAATTTGGGTACTAATACAAAATTCCGCATAAACTTTCGTAAATCTGCATGTAATGGAAATTGTTGTTTCCTCATTGACTCTGATATATATGATTAAGAACCAAATATCAAAAGATTTTTTAATATAGCGTCGACGTTAAATTGTTCAGGAAATATTGATATGAGAAAGAGTTTAACATGTAAATAAATATGAGAAAGTGTCTGAATACATGATGATTATAAATATCTTTAATCGTTTCGAAGAAATACAGCACAATTTTTAAGTATATATATGAATAAATTCTGTTTTTAGCTCTGAAGATGTATTGTTATTCGTTAGACAGATTTACGTTCTGCTTCATTCAAGTGCGTTAAAATTTTCAATAAAAAGAATTATGTAGCGGTTCTTGGTGACGATCAAAGCAAGAAAATATAATGAATAAAGTTAATAACATCTTGGTGTGTATTTAAATTTTGAACTGACTTTTTGCAAATTTGCAATTTCTTAGTTTATCTCTTTCCATTTCAATTCAATCACTTATTTGCAATAAAATGAGTACCATGTGAATTTTTTCTTGCTCCTAAATTTGAATATTGTTCTCGTTTTCTTCTAAAAATATTTGCATCAGTTACAATACATAAAAGTGTGTGAGGCAGAATTCATAGGCATATAGTTTCAAGTTTTGATCCCATATTAAATATATGTTAACTTTTATATAATTACATACTATCTCTTTTTTCCCCATATTTATTTATAGCTTAGGGTATAAACTTTATTTAATTCTATTTTCAAGAATAAAGGAAATTACTATGAACATGGTTGCACTTTTCTATTTTAAACCACAACATTTAATTTTTTAAATTTGAAAATTAAAACACTATCAATTTAGTTTATATATTTAAAAATTTAGCTTCCAAATTTTTCTATTAATAAATTTTTATTTAAATGCATATTTGCCTTATATTTCTAAACGCCACTTTTCTTCTTTCTCTACTTCCTGTCCAATAATGGTTACCCGCTGCCTACTTTCTGAAAGCCTGCACTTGAGGGCGTGGCCCAGGTAGTGCAGTTAGACCAATCTTCCTATATTTCAAACGGATTGAGTGTTAGAAAAACTTTAATTTCAGTTGAAGCATGTCTTCGGTTGCTATAAAATTCACCCAGGGGGAAGCCGAAATTCCGAAGTTATTTCCGCTGTACAAAAGGAAGTACCGAAGGTTCTGTACCGAGTTGCCGTTAAATATTATCTCGGTATTTTATATTAGACTTGGTACCTTACCTCTAATCGCTAGGAAAATCAAATGTCTAGAATACTTTGTATAAGCAGAAGAAAATAAAATTTCTGCTTCCGATTCAACCTAAAAGAAATTAACGCGTGAAGTCTTGAATTAACCATGAAAATTACCTTGATAATCCCAAAGTACATATCAGAGGCGTGAAAATTAAATCATTTGAAATCGGGTAGGCAAAAACGAGACAAAATTTTACGAAAACTTTATTATACTTCAATAAAAAATAAGTTTTATGTATATAATTAAATAACATTTAATTCTACCTCTAATGGGAATTTTTGATTCCTCATTGAGACAGATATACATAATTAAAAATACACTTTCGCGACATCCAGAGACTTCTGATTAGCATCAACTGGAAATTATACATGAAACTCTGAAAAATTTAACTTTTATTTCCTGACAAATATTTAAAATATTTATCCAACGTTATGAGAATTATTTACTGTTTAATAACCATTAAATACATTGCTCTATATTTATTTTAAGTTAAATATATGTTTAGATCCTTTGTTACCAGTAAGATGGTATTGGTTTTACCTGTCACTTTTATATTTCTGCATTTAAAGTTTTGATAAAATTTCAGCAACATACCAATGCTTATGGTAATGTTACGGAGATGAAGATGAAGTAAAAAGAATGAAGTAACAGTGACAAATGTAACGAACAGCCACTAAGGACTGTAGAGAATTTGACCCAAAACACGTCCCATTTGACCCATTAGACACAAGCACAGTAAACAGGCTTCACGATTCAAATACAGCAGCTAAACTCCTGCTGAGAAATGAATGAATGACCTCAGAACTTTAGAGATCATAGGAAAATTGGTCAAACTGCACCTCCTGGGACACGCCCTCTAGTGCAGGCTTTCAGATAGTAAGTAGCGGGGAACCATCATTCGACAGTAAGTAAATAAAGAAAGAAAGTGATTAGAGCGTTTAGTCACTTTCTACTGTTTTTGAATCTTGAAGCCTGTTTACTGTACTTGTGTCTAATGAGTGAAATGGGACGTGTTTTGAGTCAATTTCTCTACAGTCCTTAGTGGCTGTTTGTTACATTTGTCACTGTTACTTCATTATTTTTACTTCATCTCCGTAACATTGCAATAGCATTGGTATGTTTCTGGAAATTTTGACAAAATTTTAAATGCAGAAATATAAAACTGACAGGTAAAACCAATACCATCCTACTCGTAACAATGGATCTAAACATATATTTGACTTAAAATAAAAAATAGAGCAATGTCTATTAATGATTATTAAACAGTAAATAGTAATTCTCATAACGATGGATAAATATTTTAAATATTTGTCAGGAAATAAAAGTTAAATTTTTCAGAGTTTCATTGTATAATTTCCAGTTTAGAAACCTACCTCGCCGTGTATTTTTATACGTACGGCGACATTCTCGATTGTGTTAGAAATGAAAGTCTCCGGTACTCGACAACACGATATCTGACAGGTTCTTCGGTCACCGAAAAAGTCACTTATTTTGTCTCCAAATTTATCCAAATTCTCGAAAATATCGCCAATAGCTCACATTTTGAAATCTAAAGCTCAATAACAGTAAATAAGTAGCATTTACCACAAAATAAACATCAATTAAAGAGAGAGAGAAATATTTTTACAAACATTTACAGCTATTTAAAACAGTATTCCGTAATTCTTTCCACTATCTGAAATTTGAACATTCATCATGTTTCACTCTAAAATTATTTACATTACTGATGATCACGTGCATGAAATTGCATGCTGCAGAAATTGTCTGAAAAAAGTCTTCTAGTTCCCCATGTTCTAAGTATGTAAAGTTTTACGTAATAAAATACGTATTTTCTTTCTTTTCCTCACATTTTTTTATATCTCTCGAGAAAAGCGCTAGGTTCAAATCTATTTTGAAGATTAAAGGAAATTATTAAAAATATTTATGCACTCTTCTGTTTTAAATTTTATATCTAGAAATTTTTTAATAATTGTAAATTTTTGAAAATTTTAGCACACCAATTCTTTCAACCTACGCCTCATAAATTAAATCGTGAATATTAATAGTAATATACTCTTTTTTTATATTTAACTACCACCTCTATATATCAGACATATTTTATTTAAAAAATTATGGATGCATTTTCTTCAGTAAGTGCCGAATATGTCGTTCAACTTAAAAAAGGTCTATTGTCTTAGCTGCAAAAGACTGGCTAGTGAATCATAAATCAAGCAAGAATTGAATATGGTGAGTAATATGTAATCCACTGCTGGAATGGTTGAAATTGAGAAAACTTTTCAGTTGAAGTAACCCTTAAAGAAAAGCGCTCAACTTCTATATATTAGCAGATGGTAACACCCCCATAATCGCTGGAAATGTCCGATGTTCAAAAGGTTAAAAAATCATTAAATTCCATTCTATTCAAAAATGTTAAACGAAATCGTAAAACATGACAAGCACTGTAAATTTTCATTAAATCGATCTCTAAGCTGAAACATTAGTATGGTGTGTAGGGAAGGGACGAGGGTACAGGCCCATCAGCTGTACCCCGTGGGGGGTCCTCGGTCAAAATTGTGGTGGCATCAGGGAGCAATGTCAGTTCATATACACGGCGCCCCAATAAAAGAAACCAACAATTTCGCGATGCAATATGATCGAAAGTTGAAATGCATCCTGCCGGGAGCATTGGAACAAACAAACAAAAAAATAGCCAATGCCACCTTGCAAAGTTTAAATCCTTTAATAAGAGATTCGAGAACGCAGATTATTAAGTTTGGTTTGGAGCGCTACGGTCAATTTTTGCTACACGAGGGCTAATTAGACCGGGACCTACTGCTTAAACCCGATTCCAAACGGCTACAAACGTCCATGCCAAGAGTGGGACTTGACTCGCAGACTTTGGTACCGAATGCCAGCGCCCTAGCCATTCGGCCATCATTCGGCGCGCAGATTATTAAAAAAAAAATCAGGTTTTCCTTCTACCGAAACTACCACGGGTTATTAATGTAGGAATGTAGGATTATTTAACGTTGCTTACTTCTTTTGTATGTATATATGTATCTATATATATGTATGTATGTATAGATAAATAATCCAACATAGATAGATAAAAATAATACGAATATAGACAAAAAACAAACAGAAATCAAGCACTCTTCGCATCCACGCAACAACGGCAAGATTCTGTTAAGTGCCGGAACTGAACCATAAAACAACATAGAGATAACCGACAGGTCTCGTCATCAGGGAGCCTAACCATATCAGTTACCTCAAGGGGAACTATGTTGTTTTATGGTTCAGTTCCGGCACTTAACAGAATCATGCCGTTGGTGCGTGGATGCCCAGAGTGCTTGATCTCTGTTTGTTTTTTGTCTATATTCGTATTATTTTTATCTATCTCTGTTGGATTATTTATTTGTTTTTTTCATTATGGGTATATGAAGATTCTGTGCTATCCTCTATTAAAAATGTTTTATGTTTTCTTTGCAGGATATGTTTTATGTTAAAGTGATTTAGAAGTCTATGCTTGAATTTTAATGTTTTTTATTCCTATTGTTTATATTTTACTTATGTATGTATGTATATATATATATATGTATACATATATGTACGTCAAATTTTTTATGCGTCTTGGTACTTTTCTCTTTAACTTGTCCAAGCGATAGACTGGGTTTGGCGCGCCGCCAAAATTATAACTCGCGAGGACGGATGGACGGACGGTTTTAGCGTCTGAAATTTTCCTTTCCGGAGGACCGTTATGAAGGAACGTAATCCTACGTTAAAATTTATTTTGTTAAATGAGAATGTTGATGATGGTAAGTGCATTTATACCTTAAATTACTATCGTAAAAATTGTCATTTTACCTTAGAAGCTATCTAGACACATAGAAAAGGAATATATATAAAAAAGAACATATATTTTCACAATATTTTTACAGATGAATCTCATAAAATTCAGTGAATCAATTTATTTTGAGCTTGAAAAAAATTCACCAATTGGGGGCCGAATGGCTAGGGCGCTGGAATTCGGTTCAGATCCTGTGTGTTCAAGCCCCACTGCCGTCATGGATGTTTGTAGCCGTTCAGAATCGGCTTTGAACAGTAGGTTCCGGTCTAATCAGCCCTCGTGCAGCAAAAAGTTGACCGTAGCGTTCCAAACAAAACCTGAAAAAATTCGGTTGCAATGCATATTTCTATCATAAATTTCGAAAAGTGAGTCTGTAAATATTCGATACATTTCAAGCATAATTTTTTTGGTTATAAAATTATTCACACTTGGAGAAATATATGAAATTTTGCACACAGAAAATATGTTAGAAGATCCGGCCTCAAGTGAAAATGGCTTAAATTTATATTAACCGTTAGGCCTTCTTCGCATTCCTTCCGGAGAACAGCGTTGCGTTTCGCCGTGGGCGCCAAGATTGTTCAGTGCCTGGTGTTCAGTGACAGGTCTGGTGATTGGTCGGACAGATCACGTGGTCATTGCGCTGAGCTCTGTGATTGGTTAACTTTTTTATAGTTGGAAATACGCTACGCTAACGGACGGCATGTGAACAAGGTCTATAGGCCTGTTCACACTCCATACGGAGTGTTGCTTCTCGATGGATCTGATGAACTTATATACAAAGTAATGACTCGGTTGGTCGCAGTTAGTCATCTGGAATGGGACAAAGGACCAGGGTCCTTACTTGCCAAGTCTTCTGGACAGTGTCCCAGGGTGATTGCATTTGAAATGTCCAACAAATTCCTGTCTATATCAGAAATCGACCAATCTATGGGGTCATAATCAACCACAGGGAGTTTTCCCGGTGAAGAAATAGGGCTACTATTTTCTACTAGAAACTAAACTAAAGAGTGAGAAACTTCAAATAAAAGTGGTGCAAAGTTCAAATCATTTTTGCATGTTTTTTAATGAATTTCATATATATTTACATATTTACAAGAAGATGATAATAGGCTGGAAAGCCTCAAAATTAACTAAATTCAACAGAATAGACATATTATGGGATCTTAATCCCCTTCAAAGAAAACTACATTCTAAACTGATTCATCACTCTAGCAACAACAAAGAAGAGAGACGAAATTCAAACATTTGAGAATAAAATCAAACGATGGGCTTGCAGCGCCATGTCTTGACATATTTCTCTTCACCCAGCAAGTGAGCAGCTGCCCGATTTGCCCACTAAAAGACTTAGATCCTGCAGTTTGACCTTCTATCTATATATATAAAACGCGTAGGTATGCGGCACAAAAATCGCCGATATTTCTACACTCCGAATGGCAACGGCTGCCACTACCAGATGTAAACATTAGTGGCCGTCCGCTGTTTGTAACCGCGTGTCAACATGGATTTACGCACTGAAATTGGGAATGCTCGAAAGCGAGCTGCACGATAAAGTGAAAATTGGGAACAGTCTCATGAAAGAAAGCGAAGAAGAAATAATTAATTAAGAGAGAGGAGTGAAAGAGAGAGCATAAATGATCGCGAGGTTAGGCTCAACCGTCGCCAGCATAACAACAACAGATAGCCAGTGATAACTAATTTTCTACATTTTTTTTAATTACTTGCTGAATTGTTACTCCATTTTGTAAGTGAAGAAATTTTTCCAACAATTTATTATTTGATATGATTAAGTGTAGATATCTGAATTGGGAACATGAGTACATACAGAGAGTGATGTAATCCATACTATATTTTAGTACTTGCTGAAATTTTACTCCATTTTTTAAGTGAAAAAAAATTTCCCCAACAATTTTTAGTTTGATGTAATGATAAAACGTCGATATCTTAATTTTAAAAAATAGTACATATAGAGAGGCATGCAATTTTTAAAATCATTGTTGTTGGGTTTCTCAGTCTTATCTTTAACGCTGTTCTGGAGTAATGGAAATTCACTTTTTTTAATCACGATGTTTTAGAATCAGTCGTATAGAGAATTTAGCAATTATAAATTTTTGGCTGAGTTCGTACTGCCCCTTAACAACGTATTTTATGATTACAGGTAATGGTAACTTTCCTTACATATGTTACTTTCAGTTGAGTTGTTTCACAAAAGAAAATGTAAAACTAAAAGCGACCATGCTGGTCGTGCATCGGCTAGTTACAGTGATTCTCAACCTTTTTTTTTCTGTCGCGGCACACTTTTAACGATTTCAAAAAATTTGGCGGCACACAAAGAAAAAGATAAGTTTAAAAGTTGTTTACTTAAAACGGATAAAAACAGTTAAAAATATGGCATTTAACTGTAAAAACAACAGTTTTCTTTTACAGTGTACTTTTCTTTAATTTAAACAAACTTTACTCGTAATAAAAAAAAACATTATAATTTTTACTATATACATTTTTAAAATTTGGCGGCACAGTTTAAGAATTTGGCGGCACACAAAAGTGCAGAGGCACAGTGGTTGAGAATCACTGGGCTAGTAAGTTGAAAATTCGGCGAAAAGGAAGCTCATCAAAATGCAGGAGGCATATGCTCCACTGTTGCGTTTGTCCTACAGGATTTTCTATTCGGTGGATTACACCGTTCTTCCATCAAGTGTTGGCTACAGTGCCATCAAACCCTACCACTTCTAGTTTTTCTAGTGATATTGATAGTTCAGACAAACGAGAAATAATGCTTTGAGTTATATCATTTGATGAACTCGAGGAAGGAGATACATGTCCAATATAAGTTGATCCAGGTTCCTGGATAAGAGAATAGTGTTCTTCTGTCACATTCCTGCGAAATTGCTTGGTAGAGTAGGGCGACATAGTAGGGAGGGACCACACAACGGTTCAATCTAGTTCAAACCAGTTCAACCTATTTCAGAAGGGTTCTGATTCGTTTTGCTAAAGCAAAACGAACAAAGAGTAGTTCAGTAAAAACTGCGAAATATTGATAAATTTCCGGTTTTTCTTTTTTCTAACACGTTGCGCGAATGAAAAAATTAGATTATTGATCAGAATTTAATTTTCTTAGGTTATTTAAACCATAAAACAAGCATAAAAAACTAAAGCGTGCTTATTTTAACAGTTTTAACTAACGGAAAAAAATTACAAAAATATTGTGATTTTTGCAGTTTTTCATAAACTTTAAGTAAGATGCGCGAACGGAAGATGTTAACCGATTTTAAATTTTTTATGCCGTTTTTCTTAGTATTACAATAGGCAACTTTTCGACACTAAAGCGTTCCGAAAAAAAAATTTTTTTTTTCGACCCACCTTACTGTCGATAGAGGATGATATGAAGATTAAGTCATATATATTTAGAGGTGGATTTCGCAACTTTCATTCTCATTGGACGACATTTCTTTTTTCCACTTCTGAGAGCCTCTTTGAGTTTCTGTTTGCCCCAGACATGTTCATATTCTGTTACATCGGGGACTTTGTTACATCGGGGACAATTTCAGGACTTTGTATTATTACATTCCGCAAATATCCATCCAAATTTATCCTTAATGTCACTCCAGAAGTCGCCATTGAAAACATAAGCCCTTCTCTGAGTAATTCAATGAACACTTTGTGCACACTGTACAGTTCAGTTAAAATTGTTCAGACATTAAGTCGTGTTATTTCACAAGATATTTTCCTAAAATACGAGCTCAAGAAGATTGAAACATCATAAGCAATGATTAATTCGATGGGTAAACATGACTGAAAAGGAAGAATTAGCTGATTTGTTTTGAGAAGACAAATATATTATCTTTACCTTAATAAGTCTCTTTATCATACTGAGATACCGAAGAAAAAATTTAAACTAAATATAACGATAACATGGATGAAAACAGAAAAATAAAAAATATAATTGATTGCTTTAAAATAAAGGCAATATCAAAAACAGAAATGATCGAACATAAGAAAAATTGGAAAGTGAACTTTCCAAACAAATACACATTTAGAGTAAAGTAAAATAGCACTTTTAGGGCTGTAAATATAGCCTCACATTTATGACGCTTAATTCCCCAAAGCTAGTGTTTTATTTTATTGCTCTCTGAAAAGCAATTTTTCTACCAATAAAATATTTTCTTTCAAAATAATAGATTTTTGCCTCATGTTTGATCTTGCGCGTATCAGTCTTTTACACGATAGGTTAGCTTACGTTCTGAGATATATAAAAGCGGATTTAACAGGGTAAAATCTTTTTCCTTTACAGTTATTTTTAACTTCATTGTATAGAACAGTGGTGCGCAAACATTTCTCGACCGTCACCCACTTTATTTAATAATAAAATCTCTCGACACCAATGAAAATATTTTGGCATTAGTAATTTTTTTAAATTAGGAAAATGTTAACAAAAAAAGCAAATTTTGACAAACTATTTTAAAAATCGATGATCCGTGGATTTTCGGTATATATCTATTCAGCAAAAATCAATAAAAAAATGACTTGGTACCTCTCTATGATTCTTTTTGCTAAAACTTCATATTTAAAAACTAATATTTATTTGCATTTCATTTAGGTGAAAACGAACGATCATTAAAATAAAAAAGAGAAGGAATTCAAAATTATAAACTTCTTATTAAAGCATTAAAAACTACACTGGTTATCAAAAATTAAGGAAAAGTCACAAAAATAGCGATTACTCAAAAAGTTACGCGTAGAATTTAATGAAACTTATACACATTTTACAACACATAGGTGGGTATAAAATAGCATAAAAAGAAATCGCCAGATAATTATGGTGTTATAGAAACTAGCATATGTATACAATGAACAAATCGGATGTGTCAGTTTGGTATAGGAAAAGTACCTTTAATATGACGTATGATCCCCCAGAGAAACAATGCAGCACATACAGCGATGTGTGATGCTGTCAATTATGCGGTCTATGAGTTCGGTTTGAAGTGAGAGCCATTGCTCTTGAAAAGCAGTTGAAAGCGTGGCTAGGGTCCTAGGAGGAGGATTGAGAGCAGCTATACGAAGTCCTAAAGCGTCCCAAACATGCTCGATAGGATTCAGGTCCGGTGATCGAGCTGGCCACTCCATGCGCTGAATTGTTTCCTGCTCAAGATAAGCATCCACGATGCGAGCCCTGTGCGGTCTCGCGTTATCGTCCTGTAGCACGAAAGAATCACCTATTGCTCCGGCTTAAGGGTACACATAAGAATCAAGGATGTCATCTCTATAGGTGTGAGCATTCACATTTCCACGGGGAAAGACATGGAGGTCTGTGCGTCCGCCCAAAGAGATACCACCCCAAACACAGACACGCCTGATCCGTATGCATCTCTTTCACGGATGTGTGATGGATTAAAACGAGTTCCAGGTTCTTTCCAAATCAAAATACACCTACTATCGCTTTAGAGGCTAAACCTGGACTCATCTGTAAAGAGAAGGTTTCGAAAAAGGTAAGCCGACCTCAGCGTGAGCCTATGTGGCGAAAGTTAACTACTGAAGCCTAGTCACCACGACGACAACCCGCTCGACTCTAAATCCACAGTACCAGCCACTGGTACTGTGCCCACAGTACCAGCCCCCGACCACACTACCAGCCCCCGACCAGGGTCCGCGGGGCACGTCGCACCATCTCTAAACCGTCAATGCCATTTCACACCATCCGCTCAGCGGTCTTACGATCAAAGTCATCCAAGAGCTAGAGTCGTTATAAATCCCATTTACTCGATATCTATCTCGTTCCGCAGCCACCATATCTGCGAAATACATCGCCCATCACCTTCATTCCATCAAATCTACAATGGAGTTAACAGAAGACCTGCACTACTTGTGCAGGGACCGCAACACAAACATCGTGTCACAATCAAAGTACAAAGCCACTCCGCTTGAGCAGCAAACAAAAAGTTCATTTACATCAGCTCTCAAGTTCCAGCATCAACGGTGGGGAACGGAGTAGCCCCGGCCTCCCTTCAACCATATTCCGTCGTCCTTACAATTCTTTCCACTTCCGCCATGCATCTGCTACATGATTGGTCCGTTGGCAAGTGCTTAATGTCCATCACCTTCCCTGTCTTTTTCTGGTACTTCCGACAGTTGACGCAAACTGGTTGCCCCTTGCAAGGTTGATCCTCATGTTTCTTTTCTGCGCAAACTCTGCATAACTTGTCTATATATATAAAACGCGTAGGTATGCGGCACAAAAATCGACGATATTTCTATACTCCGAATGGCAACGGCTGCCACTACCAGATGTAAACATTAGCGGCCGTCCGCAATTTCAACCGCGTGTCAACATGGATTTACACACTGAAATCAGGAATGTTCGAAAGCGAGCTGCACGATCAAGTGAAAATTGGGAACAGTCTCAAGAATGAAAGCGAAGAAATAATTCATTAAGACAGAGGCGTGAAAGAGAGAGCATACATAATCGCGAGGTTAGGCTTAACCGTCGCCGGCATAGCAATAAACAACCAGTATTATTTAATTTTCTACACTTTTTTCAGTACTTGCTGAATTTTTACTCCATTTTATAAGTGAAGAAATTTTCCCAACAATTTATTATTTGATATGATTAAGTGTAGATACCTGAATTGTGAACAATAATACATGCAGAGAGTGATGTAATCAACACTATATTTTAAAATTTTCACCAACAATTCCTTATTTTGTGTAATGATAAAATGTAGATATCTTAATTTTAAAAAATAGTACATACAAAGAGGGATGTAATTTTTTAAATCATTGATGTTGGGTTTCTCTGTCTTATCTTTAACTCTTTTCTGAGGTAATGGAAATTCACATTTTTTGATCACGATATTCTAGAATCCGCCTTACAGAGAATACCCCTTACAACATATATTTGTGATGACAGATAATGGTAACATTCCTTACATATGTTACTTTCAGTTGCATTGTCTTGCAAAAGAAAATATAAAACTAAAAGCGACCATGCTGGTCGCGCAGCGGCTAGTTATTTGTATAATGCTTGGCCACATGGCCAAGCCCCCAACATATATAACAAATTGTTGGCTTTATATAATCCTTCCAAGGACAAATCTTCCATCCTACTTTAATCCCCCTTTTGGGATCAATCCTTCCATGGGTCTCTCCCTTTATTCTCAAAATCCAACTGTACGACCCTTCCTTCGTTTTGAACTTAGTCAAAATTTCAAATGCATCATTATCCAACTCGGAATTTTGCTTTTTCAACAGCGTTTTCATATCTCCTTTTTCACAATCGTCCTCTACATCAAATATTATTGTACATGGATCTCTCTTTTTGGTGTACGTGTAAGATATAGCGAATACTCCTCTTTATTCTTATTGCATTCCTTGACCAAAAGGTCAAGGATTTCTTTCGTTTCAGTTTGAACAGCAATATCGCCTCAGCCAATCATTTTACATTTTCTAATTCCGATTCCCAGCTTTTCTGGTCTGATATTCTTTTTGAGGACTTTCTTAGTCTCATCCAATTCTTGCCTATTCAAAGGCACAGTGAGTAAAGAGAAGAGCCCTCTATTAAGAGCTTCTCCGTAAAGAGAAGAGCCCTCCATTGATCATGCGTCCAGTGGACATGTTGATGTGCCCACTGAAAACCGTGACGTGAGCGGGACGCAAATGGCTGGTCGCCTCGCAAAAAGACCAACTTACGAAGCCTTCTACGCCCAGTTGACGTTGATACCAACCTTCCGGAGCTTGCAACGAGGCGGGTTAACTCCGTCTGAGTTCAGACGGAGTTGCGGTTCTATTCCTTCGTGCGCATAATTACAAATATCGGTCATCGGCGCTCATCGTAGCGAATGGCCGTTCTTGGCTGAACCTCCTGGATGCCGAATCCGTGGTTAGAAATTGTTGCCAAATTCTATGAACCACAGACGGACTCACATTTAGCCATCTGGCCACTTCTTTCTGACATTGTCCTGCCTCTAGACTCCCAATAGCTCGCCATCGCAGATCTTCGGTCAAATTATGCCTGGAGGTCATTGTTACAATTTGGCTATGCCAGATGTCTAATCTCAGCCTCGCAGCGACAATTGCCACCCGAGTGTATTTTGGGTACAACTGGAGTGCCTTGTCTTGCTAGATTTATCCCCAGTTTCAAGATAGAAAGTTATCAAGATGACATTCTTCAAGATGTGGAGTTACGGAGTAACTCCAGTTACACTTCGAACAAGAAGTTCATAAACAGTATCAGTGATACTCGAGAATCGAGTTGTTTTCAGTGCTCAAGTGACAGAAAAATTAATTGAATAACGTTAAAAATTATTATAGGTTTAAAAAAAAATAAAAGGATAGCAGCTAAAAATTACAGGTAATAGTAATAAGTAGTTAACACTTAATAAGAGCGAAAAAAATTAAGCTAACCATATAAAGCAAGCAAATAGTCAGAGGGGACTAGCCAGAAGTTCCCCGAGCTGGGATCGAACCCGGTTCGGGGCAGAAGTAGTCGCATATTATTTTAAATACATTTAGCATTTTGGAGACGTCATCATCGGGCTTACTAAGAGCCGAGGCAATGTTTCTGAGAAGCTGTAAGATATCAGAGATGGAGTAGGTTTGGGAAAATTCCCTTACAAGTTTAACGATTTCCGAAAAGTCGGAGAGACCCGTGTTATTAGTAGTGTGGTTTTCGTAGTGGGGATTAAGTTGAACGCTGTGTTTTGAGATGGGTTTTTCGATGTCGATTTTTTTCCTAGGCGCGGTCCTAGCATAGACTATTTCCGGAGCACTAGGAGTGTTATTTTGAGTGTTTTTAATAGTAATTGAGTTGGTTTCGCCAGAAACCGCCGAATTACTGTTGTGAGTGTGGAAATTATTTTTGTTCCAAGCAGAAGTGCTAGGAATAGGGGCAGGAATGAACGTGTCGGGATGACTATTAGAGTTACTGTTAGTTTTACTGATGGATTTATTAGGATTGGAGTCTTTCTTGGTTTGAGAGATGTTTTTCGGGTGTCTGGAGCATTTTGAGTAGTTGGCGGTGTGGTTGCCTCCACAGTTGGCACACTTAAAAAGCTCAGGATTTCCCTTAATGGGACATATCCTGGCCTGGTGCTTGCCACCACATAAAAGGCATTTCGGAGTGAGATTGCAGGTCGTGCTCGCATGCCCGAACCGCTGACAGTTGTAGCATTGAGCCGTACCTGAGTTTTTAAATGGGGTAATTTTAATTTTTAAGTAATTTATACTGGTAAGTTTGTGGAGATTGTCAAGATTAGGTGATGGTTTAATTGAAATCATAAAAAGGGGGAGAATTGTTTTGGTTTGTTTGTTCGTTAAATACGCGATTTTAATGGGTGTAATGCCTATGTTGGTTAAAGCGTCGTGAATGTCCTGTCTGTCAGTTGTGGCGGGCAGGCCCCTAATCAAAAACTTTTTTGGTCTCTCCGACCTAGGATTCATAACTCTAAAAGGAATATTATTGCTGGTGAGGATACCCTGCGCGTTTTGAAAGTTAGCAATATCGGTAAAAACAATATGAATAAGAGAACCGGCCATTTCTGGCTCGGCTTCAGGGCAGTTATTTTTGATGATATTAATAAGACTTTTATAATTATTTCCAGATTCAAAATAAATATGATATTTTGGGATGGGAGTAGGTTCAGCAGTTTCCTGCGTCTCCATATCTACAGCTTCAGCAGAAGTATTACCTTCAAGAATTTCAGTACTAGCGGCGATCGGCCGTTCAGAGTTATGGGTACTAATTTTAACACTAGGTTCCAGGGAGGGATCCGAGTCCTCTCTCTGGCGTTTCGCTGATTTAGATCTAACATTAATTACACCTTCCTCATTATGAAACAATTCTAAGTTAAAAATAGCAAAATGATGATTATAGAATGACATGCCCTTGTCTAAATAATTTCTAAATAAGTCAATGTTCATAAAATCCATGATACCTATCTCTCCAGAATCACTAGTGAGCACTGAATAAACACGATCAAAAGTATCACTTACCATGGCAGCCTCTGGGTCAGTCCATCGTTTCTCGCACAACTCGTTAGTAAAGCCCTTTATCATCGAGGAGAAACAGAATTTATCCGTCGGGAATTTAGCTTCGATGATATCGTGGATTGCTCCACGCTTGTTCCTGGTCTCCGGGGTCACATGCTGAAATGCGGGAGTAAAGCTGCACTTTACAGTGTTGTCGGCTTGCACTTGTTTCCTGGCCGCGGCCTGTTTTTTCTTTTGGCCCTTAGAAAGTTTTCCAGGGCTGGGGTTGAGTCCATTCTTAATGTCCGTAGCAAGGCGCTGTAGAGCATCATTCTTCGGTCTACGGGAGTCCTTTAGGAAGTCTTGGCGAGATAGTTGCGTCGACGAAGCAGTTGATCCATCATCTTCCGAGTCGGAAGACAGAGTCCGGTAAAAGGAGCCAGCAGGGCTTACGCCCGACGGTCCAGATACATCCGCCCGGTTATTCATGTACAAGCTAAAATAGCCCTACAGAATTCCCCGACAAAACGTACCCGAAAACGTACGAGCGAAATAGCTAGTGGCAGTAAAACGACAACACGTGGGAGAACCACGTGTGTTTCCGTGCTAGGCTTAACGGAGCAGTAATGGCGCACGTCTGAACACCTCCGTGTCCAGCGTCCGAAAAGAATTGCCACCCTGCTCTGAAACATGCACTTTTATACTCCTCGCAAATGACGTATTCCGACTGCAGCGCCACAATTTTGCATAATGTGGTATTGTTCAGCACCTTTTACTTAACAACATATTCAAATTTTAAACAGGTTGGCCTAGTTTTGAAAGTGTTATCCCTCTTTTTGTGATTTTTCCTTAATTTTTGATAACTAGTGTACAAACATCGTTTAATTTATTAAACTGAAATAGAAAAAAATGAGTGATTATGTGACAGCCTGAACCTCGGGTAATAGTTGTACCTCAATTTAACATTATTATAACATAAATTTTTCTAAAAAGTAAAAAAAAAATATTAAAATTTGCAATTATAGAAATTTTAAAGCATAATTTTTAATTAAATAATCTAATATGATATAAATTTGCTTTAAAGTGCCCACGACCCCTCCCATTTTTTCGGGACCTCCCTTTGGGTTGCGACCCACATTTTTTCTCACCACTGGAACATTACTGGATCTCACCACATAGAACATTTACTTAAGTACGTTACGTTCGAAAATTACGTTTCGTACGTTTCGTTCGTAAGTTACGTACGAACATTTACTTAAGTACGTCAGTACGTTAACATGAAGTCAATCGTTGAAGTTAGAAAAATCATAAATAAATCTAGTTGGTACCCGTCAAAACGTGACAGCTATAGATAGTAAATAAAGCCTTGCTTTCAAATCTCGTGAAAAACCATGAATCGATTGCAGGTTCGCACATCAGATATCATCGCATTAGATACTCAGCCATTGTACCTCGAGGTGGAAGAATTGTGAGGGAATTTTAACACGCGTACCTCTACGAAGACTTAAGGCGACAATGGACCTTCAGATTGACAAAAATATGTTCCCAAAACGATTTTTCTTTCCTTTCATAAAATGATTCTGCAACTCATCAGCATTAAATTTTAAAAAAAGTATGTTGATCTGATCATTATTAACCGAGTTATAAGTATTTTTTTTCAAACGTAAACAATGAAAATGTTAGTCAAATTAAAACTTTAAATGCCATTTTCTCAAAACAAGTTTTCATGTCGTTTCGGTAAGTTCAAAATGCTCCATGCGTCATAATTTTTCTTGAATTTTCATAAAATTGCATAAAATGATTATTTATATAATGTTAGAATAAAATTTAGTAATCAATTCATTATACTATTTTAAAACGACTTAAAATTTTTGCAATAAAATTTTTTTTTTGTAAAATTTTGCATAAAATGATGTATTTTTATCGATTTCTTATCCAGTTTTTATAAATATGACTTTAAATCAAATACTGCTACTAACTTTTATTATAACTATATAAAGCTAACATAAGAGAGAAAATTAGATATGAGACAAAAATTGATGCGCATGAAACATTTTTAAATAGAGTAATTAACAAGCTGATTTTAATTAATATCTTAATTAATTACATTCTGATTTTTTTTATTTAGAATTTCCATCTCTAAACAACACTGTATAAGTATACAAAATTTCATAGCAATTGGTTAATAAATGGAAAAAAAGTTTTTCATGGTCCATTGTCACCTTAAAGCTACTGTGCACTAACCATGTTGGATTCGCTTATCTTAGTGTTAACCTATGAAGAAAATGTGTCAACTATTGACAGCTACATAAATGCTGTATAATCAAATAAAAATGGTATTTTCGGATCACCTGAACTTTTTTGCACCTTGCAACAGGATTCATTTTAAAAAATTTCTCCACCAAAGAATTTTGAAGCATTTAAAACACACAATACCAGATTTTTTTTCTCCGTATAATTTTAATTAAAAATATTATTTGAATTTTTATCAAAAAAAAAAAAACGAAAAATGTCCCAATGTGTAAAATTCCTTTCTCTATTACGAAGTACAATTTAAGAAAAATCTTTCAGTCCAAGTTGGCTAATCCTTGGACAGATTTTCTCCATAAGTTAACTTTGAGGTAAATGACTCCAATAGGGTTACTGCTAGAGATGCCAAAAACGAGTATTTTTCAGTAACAGGTACAACTGATCCAGATAATAAAAAATACCTGTTACAAATACCTGTTACAAAATACCTGTTACTCTAACTTCATCTTCCAGTTTCATTCCCGTGGTCCCGCCATCCTCTCTCCCCTCCATACTCATTTACCGAGGTCTATATCCCGTACCTGTTAACTCTTCGCCTAGTGCCTAGTCTGCTATGAAATGGTGGGCGGAACAAAAATTTAATTACCCGTCTCTTAGCCAATTGCCAAAAAAGAAGCTTTGTTCCCTCGAAACTTCTGTCCCGTGCGAGAGAATATTTTTCTAGTCTGGTAAAATAATATCCGATCGCCGTTCTTGGTTAGATGGCGAAAAAGTTAACTTTTATTTTTAAACACGAACGCTCAATTTTGCTTATAAAGGGCTTCGAAATTTGGCAATTATCATTAGAAATTAACTACCAATCTTTTTATTACTTACTGTCATTATTTTTCATTGTTTTATTTATTGATAGTTATTAAGCTATTTTGTATTCATATAAAAATAGAAACTAATAGACCAATTCTGTGGTGATTGACCGTCTATCGTGAGCAATTATTTTAAGATTAAAAATAAATAAAGAAAATAAACAAATAAGTAATGAAACCAAAAATTTAAGTGTAACAACTTTTTTGAAGATTAATGTAATATTTTTACAAATGACATGTACATTTTAACAATAACGCGTAATAATTAATGTAATGCGTTTATATTTAAATACCTATTCAGTTTTGTTATTTGATTTGATACAAAAAGTTAGTATTAATATTAAGGTAGCTGTTAATACTGTTAATTTTTAGAACATTAAATAATATTCTATTTTTTTTTATTCAATAAAACTTTATTAAATAGATTTTCTGTAATATTAATATAATTGTATTGGGTACAGTTTATTTCATATTTACATAAAGGGATAATTAATATTTATGTGCAAACTACAATTGTTCAGTTGATTATTTATAAAATATGTATACCTATTGTACAATAAATACATTTATACGAAGTTGTTTTTTCTAAAAAATATTTATGTTTTCCTAATAATAATCTTGTTTAATATAAAATAAATTTTTTTTCATAAGGCGTTGTTTTTATTATCATCAACAATTTAATTCACAAAATCCTGACAAGTGAGCAGATACAATTTTTTCACCTGTCATAAAACACATAAATGATTACCAATAATATAATGAATAATCAGTGAATTTTATAAAATCTGTATACCTATTGTACAATAAATACATATATACCAAGTTGTTTTTTCTAAAAAATATTTATGTTTTGCTAATGATAATCTTGTTTACTATAAAATAAATTTTTTTTTCATGAGACGTTGTTTTTATTATCATCAACAATTTAATTCACAAAATCCTGACAAGTGAGCAGATACAATTTTTTCACCTGTCATAAAACACATAAATTATTACGAATAATATAATGAATAATCAGTGAATTTTATCAACAACATTAACCCAAAAATGTTATTTTATTTCAAAACCAATGAAAGTAAATATTTTTATAAAGGTATTTGGGTGTATTAGTATTTAATAATAGTCATGAATTAAAATGAAGAAGAAGGTAAGAATATGTCCAACGAAATTCAGATCAACTGTCAATTTTATTGGAAAATTATGGTTATAAACGAACGTGAAAATGTTTAGGTAAGCGAATATTTCCTGGTAAACAGTAAGTGGGGAAGGTCACAAGACAAGTAGAAATACTTGTCTACTTGTTTTGTATGCCCCCGGCGACCCTTCCTACGTACCACGTAGAAATATAAATTATAAACGAGTTTGGAAATACTCGTTTAGGCAAGGGAGTATTTTCTGGTAACAGGTACGGAAAAATACTCGTATACTTATTTCGTCCCCTCCCAGGCAAGGGAGTATTTTCTGGTAACAGGTACGGAAAAATACTCGTTTACTTATTTCGTCCCCGCCCAGGCAAGGGAGTATTTTCTGGTAACAGGTACGGAAAAATACTCGTTTACTTATTTCGTCCCCGCCCAGGCAAGGGAGTATTTTCTGGTAACAGGTACGGAAAAATACTCGTATACTTATTTCGTCCCCGCTCCCCGCCTGGCGGCCCTATTCTATTCGCCTGGCGGGAGTATTCTATCGTTTGACACGTACGCCGTACCTGTTACTTTTGAAAATCGGTAACAGGTCCAAAGTTCAGTTAACACATACCTGTTACAAAATAACAGGTCCAGTATTTCCGATCCATCCCTAGTTACTGCACAGCAGCCTTAAACTAATCTGAATTCAAATTGTTAAATTTTTCCACACTGGATCTTCCAAAGAAACTTAGGGCTCTGGCATTCGGTTCAGATCCTGTGGGTTCGAGTCTGACTGTTGGCATGGATGTTTGTAGCCGTTCGGGATCGGCTTTAAACTGTAGGTCCCGGTCTAATTAGCCCTCGTGAAGCAAAAAGTGGACCGTGGCGCTCCAAAACAAAGAATCTTTAAATCATTCATCAGCAACGGTCTTCTCCCAGATATAATATTTCACTACTCTGCACCAGGGCCCGATTTAGAAAATTCTTGACTATAGGCACAACTCTGGATGTACCTATATTCAATATAGTCACCACCATCCTAACACTGACGTGGGCGTATAATTTCCAAAATTGACACACACAAAAAAAATAATCATGAATCATTGTGAGAGCACCATTTTACCAAGAATTGACTATTTGAAGCATAGAAGCCTAGAACATTATGAAATAACAAAAAGCAATACAACATATTAACTTCATTAAAACACCAATACAATGCAACCAGAAAACCTTATGAATCCCTTATATACACTATAACATACATATGATGATCTATACATATAACTATACATATGACGAACCTATCAATCAAATTTGTAAGGATATATAAAAAAATTGCTATTAAAACAGGTAAAGTTTAAAAAAAATTGAATTGGGAATTTTTTCTTTTAAAATAAAAATTTGGGGGGGGGGGCATCCCAACATTTGGGGGCCCCCTATGCCCGGGCCTAATGGAAAATCAGGGTCTTCTCTCCACTGGCAGCTGTTTAGCAAGAAACCAATAGCTCAGAGTCATGGATGGTACAACGCGGTCGCTGTGCCATCTACCCATGACGTCGTTTAGAACTAGAGCCTCCAAGTCGTACGTGTTTAAGGGGACAGTGGACCGTCAAACCTAACTTTTTTGTTTTGAATGGATTTGCTTGAAATTTGAATAATTTATGTGATTAATACCAGAGATATGTAAAAGTGGTTAAAATTTAAAGATGAAATATTAATAATTTATGAATTATGAATTATTAATTACATCAAAAATTGGCTTAATTAAAAATGATTCATTCGCATTTCTTTTGCATATAATATGGTAATTTTTATTTACAGGATACCTCATAGAACTAACAATGAAACTTATTGCTTATTTTAAGCATGCATTAAAAATATAAAGAGAAAAAAATAATAATAGTGAAAACACCCATTTTAATACGCAAAATACCTATAAATCATCTTTTCAAGTACAAAAATTAAAAATTCTGAGCTACGAAGCATAATTTTTTTCAATAACATTTATTTAATATAGTGTTAAGTATATAAAACTTAAATTTCAAAGCAATGCGATAGTTAAAAATGCGCCTGGAGCAGTTTGAATATTCGTATGACATGAAAATTTTCATTTTGAGAAAAACGCATTTAAAGTTATTGCTATTAGTAACCACATAATATCTAAACGAAATACAAATGCCTATAAATAGGAAAGTAATCACAGAAATTAAAAATTCTTTTTGCAACACATTCCTACTCGTCCGTAGTTTCACAATTCAATAAAATAAAAAATCGAATTTTTGGACAAATTTCACAATTTTGAAAGTCCACTGTCCCCTTAAAGGTTACAAAATTTTTTGAGTTTCTAAACACGTACTGTGAAATAAACCTTACGCAGAAGTCACTCCAGTAATGTAACATTCACAATAAGACCAGTGGTAGCTTACTGGTAGCGCGTCGGCTGTGGGTGCTCGGATCGAATCCCTACCATTGAATACCTCCGTGTCTAGGCCGGATATGACCACATGAAATCCGTATACCGGGGAGTTTCCTCTACGAGGTCAGAAAGGCTGGGAGAGGGTACGATACCACAAATGTCGCCTCTGGGGTTGCTCGGTCAAAATTGAGCCACTTGGTTAAATCAGACTCCGACCCTTGTGGTGCCATTATAAACCGGAGCCGCACCCCTGTGCCGTCTTGCCTATATGGACTTGGTCTGGAATATTCCGGCCAGGGGGCGTTAGAAACAACAACAACAAAAACGACAACAACCATTCACAATATTTCTCACTGCCTTTTTTACATTCTAATGAATTATTGAAAACCTTAATAAAATACCCGAGTTTCGTCTTTAATTCTTAACATCTGATGTCACTGAAAGGCGATAAGTAATCACAATTGTTGAATGAAAGTACAATCTACAAGTTAAAATAGCGTCGTAGGAATATCTAACCATTATAGTATATTTTATTGATAAAATTTATAAATAAAAGTTTCTCATCAAATATGGCTGGTACCTTCTTGTCATTTATTTATCGCCGCATCTTTTATTTTAACGAAAGATGAATGCTTTATCCTTTGCAACGGAATTCTTACACTGTTTCAGATAGCAAATATTTCAGCACGTACTCTATCAAATGAAATGAATATCTCAAAGTGATTTCTTACCGTTCACACACAAAAAAAAGACGAAATTGAATTTTCCTAAAAAAACATATTTACACTCCGTGGAATACGTTTTTTCTTTCAGGTCTCAATGTTGTTTTGCAGGAGGAAATCTATTATTCTTATCCTCACAGGGAAATAAGAGAATGAAACGGTCATTTCATTTTAGTACGGCGAAGCATTTTTTGGAACAAAGCGGGAGTCGAACGTAGAATTGTAAATATGACTAATGATTACGAAATGACAAATTATGACTCTACTTATGGGATCGAAATTTTGAATCACTTAAAGAGGAATGAAATTTTCGGCAATAAAAAGCAGCCTGCAATTCCGATATGACACAAGAAGATATAAAATATTTTTGGTAGTTTTTCGTCAAATTATTGCTACGAAACTTAAATATTTTATTGTAAATAAAAAATTTCTAAAGCTGTAAAAATACGTAGATAAAGCGTCATAAATGATATGGCTAGATTGAAAACTGTTTTATAAATTGTTTAGGAAGTCATACCTATATCATATAGCATCAAGTTTTATAATAACCTGAACTAATTATTTTTAACCCGTTGATTTATTAATTTTAATTTAGTTTATAAAAAATGTTAATTTATAAAATAAAACTATGAAGTTTCAGATAAATTTCCGTCAAACAGTGTTCTCCCGGTGCAGCTATTAAAGGATAAATACACCTTATGACAATTAGTAAGTCTGATGTTAGAGTCCAGTGTGAGATATTTTGGTGAATACATTTATAATCCTAACAGTGCAGACAACGGGGTCCAGGTGAACCCTTTGAGGGTCGATGGATTCCAGGGGTCTATCGGATGTCGATGATAAATTTTTCAGTTTTGAAATTTAATTTAATTTTTAGGAATGTAATTATTAGATAATAATATCAGTTTTAATATGTATAATTACAAGATAAAAAGAACATTTTATATACCATGTTTTTAAATTTTCTGTTGGATCATATAAACTTGACAATTCTATGTATTTAATAGATACTTTTTAAAAAATTTTTCATGAATTATCCCATCAACTTGAGGAAAATGAAGTTAATTGGTAGTTAAATTGTGTTTAACTTTTCACTCCCGTTCCGGCTGATAGATGGCTGCACCAGTCTACAAAACAAAATTAACTGAAAATAACTGAAAATTAATTTCATTCTGCTTAAAGAGGACTAAAAGTATTAAATTAATGCATTGTCATCGTGTTTTGAGCTATTTTAAAAGTTTTATAGAACAGCTCAGAACAGCTATTCTATAAAACTTTTACAATTCTATAAAACTTTAGAACTAGCTAGACTTTTTCAAATGTCTAGCTAGTCGGGAAGTTAGTTAAAAATCGATTGCAAGATTTGGACTGGACAAACAAACACACACACACACACACACACAAACAAACAAACAAGAAAGCGAGTTAATAAAAACATGGTAATAAATACAGCTTTGCATAGGGCGGCGTTGAAGGAGAATTTGGAAGATAAAATCAATTTTCAAACAAGTGGTTATGCCAAATTTTGGAATTGTAAAGATATTTGCAAAAAATACGTCAAATTAATCTATATTACCGAACCATTATTTTTAGCTTTTCCTAGTTCTTACTTGTTTGAGGCAGGATTTAGTCACGTTAACAATTTGTTATGAAAAACTAGAAATATGTTACAAAGTGTTATACAATTACATATAAGTCAGTGAAATTGTTTAGTAAAATGTCAGTGAAATTGTTTAGTAAATTATTTATTAATATTTACTAGCTGAAAACCCGCGCTTCGCTACGGAGTACATTCAAATTAAATACAACGGTCAACGTATGCAATTTATGCCAAAAAATAAATATATATATTTATAATAAATGCGATGATCAATGTATACAATTGATGTAAAATATCTATCTATCTATATATATATATTTATAAAAAAAATCGTAAGGGATATGCATTTTTTTTTTATAATATCCAATCGTCTGCTGCATTAGAAAGAGAAAAAAAAAATTTTTTTTTTTGTCTATTTAGTTGTTACGCACGTGACGATAAATTTATTGAAAGTACCAGAAAAAGAAATCACGTGATCAGCATTTAATAAATTAAATTCTAAAAATTAATCTTTCAAAATTCACCAAAAATCTGGAAATGGAGGTAAAAATTCGAAAAAATATTCATCTATATATATATATATATAACATACAAAACCCAAAAACCTTAACTAATTTCTAAATACTTTTAAATTTCCCTAAAACCAGCAGGTCCAGGACCAAAATAAAATAGCAGTTGAAGAGCGGATTTTGGCGTGACTCTGTTGCTTAATAAGCCGCTGTCATCGTTGTAGCAGAATGCCAGATAAACAGTATTTGCAGACGTGAAAAGAGATTTGTGTTCCTGACCACTCGCCTACGACTTCCCCTTCTGTGGCATGCCGGTCATCATTCCACGGTGCCGGGCCAGCATGTTTTATATATATATATATATATATATATATATATATATATATATATATATATATATATATATATATATATATATATATATATATATATATATATATATATATATATATATATATATATATATATATATATATATATATGTATATATATATATATATATATATATGTATATATATATATTTATATTTATTTATTTATTTATTTTTTATTTCAGGTAGTCTTCTCTAACGACATTACCGAGGTTTTTAACGTAGGATTATTTATCGTTTGATTACCTCTTTTTTTTTACGCATTTTGGTACTTTTCTGTTTAACTGTTTACTGCTACTGTGTTTGGCGCGCTGCGAAAATTATAACTGATTATGACGCAAGACAATTTTTTTTCTCTCCGTAGGACCGTTATTGAGGAACATAATCCTACGTTAAAAAATGTATCAATAACGCATCAAGCTCAGCCAACCCATTCATTGAAATCGAACTTTTGTGCAATTACAATCTGTGTTTCCGAAATCTTGTTTATATTTGTGAAATTAAAAATGAAAATAGTACCAAAAATAATAAAACATAAACCTAATGAACCACTTTTTCTGATTTTTTTTACTCATATTCTTAGTCCAATTGGTATCTTTAAGTGTTTTATGTGCAATTATTAGTATTATAATTATGTTGTATGATGTGTATCTCTCTATTCTAAAAAAAGTAACTGGCGCCGCCACCGCCGCTGTCAAAAGCTTGTCACGCTATCTTCTCCGAAACCGCTGGGGATATGGGGTCGAGACCAATACCAATAGATGCAGAAAAATGCGGGGAAGAAAGTAAGACATGTCTCATCTTCGTCGGACTTTCAGTTTTTATTTTATTTTATGTTTTGTGACAAAATATTGACTTTTTCGTGTTCAGATTACGATAACTCGCCAAAAATTAATCGTAGAATTTTGATCTTTTTACAATCTAAGACTACAGACATTTCTCCTTCAAATAAGACCTCATTTGTTTAAAAATAATTTAAAACAAGCTAATATTTTCATCAAAATATTAAACCCACTTTTTCGAGAAATATCGTCACATATGTGGATGTAATGTCGATGCTCCTCGAGTTTTTATCTTACAAAGAAAATATTTGCATCATCTGGAAGATGAAAGCTTTCTCATTCATATAAACCTCATTTCAAGTCTCTATTTTAAAATTTCGATTTTTAATTGAATTTTAAAGCTGAAACAGTGATTCAACAGTGATTCCCCTTCGCATAAGGGTGACTGACAACAGTAAATGGCTGTTACATTGCCCGAGAATCACCCCTATGCGAGCGTAGCGTAGCGAGCCTAGGGGTAAAGCCCCTAGTTATACAGAAAAATGTGAGGGGCTCGATGAAGAAAATCATGGGGTCGACGTAGGAAAAGGGTTGGGAACCCCTGGTGTGGACTAAAATTATAGTCATGAGGCAGTCTAGTCGTTAGCACGTCAGCTTTTTAAACCGAGGGTGCTCTGTTCGAATTTCATGAGTGTTACTAAATGCCTTCGTGTGTATACCGGGTATGGGCAAATTAAATCTTTAGACCGGAGAATCTTACCGTGTGGAAGTAAGAGTTTGAAAGAGGTATCGAGCCGCCTAGGTGTCGCTTCCATTAAATTGAGATGTCACCAGAGGGCAATGGTCGTTCACTTATGTGGTTTTGTCAGTCAAATTTTAGCCTTATAAATGCAGTGAAAACTGTATTTTTTCTAGTAGGAATAAAATTGTATAGACATGATCATAATGGCTGAAAGAGAAAATTTAGAACATTTAGGATACTTTTTTGAGGGATTTCGAAACTTCAAACAAACTATTTCAGGCCACAATATACAAGGTGAACCCATAAAGTAACCGGACAATTTTTTTATAAATAAGAAAAATATTACTCACCTGCAAATAAATTTATCTCCTTCAAAATAATCGCCAAAGGAGTCTATACAATTTTTCCAACGTTTCTTTGAGTCATCGAAACACTGTTTATAGGCGTTGGAACTGACCGTTAGCAAAATACGCGTAACATTTGATTTAATATCCGAGGCGTTTTCAAATCTCTGCCTTTTCTTAAGCTTCGGAAAAAGGGAAAAAATCATCTGGCGATAAGTCGGGAGAATATGGTGGGTGATTTATCACTGTAATTGAATGCTTAGAAGATATTGTTGTACAGAAATTGCTGTACGAGGCCTAGAATTATCCTGTAAAAGTAACCATTGCACAGAATCAAACAGTTCCTTCCTAACTCGCCTTATCCCGTTTCTTAATCGAAAAAGCCCCTCCTTGTAAAAATACTGATTAATTGCTTGATTTTCAGGAACAAATTCCTGGTGAATAAGTCCTTTGTAATCAAAAAATACAAAATCCTTGAAAGGACAGAGATTTGAAAACGCCTCGGATATTAAATCAAATGTTACGCGTATTTTGCGAACGGTTAGTTCCAACGCCTATAAAAGTGGTTCAATGACTTGAAGAAACGTTAGAAAAATTGTATAGACTCCTTTGGCGATTATTTTGAAGGAGATAAACTTATTTGAAGGTGAGTAATATTTTTCTTATTTATAAGAAACTTTATGGGCGCACCTTGTACAACATATTTGATGATAGTTACAAAGAGTTACTTTGTATCAAAGATACATTATCTTAGATAATGTATCAAAGGACTCTTTGATTCTGGGGATCAAAGAGTGGATCCCCAGAAAAGTAATAACAGGAAAAATTTATTTTATGTCAACTATATACATTATTTACCAACAGTTATATGCTTCACTCCGAAAATACAATAATTCCTTATCAATCAATCAGAGTCATAATTTACCTAAGTATGTCCTACATTATGTTTTAATCGTAGCTTTTGGGGACTCCTTGATATTATGAATATTACGAAACCCTAACTCATCTGCAAATTTTTAATTGCATTTCTTTTGAGCCCATTCGGCAATTTCTAAACTTATTAAACTTATGGGCAGTTTCAAAGTAATTTTTCACAGCTGTTTAAAAGACCTCAGATCGGAATTCAATTTCTTTGTTACTTTCTAGAGATAAAAACAATTCACATACCGCGAAATTTACCCTATTTCAAGTCACGCCCAGATGTGAGAGGTCAATCTACTGATATTTACCAATAGGAAAAATTTTATTGTTCCACTCTTATAAACCTTTACTGACATTACACAAGAATAAACTGCTTCGAAAAGCGTTTACAAGACAATCCAGTGAAGCAAACCTAAAGCAAATAGATGTTAACGAACAACAAAGTTATCAATTAAATGCTCAGAAATTTAAACTAAATAACGGTAGAGACAATTTGAACATGTAGCTTTTTTTATTATAATTTGGGAAATGGTTAGAAAAATCTTTTGTAAAATATTTTATCAATCTGTATTTTATCGTAGCATTTTGATTTCTATCGATGTAGAAAATAAAAACTTTTCAGATACAGATTCATAAATTTTATTGCTCTTTCGGACTGGTATATATTATTTGATTTGCCAATGGAATTCCATGCAGTCCCACTATTTTTATTAACTCGCTTTCTTGTTTGTTTATTTGTGTGTGTGTGTGTGTTTATCCGATACAAATCTTGCAATCGATTTTTAACTAACTTCCCGACTAACTAGACATTTGAAACTTTTAGAATAGCACAGAACACGATGACAATGCATTATTTTAATACTTTTAGCCA
Organism: Dolomedes plantarius; assembly: GCA_907164885.2. Lineage (NCBI taxonomy): Eukaryota > Metazoa > Arthropoda > Arachnida > Araneae > Dolomedidae > Dolomedes > Dolomedes plantarius. The sequence goes on along the minus strand of OU015499.1, from coordinate 86,881,001 downwards.
TCTTTAAGCAGAATTGAATCCTTTTTCTGTTAATTTTGTTTTGTAGACTGGTGCATCCATCTATCGGCCGGGACGGGAACAAAAAGTTAAACGCAAGTTAACCCGCGAGAACTCGCACCGGGTATGACATACCCGATCCATTTTCATTAAATGTTTTTGGTACTTTCTTCTTATAAGATTTGACCGGAATTTCGTGTAGCTGTACTCAAGGTCATATTCTTTCAGCGGGGTAAAAACTAGGTCTGCTCTAAAAATAGATTTTGAGATAAAGCTCTCGGGTAGCTCTAGCACGGGTACGTCATACCCGTGCTAGTCCTCGCGTCAGTGAGATTTTTCCTTTTTTCTGCCAGTTTAGTGCATCATGGCGCGCTATTTGAATTACGACGAGGAAATGAAACAATTGCGACACCTTTAGAGACAGTTTCTAGAGATGATGAACCTTTATCCGAAGATAGTGATGACTCTGAGGATGGAGAATACTGTAGCAATCACGATTCTTCTACTGAAATTCAGACAGAAACAGAAGATGAAAATTCACTGTCAACAGCCGATTTTTATATTGGTAAAGATAAAGTTACAAAATGGCTGAAGAAAAAATACCGTCAAAATGTAAGGACACCTTCAAGGAACATAATTAGCAAGCTCCCAGGTAATACACATGATTCAAGAGATATCGCTTCTCCCGTAGATGCATGGAATGTTCTCTTCGATAGCAACATGCTAAATATGATGGTGCAATGCACAAACATTTATATAGAATCTATTCAAGAACGTTTTACTCGAGAGCGAGATGCAAAGAAGACAGATGAAATCGAAATAAAAGCATTTCTTGGACTGTTGTACTTATGTGGAACGCATAAGTCATAGCACAATAATTTGAAGGATTTGTATGCGACGGATGGAACTGGGATTGACATATTTCCGAAAACACAAAACAACACAAAAATCGTGGGCCTCAAACAAAAACAACTTATTCAAGCCCTTTAATGGAACTTGAAATCACTAATAGTGAACCACCTGCAAAAAAACTCAAGACAAAATATAAACGATGTTCAATTTGCCCATGTAATAAGGACAGAAAAACAAAGTTTATGTGTCAAAAATGGGAGAAATGTCTCTGTGTTGAACATCAGTATGAAGTTTGTCAAAATTGTCTTTAAAAAATGTAAGTATTACTCAAATTCACTAAAAATCTTTAATTTATTATTTTATGTTCTTTAATTATGCAATCTTTGCATATCAACAATATTAATTGATATTTAAATAGCAGAAATGAACCGGGTATGAAATACCCGGTACGAGTCCTCGTGTTCGAAATTGGGCGCGAGTGCTCCCGGGTTAACTTCCAATTAACTTCATTTTCTTTCAAGTTGATGGGATAATTCATCAAAAAATTTTAAAAGGTATTTATTAATACATAGAATTGTCAAGTTTATATGATTCAAAAGAAAATTTAAAAACATGGTATATAAAAAGTTATTTTTATCTTGTATTTATTTGTTAATGTAAATGCATAAAAGTGATTTTTTGTAAAACATAGACCTTGTATATACTTAATGGTTCCCTATAACGGACGTTCTACTTAAATAGCTGACATTTTAGGAAAAATAGGTATTTATTTTTAAAAAAAGCATAAAATTATTAAAAATTACAGAACTTTAACAAAAGTAGAAAAGTAAAGAAATTTGAATATAATTTATTATGTAATAAAAAAACTTCTAAATCATTCTTTGAGTCTTTATTGCAGCAAATTGTTTGATTGCATTCAAAATTTAATTCTCATTTTCTCAAATTCAGGAGCTTATAAAAAAAATAGTCTAAATATTTGCTTATATTTGTATATTTTTAGGAATTTCTTCATTTATAAGACTATTAATATTTTGTAGTTATTCGTTAAAATTTTCGTATTTTTACTATGTCTCATTTTGGCGCCTGAGGCGGTCGCCTCACCGCCTCAGCTGAGGGATTGGCTCTAGTCACAATTCTTCCATCAAAAACTATTTTTTTATTTAGTAAAGCTTTAAAAAAATATGTATACTACAGATGTAGACTGAAATCACAGGTAACCATTCAAAATGCCAGATCACACATATATACACTGCTCAAAACAATTAGGGGAGCACGTGGTTTTAACGAAATTACGCAAATACTTACACCGATAAGTAATATAAAATAAATCATCCATAATTTAAAGCCTAGCAGGAAACAGAAGAAGAAAACTTCATATGCAAATCAAAGTTCATGACGTCAAAAAACAGAAAAAGAACATAAGGGCGGAAATCGGGATGTTGCAGAAAGTCTGTTTCAGTACCTTGTTTCAGTGAAATTCGATTGCTCAGTTATTCTTTTTGAGAAAATGTGACTTGAAAATGTCTCAACAACGTGATTTACCGGAATCCATGGCATGGCGTATTATAGGCAGACTTGAATCCGGGCAAACACAACGTAGTGTCGCGGACGCTATTGGAGTTTCCAGAAGTATCGTTGCAAGGCTGTGGAATCGATTCCAAGAAACAAGGCATGTTAGACATCGACCAGGGCAAGGTCGGCTACGCGCCACTACAGCAACTGATGACCGGTATATCTGTTAACAGCTCGTCGAAACAGAACAAACAATGCTACTCAGCTGCAAAGACAGTTGCTCTTGGCAACAGGACGAAGGATGTCCAGCCAAACAGTACGTAATAGGCTTCATTAGGGAGGTTTCTATGCACGTAGGTCTGAATTCCGTTGACCTCACGCCACCGTGCGGCCCGAAGAAAATGGGCTGCTGAACATCAAGATTGGGAGCAACATGATTGGAGCCAAGTGCTGTTTACAGACGAGTCCCGATTCAGTCTGGAGTGTGACACCCGACGTGTTTTGGTATGGAGGGAAAGGAGCACTCGAAATAACCCCACATTCGTTCGTGAAAGGTCACAATACAGACGAGCTGGTTTTATTGTATGGGGTGGAATCAGCATAGGTGGACGTACGGACCTGCATATCATTCGGAATGGTACTTTGTCGGCCCGAAGGGATGTAGACGAGATACTGAGACCTCATGTCATACCTTACGCTGCAGCCATTGGAGATTCCTTTGTTTTCCAGCATGATAATGCCAGACCGCATACAGCTCGTCTTGTGGAGAACATGCTTGAAGCTGAAACACTACAGCGTATGGAATGGCCAGCGTGCTCTCCTGACCCCGATCCAATCGAGCATGTTTGGGACATACTCGGACGACTCATTGCTGCGAGACCAAGGCCTCCTTTTACTCTCCGAGACTTGGAGATTGCAATTCTTGAGGAGTGGAACAGTATTCCCCAAAGTCTTATCGATAACATCATCGCATCCATGGAAAAAAGGTGTGCAGCAGTCTTAGCTGTTCGAGGAGACCACACGAAATATTAAAAATCTTGCATCATTTCTAAACAATACTTTTTTTTTATCGTTTACATGTAACCAAATTGTTGCCCTAAATCATCTTTTCATGTTTTTTCCATATTTTCAAAGAATTAAAGCTTAATTACAAATTTTTTACGTATTTTTTTCTGTATTACGCATTGATACGCGTGTACTATCCATTTTATACCAATACGTGGCTGTCTCGCACGGTTTTCTTAACTTCTTTGCTTGCTCCCCTAATTTTTTTTAGCAGTGTATATTTCTCTTTATATATTACAGTACAAATACATTTATGAGAATTTTCTTAGATTTGATGAATTCAAGTTTTCAAGCAAATTTTTTGTAAGGGAATGTAATCTCTTGAAAAGTAATGATTTCATAGGACCATTTATTGCCTCAGATATTTCAACTGAAAATTGAAATTTTTGTGTTTACATCACAGTTATCTTCTAAACACTTAGGAAGCTAAATAACTAAGCTTTTGTTAAACTTCTTTTGTAAAATTCATGATTATAATTCAAAGAGGCGTAAAAAATGGTTATATTTTAAATCGCATTCCTTTTTAAAATTTACACCATTTTATCAAGAAGACCTTAAAAAGATATTAGAAGATCAGCATTTTCTTATTAAAAGGGAACCATAAGAAAATGGATCTAACTGCACTTCCTGGGCCCCACCCTGTAGTACAGGCTTTCAGAGAGTTATCAGCAGGGAACCATGATTAGTCAGAAAGTAGAGAAAAGGAGAAATGTGTTTGGTGCTTTCAGGATACGCGAGTTCGTAATAGGCAAAGTGAGCAAGCAACTTTCATTTACAGTTGTTTGAATGGTTAAAAAGGGAAGGACCATAGGAACAATGTGATGAACTGCGTTTCGTAGGCCACGCCTTCTAATGCCTTTCTGGTAATAACGTTGCAGAGCGAGTGTTCCTCGATGTGAATAATGGTGTGAGCTGATTGCATCACCTAAGTGAAGCAGCTTCCAGTTCGGTCAGTACTTAGGTAGGTGAAGACTGGCTGCCTGTAAGCTGGATATCGGTTGGCAGGTAAAAAAAAAAACGAAAAGAGTAGCTAAACCTTCTCGCTTGAACACTGGTAAAAATATTAAAAATATCTGGTGTCCTCATTACATGAGACAATTTAAATATCTATCAATGTTCAGGAGAATACTGCCTTTCTACTCTGCATATATGTCTAAAGTAATTTACAAAGAAAAAGTGTGCACATGCTAGAAGTTTTTTAGCAAGGTCGGATATTCATTTTTTCTTACTAGGTTAAAATAAGAAATAAATAAAATAAGAAGTTGATCAATTTGAAGTAAGCGCTTCGACAAAAAAAGAATTCTAGGAAAAAAATCAAAGCAATTTATTTATACAACTCATTTCCAGTCACATAACATTTTCAGCAAACAAGGGCCAAAAGAAATATTTAAAAATAGGCCACGGTACTCTTTTTCAAAATTACAGGTTTTTCGATGTTCTCAGAAACAAAATGCATCTTTTCCGATAAAATACAACTTATCAACTGAGATATTTTTAAACTAGGGTAAACGTGTCTCAAAAATGCATTGTATAAAACTACACATTTCCAAAGCAAAAGCAAATTCATTTACCTTCACAGCAATAAAACTTGCTCCCTCATAATTCATACATTTATCTAGTATTCGCTCCAGTTCTGTCTTTTAAAATTCTGCAACACACTTCACGTTTTCCACGTAATTTCAAAACTTATCTATAGCATAAAAGTAAACTAAATGGATCCATTCTTTTTTTTTCTTTTTTTAACCGTTTATTTGTCGTACTCAAGAGAATATCCATTGTAGTGTGAAATATATAATGTATTTCAATGTGTTTGAATTCAATTTCTTCTTATAAAGAAGTGCGTGTTTTGTTAGCGATACGTAGCACATGATTTTGTCAAAATGAAAAGAAACTTTTTTCTCATGAGATAACTGCGGAAATTTTCAAATACAAAATCTGTCTCACATTTCAAAAATATAACGCTACTAGCGGCCCGTCCCGAATTTGTCCGGGTTGAACAAAATATTATACCAATAAATTTTCGGTTCTGAGGCTGCTCGGATCAAATCCAGACAAGTTCCGTTAAATACCTTTGTGTCTAGGCCGTATATGGACACGTACAGCGGAAAGTCCTTCTATGAGGTCAGTGGGTGGGGAAGGTACGACCCCCCCCCCCGATGTCGCCCCTGGGGGTGCTTGGTCAAAATTGTGGTGGAACCTAGCCAGTTCGGATTACGACCCTTGTGGTGCTGTTATAAACCTGAGTAGCACTGCGCAGTCCGAAACCTGTATGACCTGGTTTGGAACTTCCGTTCAGGGGGCTTTAAGAACAACAACACAAATATTATCAAATCTTTTTACAATAAAATATTACTCAAAAATCATGTATGTCTGCATGTGTTTTTGTTGTAAAAATTGCCTGTCATTTGTGATTTGCAAAACAGGTCTCCTCCTTAATTAGATTGTATCATTACGAGTATTTTGAAATATACTTGAATGTAAAGGGTCAAAATGATAAGAGTAAAGACTCATTCATAAACTCAACACACACGGAAACAATGCTTTCCATACGGTATCGGAGAGGATAATTAACACTTAAAGGTAGGAATATCTGGATCATTAATATGAATATAAATCTTGTGATTTTTATTTTGAAGTACATTTGAAAGTAAAGGATCAAAAGGATAAGATGGTAGAATGAGTTTTATTCTTCCTTTTTAAATCTCAACACGGTCTAAATGCTTGTGTTTTTATTACAAAAATTGCCCGTCATTTTAAATTGACAACATAAGTCATATCTCTCCTCCTTAATAAGATTATATATTATTTTGAATCTCATTTTGTTATTTTAGCCATGATTATTTGAAGGCTTATGCTTTCCTTAATTAATATCATCATCGAATTTCCAAAATATATTCCATTTTTTTTTAAACATTGATTGTTTAGTACATATAACAGGTTTCAGTCCAAAAGTATAGTAATTTGCTAGAAAATATACAGAATAAGTATTGAGATATTTATGATGCTTTAAGGCTAGCCATGCATTAGAGATACTCTTCAATGAAACATACGTGACTGATACAAGCTGTATGAAAAAAAAAACTTTTTTTTTCGTTGAATATTGACGTCCGTAAGTCCTCAGACAAGACACTTTCCTCTCCTTCGCGACTTCTTCTGAATTTGATGGAGGTGCTTCCATCTGTCGAAGATAAATGAAACTAAAAGTAGAAAAATCCTTACATGGTGAGTTGAAGTTTCAGAACTAACCATTTGAATTATTTAACCGCGTATGTTATTTATTCTTTTAATCTCGGGAAGGGTTTATAAAAAGAAGAATTTCACAGGCACGTAGACTAAATATTACGTTTGCTCGACCGCTCTTTTGGATCAACATCCCACAAGCATTACCTACGGGAAGTATTTATTTCTCTTTAGACAATAAGAAAATTATTAGGGTTTTAACTACTTACCATCCCCCTGTTTGCTTTTCCATTTACGTATAATCAACGCATTTTAAGACTTTTAATCCTGCAACATACTTCTTACTATTTCCCGAAGTAAAGCGAGGGAGTTTCAGAAATCCTCGATAAAATATTGACTCATATTTGCTTTTATAAAATACTGAGTCTTTAAAATAATTATTACTATAGATGCAGATTTCAAGGTATTTGGATTTTTGCAATTGTTAGCTCTTTTCCTTTCCCCAAAGAAGCCAGATCTTTTTCGGTAGTTTAGCTTTTAAATTAATATAATAAGTGTGGCCAGTTTTATTAATAAATAAGGAAAACAAAACAAATGGGATTTCAGAAGCCGATGACAGCACGAATGAATAATAAAAATTACATTACTGAAGTCTGGTTTACAATTATAGATTTTTTTTTCTTTTCATTTCTTGTATTGTAGAGAGTCGATTTTTATCAGAGTTTCGGGAAATTCAATTTTTGGAAGGCATTTCTTGCATATCCTATTTCTTAACGAATTTTGTTTTTATTAGAGATATAAGTGGTCGGTTGTAGACAGGATAGATTATATTGATGTGTGATGCGGTAAAAAAATACAAATTTAATATTACACACATTTTATTGACACACATTAAGAACAAACAGTACATCCAGGCAACACAGACATATACATTACAAAGACTATAATACAACATATCGTTTCAGCCGTTAGGCGGAGTTAGCAGATTGATCACGTGGGTATTGGCATCTTGGAGATTACAATTCTAGAGCCAACACTTCCCCCTGAATACATACGTTATTGATCATTTGATACACAAGTATCGTCAATAACCAGAATATTTAAAATGTTGAAATGTTACTTAGTCCTTTCGATTGGTCAATTACTATGCACTTCTACGTTGGCGGGCGTGGCCTATGTAACGTAGTTACATCATTGCCTCTAATGAGCTCTAATGAGAATATTCGTTTCCAAATTTTTTCCAAAAATTAACTAAAAACTTTCATAACTCACTAGATAATGATCTACTTTCAAATCTCGCCAGTTATGACCCAGCCGACCCTGCGAACAGAAAACGGCTAGAGCCGTTCTCTGTTATTAATTTTTATTTTTATTTTTTTCCCTCCCTTTTTCTCTCTTATTTTATAAAAAATTTAATAATTAAATATAAAACCTAATTTTTTACTGCTAAGTAATCTTTTTGCTCTACTATTGTAGGCAATTTCATTTATTTAAGTTAAACTATCTCCTTCCTTGCACTGCTCTTTGAGCACTGCTCCCTATACTAACATTAAACTTCCTTCTATTCTACAAATCAATTTTGTTCATTCTCCCGGATCCAATTTTCAACCTATCTGCTTTCATCTTTCTAACTATTCGTCATTTTCTATGCACATCTACGTTAGCGGGCGTGGCCCATATAACGTAGTTTCAACACTGACTCTAATGAGCTCTAATAATGAGAATATATCTGCACCCATTTTTTCCGTAGGTACGTAACTTAAGCTTACTAGTTCATTTTTTAAAGCTTGTCGGACAAAATGATGTCGTATGTCTATGTGCTTTGTCCGATTGTGATGTATAGGATTATCTGCCAATTTAAGCGCGCCAGCATTATCTGTGAACATATTTACATTTGCTAAATCTTTTAAATCTAACTCTGTCAATATCTTACGAAGATAAATTGCCTATTTAACGCTTTCAGTTAATGACATATATCACGCCCCAGTTGAGGAAGAGCTACCGTTCTCTGCTTTTTTAATTCCCAAGAAATCGCACTTCCACTTAAAATCAAGCAGTTGCCAGGGTAAGATCTTCTGCCAAATGCTTGCTGATATCTTTGCTGTGCATGACTATCCATACGTTATGGTATCAGATAATGCAACAATATTTGTGAGTGATCAGTTTAAATCATACTGTGCTAAGAATGGGATTTTTCAGAAACACATAGCACCGGGACACCCAGCTACAAATGGATTAGCCGAGAGAAATTACAAACACTGAAAAATCGTCTAAAAGCAATGGCTGATGATCAACTGTCAATGTATGCCAAAGTACGAGAAATTTTATTTCGATATCGAGCAACACCTTTATCGAATAATAAAACTCCAGCTGAAATGTATTTACAACGTAATATCCGCATTCAACTTGATGCTGTTCGACCAATGAAACATACACAAAATGATGAGTACACAGTTAAAGCCAGACAATTAAGCGTGGGAGACAGAGTACAAGTTCGATGCCACGTTAGAAATAAGTATGTATGGAAATTGGGTATCATCACTCAAAAATTTCTGTTATGTCTGTTCTATTTGAAGTTGACTTTAAATAAAGACACCATTCTAGAGTGATACGCAACTCATTTAATAGCCGAACACATCACAACAAGAAGCGGCTGTTGCCATACATAGAATGGAAATACAACAATTCTCCCACGCTTAAAATGGAACTATACATGAAATGAAAGTTCAATTCTTGACATAGTCCTGTAAATTGGCTGACTTGTTACATGATCGTGATGATCTAAGAAAATTTTCAAAACGTTGTCGATAAAATTTGAATGATTCCGTTTTAGAATCGAAACATTCGATCGTCTGAAGTAAAACAGAATGTACTGACTGTTCATTAGAATTTGACGATTGTGGAAAGCTTGCTGCTTGCATTGGTAATAGTTTCTCAAGAAATTGTTTTTGCTGAGTTTGAAAAACAGCCATAAATTGTTGAAATTGATCAGCGTTCACATTGAGAACAAGTTAGAAATCGAGGTTTGAAACTTAGGCCTAACGCATGTACTTGAATAATAGTAGTAGCAAAATATATGTAGGAAATAAATGTTCAATTTAAATATAAAATGCATTTAAAAAGGTTTTTACCTCGTCACCAACTGTTATGTCTGTTATATTTGAAGTTGACTTTAAATAAAGACACCATTCTAGAAAAATACGCAACTCGATTTAATAGCCGAACACATCACAACAAGAAGTGTCTGCTGCCATACATTGAATGGAAATACAACAGTCTTCTACACAATTTCCCCAGTCGGCGTTAGTATAACCAATCAAATTATCCTCAGTATATCTAAAATTTAGTCCTTAATTGATCATACCCTTCAAATAACGTAATACACGTTTTGTTGCAATCCAGTGAGTTTTCTCACAGCATGACATAAACTGACTTAATTTACTAACAGTGTGCGCTATATCTGGCCTGGTACTTACCGCTAAATACGTAAGTCCTCCGATTAATTCACGATAAGGGTAATTATTTTCTGTTGGGGTGACGCTTTTCACCAATTTAACATTTGAGGCGGTGAAAGGCAAAGTGGTGTAAGTCCAAAGCGTTTTACTGCAAAAACTGCAAAAAATTCCACCATAAATTGAACAAATTATAATTCATAACAATTATTATAATATCGCAATTCCACTATAAATTGAACATGGAGATCACATTTTTAACATCAAATTAAAAAAAGTTGAAAATGTGACTTACACCACTTTGCCTTTCACCGCCACATTTATATCCATGGGAGTTGAAGCGGGATTGGCTTCGGTCATACAAAACCGCCCTATAAGGCGAAACGTCGCAACGTCACTGGCTACGACAGTTTTCGTCTGCTATAGATCACGTCATTATCGGGTGGCAGAAAACAGAAGCAGTTCCTATGCGTTTGCATGTGTTTTTGGACGATACCTTCATTTTGAGTTAAATAATTTAAGTTTATTTATAAAATTCCTCATATTAGTTGTATGTAACAGGTATTTTAACACTTTTTTTTAATATTTCGCAAGGTTTAAGAGAATATAATCATTCTTTCGTTGAGAATGATTATTATTATTATGTTGAGATATGTATAGATATCAGGATAAGTTACTTCAGGCCAGCGTCTTGTATCGTAACTCCAGTCTTCCTCTGTCAATAAATACGGATCACATACTGAATAAACCTTTCCGAGATGTACCTGAATGTTTAATTTAGTGATATACCTTTGTTTATATACCGTATGTAAAGACTTTGCGTAATCTGAGAGCATTTTATTCAACAAGCTGTAAGAATGCTCATTGAACGCCATGTTAAATTATGCAATTTTTTGCTACTCCTCGCCAAACAAGAAGTCAAATCTGCAAGAGTTGAGATGTGACATTAAATCTCTGCCCTATTAAATCTCTGACGTAACCCTGTTGGCTAATTGTAATAATTTCTTCCCCTTGTTCAAAATCCCTCCCTAAACAATGTTTTACTAATCCTACATATTTAACATCTAATTCCTTTTCTAGGTGTTTTCTCAATTTAGGAATCATTTCAGGATCTTCCGACACAATTAAAATATCGTCTACATAAATTATTAGTAAAGTTAATTTCTTATTTTGTTTAAAAAAATATACACACGAATCTGAACAGGTATTTTTGGATCCAAAATCTTTTAGAATTTCGTCAATTTTTATAAACCATCTTCGACCTGATTGTTTTAGACCATAAGATGATTTCTTTAGTTTGCAAACTTTATTTCCACTTTGAAAATCATTTAACATCTTCTCTGCTGTTTTAAATATTTAACCGTTTCAATTTTCGTTTCTCATAGTACTTAAAAGTGCATCTTTAAAATATTTGGGGTATTCCATAAAAATTTCCCCTCCGAGTGTTACATTTAAATAAGCTGTAGTTATATCAAAATGATGAATGGGTACACCAAATTTAGCTTCTAAGGCTGCTAGTAATCTTACAAGCTGAGTGGCAACCCGATGTGTTGCATTTTCGATTTAAAATGAAATGGATTTATTTCTTAAAGATTGAAAACTGTTTAATCACTTTTAAAAATACATTAGAATTTTTAAAAAACAAAATAAGGATTTAAAATTCTCTTTTTCAAATTTTGGTTTTTGGCTTTTGAAATAATTCTTTCAGATTTCCGTTTTCAAATTTTGCTTTTTAAACAAAGAAAGAAGCTCATTCAATTAGAAAAAAATTTTAAAGGTTTTAACTTCTCTTTCCTGAAACTAAAATTATTTCTGGTGCTTTAAAATTATTTCTGGATTTCAATTATTAAATGATTCGTTCTCAACTAATAATTTTTCATTTTGGCAACATGGCCGAATATAAATAGAAAATCTCATGGGCGAAAAAGTGCTTAAAAAAATAGAAAGACAGTTCTCAGGAATTCAAAATTGGTGGCGGAAGAATCCTCATCAGTTGCTCATTAATTAGAAACAAATTTCACGAACTTGCTGGAATTATTAGTGAGTAAAATAATAAGTCGAAAAATTACGAACTCCCCATTCAGTTACATTAAGATACTATGGCGCTCAGTGCGGGAAATTTCAAAAGAGAGTTTTGTATGTACGCTTTTTTAGAATGATAACATTTATTTTATTAATTGTATTTGGTATATTTTGGAAGCTGAACATCTAGCAAATGCCAATAAATCGTAAAATTGACATTAATAGGTTTAGAAAACCGAAATATTTGTCCATCAAAATTGTCGATTTCATGAAATTTGGAAAACTGCTTTACGGGAAAAGCTTCGTTTGCAATGAAAAGCATTTTAAACTTTATAAAAGTGTGTTTATTCTTAAAGATGAAGAGTTGTAAAACACATGGAAATAAAAATTTGTCGATTGGTGGACGAAAAAGTTTAATTTTGCATGCATGAAAATAGTGGAAATTTGCGAAACGGAAAGGAGCTGGCCCACCCGGAATGTCATCTGTTTCTGCTGTCCGCTTCTTTTGAGTTCGGCGGTTTTAATTTAATAATTAAAAAAGTTTAAAGTTTTGAAAGTTGAGGGTGGCACCAGTGCACGCGTCTCGTCCGTCCGCATCCATCGGTACCAGTCGCGATATCCAGCTATGCTCGTTTCACGAGATTACCCCCGTCCCCGTGTCTGCTGACTAACAAACTAACATTTGTTTACCTTCAGCTGTTAATAGTAAGATAGAGTTGTGGCTAGCAACAGGAGCAAATATTTCGCCAAAGTCTATACCTGGCAGTGTTCCCAACCTCTACGAAGCGACTCCCCCTAGCGACATCTCGAAATCCCCCTGTTTCCCCCTAACACCAACTTGAGAACCCCTTAGACCTTCCTAAAAGAAATTCTTGTTCCAAATAGGCATCCTGTTTGAGAGATAAATTGAAATAAATAGATAATACACACATAATGAAATGGAGGTTTATTTACATTTGACATATGTATGGAACATATAATCTAACAAAAACAACGCGTCTCGATAGTGCAAAATATTAAAAAATGTCCCCACACACACACATACAAAATGCCCTTAAAAATAACCACCTTTCATTTAATTTACTCCCAAATTTAGGTGAAAACCCCCAAGTTGGCAACACTGATAAGTTCCAATTAAAGCGAACATCACAATTCGATTCATGCAAATCTTTACATTGCAGAATCATATTGCTCGAGACATTACTACCTATGTCACACTACTGAAGCACTCCCGATGGGATACTTCAGGTGTCAAACACATCAGACTTATTTTTTAAATGAATAATGGGAGCAAATTTAATTTATATTTATAAAAATTCGTCATAAAATTTCTGATTGTCATAACTAAAATAAAATTCCAACTGCTATTGCTATTAATAAATATTTGAATCTCAAAGATGCTGCACATTCCAGGGTAAAACAGTAGAATATTTCACTCATCTGCAATGGTGATTGATGTTTAGGCGCGCTCCTGAGTCGGCATCGCTAGATATCGCTAAATAAGATATTTCATTGCAAAAAAACATTAGAGACTGCTGGATTTCGATTGGCATTATTATGATCGTAAAAACCGCCTTGAAGGAAAATAAAAGAAAAAAAATAATATAAAATTCTACTCCTCCCATTTGATGACAAGCGAGTGAAATCATAAACTTTGATAAAAATATAATATTCATTTTTTATTATTTATGAAGCAGTGTTTATTTCCACAAACTGCGATAGTAATTTGGAGGGTTTCACCTCTGTCATCGAAATCATGGTTCACAATATAAATAGTATACAATGTGTTTTTTTTCACAATATAACTTATTTAAAACATTAAGATGGATATGAATCTTCACTTTTCAATATGATTAATATTCTATTTTCGGGCGCGTCAAAATGCAACATTAGAAGTCGAATTTCATAGTGCACCGAATTCCTTGATCCAACACATGCAATATCAGATAGTCTACTCTGCATCTTGACTGTAGTACATATGACATATATTAAAATCTGTAAGACCATTTATAAAGCTTTTATAAAACAGGTTTCGACTTTTTTGTTTCTTCAATTGCCACGTTCTAATAATAATCCACCTTTAAACAACATTAAATGTATTGTAAGCTTATCAAGGTCAAGGTAATAGGGTTTAAGGAGTTCCCTGCAATGGGAAGCATTGCACTGCTTTCCCCTCCGAACAGGTAATGAATTAATAAACTTATAGTAAAATTTCGAAGTAGACGAGTTGCCAAACATGAATTTAGAAAAATCGCACGGCTGCCACCTTGGTCCGTGATCGGTCCTAGCTTTGCACTGCGAGCAAAATTCCGTTTCCCCATAGAGAAAGGGTAAACCGAAAAGTGTGTGATAAAGAGCAGATACCTTGACGATGACTTTTGCTAAAATGAAACAGAATGACTGCTTCCAATTATGAGATTGAGCTTGAACCAGTGGCTCCATTTAAAGGCAGGGCAGGGAGCCAAAATCGATTTCCCAAATGGGAGGTTTTTGCAGTATCAAAACAATTATGTTAAGAAGGAATTAAAGGTTTTAAACTTGATAGATGTGGAGTCTAGCTCGTTAAGGAGTAGGATCGACCAACGAATGCCCAATTTGACGGGTCTTTGCAGTATCACGTGAAAGGGAAATTAAAATTTTGATTAAGAAACAAAAAGTAGGCTTGGCCAACTAAGCATATGCATTCACAGTTTCCTACGCTTCTTATATGGTGGAGGGAGATATCTGAACAGGGTAATAAAGCTTTTGGCGTTTTCGCTGAGCTGGGAATCTCTGAATCATAGGGAGGAATGCTTGAAGAATAGGATTAGTTATACGAGAGAAACTGTTTTAAATTTAAAAGTCAGTCTTTTAATTGCTGAAAGAACAGGTTTAACGCGTAGATCCCGATTAATCGCGTCGTTTCTGATAAAAATAGGAGCTTTAGTTTCATACGTTTGAAAACATTCGAGGTGTGTGGATTAAATTGTAGTTTTGAATTTTAAGATACCGTACATTAAAAGTTTTAACTTCCTAAACAAGAATCCAATCCACAGGATTATCAATAACAAGGTCTCTAAGTTCGTCGATATCACTATGGAGCCCACTGGCATTCCAACTCAGTATCTGGACTGTAGACCGAGAAATTAAAAGTGCAGAGGGCGAACCAGCATACCCAGCCACGGCTGGGAAATTGAGTTTTCTGAGAAAGAGGCCTAGGAATGCACCTGCTTCAGAAGATTTAAGCTTGGTAAAAAGTTGATCAATGTTAGTGAGGACTTGCTCTATTTCTTTGAGTTTTGAAAGATACCTGTCCAGCTCCTCAAAGGAGTTGGGTTGGGAAGTATTGTGGTATTGTTAGACCCGGCTGCAATTACGGAATAAGGAGGAGGGGAGTAACTTTCTTTTTGTTGAACCTTGAAAAGGCCTGCATAGGATTTTGGGGAAGGATTTTCTTTTGTCGCGAACGCGTTCCCTCCGCAGGTTTGAAGAATGAATCTATTATTATTTATTTCTGTTTTGCCTGCTTGTCTAATAGTTTTGACTTGCTGGAATTGTTTTTTTGGTGTAATTAGGTTGGTTAATCCAACCTCTATAATTTGCAGGGGGTTTCCAACGCAGTTAGCACACTTTTCCTTATCAGTAATTGGCTTTTCGCGGGATTTGGTGTTATGATTTCTTGCACGCTTAAGACAACGAGTGTCCATTTGGCAAGTGTCGCTACTGTGATGGAAATTCAAGCAATTATAGCATTGCTTAATACCCCCTTTGAATTTGTAGGCTTCTACTGTGACGATGAAACCTAGAAAATCCCGCATGTTGTATATAGTTTTAGTTAAATCGTCAGGGAAAAGATTGCACAAGAAAATAAGAACTTTTGCCTTATCTTTAAATCTTTTAAGCTGTGCAACTCTCTGCAGAGAGAAGCCTAAATTTTCTAACTCATCGCGAACTTCCTCCACTGGGATATCTGCTGGTATACCCTTAATTAGGATTTTTAGAGGTCTTTCCTCTCTAGGATTCATTGCGAAAATTTTTATTTTATTTTGCATAAGTTTTGTGCAGTCTAAATTGATCTGCATTGGCTGGAAAGACTTTAACGAATTTTCCAGCTTCCTGTAAAGGGAGTTCTGCATAGGTAATTGTTTGAATTTCATTAGTAATTAATTTCTATTGGTTGATCTTTAACAATCCAAAAGGGATCTGGTTTCTTAATACGTGGTGTTCTCGCAGTGTTTACGGTGGTATTATTATTGTCTTCTTGATCTTCCATCATACCATCACCCTCGTCCTGAAAGCTACCGAAATGATTTTTTAGTTGAAGGGAATCTTCTCTTGCCTCTTCGGTCTGTGACCTCTTTGCCATTTTCTTATTTCTGCGCTTACTTTTTACCAAGGTCATATCATCGCCAATTTCGTTATCAGAATTACTCTTTTCTCTTTCACTTAATTTCCGAATTCTTTTACTTTTTTTAGGCCACACATTATTTTCATCAAGATATAAACAGCATAATTGAATATCATCAACACTGATCTTAACCCTAAAAACGGAAATAAAATACCACATACCTGCTAATGTCAAGGTGGCTCTAAGTTTTCATTCATCGCTATCATCAGCCAAGTCACTTCTGATATCTTTCAAAATGTCAACGATTCGAAGAAACAAGCCACTGTAGGTCTGAAACTCCGGACAGCTGATTTCGCTTCAAAAAAGTTGATGAATTCGTTGATATTATCCACAGATGACGGCACCGCACGTTAATCCACTATAGGACAAATCGTAAAATCTATAGAATTCGCCATTTTGTTTGCCGTTTATGCTTCAAAGAAATATGTGTTATTGCCGTCCCTAGAACGTGATGTTCACAAATACGCTGGTTCAAGATCCTCGTAAAACCATCGTGCAATAATTTTTGAAAGAGACAATCTCATGGAAGTAGAAAAAAATGCAGAGCAAAATAACTGTTTAAAAACTCTGACAGTAGATGTTGCACATACAAGTTCAGCAAAAAATACGCCAAGAACATTCAAAATTATAGACATAGACATAGTATATTAACGAGGCACCAGAGAGTAGGGTTCCATATCCTCGGTATGGAAAATTTTTTGTGGTTATATTTCCGTTCCAGGATTAAAATAAAAGTGTTGACTTGAAAGTTAAATAATAAAAATAATAATAATAATAAATAAAAAATAAATAAATATAAATAAAAAGTAATACTGATAATAGTAATAAATAATTAAATAAATAAATATAAATTTGACAACTATTTTATGTGGCATATTTAAAAAAATTCGGTAGCAGACGATTAAGTAAAAATCAGTAAGATAGTCTTGAGGTCGATCTATCAAAAAATGACTGGTCAGAACCAGAAGCGCCGGCAATTGTAATTTCGAATTTAGAAGAGGTTGCAGGGAGAGTTAAGAATGGGGAAGGAGACCAGGTTGAATAATCAAAGTGGCTAGTAGGGGAGGTTAGCTATTCCTTCGTTGTCTATTGAATATGATCTATTGTAGAAGTTAGATGCGAGATCTTTAAGGTGTTACCGAATGGGTTCGATTCTCAGATCCCTATGAATAAGTACGTTTCTAAGGTACTAGGGCGCCATCATAATACCGCGAAGTGTTTTATTTTGAATTTTCTGCAATCGCTGGATACGGGTGTTAGCCGCTGAGCCCCAAACAGGCAAGGCGTACAACAGCATGGGACACATCACGGTGTTATACAAGAGTAGTTTATTATCTAAACCCATTTGATTCTGGTACAGGAGGTGAGCGATATCCTTACGGGCTTTAAAAAATTTTCTAATGTTATGTTCTATATTTTTCTTCCATGTCAGTCGACTATCGACGTAAATACCTAGGTATTTGCCCTCTCTCTCAAAGTGAACTAGGTGATCGCATACTGTGGCCGGAGGAGGTGAAATTCTATTGTAACTGAAAAAATAGCTGTGGTTCTTGAAGGACTTAACTTGAGCCTCCACTGTTCGAACCATCGTTCAAGAATTCCAATGTCTCCGAAGGAACTTGTGCATGTATTTAACATTATGATGCTTAGCTAGTATTGCCGTGTCATCCGCAAACATGGCTAGTGTAGTGAATGGAGAGTGAGGAATGTCGTTAATAAAAATATTTTAAAGGATAGGTGCTAATTTAGAGCCCTGAGGAACTCCTGCATTGATTTCGTGCTGACTAGAATATGATAGTGCATGGCGGACTTTAAAGGATCTGCCGAGAAGGTAGGTGTGTATTAATCGGATAATTGATGCTGGCATTTTAAGCTTAATAAGTTTGTAAATGAGAGCACTGTGCCAGACTCGGTCAAAAGCCTTCTCCAGATCGAGTAATATTATTCCAGAATGCATCCGATTCTGGAAACCATCATGGATGAATTCCGTGACTCGAAGCAACTGGTGTGTTGTTGAGTTGTGGGCTCGGAAGCCGAACTGCACCTTAATAAGAACATTATTTTTCTCCAGGAACTTTTTGATTCCTAGAGGATTGTGACACAGTATGTGTTTCACCAGCTTGATAAGAGAGGAGAGCAGGCTGATTTGTCTATAGTTTTTTGGCAAGGAAAATGATATCGAAAGATTTAGAGGAGGGGGGACACATACTGTGTCACGATCCTGGAGGATTGTGACACAGTATGTGTTCCACCAGCTTGCTAAGAGAGAAGAGCAGGTTGATTGGTCTATAGCTTTTTGGCAAGGAAAATGATATCGAGAGATTTAGAGAAAACTTTAGCTGATCACCGTGAAACTGACCAACCTGAAGAGAAACAAATGGATAATTCTAGACTTTCCGACAAAAGTATATTGGAAAATAGTACAGTCTTCGCCAAATCAAGTGTTTAATCTCCCTAAATTTGATTCTAATGGGATGGTTAAAATTTATATCTGGTTGAAATTATTCGAGAAAAAGACAATTGCATAGACGGAAGAAGAAAAACTACAAATGTTACCGGATTTTCTATAAGACGAGGCTTTGGAGTTTTACATCGACAACTGAACAGATTCACAAAAGTGGGATGAAGTTAAAATAAAACTAAATGACTATTTCTCAGGAGAAACACAGTATTCGTTCAAGGATTTTAGCAGGTTGAGCAATTTTTGACAGTAAGAATAAAAATGATTATTTTAAAAAGAAAACCAATATCGTAAAACCCTTTAAACTCGAAGAAGAAATTATAATTCAAGGTATGACAGACGGATTTCCCGCAAGATACAAGGACTTATTTTTAATAAGTGACGTGGCTACAACTACTCAGTGGATAGCCTTAGAAAGAAAAGTGATCAATGTAATGATGCGCCTTCGAATTGTATGAAAATTATATTAAAACTTGAGAAGAAATTAATCAAAGGCTTCACCATTACATTTATTGATAGGGATGGGAACGCCGGCTTAGAAAGACAATTTAATTACAGAGGAGAATGGTCCTTTTTTATGACTTAGGCAGGATAAGAAGTTTACGACAGCGGTTAACGTGTGAGTTCTGATTCCAGACAAGATAAGCGGAGCTAGGAGCCATGGCTGACACTATACCACAATACTTCTTTGTAGAACAATTTATGGTAGACAGGCCGTGGCGTCAGACCCGAAGGGACGTGGGAGATCTGGTAATTGATCTGATGTGGGTGTGTACGGTTTGAGAGGGGCATCCAATCAGAAAGTAAAAGTGATGGCCAGGCAAATAAGAATATGTAGTGTCTGTAATGGCTGGAGGATTTTATGAGAAGGCGGGATCAAAGCAGAGAAAGGGAAAGAAGAAATATATATATGATGAGCAGAGTTTAAAAAAAAGGAATTGAGATTTTGCCGGGTGGAGCTGAAGGTTCCCCGTACCCCTGAGTTTAACTTCGGGGACTTGAAAGAAATTCTTCAACGAACATTTTCCAACGGACAGTCTTCAAGCACAAAAGTTCGCTACTTTAACCCCCTTCTCAACGGCAGTGGACAATTTACTGTTCAAGACTCATAAATCTAGCATTGCCAGACTGGATGGTGCCGCATCGGAAGTCTCCTTTGGGGTTTCGCGCGCTGGCGGCTGATATAGAGTTGATCTACTTTCTGAAAATGATAGACACCTGGTGGCTTAGGCCGAACATCGTTTATTTGGGAACTTTGAATCCCAGGCTTAGCGCCTTATCACGTAGTCGGTGTGACTCCGACTGCTCAGGGGATAATTCTTAATTCCCCGATGCCCTCGGGCGGAATCTATGCTCGATAATTCGAGATTGCATAAAGTGTAAATAAATAGAGTTTTGTTTTAAAACCTAAACTCCGTATTTCTGGATTAGTCTATGCTCAACTATCTGGCAGAAACTGTCCATATCGTCACAAGGCCAATTCCACCATGAAGTTTTCTTCCTGATAGTTAAATCTTAAAAGTATTTTTCATCAGATTTACTTCATGTGTAGATGTTTATTCCCTAAGACAAACATCTTTTGAAGCAAACATCAATTTAGTTTATGTTGTTTTGAGTTGGAGATTTTTTAATTTAAAGGATAAAACTTTTTTGATTTTAAATAAAGTTCTCAGAGGACTTCCTGAAAACGATCCAAAATGGAGCAAATTAATCCACTAAGAATAAAAATTGATGGTGGAATTGGCCTATAACTTTTATTCAGTAAGAATTATATACCACATCATTCCATCTCACTAAGGTGTTTGAAAGTCAATTCCACTATAAAACCTGTCAGAAAGTTTCATATCAGTCAAGTAAACAAGGCTAAATATTTTGAAATATCTTGAGTTTGGTATTTATTAGAAGTATAGAGTTGAAGACAGGTGAATTATTGTATCCAAATATAAAATAAAAAATTACTTAATTAAAATATTATCATTAATTATTTTAATTTATGAAAGCCCAGAAGTGATTTAAATTGTGAATAGCTTATCTAAATAATTTAATTTAAAAAAGATACATAAGAAAATAAGGCAAAAGAATTAAACTTAAAAACATTATTATTTATTTCTTTAAATACAAATAATTTCTAATATATACAAAGTAATTTGTAATGTAGCAATCAAAAATGTGTGAAAAATTCAAAAATTGTTCAACATATAACAATAAATTCTAGAAAGGACAAAAAATGAATAAAAACAATTATTGTCCATTAATTAAAAAAAGAATTCTTCTCCCATTGAGTGGAGGAAAGAAGTTTATTCAATGTGAGACGATTTCTGGCTGAGTTAATTATATTGCTGGCTTGAGAAAAAATGTTTTCATATGGCACTGAAGTTAAAGTTGCAGCCAAATATCGCTTGGCTATCCCCACATAGTTCCGGGTACAATCCAATTGATTTACTCCAAAAAGAAAGCGGACACTTGTTTATGTTAGCTTCTTCAGGGGATCGCAAATAAAAGGCATGTTTTAGGTAGCTCAGATTTTCATCAGGAAAATCTGAGCTACCTAAAGAACTCCGATGCTTGTAAAAGCTCATTGTAGATGCTTGTTAAGAACTCCGATATGATGTAAAATCGGTGTTCTGAATGCGCCCCGGCGGGGACCGGTGGCGTTGCTATTGTGTGTGTTCAGTTGTCAAGATACCTGTGTTTTGCTGAATAATGTTTGTCTACATTAGAATCCGGAATAAATTAATATGCGTCGAATCTCTGTTCTGTGTGTCCCTTCAATGCCTCGCATCTATGTGTATTTCTTCCCCGATGTGTCAACAGCTCTCATGAAATGGTCTTCATCTCCTGACACTCCGGCTACGTCTACAAGTTTTCTGAACCGTTTTGGAGTGTCCACCAAAGGAAGATGATACAGATCCTTCTCCATTGTCAGAATCGGAACTGTATCCACTTTTCGGTAAATGGGCGCTTTTCAAAATTCCTTTCAGTTCTCGAATTGCTTTGGTAGTAGTCTCAGGGTACCTGAAGTATAATGTCTTCCATCGGGGGTCCAATAACGTACTTACGGCCAGTGCTATTACATCCTCAACCATGAGCCGTTTCTTGCCGCTTCCATGATTCCTTCCATCAGTTTGAGGCCAACATTAGACGTAGGTGGCATCTTGGAAATTTTATTTTCTACCATGGTTGCTATTGGAATCGCGATATTGATTGTGAGGTATTTATCTCCTGATAACTCTTTTGTGGCTTTTAGAAGAGGCTCAAGAATCTGGATGATTTCCTGCAAATCTTGGTTCTCTTCAGCTGTTGTCATGTTTGGTGTCGATGTATGTCGGTGGATGATGTTTTTGAGTGTTGAGCTGAGGCTTAGAAAACGCTCGATCATTTCGTATGTAGAATTCCCCCGTGTTTCCACACTTTGCATGAGTTTCAGATTACTTTCTGCTCTCAATTCATATGAAGCCCGAACACTGTGTTTGAACCAGGTCACCACTTTCTTCACCTTTCCATTTAGTGGCACGATCTCTGGTACGGCTTCAACTGAACGGTAAGCGACTAAATTGAGGAGATGGGCAAAACATATTACATGTTTTTTTCTACCACAAGCAATTTCCACGGCTTTAACCATATTCGATCCTCCATCAGTGACCACTGAATTTAGTTTTTCTTTTTTCAAACCCCACTACTGCAGGATATGAAGGATTCTTGAAGAAATGTAATGTCCAGTATGGTTCTGGTTCATATCAAAGACTCCAATGGTGCAGGAAGCTAATTTTTCATTTTCCAAATAATGGACTGTGACGTACAAAAACTTCTTGTCTGAAGGGTTTCGGTCCAGAAACCGGTTATCTCCAATATCTCCTTCCAATATATAATGGAATTGTTTGTGGGTGGGGTAATGAATCGGTCATGGGACCAAATATAATAGACCTTTCAACTATTATTAATTAAATGTCATGTAATTAAACATCCTAAAGTCTTCACATTGCATTGTGTTTCACAAATTATTACAGACTATCTGATTGCAGATAATAAATGACACGTTTATTAATTAACAACATCTAAAATGATATACATACACACAGAAAATATTACACTTAATCCTTCCACTTATCATCACAGATATTCACACTTATTATTTTCAATATTGGCTACACTCATGAATTACGTTAAGTTACCTATCCACATTACTCCTAATTCTTAAATATCTATCAAAACTATATTATGAACTTATTCGGAATGAATGAGAAAATGCGAGGGCACATATTTATCACAAGGTGTCAAATAAAAGAGCACAGACATACCTCCACTGATGCACGGTATTGCTGTCTTTCACAGGCGCTGGGTTCTCGGAGAATTGGGGTCTCCTTAAATGAACTAGGACGGGGTTCATCAAATGCGCTCGCTCCGTTCGAAAATCTTTCAGTCACACCTGGTTCTTTGTCGGGGCTCGGTCAATAACTGGTCAGGTAGGCTTGGCGCTCCGCTGGGTCTCATTCATCGGGTCCATACTCGGCTGGGCACTTTCGGCATAACTTATTATCTGTTATGGGCTCTCGGCATAAAACATCACATCAGATCTCGGCTATTAGCAGGAACCCCTTCTGTTTAGGCTCTCCGCATCATATTCATCTCTTATCTGGTTCTTAACACAACTCCTTCGTATCTGGTCTTTTGCAAAAACTCCCTCTTATCTGCTCTTTAGCAAAACTCCTTCTTATATGCTCTTTAGCAAAAACTCCTTCGTTAATATGTCTTCCACCTTCTCATTGCTTCTCCTTCCTTTTTGCCACGCCTCCTTTGCCATTGGTTTTCCATAATTTTGGTGGGACCTATATCTCTCCGCCCATTCGTACATTCTCCTCCCCTTACATAACATCATATTCCCATGGCTCTTTTCATCACGTGTTCCCAGCACTTCATCTGTTTCCGTTTATCTTGTTTTCGGCTAAATCATATCTTCTCCCCGTCTTTCATGTTCATCTGTTCTCATTTTTAACGATTTATTTTCTACATGCCTTCCCATATGCGCTTTCCTGTCTGTGTATCATATCTTTTCACTTCTTAATTACCTCTCCATCTGGACTTCCTTTGTCGGCGTTTTTCTCTTCATCTCCTGGTTCCCCTTTTTTTACGTCTTCTTTCTTTTGAACCTCTCAAGTCCACCGCCTATTCATCTCTTGTCTCCATCAATCCTTATTTGTAACTTCACCATACGCTTGTCCCCTTAACTCTGTTTGTCCGCACATGTCTCTTTCTACTTCATTATTTGCAATGTTACGCGGATATCACCGTACCTTTGTCCCATCCAACTTTGTTTGTTCGCATATGTCTCTTTCTACTTCATTATTTGCAATGTTACGCGTATTTCCCCTTAACACAATATGTTTACATACACTCAGTGTTGTCATTGCTTCACCCAAACTAGGATTTCTTTCTTTCTCTAAATAGAAACTTTTTGATTTGATAAAATATTGTTTATTGGAATGTTATTTCCTTATTGAATTAAATTACGATAATTTTTTATCGTACTATTACCATATATATATTAATATTATTTTACTATACAATCATTCCTTCGAATACGATTGACTGCATAGTGAAAGGAAAATGTGTTATCGATATTTTGAAATATCGTTTATGTTTTGAAATATCATCTGTATTTTGAAATATCGTCGATATTTTGAAATATCGTCGATATTTTGAAATATCGATATTTTTTGCCGATATATTATTGATATCGATATTAATGGCCGATATTATTATCGATACTCATATCGATATTTTGCTTTCGGTATCCCTTCCCTAATTCGTGTCCCCCGAAAAGTTTGAAGCACGCTACGCCTATGACCGGACTTCTATGTGAACAGGCCCTAATACAGAATCAGTGAAGTTTGATTAACAACCTAAGCTTTATAAAGTCTTAAATTCTAAAATTTTCGGTGTGTAACGCTCCATACTTTACGCCTCAATGAAAGCAGCTCACCTCCAAAATTGCCCTGGCAATCATCTTCATTCGAGTTCGTTTTCCAAATCTCTCAATGAAAAGCTGCCACGAGCGTCATCGCTGATTAGTCGTTTGTAAAAAAAATAATAGAACACGGCACAACACGATTTCATCATTTTTGGCTTCTTTTCAATATTCTATTCTGACGCGTTCTTAAAATATAATGAATTGTTATTGGTTTTTGCCGCCAAATTATTAAAATGAGATAAAATCATACACTCCACAAGTGCAAAGCTTTTAATTTATTACCATAACAGAAATTTTTTTATGAATTTTCAAATTTATAAATTTGGAAATTTCTTTAACATTAATTCCTTTTTTTAATTTCATTTTTAATTTCTGTCACTTTATATACTGATACAGTTTTTTTTTGCCAACCACTGGATTTTGCGACCTATTTGAAGCAACTTTTTTATTTGATCTAAACATATAATTTAAAATTATTCCCGGCTTTTTGAAATTCTTGCATTCTAAAATACATAAAAGTAAAAAACCCTCCGAAAATTCCTTTCCAAAACTGCACATTTCTGAAATGTATAAATCCTACATGTTATGTAATCCACTAGCTGAAAACCCGCGCTTCGCTACGGAGTACATTCAAATTAAATACAACGGTCAATGTATGCAGTTTATGCCAAAAAATAAATATATATATTTATAATAAATGCGATGATCAATGTATACAATTGATGTAAAATATATATCTATCTATATATATATATATATACTAGCTGAAAACCCGCGCTTCGCTACGGAGTACATTCAAATTAAATACAACGGTCAACGTATGCAATTTATGCCAAAAAATAAATATATATATTTTTAATAAATGCGATGATCAATGTATACAATTGATGTAAAATATCTATCTATATATATATATTTATAAAAAAATCGTAAGGGATATGCATTTTTTTTGGATAATATCCAATCGTCTGCTGCATTAGAAAGAGAAAAAAATATTTTTTTTGTCTATTTAGTTGTTACGCACGTGACGATAAATTTATTGAAAGTACCAGAAAAAGAAATCACGTGATCAGCATTTAATAAATTAAATTCTAAAAATTAATCTTTAAAAATTCACGAAAAATCAGGAAATGGAGGTAAAAATTCGAAAAAAATTTCATTTTGAAGGATTTTTTATGATCTTTCTCGTGATATAAATTTTATAACCCTCAATGTATTATTTTAAATGCAACCGTAAAAAAAGTTTAAAAAACAGCTTAAAAATTTAATTTAAAAAATCTAAGAAGAATTTTTGAAAAATCTTTCTTAATGCACCCCTACACTATTAGAAGAATCGCCATGCAAAATTTCAGCCCTTTAGGTCCAGCGGTTTGGTCTGTGCGTTTTATGTCAGTCAGTCAGTCAGTGAATGAATGAGTCAGTTACGGAACTGTTTTATATATATAGATAGATATAGATTAAACGTTTGTCACTTGGAGAAATGTTTAATTGACAAAACGTTTACAATATAGACGTTTACAATATAAACGATTACAATTGACAAACGTTTATAGATACACATTGGTATCTCAAAATTAGAGTAAGAGATGAAATAAAAATACAAAAATAAAAAAAGGATTTTAAGTAAAGAATGCTTTTTTAATTATTTTAAACACCTAAAATAATATTCAAATTAATATTACGTTACTTAATAATTGTGTGCACGTCCGCCATCTTGGATTTTTTTGCGCCAACTTGGCGATTTTACCGTGTTTTGAGGAGTGGAAAAATTCTCGCCAATGTGTTTTAAGCGGTGTTTTCAAAACGCTGGACTTTGAATTTTTTTACCTTTTTTAATAAAAACCACCTGTTTAAATTATGAAACTTAGAAAAATTTTTGAAAAATCATTTAAACGTTTGACTTAGATTTATTTTTGGGTTTTTGATAAAAACCACTTTTTTCAGAAAAAATCATTCTCAAATATTGGAAATTTTGGGTTTTTCTTTTAGCTTTTTTAATAAAAACGACCTTTTTAAATTGTGAAACTTAGAAATATTTTTGAAAAATCATTTAATCGTTGGACTGAGATTTTTTTTTGTCATTTTTAATTAAAAACTACCTTTTCAAATTATGATCCATATGAAAAATTTGGTCAAATGAATTTTACTTACAGATAAAATTTCAATGCCATCTATTCAGTTTGCCCTAACTCTTTGACTAATAGCAATGAATCACCAAAATATTATGCCAATATATTGTTAATTAGAAAAAAAATACAGCATTTTCGTACCACCTAAATAACTTGCAATTTAAAAATTATCTAAAATTCAGCTTTGAAAAATGTAAAATAATTATGAACCCATAAATTTATGGTGAGTAACCAGATCCTCTTTTTTTTTTTTTTTTTTTGGTTAGGGCATTGTGGTAATGAAATTTTACTTCAGATTTGACCTTAACCAAATATTTGGTGCATACAATAAAATCGGGACAAGGATTATTTGACCATTTATCCTGCTGTGTTGGAAATAAGAAAAAAAAAACCTTTTCCTAAACCAATAACTTAACCTTAACTAACTTTTTAACTTAGGTTC
This sequence comes from Dolomedes plantarius, assembly GCA_907164885.2. Classification (NCBI taxonomy): domain Eukaryota; kingdom Metazoa; phylum Arthropoda; class Arachnida; order Araneae; family Dolomedidae; genus Dolomedes; species Dolomedes plantarius. The sequence goes on along the minus strand of OU015499.1, from coordinate 86,853,534 downwards.
CTGGGGAGAGAGAAGTTGAACTTCAGTTATTTAAATTTATTTGTAATCCACTACAACTTGGAATTATAAAATATTTTAAAATATATTGTATTTAAAATGTAAACTGTATTTTACATTTTACGAAAAAATGATGGCAGATAATTTTTACTTCAAATAAATGAAATGGTGTATCATTATAGTATACTAATTGACAATCGATAAACAAAATTAAAAGCAACTTAAATTTAATAAGTTAACGAAAACCTGATAATGAATTCAAAAATTTTCAACAAAAAGACTCTTAGTTTTAAAAATAATTTACTCTTTTGAGTATAGTCAATTTGACTCAGATTTCCAGGTCAAGGCCAAGGTCTGACCTAAAATTATTATACTCTAATTAAAAGATCACATCAGAAATAACTGTTTGATCTTAAAATTAGAGAATTTGACATTGGGTTATTTTTACCAGAACGCAATAATTATCGCCATGCGAAATGCGCCAAACCCTGGCGGGAAAATCCAAGATGGCGGCCGTGCACACAAATCTAGAGTATCCCCCCTAACTTTATTTCTACTGATCAGATATACATAATATATAGCCTATGTCCATCTGGAATAATGTACCTTTCAAACAGTGAAAGAATTTTTCAAATAGGTGCAGTGGTTCCGGAGATTACCCTCCACGTACAAAATCTGCTCTCTCTTTATATATTAGTATAGATTTATAAAAAAATCGTAAGGGATATGCACTTTTTTTGGATAATATCCAATCGTGTGCTGCATTAGAAAGAGAAAAAAATATTTTTTTGTCTATTTAGTTGTTACGCACGTGACGATAAATTTATTGAAAGTACCAGAAAAAGAAATCACGTGATCAGCATTTAATAAATTAAATTCTAAAAATTAATCTTTAAAAATTCACCAAAAATCAGGAAATGGAGGTAAAAATTCGAAAAAATTTTCATTTTGAAGGAATTTTTATGATCTTTCTCGTGATATAAATTTTATAACCCTCAATGTATTATCTTAAATGCAAACGTAAAAAAAGTTTAAAAAACAGCTTAAAAATTTAATTTAAAGAAATCTAAGAAGAATCTTTGAAAAATCTTTCTTAGTGTACCCCTACACTATTAAAAGAATCGCCATGCAAAATTTCAGTCCTTTACGTCCAGCGGTTTGGTCTGTGCGTTGTATGTCAGTCAGTCAGTGAATCAATGAGTCAGTTACGGAACTGTTTTATATATATAGATTACGAAGTCCAGTCTCCAAAAAATTACAAATAGATAAACAAATTTTTAAAATCGGAAAGTTGAAAAACGAAGTTATTTAACATTAGAATACTATTTTTCTATATCATCCAACTGGAATCAGATGAACTACTCTAGATTTCAAAAATTACTTTAGAAATAGAATTTAATTTTGTCTTTCTTTCCTTCGGCGCTTTTGTGGTATTTTTTCATCAAACGACAGCGATGAAAGACTTTAATCTGGTTGAAACTAAACCCAGCCAATCAAGATCAGTTTTACTTTATTTCCAGAGAAAGAGGGAGGTTCACTCTGATTTTTTTTTTCAGTTATCACGTAAAGAACTCAGTTATCATAGTTATGCCATTAAGTCAGCGTGAAACGCTTTTCCCATTTTGGGAGATTATTTCCTTCGTTACTTGAATTAATTTTGAGGGGTTTTTAATCCTTCTTCACTCAGAACCAGGAATTCAAACTAAATTGAATACTTTGATAGAAACAATGGAAAATTTTCTGTAGTATTTTTAGGATTTATGTACGATTTTCTTTCTAGATATCTAAATATTTTTCCAACACGTCACAATTATTTTTTTCTAGAATTTTGAAATATAATTTTTTTACTCTTATACGATTAAAATAAGGATTAAAAATTTATTATCATAAATTATTTCAGTTTTGAATTTTAGGCAACTGCTAAAAAAGTACATAGCATTTTCTTCCTGATTCTTTTTGTAAAGCTGCAGTAAAAAAAAAAGAAAAAAAAAGACTTGACTATTCACTACAAAATAAGCAAACATATTCAGAAAGTCAATTGAAAATAATACTTCCTTGCATTTCGGAGATGGTGTTGCTGATAGCACACCGGATTCAGAGTTAGGAGATTTGGGTTCCAACCTGCTTCTAACAGGCAGTAGAACTTGTTCGCTAGAATGAATGATAATGCAATGAAGCCATAATAGAATCCATTTTATAGATAATTATTAAAGAAAAAATTCAGCCTCTTTGAGCACTGAAGAAAAATAAATGAAATAATAGATAAAATTCATACAAAAAAGGGATAATAGGTAAAGGAAGTCATACATAATTGCACTTCCTCTCGTTGTGCTGATAGATCGGTTGGTAAAGCATGTTAGCAGTATTTGACCTCGAGTTTAAATACTATCAAAATTCAGAGCATGAGAAGCTGTCGTTTCATCCCATAAAACATTTTTATAATTAATTGTATCTCCTGACTAATTTTAGTTAAATTTTAACAGTTAAAAAAATATCCCAGTGAAGAAAGTTTCCCAAACTCTTGTTTATATTAGAATGGTTAGGCAAAGCTTGATCAGCGGACCTTATGAGTCTGACGCGTCTTAACCCGACCTACAACCATTAAAATCTGACTAATTTTAGTAACTCCATTCTAAAATTATAACAGCTAAAAAATATCCCACTAACCGTAAGAAAGTTTACCAAACTCTTGTTTATATTAGACTGGTTAGACAAAAGTTGAGCAACGGACCTTGCGAGTCTGAAGCGCCCTAACCCGACCAACAATTATTCAATTCTGACTGATTCTAGTAACTTCACTCTAAAATTATAACAGTAAAAAAATATCCCAGTGACTGTAAGAAAGTTTACCAAACTCTTGTTTATATTAGACTGATTAGACAAAAGTTGAGCAACGGACCTTATGAGTCGGACGCGTACTAACCCGACCTACAATCATTCAATCCTGACTAATTTTAGTAACTCTATTCTAAAATTATAACAGCTAAAAAATACCCCACTGACCGTAAGAAAGTTTACCAAACTCTTTTTTATATTAGATTGGTTGGACATAACTTGAGCAACGGACATTAATAGTCTGAAGCGTCCTAACCCGACCAACAATTATTCAATCCTGACTAACTTTAGTAACTGCACTCTAAAGTTAAAACAGTAAAAAAATAGTCCAGTGACCGTAAAAAGGTTTCCCAAACTCTTGTTTATATTAGATTGGTTATACATAACTTGAGCAACGGATCTTACGAGTCTGGAACATCCTAACCAGACCAACGATTATTCTAATCCTGACTAATTTTAGTATCTCCACTCTAAAATTATAACAGTAAAAAATATCTCAATGGCTGAAAGAACGTTTACCAAACTCTAATTTATATTGGATTGATTGGACAAAACTTGAGCAATGCATCCTACACGTCTAACACGTCCTAACCTGACCAACAATTATTCAATCCATTAAACTTTTATTTGCTTATAAACATATAAGAGCTTAATTATCATTCAACGAAATTTTTATATGCTTATAAGCAAATTAAAGTTTTACATCAAAAATTAGAAATCTTATAAAACGTCTATTCTAGACGTGAACGAGAATTTTTTAGATCTGAAACAAATTATTTACTATGAAAAATAAATAATCCAACAGAGATAGATAAAAATAATACGAATATAGACAAAAAACAAACAGAAATCAAGCACTCTGGGCATCCACGCACCAACGGTAAGATTCTGTTAAGTGCCGGAACTGAACCATAAAACAACATAGAGGTAACCGACAGGTCTCGTCATCAGGGAGCCTAACCATATCAGTTACCTCCTAATGCAAAGTTTTTGGGCTTACCTGAATCCTATTCAGAAAGTTCCCCTTGAGGTAACTGATATGGTTAGGTTCCCTGATGACGAGACCTGTAGGTTACCTCTATGTTGTTTTATGGTTCAGTTCCGGCACTTATACAAAATCTTGCCGTTGGTGCGTGGATGCCCAGAGTGCTTGATTTCTGTTTGTTTTTTTGTCTATATTCGTATTATTTTTATCTATCTCTGTTGGATTATTTATTTGTTTTTTTCATTATGGGGATATGAAGCTTCTGCGCTATCCTCTATTGAAAATCTTTTTATGTTTTTCTTTGCAGGATATGTTTTATGTTACAGTGATTTAGCAGTCTATGCTTGAATTTTAATTTTTGATTATTTCTATTGTTTATATTTTACTATGAAAAACTTTTATTTACTTGTACGTATATCAGAACTTGACTTTCATTCAATAAAATTCCTTTATGCTTATAATTAAATAATAGTAAAATATAATGCTTATTTAAAGAAACTCTCACGCTTAGAATGCATGCAAATAACTTTAGTAAGCTTTCTATTTATTCGTTACTTTTTTTATTTACTTATAGTCATATAAGAACTTGGCTGAACGAAAATTATTCTCAAAGAACCACATCACCGGTAATTTTACAAGAAAATTAACATTTATAATGAAAAACTGTAAAGTAAACCCAAAAATATCTTCCTACTCTCCACTGTAATAAAATTCGCAGTTCAAATTTATCATATTTGCTATCGATTTTTATGCTTTCGATTTTTATGAGGTTTTTCTAGGATGAAAGGATGTCTTCTAAAAAATATTTAAGTGTAGATCCAATCCGTATCAGCAATCAGTTTGAATTTCAATTCTAGTAAGAGTAAGCTTTAGAGAAAAGTTAATGCCCCTTATATTAGGATCTAAAGTTGTTTCTGGCATCTGTTATTCAATTTATCTTCTAATAGCATATCCAAAAGCCAATATATTTAAGGCTTCCTTTCTTTCGGAGTCGAAATTGACCTCCTAGGTACCTTTCCCTTCCTAAATCTCATTTCACAAAAGATTGAGGGGATAAAATACTTTAATCTCATTTAAAAGTAAACACATGAAATTAAATTTCCTTCACTTTTATTAAGGATGTCTATTATAGGTTATAGGAGTTTTCAAAGGCATCCGATGAGAACTGGCGCTCCTCCTTGTATTTCGTTTGATAGGAAGGCAATAAATATACGACAGCAGCTCTTATGCCGTTGCTTTTTTATTCCTAAAAAAATCTTTGAAAATAACAGACCTTTAAATTTATAATAAGTTCTCATTCTTTGAGTTTCAGGTAAAATAACATTAAGGGGGTTTTTAGAACAATTTTTTTTTCTATCACGTTAGATAAAGAAGGTACGAACGTAAAAATTTTACCTGGTAGGTATTATTATGTGCTTCCAAAATAATTATCTTTATTGGAAGAACATAAATTTTTACTAGTTGGCATCCGAGAAAACATAACGGCTGGATAGTAAATAAATGTACTTAATACACAAATTATAATTAACACATCATTTCCTATCGTTGAAAATCATAATTTTAAGAATAAAGAAATACACTTCAAAAAATTATTATTGAATCTAGCAAAGAGAAAAATATGGTTACTCAACAGTGCGAAATAAACAATTTCTTATCAGGTTTAATTATACAGGTTTAATTTTATTCTGTCAGGTTTAATTATCTCACAAACATAATTAAAAATAAAAATGGCCGAGACAGACCTAGAGAGATTCTTCGGATTAAACAAATTAAAGTGTTTAGGCAGACTAGTGCTTAGTAAGTATCTAAAGCCAGATTTAAACATGTCACTGAGCATGCGCAGAAACAAATTAGTGTGTATATGCGGCCACGTGCTAAGTGAGTATCTAAAGCCAGATTTAAACATGTTACTGAGCATGCGCAAAAAGCAAATTTTAATTCTAAATTATTGCTAATTAATATAATTTGATGTTACAGAAAGCAAATTTGACATATCTACAGATTACAATCTTTCGTTTAAGACCAAAAACGAAAGATTACAATCTTTTGTTTAAGACCAAAATGAAGTAAATGGATGCAGTAGTTTTCTCTCGCGGACTGCCCAAAAATTCGCCTTAGCAACTTAAATATATAGATATGGGCAATCAATATCCCTTGGATTTAAGACCAAGTATTTCTTGCATCTGTGTGATTTTAACGATACTTTTAGTACAATCAAGATCTACAGTAACTATCGAATTAAACCAATATCATTAGTATATATATATATATATATATATATATATATATATACAGTCGAACCTCCATATATCGAACTTCTCTATATCGAAATTTTATATATATATATATATATATATATATATATATATATATATATATATATATATCGGTAAAAATAATAAAATAAGGGCAAAAATTTTAAAAAAAGTTATCAATGACTAAATTGAAAAAGGAAAATAATCTTTCTTTTTTGTTGTATTATAAGGGTTTTCCTTTCTTGTTTTTGTATATTTTACTTTGTTTTCAGTGTCTCACCGTTCTTCTACGCTACACTTTCCTTGTGTCAATTTTTCTGTCGCAAGACACAGCAATTACAGCGCACTATCGTTTAATGGCTACACTGGAAACAGATTGTTCGGCACCTTAAAAAATACGATAATGGGTCTTTTTAACGTAGGATTACTTTCCTCAATAATGGTCCTCCGGAAAGAAAAAAAAAATCAGAGTCAGTCATGAGTTATAATTTTGGCAGCGCGCCAAACGCAGTAGCAGTAAACAGTTAAACAGAAAAGTACCAATATGTGTCAAAAAAGAAAAGAGGTAACCAGCGATAAGTAATCCGACGTTAATAACCCGCGGTAGTTTCGTTAGAAGAGACTACCTGAAATATTTTTTTAATGATGGTCAATAAAGAAGAAAAATACAGTTAACCTTTAGCTTACGGGGCCCATTTTTCTGATTCACTCTTTAGAACGGGAAATTTCATACCACCTTTGTTAGAGCGACCATATATATATATATATATATATATATATATATATATATATATATATATATATATATATATATATATATATATATATTCATTCATTCTTGGGCCTGTATTCTTGGGATACATGCTATCCCATCCCTTAAGGAAAAGGTTAAGAAAAGAAAAGACAAATATTTAATAACAATTAGTTTTATTATTTTTATAAAAAATTAATTGGACAGGATTCAGGAGAAAATAGCTTAAATTCCTAAGAATGATATCAAACGCTCTGCTTGCTTTCAGGAGATGGAATTTTCTCTTGGAACACTAGAGGAACCAAACGTGATATTGTAATTCTCAAAATATCAACAAAAATTTCCTCTGGAGTTTATTTACAAAAAAAAATCAAAGGCCCACGAGCCCAATTCTAGACAGTTTTGATTATTTGATATTTTATTTTGAATTAGCTCTCCAACGTCAAATGAACAGTAAAAGCAAAAAGATTGTCTATTTATGACAATTGATTTGTTGATAATTTCATTACTTATCACAGTAAACAATATCCATTTTCTGAGTGAATATAGTGTTCCGTTTTCCTGGGTTCGTTAAGAATGAATAAGAATCTCTTCAGAAAGTTCACACAAAATAAATTTATTATCTTGTAAATTCTTCTGGCGTATACACAAATTCAAACATAAAAGACGTAACAATTGTCTTCTATACATTAGAAAATTCTAAAAACACAAGTCAGGGTACCAGAATTTTCAATACAGTGCATGCCAATTAATGCAGTTTCAACACATTCAATTCTCACTAGAAAATTGAAATGAGTTCCAATGCCAATGTCAGGTATATTTATAGATTTCCAAAGCGCCCTCTCACAGCACGTCAGTCACAACTAGATATTTCTAGAAGCTTCCAGAAAGGTCAAGTTGGCGAAATATCGCCAAATCTGGCAACCAAATTAGTCACAAAATCCATCACCAATTTGGCGATAACTCTCATATTTGGCGAGATTCCCATAGACTCCCATGTTAAATACATAGTTATAGGAGCTCTTCCATAGAAGCCATTTTAACGAAACAAACTGCAATATTTACAAATTTCGTAACAATAGTTTCAATAGTTTATTTAAATTTTTAACTTCCACTAATTACTCATTGAAATATTCCATGACTGCATTTATACCTGTTTAACTGATTGGACAAAATGCTAAACATTTGTTATAATCCCTTGAACTACTCAGTTGAATAAATAACTTGAAAATGGGAGACAAATCGTCGTTTTTCATAATAATAAAGCTTTAAACTTGCACATTGTCCCAGCAACTTGCTTAGACTGCAAACCGTGTCTCTCCGTCTGTATAATGTACGATTATATTACAATCAGATTTCATTTAATTGGATGTCTTGTTCTTTAACATGTAACTCATAGAGTGATATTTCCAGCAAGTAAGAATTAAAAACATACTGAGAGCATTTTCGAATTTTCTTTATTATTAAACTAGCTGAATATCCGTTACTCACTACCGAGTATATTTTAGCATACTTACATTGAAAAAATAATGAAATCGCTTTCTAGAGGATTTCCTTATAAATAATATTTTTGTCTCTTTATTGGGTGGAACTAATATTACAGGCTCGTCTGCGAGCTATGTAAAACTGACCGTGGAAGAAATAATTTTCTTTTAAATCTACGCCAGCGTATTTTAAAGTTCGGCCTTGAGACTTACTTATTATCATGGCAAAGCATACTTTGAAGGGAAATTGCAGTTTTATATGTAGGTTTAATTTAATATCCATAAAACATACTTATTTGAATTAAAGTCTTAAAAAACTTCCATCTGAATTCGTCTAGAGCTTAAATTTTATCTTTTACTGTATTTTAATATTTTTTGTCAATTTATTTCGTTGTTATGCACGTGACACAAAATAAATTTAAAGTATCACAAAAAGAAAAGAAATCCCGTGATCAGCATTTAAAAAATTAAATTTTAAAAAATTAGCCTTTAAAAATTTACCAAAAATCTGAAAATGAAGGTAAAGGTTCGAAAAACAGCTTAAAAACTTAATTTAAAAAAATCTAAGAAAAATATTTCAAAAATATTTCTTAATGTACCCCACGCTACAAGAATCACAATGCAAAATTTCAGCCCTTTAGGTCCAGTGGTTTGGTTTGTGCGTTATATGTCAGTTAGTCAGTCAGTTACGGATTTGTTTGATATATATAGATTAGAAACGTCATTACGTTCAGCTCTGTGATTTGTTACAATGTTTAACTCTGATGGTGCTAGAGCAATGTGAACAAGTCTAAGAGGGTTAAATTAAAATCTAATTTTTTTTCCTTATCTATTTATTTTTTAGAAATATTATGTGAGAAAAAAACGTCCGCTATCTTTTGTTAAAACATTTAAAAGAAAAATATAATTTTACTAATTATGTATGTGTAATTAAAATATAAATACATTGAAATGCATAGAATAAATGGATATGTAAGCGTTTCTATCTATCTATCTATCTATCTATATATATATATATATATATATATATATATATATATATATATATATATATATATATATAGATATAAAACAGATCCGTAACTGAGTGATTGACTGACTGATTGACAGATAACGCACAGACCAAACCGCTGGACCTAAAGGGCTCGCATTTTGCAGGGCGATTCTTCTTATAATGTAGGGGTGCACTAAGAAAGATTTTTGAAAAATTCTTCTTAGATATTTTTTAATTAAACTTTTAAGCTATTTTTGTAACATTTTAAAAAGTCTGCATTTAAAATAATAATTTGAGGTTTATAAAAGTATATCACGAGGAAGATCATAAAGATTCCTTTTAAGTGAAATATTTTTCGAATCTTTACCTCCATTTTCTGATTCTTGATGAATTTTTAAAGATTAATTTGTAGAATTTAATATATTAAGTGCTGATCACGTGGTTTCTTTTCTTATTTTGCTACTTTAAATAAATTTTGCGTCACGTGCATAACAACGAAATTGACAAAAAAAATCTTAAAATACGGTAAATGAGAAAATTTAACCACTACACTAATTGAGATAGAAGTTTCTTAAGAATTTAATTCAAATTAGTATGTTTTATGGATATTAAACAAACTAATTGCATACATTGACCGTTGTATTTATTATAAATATATATATATATATATATATATATATATATATATATATATATATATATATATATATATATATATATATATATATGTATATATATATATATTTATATATATATATATATATATATATATATATATATATATATATATATATATATATATTTTTATATATATATATATTTTTTCTTGGCATTAATTGCATACATTGACCGTTGTATTTAATTTGAATGTGCTTCGTAGCGAAGCACGGGTATTCAGCTAGTTTGTTTATAATTGTATTTAATTCACTCTTTAAAATCATTCTTTCTGTGCCACCGTTTATTTTCCAATCTGATAATAAAATAAGGAGTTTCAAACTTCAAGAAAGACTCCATCTTTTGGTTTAGAAAAATTTTGGAAAATTTTCAAGGCATAATGATAAACATAATAATAATAACACTTTGGCATATTTAGTTTTCTTTGTTACGCCATGGCAGTCTCTGAAACTATGACATGTAACAAGTAATTTCAGTAAAAAGCAAAAGCTCAACTTTTCTACAAGCTTCGAGTTTAAAATTAAATAGAAGAAATAATAGAAAATGTCTCCTACATATAACTTAAGTAACTAAAAATTTAAAATTACACGACTGATATTTATACCTTTTGTAAAAAAGAAAAATAACATTAAATTATTATTATTAAATATTTCTTTGTTCAAAAACTCAAGTCTATTTTCTCTGAATCCATTTTAACAGTTAATAGACACACATCCCCAAATGTATTAATTGTTATTATTAGCTTAAATGCTGGCAGAATGACTACGATGTCATCACTTCAAATGTTTGGGGACTTACTCTGTTTATTAAGCCTGAAGTTATTGCTGAGAGATATGTAATCAGATGTTAGCACTCTCAAATTATTATGATACCGACAATATTAGATGCGAGATAATTTACCCCGTATTCCGAAGGGTGATATTATCGGTGAATGCAATAAAATTTTGGAGACATGGAGCCACTCCATTAAAGTTTGACTTAAAATCGGTAAACATCATGGGCTGCTTTTAATTTTTATCTTTTATGATAGAGTTATGATTCTGAAAATGTTTGTTTTCATGAAACAAGAAAAATTATGTTAACTCAGATGTTTCATTCAGTAGCGCATGGCTACTTTACTATACCTAGACACCACTTTTATGAATATAGCAGCAGCCGTTCCGAAGTTAAGAGGGTGGGAAGGGACTTTAGTGGGCATACTGTATTTTTACGGATAAACAATGCCAAGTTGTCAGCTCGGTATATCTGCATAAAAATATGTTTAAATATATACAAATTTACTATATATTGGTATGAAATAGTTCAAAATTTAGAGTATTTAACCGTTTAATAAAATTAAATATTTTAAATTCTTGATACTATTTTTAACCGTCAAAATGACGGCATTCAGTCATTTTAGTAAGAAAAAAACTGAATGTTCAGATCATTTAATGACAGCCCTTTGAAATGTTGTAGGCATGTACTTTGTATAGTAAAGAAGTAATATAAAAACGTAATATTTTAATTCTTATTATTTTTCTGTTTCTGAATTATGAAATTACCTTAAATTAGTCCATCATATTTGTTACAATATTTTGACTAAATATGGGTATTTAAGTAAGATTAATTTTAAGGAGTTTTTTAACATTGGATAATAAAACTCTACTTAGCTTAACCGTTCTATAAATCTGCATCGGCAAGAAAAAAATGCATAAATTTCTGTAAGAATTATGTTATAAGTCGTGATAATTTTATGTTAAAAGAATACATAATCCAGTATCTAACTTTATGAAATTTTGCGATTTAATTTTTTTGTACACCTATTTACATAAAGTACTGTAGTTACGTTGACAATCAAGCCAAATCTGCGAAGTAAAAATTTGACTCTCCCTTTAAAATTTTATCCAAATTTCTCATATTTTATATTTTTCAACAAGGGCCTTGGCGGCCTTGTGGTACAGCGCGCTGGTTTTCGGTGCTGAGGATGCTCGGATCGAATCCTGGCGAAGCGCCAATAAAATGCCTCCGTTTGTGTCGTCCCTTCATAGGGGGCAATGCTGGTCCGCCTATATGGTGCCCCCATAATAAAATGGCCAGCAAAACTGGGGTAAATTATAAGCGAATGTCTTCGCGACAAGTACCTCCACATTGAACAAAATATATATTTTTCAAGAATGCAAAATGTTGAAGTTTTATGTATTGTGCATCCTCCGATTCAAATAAAATATGTTTTGTTCATATTTTACTTATTCCACCGGGAATGCCGTAATCTTGAAATAAATATTTCAGGTAGTCTCTGCTAAAGAAGTTACCGCGGGTTATTAACGTAGGATTACTTGTCGTTGCTTACCTCTTATTTATTTATTTATTTATTTTTTACGCATTTTAGTACTTTTCTGTTTAACTGTTTTACTGTTACTGGGTTTGGCGCGCTGCCAAAATTATAACTAGCGACAACGCTGAAATTTTGCTTTCCGCAGGATCGTTATTGAGGAACGTACTCCCACGTTAAAAATTCCCGTCTTTCCAGTGTTAAATTAATTAATTGGAGAAAAGTTTTAGTCTGCAATAAATCTTGATGGTTAAATAGGCGACCGTGTAAAGTGAAGATTTGTTAACAGGGAATAAACGATTTATACTTTAATACTAAAATTTGGAAAGAAAATATGCCTGACTCTAAATCAGTGTTTCCCAACCCGTAAAATTCTGCGGACCACTAACCCAGAAATTGAACCATGTGCGGACCCCCTCCCCCCAACCGATTTACTTAAGGAGGGAGGGAATGGGGGTATAGAATATCCCTCAGGCAAAAGGGATACAGGATTAACGTGCTCACTTTTTTTTCAACCTTGTTTTCAATCTTTAGAATTAGATAACCTAAATCTCAAATCATGGATTTATAAGTGAATAAGTAAAACACTGCTCGTAGAGTACAACGACATTGTGTCCGCGGAATTGGAAATTGGAAGAAGGAAGTGCAAAGAATAAACTAATTGGAGGAAACGAGAGTAAAATGTGGGAAGGCTCAGAAGCGCCAATTGTAAAGGGGGCTATAAAGATAACAGAAGAAGATAAAGAAGGGAGAGGCACTTACAGATAGATATACATGAAATAAATATGCAAGAGAGTGGTTTGAGTAGAGAGAAAGAAGAAAAGGTAAAAAAGAGGAGCAAAGTTATGGCCGTAATGAAAGGGGAGCCCACACGCAAAAGCCTTTAGCCCCGGGCCAGGTTTTAAAAGGGTCCACATCCGTGGAACGATTGGAGTGGGGTAACGACGAGAGATACGCCCACGAAGCCCAATGGACTGAGCAAATATTAAAGATATTCCGCAAGCCAATCAGATGGTAAAAGGGAGAGACAATATAGCCAGTAGGAAAGCACTGGAGGAGGTGCCCGAGAGTTAGAATGAGAAAGATGTGGAGATGAAATAACAAAATGAAAAGAGATAGCAACAAGATTTTTTTAGCTGATAGATGAAGAGGTTGTTCAGAAAAACATCGAATACCTATAGAAGTAGAGTCAGATATGAGGAAGAGTGTGCTGATAGATGAGAGGCAACAATATGGCTTAATAGTATCGTACTGCCATTGAAGTCAAAAACCGGCAATTTTTGAAGAAGAAAGCACGATGCAACGGAGTTCCGCCATGAAGTGATGATGACGCCAGATGCAAGAGAGGTTCCCGATCCTGTATGACCTGCCAGCCGAATAGCAGTTGTTCGACACCGAACTAGTGAGTTTATCTATGGACAATTCCAACGTATGTTTCTATGAACAATCCTTGTGCCTCAAGATTATCCCATTCCCAGACGAAGGACCAACGCCCCTGTAATCTCGCATCAGCAACGAAAGTACCGTACTACCCCTTTCATCACATTTGTGTACATAATCACTGCTTCACTCAATTAAGAATAGTTGATAATGAGAATTAAATTGGTAGGGCGTGATTGAATTAAAATATATAAATGAGTGGAATTATTATCATGTCAGTAAATTGAGCCAGGTTAATATGAGTGATATTTATATAAGATGATGTTATAATAATTGAATGAGTTAAATATATGTGTTGAGTGTCGTATATAATTAACATAGTAGAGTAAGGACTTTGCAAGTGATATGTGTAGATGAATTATGAGGTATATAGTAGGAGTGTATTGTATAATATTATATGTGTTTGATCAATAAATAAATCTGTCATTTCAAACCAGAGTTGTTTTCAATCGTTAAAGGACACAACGCAATTCTAATTTAATTCTTACAATGTACTAACGCTATACGAAAAGGGGATGTTCTAGATTATACTGAATATAGTGATATCTTTTATATTGACATTAATAATTAATTAAATAGTAAGAACCTTCCTAAATTTTAAAGCAATTTTCCCTTCACAACAGTTTTTAGAACACATTATTTACTATTGCTATTGTACAGTATACAGTACGACTTAACTGCAAATTCTTTAATTTCAATACATAAAAATTGCATAAAAATACTTAAATTAATTCAAATTAATTCAACACCTGGTAATCATCGGAGATATTCGGTCCATCTAGTTCAAAGAACATAGTTTTCAAAATCTCCATTTATTTGGCAACTTTTTATATGTGGTTCCGGACCACTTCCGAGGCTCTCGCGGACCACCTGTGGTCCGCGGACCACTGGTTGGGAACCACTGCTCTTAATGCATAAACTCTGGGATAAATTTACGTTCACAGTTGAATTTCGTACATAAAGTCTTTATAATGTGAAACAAAGGCCCTATGTCTCTTCAGTGAAATCTATTAAGCTGTATGATACGTCTTATTGGATTATTTCAAAATAACCCATCATTTCTATAATCAACCGAAATAGGACTCTCTTCTTCATCAGTTACGATTCGTGTAGGACTCAGCGTGTTACAGGTAAAGAAGTACTCCCATAAAATCAGTACTAACTGAGAGAGAAAAACAATTCACCTATTTCTTTCTTCTCCACTTTAATGAAAACGAAAGGCGTTGAATTAATAAGCCTGTTTCCCAGTTAATAAAGTCTAGTTGATCCTAGTTGGGGTTATCGCTGTACCCCATCTGTCTCGTTAATTATGCAAAACGACGACGTCTCACTAATATCGCAGTATGATAAGCAACACGTGAACAGGCTTTAGGAGCGATTGCGTTATTAAATATTATGCTACACGCGCACTTAGCGCTAATGCTATCGGCCTTCAGTCCTGGATAAATAGCACAGCATATATATTATGTCTTGCAGGGTGAATTGTTTGATCATACCGCGTTATAATTTATCTTCCGCTGTATAGAAATAAACGTAACTGCATAAAACCTTTATATTTAACCTCCTCAGACCCGAGACAAAATTAAAAGCTAGATATTTTGTAAAAGGTACTTAAATAGTTGTTTCTGTCATTATGAAGTAGAAATGGGGCATTTAAAGTATTTCTATAAAAAATATAGGGGCTAGGGAGCATCTATCATATATGATACATCAGGGCCGAGACACTACAATCAGAATATTTCAAATATTAGGTAAGACAGTTTCAATTAATTAATTCTGAGTTTGTATCACACAATATATAAAACACATGAATGCTGCATGAAAAAGAAACATAATCAGTATGTTGTGTTAACTTTATATTACTTTTTTATTTTCCATGAATCGATTTAAAACAATTTCTTGATACTGTGAAACACAAAAACACCTTGCACTCTGTATACACTGTATAGTGGTTACGTCCGATCACTTATCACTTCTGCATCTTCTTCGATGGGTCCTATCCCATCTGGCATATGTGTAGCTTCTTTGCTACGTGCTGCTTCATGTGGAATGTGTAAAAAATGTGTAAAAATGTAAAGCAAACACTTCAATTGATGATTTTGATTGAAGAAATAATACTTTTATCAACTTTAAAATTCTACGTAAATACAACTCAAAAAACAGACTTAAAAAACACTGACGAAACACACACGAAACACAGTCACAAAAAACTAACTTGACGTCTTAGGGACCCATTGTATCACATGTGATACAAAAAAGTTTTAACAAGTTAATATGAATTAATTTTTCCGTGAAAATTCCTTTTGTTGATATAAATAAGTAACCCGTACGTATACAAATAAAATGTATATTTTAAAATTAGTTTAATATTTGTATAATCTAATATATAAAAATGAATGTTTGTCTCTCTGTAATTGTATAGAAATCCACAGTTTAGGAGCAACGATCATGAAATTTTACATATAGGCGTCTTTAAAAACAGCCGAGGGTCTGAAGAACTTCAAAAATGGAAATTAATTACCGTTGATTTTTAATTAATAAAAAACCAACAATTTTGAAACTAAATGTAAGCTGTTACACTTTATGGAATCGCCCCTCTGAATATGGCGTCCACGTTAGGGTTAGCTGGCAAACAGCGAGCTAAAAGATAAAATAAATAAAATCAAAAAGTTTCAAGTTATATATTAAACCAGAATAATAAATGAAAATAATAATCTTTCAAGTCAGATTTTATACTCTAAAATAAATCGGATCCAACGGCATATTGACACTATCACACGCGATGGAAAATTCGAATCAACCACGCTAAGTGTAACGAGATCTTTTTTAATCGCTACTGCAACCCCCCCCCCCTCGCTTATGTCTTTGTGTCTATTGAAGAGTTAAAGACTAAGCTTCTATCCTGCTAACTTATTTCTGACTTAAAACTCCTCTCACTCCATAAATACATGTATATTCAGCAACCCATAGCAACTTTCCAGTAATGTTAATCGAATATTTTCCTATTTACTCAATAAAGCAGCATGTCATTGGCTCATTCAGTAAAAGCGTTCATTTACTACGCTACAGGTGAAGGGTTCGAATACGGATCATACAAATTTTGCTAAACCTGTATTTTCAGCTTTTTTATGGAGGCTTTTTTATTTCAGCCTTTATTTTATTATTTTTTAAATTATTATTATTATTATTTTTATTTATTATTTTTTTAAAACTATTTTTATTTTATTTTATTATTTTTAAAAATTATTATTATTATTTTATTTTATTTTTCATATTATTAATGTGTATAACATTTCGTATACTTTTTTTCTATGTTATTTATACTGTGTTTAGTTTTTTAATGGATTTTGGTAGGTTTATTATAAATTTATATATTTTATGTCTTACTTTTCAGGATTTTTTGTCCAATGATAAAGGCTAAATCTTTTCTATGTTATTTATAC
The DNA here is from genome assembly GCA_907164885.2 of Dolomedes plantarius. Lineage (NCBI taxonomy): Eukaryota > Metazoa > Arthropoda > Arachnida > Araneae > Dolomedidae > Dolomedes > Dolomedes plantarius. The sequence continues at coordinate 86,836,364 of OU015499.1, read as the reverse complement.
TGTATTTAGTTTTTAAATTGATTTTGGTTAACAAACATTCGACAATTTGACATTTTTACTTTTCAGCTTTACTTTTAAAAATTCTTTACTTTCCTAAAGACAATTTGACATTTTTCCTTTTCAGCTTTTAGTGGTTTATTATAAATGTATATATTTTATGCTTTACTTTTCAGGGTTTTTTTGCTCCAATGATGAAACGCTAAATCTAGCTGAATTCTGAAGAAATTATTGTAAATTTATGGTTTTTTATGTTGGGTTTTCTTTTTATTCATGCGTATAACATTTCACACGCTTTTTATTCTATGTTATTTATACTGTGTTTAGTTTTTAAATTGATTTTGGTTAACAAACATTCTTAAAATCCCGGGCAACGCCGGATAAATTATCACCTGTGTAGGTTGATAATTTATAAATTTTAAAACCGCTACCACATGTATATTTACAGATCCCCAAGAACTTTCCAATATTTTTAATTAATAAATAACCAACAACTTTTGAAAGATGCGACTCTCGATTCACAGGCGTTCAGTAGATGGCGCCACTATTTTAAACTTTTTGTATTCCAACCATAAGACAAAAAATATATATTTTTTTAAAAATCGTAAGGGATATTTTTATAGACAAAATAATGTAGAAGAAAATATTGAAATTAAATCTAATAGGACATACTAAAGAATATAGTACAGTTTGAGGAACATATCTTTTACTGTATTTTAATATTTTTTGGATAATGTCCAATCGTTTGGCGCATTAGCAAGAAAAAAAAATATTTTTTTTTGTTTATTTCGTTGTTACGTGACGATAAATTTATTTAAAGTACCAGATAAAGAAATCACATGATCGACGTTTAATAAATTAAATTGTAAAAATTAATCTTTAAAAATTCATCAAAAATTAGAAAATGGAGGTAAAGATTCCAAAATAATTTCATTTTAAAGGAATTTTTATGATATTTTTCGTGATATAAATTTTACAACTCTCAAATTATTATTTTAAATGCAAACTTGAAAAAAGTTACAAAAACAGATTAAAAACTTAATTTAAAAAAATCTAAGAAATATTTTTCAAAAATCTTTCTTAGTGCACCCCTACATTATGAGATGACGCCAAAGATTAGCTTTCATGATCGCCATGGTGTTACCCATAAATAATACAAATTAGAAATCAAATTCTTTAATAATACAAATTTATTATCCTTACCTAAGCTTCTGGAAGTGTGCCTACAGTATTGCTCCGACATGAGGAGCATAGGGACATATTCCCCTTTCCCACACTCCAGCTAGGCAATCATCCGTGGTTCTGGTGTTTTTCAAAACACTATACTATTTTTCTGGCCGTGCGAAGTGCTGGGAACGCCCTCTCGCGGTCTACACGATATAGCTTATTTATTTAGGGGTTGGTTCCGTTACACTCCCCACCTTGAACTCCAAGAGTTCAATTCCCAAACCTAAATTGATAGACAGCAACCTCTTCCAGCATTCCGCACAACCAATAACACTTGAAAGCAATAATCATCAAAACTAAAATTTCAATACACAAACTGATAACATAATTAATTACTCATTATAAAATTCAACATTTAACACATAAAACACTTAAATAAGCAATTAAGAAAAAATTTAAACACTTTAAACAATCATCAAATGTAAAATACTGAAAGAGATTATATAAAAAATATATATGTAAATTTGTAAATATAAAATCAACAAAAAGTTTTAAGTCTCTAAAGGATATAGTAACTGTATTGGTCGCCTAAGTTGACCTTTTGCAGTGCGTACGATGCAAGATCGCACAAACCCGTCACGTCCATAAAAAACACTTTCTACGATTCCTATATCCCAGAGCAATTTCGATTTGTTCGTACCTTCCACTAACACTACTTGATTTTTTTGCAAGTCTTGTTGAGGCGTTGGAGTTTTGAGCTTGTGAGCAGTCCTCAGTTGGAACAGGTATTGCTCTTTCCATTTCTTCCAAAGTTGATTCAAGAGCCTCGATTGGTACTGCTGTCTCTTAGTGAGATGCTCTCTTGTGGGCGTTTTCTCCAACATCTCAATGAAATGCACAGGGAGTTGAATGTTTTTTCTTCCAAATAGTAGGAAGTGAGCTGGCGTAAGAGGACTCGGTTCATCAGGCTCATTATAAACGTATGATATAGGTCGATGGTTTAGAACGGTCTCTACCTCTGTGAGAGTAGTCAGAAGTTCTTCGAAATTAATTAGGGATTTTCCCAAAATTTTTCGTAGGGGGTCTTTCACACTCCTCATGAGTCTTTCGTAAAACCCTCCCCACCATGGGGCACGTTCCACAATGAACTTCCAGGTGATACCTCCCGTGGAAATGAAGTCTTTGATTTTAGAGTCCTTTAAAATGTCCATAAATCTACGTAGTTCTTTATCTGCACACTTAAAGGATTTGGCATTGTCTGAGTAAATAACTTTACAATGTCCTCTTCTAGATATGAATCTGCGAAAGGCAAGTAAAAACTTTGAAGTGCTCATACCCGAGACCAACTCCAAGTGTACAGCCCTGGTGACAGCACAGGTAAAAAGTGCGATATAGGCTTTCTGTGACTGATCCTGATTTCTTACGTACACGGGGCCCGTGAAATCTAGTCCGCAAACTGCGAATGGAGGAGTTTCGGCTATTCTGTCTCTGGGTAATTGTGATGTGAGTTGCTCAGCAGGCCTTGCGCTATACCTTTGGCAAATTAAACACTGTTTGATTATTCTTTTGACAGTCTGACGACCCTTAGTTATCCAATACCTTCTCCGAATTTTTGTCAATGTTGTGTCAGTTCCGCCGTGAAACACACTTTCATGCTCCCTCTTTACAAGCAGTTCGACAAACTTAGATTGTCTTGGGAGAATTATTGGTTGTTTCTCTTCAAATGAGAAGGCACTTTCTCCCAATCTGCCCCTTATTCGTAAAATTCCCTTTTCATCAAGAATGGGGGACAGACTATACAAAGGAGACACAGGTGAAATATGTTTGTTTTTCTGCAAAGCTCTTATTTCAGCGGCATAAAATTCCGCTTGGGTATTTTTTAGCCAAAAATTCTCAGCATCTAGAAGCTCTGACGTACTTATATCACCACAGTTGTTGGATTTCTTTCTAGCACGTGATATAAATCGTATCACCCATGCAGTTATTCTTAAAACCTTCAAGAGTTTACTGAATTTTGAAACGTCTATTAAGTGATCTTGTTTTGACACTATGCAATCTTGAGACACTACATTGTTGCGATATTCTAAATCGCCTTCGTTAACGTCTCGTAATTTCTGCGCAGGCCACATTTCTTCGTGTTCACGCAACCACTTGGGCCCTTGCCACCACAGTTCGTTATTTTTCAAATCTACCATGGATGTGCCACGAGATATCAAGTCCGCCGGATTGGTTTTACCAGGGCAGTGGAACCAGGCAGAAGTCTCGGTTAACGTCTGAATCTCTTTAACGCGATTGCTTACGAATTGTTTGAGGTGGATATATGGAATCTTGACCCAACAACATACAATTGAAGAGTCTGTCCAAAAATAATGCTGCATTTTTCCTTTTAAAGCTCTCGAAACACTTTTGCTTAATCTTGCAGCTAGGAGAGCACCTAGTAATTCTAAACGGGGAAGAGTTTGTTGCTTTAAGGGTGCAACTCTGCTGGTTGCGGCAACAAAGGCTGTAGTCACAATTCCATCGCACGTAATTACTCTTAAATAAGCAACCGCACCAAAGGCCTTCGAACTAGCGTCAGAAAAAATGTGGAGCTCAGTTTTTTCTACCTCTTTATTCCCTATCTCGAAAAAATAATACTGCGGTATTTCCAAACTTCCTAATTCTAAAAAATCTTTGTATAATAGCCTCCACTCTGAAATTATCTCTGGCGGGAGTTCTTCGTCCCATCCCAAGCCTAATTTCCATATATTTTGAATCAAGAGTTTCAATTTTACTGTAAAGGGACCTACGAATCCCACAGGATCGAATACGCGGCCAATAATTGCTAACAGAAAACGTTTAGTAATATCTTCCTCAGAAATAATTTTGGTTATATTTTTTACGTCAAAATTAAGTATATGATTTGTCGGTTTCCAACCTACACCTAGGACTTTAAAGGGAAACACAGACTGACCTAAAGGTTCATCGCAATCATCTTGCATGTGAACACCCGAATTTTTCCACATCTCCCGTAATTTATCATTATTTGATAACCATTTCCTTAACTCCATCCCCGCCTCTTGAAAGATTTTAATACACTCTAAACTAGTTTGATACGCCTTTTCAACCTCTGAATGACCACCAATTACGTCATCAACATAAACATTTTCATTTAGAAACTCAAATGTTGAAGGAAATTTAACTTCATATCTTTTTATGTGCTCTTTTATGGTAGCCGCTAACAAAAATGGGCTACAGTTGATTCCAAACAAAACCCGACAAAATCGATAAACAATAGTGTTGGAATCATCATTAGGATTATTCGTCCAAATAAATTTCGTCGCGTCTCTATCCTCCTCATGTATGCCTACCTGAAGGAACGCTTGTTTTATGTCAGCGGTAAAGGCAATAGCATTTTTTCTAAACCTAATTATTAGATCAAAAATATCTGGATATAAATTTGGTCCAATGTGGAGGCAATCATTAATTGATAGGTCATTTCTAGCATGAGAACTTCCACCGAATACAATACGTATTTTACTTGTGACTTTGTCTTCGCGAATTACAGCCCTATGGGGTAAATAAAACTCTACTTTATTATCATTTTCTGGGGCCTTTTCAATTATCCCTTCACGTTCATATTCTTCAATTACTTCCTTGTATTTATCAAAGAACGAGGGATCCTTTTTAAAGCGTTTACGTAACTTATCGAATCTCTCTGACGCTACCTCGAAGTTGTTTTTTAACGATTCCTTAACATTTGGTTTCCACATTAACCCAACACCATAACGACCATTTTTATATTCGAGATTGGATCTAAATTTTTCAAGTAATTCGTTATCATAATCTGAAATATTTTCTTTTTCTACATCAATACCCATACTTTCTAGTTCAAAAAACAGTCTAAAATCATTCATTTCAAAATCAGAACTAGCAGCATGATTCACAGTTATATATCCCGAAACAGAATTGTTGTGTTCACTAGTCTCGCGACCCTGAACTACAAATCCAAATATACTATCAGTCGCTACGAGCTTTTCACCCAGTGGAACAGATGTGCTCTTTAACACTTCAGATAAATAATCAGCTCCCACAAGTATGTCTATATCGAAACTTTGAGCAGTGTCACCCAGTTGGATCCCCCTTTGCCAAGCCATATTTTTTACTTTCAAAGGCGGCGGGGCAATAATTCCGCTCGTAATGTTACTGACCGCAAGCGCTTCCAGCTCAATTTGTTGCGTTGGATTGTTTATGCTTTGCAGGAGGAGCCGAAATGTTTGACAGCTCAAGTGTTTCGGATTCTCGCTGCCGAACCCATAAATCTGTAACTGCTCTGATTTAATGGCCTGGAGGTTCAAGTTATGGCATATACTTCTTTTCACAAAGGTCCTATGACTGCCTGAATCATATAGTAATCTCACCCGTTTTTCCTTATGTTTTGTTTTAAGAATTGCGCAACAAGTTTGAAGTAACGTAGGCCCATTTGCCAGATGCGTTTCTGAAACCGAAACTTGTGTCGGGGTTTTATTTTCCTGTGAGGCTTGAGAAAGTTCTTTAGTTTCCTCTTTCGGCATTATAGAATTAAATTCTTTGTCACAGATCAGAGTATTATGCGACTGATTACACGATCCGCACGAGATTTTATAAAAACAGAATTTAGAAACATGGCCCCTTTTCAAACATTTAAAACATCGCCGTTGATTTTTAATTGACGCCTTTTTCTTATCAACAGTTAAAAAACAGTTAGCAGTGTCATGGGTTTTGTTGTTACAAAATATGCAATATATATTAGAATTAGCTGATAACGCAGATGCTGAAGGCATTCTACGTGGAGAGCTTTTATAATTATTCTCACTTTTATTTCTATACTGAATTTCCGACTCAAAATCTTTACTAGTGGAATCTTGTTTAAGCATAAAAGACGCTTCACGACACTCGACTTCTCTAAGGATAAAATCTACAAGCTCTAAAATATCAAATTCGGAATCATTACTTCGCTTTCGATTATACTTCAAACATAATTCATCGGGCAATTTTTTAAGTATTACAGGGCATAATAAATTTCCGTATGAACCAGCCGCAACGCTTAATGACTGCAAACTGCGTATTTGTATTTCGCAATTATCATAGAATTTTCTCAGAGCTCTCACATTAGACACATTTTTTACTGGCTCAACAGATAATAATTTTCCCATGTGTGAGGATATGATCAAGGAAATGCGTCCAAAACGCTCCTTTAATAATTTTATTGAGGAATCATAATTTTCAGCAGTCAAAGCGAAACCCGAAACTGCACTAAGCGCATTCCCTCCCAAATACATTTTCAAGTAATTAAATTTGTCAATTTTGTTCAGGCAGTCATTTTTGTGAATCGCATTTTCGTATTGATTCCAAAAATCTAACCACCCACTAGAATCACCAAAAAATTTAGAAATTACCAACTTTGGCAATTTTACAACATTAGATTCATTAGATGGGTAAACATTTTCCCTACCATGTGAGGTACTTTCAATTTGATTCGGAACTGTATTCTGTACAGTAGTTCCATTTTCTAAATTTACTAAATGACTAAAATGCCTACTGATTTTACCTCGGTATTTTACAATTTTCGCAAAATATTCCTGACTTTGTAAAACTTCATTCTCTAGATCATCCGCATCAATTAAGGGTTCAATTTCTAAATCCAATTTTTTCAATATTTCAGATTTCTCTCTTAACTGATCATCTGCTTCCCCTAAATCCTCATTTTTCTCCGCAAGTGTGTAATTTTGATCTACTGGTGTAACGAAAATATTTTCTATCCTAGTAATTAGTTTTGTTGTCAACTGCCTAATTACGCTACGCTTTTTCTTAAGCGTTTCTAAATCAACCTCTACACTAGAACTAGAGTTGTGTACCGACATTTTCAATTCTCCTTTCAAAAACAGTTAAAGAAAAGATCAATGCAATTCTAAAATCATGCAGTTATACTAATTACATACACAACACAAAAATCAAAATATAAGTAATCAACCTCATAAGAATATATATAACCCTAATTCCTTTCAAAAATACAGTTGGAATTAATATTAACCAAAAATAATTTGTTAACTTATCACAACATACACTTCTAATGAGGTCAAAAACAATTATAAATCCTATACACCATTAAATCCAATCTCGAATTAAATTAAATTCTACTATTAACATCGGCATTTCCCGGCCGATGCACCATGACGCCAAAGATTAGCTTTCATGATCGCCATGGTGTTACCCATAAATAATACAAATTAGAAACCAAATTCTTTAATAATACAAATTTATTATCCTTACCTAAGCTTCTGGAAGTGTGCCTACAGTATTGCTCCGACATGAGGAGCATAGGGACATATTCCCCTTTCCCACACTCCAGCTAGGCAATCATCCGTGGTTCTGGTGTTTTTCAAAACACTATACTATTTTTCTGGCCGTGCGAAGTGCTGGGAACGCCCTCTCGCGGTCTACACGATATAGCTTATTTATTTAGGGGTTGGTTCCGTTACATGAGAAGAATCGCCATGCAAAATTTCTGTCCTTCAGGTTCAGCGGTTTGGTCTGTACTTTGTATGTCAGTCAGTCAATCAGTCAGTTAGTTACGGAACTGTTATATATATAGATTTTTATTACTATCTTTATATCGTAACGTTAACTTCATGCGCACACATTATTTTCCTATGCTTTTTTTTTATTATCTTTATAATAGAGTAATTTTCATATGATTTTAAACAACAATCGTTTTTAACTGGCATTCAATTGGCTGTTAAAACTTTATATTTACACCCTATTTAAATGAAGTAGGGTGTAAATTGTAGGGTGGAAAGTTGGTAAAATCAAAATTTTGTGCAATGTATTTAATTTCTCGATTAAAAGTAGTTTTTTTCTAAAAATTAATTTATTTCGCTTGAAAAGCTAAATATTTTATGCACACGATTTATATTATTATTACTATCTTTATATCGTAACGTTAACTTCATGCGCGAGTATTATTTTCTTATGCATTTTTTATTATTATCTTTAAAATAGCTTTATTTTCATATGGTTTTAAACAACTATCGTTTTCATTCATATTATGTTGGTTTTTTATTAATTAAAAATTAAGGGTAATTAATTTCGATTCCGGAAGTTCTTATCTTTATTTTCATATGCTTTTTCATTTACGAATTATTCAAATGTTGGTTAAAAATCTTTTGCGTAATTTATACATTTGTGTGTGTTTAATTATTGAAATTAATAAATTTATATTTCTGGAGAGGAAGTTTCAGTTTTTAGTGGTACTATGATGAAAGGCTGAATATACCAAAATTCTGAGGAGTTTATTATGGAGAGAAAAGGAATTTAATATGTAGAGGATGTTTATAGGAGTTAAATGTGGAGAGGAGTTGAATGGTTTGCAGCCCTCAATCAAACACTTCATTTTTTTAGAGGCAACGCTGCAGTCATAGCATTGTTCTATTGGAAATTTCTGCTGAACCTGTAATTGCAGCTTCTTTTTTTTACCCCAATGATGAAAGGCTAATTCTAGCTGAATTCTGAGGAGTTTATTATAAATTTATATATTTATAGATTTCACAAGGTTTTTTTTCTGTTATTTATACTGTGCTTAGTTTTAAATTAATTTTGGTTAGCAAACATTAGAGAATTTGACATTTTTACTTTTCAGATTTTAGTATTACAATGATGAAAGGCTGAAATTCTGAGACGTGTATAACATTTCACATATATTTTTTATGTTATTTATACTGTGTTAATTTTTAAATTGATTTTGGTTAACAACAAACATTCTTAAAATCCCGGGCATCGCCGGGTACTTCAGCTAGTTAAGTAATAAAAAACTTGTTTCCACGGCGTGCAGACATCGTGCTTTCATTCAAAGACGCTACTATAAACCCAATTGTGGACAAGTACTGCCCTCAGTTGACGAGAAGAGAAAATTAAGGGAGGTATTTCACTTTGTATCATATATGATACAACCGGTTTCACAATCGTTGCTGCCGTCCAGCCTTGTTAAAAAAATATGAAACTTTTGTATCACATGTGATACAAGAGAACCGAAGAGGTTATATATACACTGCTTGACAATTGCTAAGGAACAGTCACATTTTTCGGAATATTTCATAATATACATTGATTGAAGAAATGAAACTTCGTACATATTTAGTAGAGATACTGTGCATTATTTATTATGCAAAATGGTACAGATTACGCCACATGGAAAAAGAAGAGAACGAAAAACAAAAGAGATGCTCTTTGGAGCATTTCCAAACAGCCACGAAAAATGGGTCTTCCTGCCAGAATCGAACAGTTATGAGTACCCTAGTAAGGTGTGTGACCTCCTCGGACACTAGTGCACATTTTGCATCTGTTTTTCATGCTGTCTACTAAAGTATTGAGGAGTCCTTGGGGGATATTGTCCCACTCCTCTCTCAAGGCGATTTTCAGTTCTTGCATGGTTCGGGGAGGGCAAGTTTTTTGAGAAACACGTCTGCTAAGAGCATCCCAGGAATGCTCTATAAGATTTAGGTCAGGAGAGTAAGCAGGCCATGTCATACGTTCAATATTTTCACTTTCTAGTGTGTCCGATACTTCAGCGGTCCTGTGGGGGCAGGCATTGTTGTCCATAAACAGAACATCTGGACCTACCGCACCCCTAAAAAGATGAACATGATCCAGAATAATCTCTCTGCAATACCACTGCGATGTAACGGTATCTCGCTCAAAGATGTGAAGCGGTGTTTTACCATTGTGCATAATGCCTGCCCACACCATCACGCCTTGGCCATACCGATGACGTTCCTGAACATTCTGTGGTGCATAACGTGTTCCCCTCTCTCTCCACACTAACTGGTGGCCAGAATCACTTGACACAGTGCAGCGGGATTCGTCAGAGAACATCACTCTGGATCACTCTTGCTGACCCCAACCAATATGTCCCTTACACCACCGTAATCTTTCTCGGCGATGGCGTGGTTGAAGTGGGATGCACCGAACAGGCTTTAGTGCATACAAACCAACCTGATTTAATCGCCTGGAAATGGTTCTGGCTGATACATTTGTACCGGTAGCGGTTGCAAAGTCTGCAGCTATCTGACTAGGAGTGAGATGGCGGTTCCTTTTCGCCACTAGGGATACATATCGATCCTCTTGAGGTGTGGTGTTCCTTCCACGACCACCGCCATGCTTTCGCATAGCATTTCCACCTTCAGCGGCCTTTTTAAATCGCGATATGACACTTTTTGCCACTCCCATTACTCTGGCCACAATAGTGACACTTTGTCTTGCTTCGAGCCGTCCAACTGCTCGTCCACCATCGTACGCACTCAAATGTTGTCTTGCAGACATTTTGCACTTAATTATAGCCACACCACACTGATTTTCACAGAAATAACTTCCAACAACCTGCGGCATTATTTTCATCAAACACCTAACTGCATGAACTTTCGAATGATTAAAGAGTTTTCGTGCACTGCCTTTTATACGAATAACAGGTCCTGCCCTATTACGCCCTCTGCATTTCATTTTACTGTGATTATTCTGATGTCGGGAACGCTAGTTTGAAAAAACCAGTTGTTCCTTAGCAATTGTCAAGCAGTATATATATATATATATATATATATATATATATATATATATATATATATATATATATATATATATATATATATATATATATATATATATATATATATATATATATATATATATATATATATATATATATATATATATATATATATATATATATATATATATATATATATATATATATATATATATATATATATATATATATATATATATATATATATATATATATATAAATGGTTGTGTCCAGAAATACTTGTATAGGCATGATTGGGTATACGAATACATTATTGTCATTTTATCTGTAAATATAAAGCATAAATTTGTTCTATATCATCCTAAACTTTTAGTTCCTTAAGTACACGCTCTATATCTTAAGGGTGAAAAATAGTCCAAAACCATAATTTAAAGGTATCAAGATTATCACAAACGTTTCGGAATAAACATTCAAAACGTCCGTGAGCATTTCTTTTAACCTGCCTCAAACGCGGTTTCTTAATTATGATATTTTTATAAGCAATCAGACTTGACATATCCTATACTACTTCCGTGCTGAAAGATTTTGCGTATCACTCATATCGAACATGGCGTTATTGCGCTTCGAAAACGCTAATGAAGTTCTACTCGCCTTCATAAATTTTGACAGCAACCTCTTTGCGAAGAGAAATATATTAATTTGTTTAGAATGATGATATTGCTCGAAAATATGTGGACTATATCCGCTGATATAAATTCTTCATAACTGCTTTAAAAATACCCGGGTAACAGGAGATATTTTATTATTTTTCCCGTAAAAAATTTTTTAATTAGAAACTGATCACAATTCTCGTGCGGGAATTTTATCTTAAATATTTCGTCATTTGACTAAGAGTGAATATAGATTATTTCCTACGTTCATGTACCATTCACACCAATATATTATTAAACTTTACTTCTGTATCTCCATTTTAAAAAAATAACAAATATATATGTAGTGAAATTTTTCTATGGCTGCCAGTAATTGTTCTGAAAAAAAGCGTCTGTTTGGAGGGGTGGCCGTCGAAAAGAGGTTTCTTCTATAGCATTCGCTTAATGGAGTCTTTAATTGGATGCAAACAAAATATGAGCGTTTAGAGGTGTGACAGGCAAGAGTCGTTTCACTAAATATACTATACAGGGTGTGTCAATTCCTTCCGGGGTTTCGAAGGTTTATAAAAAAACATATTACCAATACAGCGACAAAGTTGACTTTACTGGAGAAAGAAACATATATATATATATATATATATATATATATATATATATATATATATATATATATATATATATACACTGCTGGCCACTGTAAATGCAACACCCTGAAGGAAACATGCAAATAACATGAAATTTACAACATGCATTAGAGGAGGTGAGATATGCAAATGATTAGAATTTCAGCGCAGACGCACATCACGCGCGCCTGTGACGCCACTTCAAAGCGCTATTTAAGGCTTGGAGATTTCGACGATTTCAAGTTCGGCAATTGTGTTTTTCTTGTGGTTTTTTCAAAAAAACGATCAATTATGCCTCGTCGAAAACAGCGATCATCTTTTGATCAAGTATCCGAGTTCGACAGAGGAAGAATAGTGGCCTACCGAGATTGTGGATTATCTTTCAGGGAAATCGGTAGTCGTGTTGGACGAAACCAAACAACTGTAATGCGGATATGTGATCGTTGGATGCAGGAGGGTACAACGGACCGGCGTGTTCGATCGCATCCACCTCAGCGCACCACTTCACGTGATGACAGGCAAATTGTGCGCATGGCAGTGACGGATCGCTCAGTCACATCACGAACCAAAGCACAGCACATGCAGTCTGTAACGCATCATCCAGTGTCTGCGCGTACCATTCGACGCCGTTTACAGCAGAGTGGTCTGTCCGCAAGACGTCCATTGCTTTGTCTACCCTTTACGCAGAACCACAGACGTCTCCGTCGCCAATGGTGCGATGACAGAAGGATGTGGACGGCAGAATGGAATGAAATTGTCTTTACTGACGAGTCACGCTTCTGTCTGCAACACCACGATGGTCGCATTCGAGTCTGGAGACACCGTGAAGAGAGGATGCTGAACAGCTGCGTTATGCACCGCCACACTGGTCCTGCGCCGGGTATTATGGTATGGGGCGGTATTGGATATCACTCTCGCACACCTCTAGTACGCATTGCCGGTACTTAAAACAGCCAGCGCTACATCTCCGAGGTGTTGGAGCCAGTAGTCCTTCCTTACCTTCAGGGCTTGCCCACAGCCATATTTCAACAGGATAATGCGCGACCACACGTGGCACGCATTGTCCAACGGTTCTTCGTCAATCGCCAGATTGAATTGCTTCCCTGGCCGCCTCGCTCTCCTGATCTTTCACCGATAGAAAACATGTGGTCCAAGGTTGCTCTACGATTGACCCAGATTCCATCCCCAGCTGCCACAGCAGATCAACTTTGGCAACGTGTGGAAGCTTCTTGGTCTGCTGTACCCCAAAAACTCATCCAAAGTCTCTTTGAATCAATGCCGAGGCGTGTGGTAGCGGTGATCTGCAACAATGGCGGCTACTCTGGCTACTGATTTTGGCAGGAACCACACTTCACAGAAGTCTATAAATTTAATCATTTGATACTTGGTCAACATGTTATCTACAAAATAAATTTTGCTGTGATATCTCTTGTCTTTCTTGCTGTTGCAATTTGGGTGGCCAGCAGTGTGTATATATATATTTATATATATATATATTGTGAATTTCAGCCTTATGTCCCGAAAAACCATTAGATAAAAAGCAGAGAGGGGACTTTAAAACCGCAAACCCGTTCGAACGGGTTCACCACTCAGGAAATTTCCGCCCCCTGCAGGGGTCGATCAAGTTACAATCGAAACAGCTGATCGACCAACAGGTGTGGAAGCTATAGAACGATGGGCTGGCGCCGCACGGTATGCAAGTCTGACATTATAAGATAAAAGGAACTCCGTCCCCTGGCGAAATCGATGGAGGGTATTCGGATATTGTATCGATATGCAAATGATCGTCGTGTTGCACCCGAAACCACCAGGAGAGCCAATAAGAAGAGAGTTGCAAGAGCAATTAGATTAAAATGTCCTGGCAGGGGAAAACTGATAAAAGAGGATGCAAGAGATTTTTGAGGGGTCTCGCTTAGTGTCTTCGTTTTTCTAGAAGCTCTTCTAGTTTCTGCTAAAGAGTCTGCAGGTTCTTAGAGATAAATCTGCAGGTGGTTCTTAGAGATAAATCAGCGATTGATCTTCGATTTTCTTGGAGCTTTGAGCTTCGATCTTGACTGTCTGAGGAGAGCCGCCTGCTGCTCTGTGGTGATCTTCAGGGTTTAAAATTAGAATAACCCGGTTGTGAAAAGGAGAGAGATTCTCCTCTCGGAAATCACGAGACATCGGTCCTAAGTAGCAGAGCCTGTGCTTAGATAGCCAGAGAGCTAATAGCTCTATTTCCGGATTGTTCAGTCCTAGGCGCGAACATTACTTCATTCGTCTGACGTCAACGAACAGAATTTTTTCCAAGACAGAGATTCCAGCATTCAAGCCAGAATCCACGAGGTCGACCTGCAGTGGCAGTGCATCGAGACATCTGTGAGAACTCTTCCTAAATTGTGTGTGTGTGGACTCAACTGACGTCCATCTGTGGACATTTTAAGTTCCTATGATCACGACCTAATCGTGTGCATATAATCAAGAACACTCCAATAAAAGTTACATATCAGTTTAATTCTATGCTGTTTAGTTGGCTCTTAAATTCTTCCACGTAGCCTGTGATACGCTACCTAGAGTGTCGGTTTTGACACCAAGTCACAGGCAAACCTTACAATATATACTAACAGGAGTACCCGGCGATGCCCGGGATTCTAAGAATGTTCGTTTGCTTCTCGCTGTTCATTAGACCTATCACGACTGACAGTTGGTAGAGAGCTGTGAATCCAGAGTGGTGAATCTAGAAAATGTAACAGCGTGAGGCTCTTACATTTTCTGGATTCACCCTTCAAAAATTGTTATTTATTTTATTAATTAAAAATTAACTGTAGTTAATTTCGATTCCGGAAGTTATTAGTTGCCTTCGCAGTGTTTAACGACACCTGTATGTAAAATTCGATGGTCATCTCTTCTAAATTGTGGATTTCTGTAAAATTACAGACAGACAAACATTCATTTTTATATACACCTATACCTAGCTATACAGCCGCTCTTTATAAGGCATTTCTCTATAACGGCCTTTTTTAATCATGACTCTTTTTAGATTTACGGCCAACAATGTTTCGTTATACGGCCCCATCAGCGGAAATTGATGATGGCAGCATATTATAGTTTTGTGATTCTTCATGTTAATGTTCGTCATCACATAAAAACTGTTTTTAAACATTTTATTTTATGCTTTTTATTATATGTATGCATATGTGCATATGATTTCTTTTGTTTTTTGTTCATGTTTATTTTTTGAATTTCTATTTATTATTACATTGTTTTTGTACTTTTATTTTTATGCAAGCATTTTTATAGGAAACAGAAAGAATAAAAGGCTTAGTGAACTAAAAACTATATTATTTATAAAAATTTGGAACCGATCCAATTAAATTTTTATAGTTTTGTATCAAAATAATTGATTTGTTATACGGTTTTTCACTTTAGGGCCAACTTTTCCGGAATGTATCTAGGCCGTAAAGCGAGGTATGGGTGTATTATACATACATACATACATACATACACATATATATATATATATATATATATATATATATATATATATATATATATATATATATATATATATATAAAATATATTAAATATTATGCCCTCCATTCTAGCATTTAAATTCCCTTTCCTAAATCCAATCCCCAGTAACTTTACTTTATCTCTTCAAAACCCATAGCAACAGAACTTCCCATGAATCACATGTCTTTGCTTTTCTACACGTGTATACGTCTGGAGAAAGGAGTGGGTTCGCATCGCGAGCCCCGATATCTGCTGACCCTACAAAATAATAGTTACATGTACCTCTCCTCTCGCCCGTAAGGTTGAAAGGTGATATTAGCTTCCGAGCCGTCTTCTGAAATGGACGGATGTACTTTTGTCACTCTAATAAACGATTCGGCCAGACTGCTTCAAAATTTTATTCCTTTCACGCTGAGTCTAGCTCCACCCATGTAAATATGAGCTGTTTCTCTTTCAGAGTATAATTTAAGGATGTAATGGATATATTACGCACACACACACACACACATATATATATATATGTGTGTGTGTGTGTGTGTGTGTGTGTATATATATATATGTGTAATATAGCAATAGGCATCGTTGGAACAGCTGATACTGGAACACCTGTAAAGGAATTCTTGGGACGCAGTAAACAGGCGACTGAATTAACACAGATTTATTTGTCGTTTTATACGTAGTTCCCCCATAGGAAGGGAGCTAGACTTTGTGATACATTCTATGTTCAAACATTATCAGGAAGAGTGCGGCTTTTAGCCGTGTTCACATTTTATATCGGGAACATACAGAAGACTTGGTGTAAGCAATAATCCCTATGACGCTATGCTACGTCATGGACTAGGGCGTGTCCGATGATTCTTATCGGATCAGTCTCCCTAGACAGAGGCTGTTCTAAGTCTATCAGGATATTTCTCTGTCTATAGGGGAACGAAGGGATTAACTACTGCAAACTTTAAGAGCTATTATATCATCATTAGAAATGGAATAAATTATGTTTTATAGGAATATAGACAAGTCAGATAATTAATATAAAAATTACTTTTATATTACATGCCCCCCCCCCAAAAAAAGAAAAAGAAATTCCCCATGCCAAACAAAAAGAAAAAAATTAATTTACCTATTCTGACAATTTAAAAACTGAACCTATCCACCAACTCTTCTGTGTACAAAACTAACATTTAGAACTCTGAATGCTCAAGCACAATACAACATAAACATATAAGACATCTTGAAGAAAAACATGTGGTGACAAGTGGTGACAACCATGGTTGTTTTGTTTTTTTGTCTTATACAGTCTTTTGCAGAGAAATTATTGTCCTTTCACTGCTGAGCCAAATAAAAATGAATACAAATGCACTATCATAATACTGAAAAAAATTGCAATACAACAATACGTAAAAAAATACAACCCTATAATAATATACAAACATACATACTTTATTTACATGATTCATGACTCAGTTTTAATTTTTCTGGTACATGGTATTTTCGTAACTTAGAAAGATGCACAACTTCTGAAGATTCTTGAGAGTGGGTATTTTTCTTATTAATTTCATAATTAACGTCAGAAATTTTGTTAAGGATTTTATAAGGACCACTGAAAATTGGAGACAGTTTCCTAGTATTAGGGTATTTAAATTCTTCATAAATGACTGACTCATTAGGTGTAAATTGTATATCCACAAATCTAGCATCGTAATGTATTTTATTCCTTTCATGGTAATGTTTTGTTCTCTGATATGCTATTTTTCTCGCCTCTTCAACAGGAGGATAAATACTTTCCTTTAACGGATTTGTATATGGAATTGTGCCATACATTAAATAGGCTGGTGGAAATTTAGTAACGGAATGGGGGGTCAAGTTGCATTCGTGAGTTACTTCCTTTAGTAATTTAGGCCATGGAACTTTTGTAGATGATTCATTAATTTTACATTTTAAACGTGTGATTATTGTTTGGCCTAATCTCTCCACTTTACAATTAGTTTCTGGTCTGTGTGCTGTAGTCAATAGTTGTTTAACGTTATAATGCTTAAGAAATTTTTTAAAATGAGAAGATGTGAAAGCTGGATTTCTATCACTTAAGATACTCTTTGGCACTTGAATTCGGAAAATTTAGTTTAGGAAGTTAGTGTAAGTTTCTGTTGTAATTGATTTTGAAGCAAAAGCCCATATAAATCGAGTGTGATGGTCAATAATTAACGTCAGGTATTTTTTTGTTGAATTGTAATGGTTAAGGCCACCCACACTATCAATTGCAATCAAGTCAAATGACTTGTCAACCGGAGGCATTGATTGCAAAAGTCCAAATCTTTTTTGTCGAGGTTTTTTATTTACTTGACATGTATGACAATGTTTAATAAAATTACTAATATCAGAAGTTATATTTTGCCAATAATAAACAGGGGTGAGCAAATTAATTGTTTTTTGAATACCAGGATGGCCAAATGTTTCATGAGCAATTTTGAGTAATTTCAGTCTTAAAGAAAAAGGTACTACAATCTTTGTAAACCCATTTTTACGAAGGCATAAAACATTGTTAATTTCGACAAACTTTCCAGTTAAATTGTCATTTTTTTTAGCCTCGGTAATTTCACTCAACTGCAAGAGATGTGATACCTGAGTTTCAACATTGCTTACAATAACATCATTGTATACATTGTTATCTGGTACAGCACGAGAGAGCATATCTGCTTCGATGTTTGTGGTGCCCTTTGTATATTTAATATCATATTCATACATACTTAACTGCAAAGACCAGCGGAACAATCTTCCTTTTAAGTTTTTAACATTTTTGAGCCAAACTAAAGCCGCATGGTCCGTATGTATGGTAAATTTTTGTCCGAAAAGATAATGATGAAACTTATTTAAAGAATCCACTATAGTGAGACATTCCAGCTCATTAATACAATAATTTTTTTCATAATCTTTTAATGAGCGTGAGTGAAACGCGATAGGGTATAGGACACCAGAAGCATCTGTTTGTTTTAAAACCGCTCCTACACCAGTGTGACTGGCATCAACATAAATATGACATTCAGCTTTTGGATTAAAAATTTTCAACACAGGTTTACAAATTAAAGTTCTTTTTAACATTTCAAACGCTTCTTGGCATTTCTCAGTCCATTGCAAAGGTGTATTTTTTTAAACAAGTTATTTAGTGGCTGTCTAATAGTGGCATATTTGTCAATAAATTTATGATACACATTAATTGAACCGAGAAATCTTTGTAAAGATTTTACATTATTGGGTGGTTTTAGCTTTTTAATAACCTCAATGTTGGTGTTATCCGGAGTGACAATCCCATTGGTAATTTCATATCCTAAAAATTGAATTTGTTTTTGTAAAAAGGAACATTTAGAAAATTTTAGTTTTAAGTTTTCCTGTCTGCAGATATCAAAAATTTGTTGAATGTGTTCAATATGATTAGAATAGTTATCTGAAAAAATTAAAATATCATCAAAATAATTTGCAGCAAATGTAATTTTATATTTAGTTAAAATTCTACGAATTGTTCTCTGAAAAATGCTGGGTGCATTGCGCCAACCAAAAGGTAAACGTAGCCATTCATATAATCCATTATGGGTTGCAAAAGCGAGTTTTTCTGTGTCATCTGGGTGAATAGGAATATGCCAGTAACCTGAGGCCATGTCCAATTTTGAAAAATATGTACTTTGAGCTAGTTTATCAATCAATGTCTCGACCAGAGGTAATGGTTCGGCATCCGACTTCGTCACCTGATTTAATTTCCTGAAATCAATACATAACCTATTCTTTTTGTTTTCATCTTTTTTATAAACAAGTGTTACTGGTGCCGAAAATGGAGACGAACTTTCTTTTATGATATTGGCTTTTAATAACTCTTCAATTTGAGTATCAATTTCTTCTTGTTGTTTTGGTGAAGTTTTATATGCACGTAACGAAACTGGCAA
The DNA here is from genome assembly GCA_907164885.2 of Dolomedes plantarius. Classification (NCBI taxonomy): domain Eukaryota; kingdom Metazoa; phylum Arthropoda; class Arachnida; order Araneae; family Dolomedidae; genus Dolomedes; species Dolomedes plantarius. Next base: position 86,816,949 of record OU015499.1, on the reverse strand, counting down.
ATCGGAAGTCAATATCACTCTTTGGGGTTCTATTCTTACTGATCCCACGTCATATTTATTTTTCGCAAATATGTCTTTATATTCCTCTAAAAGTTCTTTTATTTCGGAACTTCCTACATTTTCACTCATTTCCGTTCTTTCCTCGACTGTACTCTGATAATGTGTGCACCCATTACCAGAATCCATCTCGGAAACATTCGAAAATGTTAAAACGTTTTTATTTTTAGACTTTACTTCCTTTTTCTCTTTAACGTTATTAACATTTAGCTCAACATGATTTTCGGGCATGATATGCAAAGACAAATCGCTGCATTCAGAACTAGAGAAAGTGATCAATTTTCTCCCATCCTGCTCAACAATTTGGTTCGCACAATTAATTACCAAACGAAAATCAACACAACTCTTTAAACCCAAGAGGGCATATGGTAAATCGGTGTCAAGTATGAAAAACTCTGCCGATTTAACAATATTACCAATTTTAAGGTAGAGATTGCATGTTTTGTTAAGCTGTATTAGCCCTTTTGTTTGTTTCACGTTTATCACTTTATTTTCTCTAATGGGAACATTTAATTTTTCAACAATTTTACTTGGAATTATATTCACCGAAGATCCAGTATCAATATTTAACCATATCTTATTATTTGAACTCGAGTTATTTTCATTGTTTGTTTTTCTTTTATTATGTACGTACGTTTTATTTTTTGTGTATCCCGATACTATTAATTGTCATTTTCGGGTTGTGGCTTAGGCGCTGCAATTTCAGACGTAGATGGTCTATTGATGCAAGAGAATCCCCAATGATAAGAATTCATGATCCCTATGTTTGAGCAAAACTTACAGGGGTTGGGGGGCAACTCTTGCACCGTATGCGTCGTTTGAGCCTTTGCTGGTTTTGAATTATTATACATTCGTGGTGTAATTTTCTTGTCCTTACTACATTGGAAAGATTTGTGTCCTAGCTGTTGACAAATAAAACAACGGATTTCCGGTTTAAGTTTTTCTGTCTTTCCCTTTTCTTTTAGTGTACCCGATGGAACGGTACTTTTACTTTGTCCATGTCTTTGCGAATTTGTTCGTAAATTTTCAATTTATTTTTAAACTCAACTAAATTCTCACATCCATATAAAATGGCTTTGTTCTGTGTAGTGTCATTAATCCCGTTAATGACGTAAGTGATTAAAGCACCTTCGTCTATATTACTTTGATTAGCAATTTGTTTCATGGTTAAAAAATATTCTTGCATTGACTCATTATATTTTATTTTACGTTTTTTTAGGATGTCATGTATTTCCGCCGAATTATATGTTACTTTAAAAGAGAAAAACAGAAAAAACAAAAGCTTGAATTTTTTCCCCCTCTTTCCTACCAATATTTTTAAGGAAGAAATAATGGTATGTATATTTGCCTGCATTTGAGGGCATGCTCAGGTTTCCCTTCAAACTTCGAGCTAATCTTTCGCCTTTTACTAAAGATTACCGTGGAGGGTACAACTGAATGGGCTTTTAGCCAATTTTTGGAATCCTGCCGAAAGGTGGGGTGTCATGTAAAGTACAGGATGCGTTCGCGCCGTAAGGAAGGCCGGGGGTTTCTCGCTATGACCCGCATCTTGTGGAACCGTTTCTCAAGACGGTGTATATTGAACTTCCACGATTGTATGAAATTCCATCGCACGCTGTTATTTCCTCTGGGTGACGAATTGGAAGATTTCGACTTATCGTAATTTTTACGTAAGTCTTTAAAGACGTAAATTTTTACGGCGAGTATGTTATTTCAAAATTTTCTAGTAGCCGGTAGTCTCTCGTACAAAGATATCAGTATGAAAATTCTTTATAATTGTTTGTCTCTTATACGTTTACACGATAAAACATTTAGGTTAAATGTGACCCGTAACGGTCACCACAAAAATTTTACAGCCACAGTGTGTGTAATTTTCCCAACACCTAATTTCGTTAGCTTTGCGCAGAGGCAGTGTCATAGCCCGTGAGGTTCTACCGAGGCGTGACTATTGCTAGTTGAAAACTTTTCCCAATACCCCGCCATGACGACGTGAAATATCGTCGGCAGAGGCAATTTTTGGGAACCTCGGAAGGGGTTGTATTTAGAATGTCAGTTTCACTTGCACGTTGAATTCGCAAATGTTGTGTAAGAATAACGATGCTGTAAAATACATCTAGGATCGAATTTATTTCGGGCGGGTTGTGCAAATTCTCATAGCGGTTTTCAAAAATTTCTCTGCGGAAAGAGGTTCTACGAAATTCTTTCACCAAAAGAGATGCTTTAGATCGAAACTCTACCACACTTGAATAGATGACTGGGCATGCTTCAGGAAAAAATGAATCTCGTAAAGTAGACTCCATGAAGCTACGGAAGGAGGAGCAGCCCCGTATTAAAAAAGTGTCTCCCATTTGGACGCCAACACTAGGTGGCGCGCGCGCCTGTACTTATGCCGCTATAACACGGAAACCATTAGCTTTAATATGGATTTTTCGTATTTTTGAAAAGAAATAAGTTTTTTTTAGTGCGTTTTTAATATGAATTTATTTATTCAACTTAACAATTGTTTATATTCGTTCAAAATGTTTACTCGAACTGCTTTTTTTACTGCTAAACTTCCTTAAAATTCTTAAGGGGGAGATGACCTTTGCATGATCAAAATACACTGATTTTCTACCAAGCTTAATGTGTTGCCAAACAATTAATTTGTAATTAATTTAAACCAATTTTTAAAGGTGAAATTTACAAAGTTTTATCAATTAGAAAAAAAAACAGAATTGTTGGGATATTATTAGAAATTGTTTTATGAAAAAAAAATGTTTTATGAATAGTGAATCTTTAATCAATGAAATGTACAGATTTTTTTAAAAACTATAAGAGATATATATATTAAATTATTTGTATATATTTTATCCATAGGTTATAATTTTATCTACACCCAAAATAGTTACCATATTTCACATGAAAATACTTTTTCCAAGCAAATGTATCATAATGTGCAAAAGATAAAAATTTCTGAGAAAAAATACCTAAATTTAGGTAGAAACTGTATAAAACATGCAAGTTATACATGTATACAAAAACTTTTAGTAATATGTGGTGATTAATTTTGAAGATATAGTGCGCAGAAGTTTCAAATTAACAGTTTTTAGAAAAAGCAATATGAAGTTTAAATTTTTTATGAATTACTTTACTATTAGCTTTATACATTTGGCCATAAAATCGGTTCTAATGGTAGTATCGACATCAATTTTTCTCATAAGATTCCTTATATTCCATTCTTCAAAATTAAATCATAATAAAAAATTGAGTTTTTTGAAGGGTTTAAGGTGATCTCCCTCCTTAAAGGAAATGAGTAAATAACGATCCATTATTTTCTAGAGCGAGTATGCGTTTTATTGTACTCACAGTAAAAAGATCGGAAAATATTAAATCTTTTTAAAAATTATACACAACAAATTTTGCATAAGCATTTATAGTGACAACATTGTTTATCATACAATGAAAACTTATTTACTTATAGAAACTAACTTGACAGTAATTAAATTCTATATTAAGGTTTCAGCATATTCACCAGTTTTATGAAGTTTTCATAGTGGAAATATTTTATTTCTGGGAACAATTTAAAAAATAATGATGGCTTTAGCTCAGACGTGTATCTTAATTTGCCATAACTACAAAATATGTTGAATTGAAGAAAAGTATTTCATAATTGTAAAGAATTGAAACTAACAACATACACTATTAATGCATTATTATAAAATAAAAAATTAATGCTTGATATACAATTTACTATAGATAAATTTTAACAAAAAATTATATATGACAGGTTTTACAGATATTTATAACATTATTTATTGACATTGACAAGGGAATATCTTTTCGATTTGAATAGCAATACAGTTAGATTTATCGTAGCTAATTTTAATGGTATAATAAAAGATATTATTCAGTTAAATTATTTAATGAATAGAATAATTCAATTCAAAAGTAATATAAAATAAAAGCTTAAATTTAATAATAAATATGATTTATAATTTTGACTGTTTTCTTAATTTTTGAACATTAGCACAGAGTTGAGAATTTTTATTTTCTTGTTTGCACATAAAATGCATGCGCGTAGTTAGAAAAAAAGTTGATAACATTTTGAATTAAATTAATGTTATGTTGCTCATTGCAACCTATTACTGGCACAGGAGGCAGGGCCGGCGCTTGCAGTTTCGCCGTCCCGGTCAAAAAGGTAACGTGCCGCCCCTCTATAACAAAAATTAGGCCGTAAAACATATTAAAAGCAAATTTTACTAAAATTCCACCTATTAATTTTTCATAAGTATTCAAATGAATCTCGGTTTAACCATTTTCTTCATAAACTAGTTAATTTTACAGCCCATTTGCCACCCCCTAAGGTTACCGCCCCGGAAAGGGTCCCGGATTGCCCGCCCCTAACACCGTCCCTGATAGGGGGACCAGTATAAATTTCTTTTATCACTTGAAAAATTAATTTATTATTTAGTTTATTAAAATTTAAAAACCAATACTTTAATATATATTTAAGTATCGCACATCTTTTGTTGATTAGGTGATTTCCATTTGAGCAATAATTTCAGTAATTATTTACATTTGTTTACGTACAGCAGAGCTTTGTGAACACCTTTTTTTTCTGAAATATAGAGATGATTGAAAAATAAAACGTGCTTATTTCCTGCAGGATTTAAGTTTGTGTTCGCTTAAAACACAGAAGCTGTATTTTCTTCTCCCACTATTATGCAGCTTTTATTGAAACAAAACATTATTAATGCTCTTACCTTAGGAGCAGAAAGCAAACTAGGATTTCTCTGTCAAGTTTCCTTGTTTCTTTTTATGGCTGATCGATAGCCACTGGGACAACCAGGTGAAAAACATGTTGGCATATATGTGCACAGAATAAAGTTAAAAATTTTTAAAACAATTTTCTAAAACACGTGTCCATATAACTCAATGAAAAATCAGCTGAAGTGGAACATGTCAAGCCATTTGCCGGTGGCCGACCATAATCGGTACATTTTTCGAGGAATTCCCCATTGAAGCTTATGCTCCTTCTTATAGCTTCATGGTAGACTCTGAAGAACTAGACATCAGGCGCCCCTTTCGTCAATAAGCTGGGGATGTGAATCCAGATTTCTCCCACTTCAGACAGCAACGGAGGAGTGTCTCAACCCTTTTCTGGCGGCAACCGACGTCCGGACAATTGTGCTCGCTCGTTGAAGCGGAACAAAGCTATCACTCTGCAAATCTCGGAAGAGCATTTAAAGTATCGGTCACTGGAGTCCTCAGAGTTAAGAATTTCCAATACAGATCTCCGTTCGGATATCGGGCGGTTTGTACCGAAAAGGGGAAGATTCACACCAAACCCTGGGGGAATATTAAATTTATAGAGTGAATGATGCGGATAATTTTCGACTATAGAGAGAATATAAATTCCAGTGCGCGAGAGGTTTGGTAAAGGCAAGACAATAAAATAGACAATTGCCGTCAAAACTATGAAAGCAGTAAGATGCAGATCGTGAAAAACATAGGAAAGAAATAGAATGTTAAACTGGTCCACTTTGTTCTAACAACGTAAGTCCACAACGGAATTTATGTGTGATAAAACTTAAATGGACTTCACTGACAGAGATTAAAATTTTTATCCAGCGGATCGGTACCGAAACTTCTCCATAGACCAGGACGTTGTTTCGCTAACGAGCTGTACCGTATATCGACGCATGAGGGACGCGCACCAATTTTCTTAATCCTGTCAAAAGGAGGGATGCAATGTAAAGGACGGGATGGGAAAAACTCGAAGTAAGAGAAAAATTTAAAAGGTTCGGGATGCCTTGTTAATAGATACCGCTCATCCCTTTTTCCCCAATATTTTTCCTCCATTAAAACGAAAAAGGTATGATATTTGCGTACGACTGGAGGTCGTTAAATCCTGAGATTGTTAAAAGAGAAAAACAGAAAAACAAAAACCTTGAATTTTTTCCCCCCTCTTTCCTACCAATATTTTTCAGGAAGAAATAATGGTATGTATATTTGTTAGCGTACATGATAAAAACATGCACGTCAACAATTCTTATAATTTATATTTAAATAGCACATGTTTAAAATGTGCAGTAAAAGCTATGTTAAAAAAAGGTATACGCTAAAACCACTAAAGTTGTTCAAAATCATGTATAGACGACAAGACTTTTTTTTTTTTAAACAATAACCAAAAGTTTATTCATTTGAAAAACTGGTTAAGAATTAGTTAAAAACAACAATATCAACATATTTCTTCTTACTCATAATACTGGGGTTTTCTTTAAATAAATTTTAAAACAAACATTATATTTTATCGTACTGTGATGGACTATCACAAGAAATAATCTATAACTAATACAAAACGTCTTACTCTAGATAGGCTTGATACTTCATCCCAATCAGCCAGTGTATCCTTGATGTCGTGATGCCCGATGCCGTGACGCATTTTCTCGAAAGTGTTCGCCGCTTATATACACTTAACAAAACAGATTTACATCACTTCACTTGAAAAAAACTATCGGCTGGTAACTGAAGATTTGTGTTTAATTATGACGTATGGTAGATTGCCAGACATGACGTAAACTAAACGAAACTTACGTCGTTGATTCGGTTTAATTAAATCGTCTTTAACTTGAATCGGCTTAAAAATGGAAATGCAGAATATGACGTCAAACTTCGGAAAGGCAAGTAATTAATGAATCTACATATTGCTAACAATATTTGCCTGCATTTGTGGGCATGCTCAGGTTTCCCTTCAAACTTCGAGCTAATCTTTCGCCTTTTACTAAAGATTACCGTGGAGGGTACAACTGAATGGGCTTTTAGCCAATTTTTGGAATCCTGCCGAAAGGTGGGGTGTCATGTAAAGTACAGGATGCGTTCGCGCCGTAAGGAAGGCCGGGGGTTTCTCGCTATGACCCGCATCTTGTGGAACCGTTTCTCAAGACGGTGTATATTGAACTTCCACGATTGTATGAAATTCCATCGCACGCTGTTATTTCCTCTGGGTGACGAATTGGAAGATTTCGACTTATCGTAATTTTTACGTAAGTCTTTAAAGACGTAAATTTTTACGGCGAGTATGTTATTTCAAAATTTTCTAGTAGCCGGTAGTCTCTCGTACAAAGATATCAGTATGAAAATTCTTTATAATTGTTTGTCTCTTATACGTTTACACGATAAAACATTTAGGTTAAATGTGACCCGTAACGGTCACCACAAAAATTTTACAGCCACAGTGTGTGTAATTTTCCCAACACCTAATTTCGTTAGCTTTGCGCAGAGGCAGTGTCATAGCCCGTGAGGTTCTACCGAGGCGTGACTATTGCTAGTTGAAAACTTTTCCCAATACCCCGCCATGACGACGTGAAATATCGTCGGCAGAGGCAATTTTTGGGAACCTCGGAAGGGGTTGTATTTAGAATGTCAGTTTCACTTGCACGTTGAATTCGCAAATGTTGTGTAAGAATAACGATGCTGTAAAATACATCTAGGATCGAATTTATTTCGGGCGGGTTGTGCAAATTCTCATAGCGGTTTTCAAAAATTTCTCTGCGGAAAGAGGTTCTACGAAATTCTTTCACCAAAAGAGATGCTTTAGATCGAAACTCTACCACACTTGAATAGATGACTGGGCATGCTTCAGGAAAAAATGAATCTCGTAAAGTAGACTCCATGAAGCTACGGAAGGAGGAGCAGCCCCGTATTAAAAAAGTGTCTCCCATTTGGACGCCAACACTAGGTGGCGCGCGCGCCTGTACTTATGCCGCTATAACACGGAAACCATTAGCTTTAATATGGATTTTTCGTATTTTTGAAAAGAAATAAGTTTTTTTTAGTGCGTTTTTAATATGAATTTATTTATTCAACTTAACAATTGTTTATATTCGTTCAAAATGTTTACTCGAACTGCTTTTTTTACTGCTAAACTTCCTTAAAATTCTTAAGGGGGAGATGACCTTTGCATGATCAAAATACACTGATTTTCTACCAAGCTTAATGTGTTGCCAAACAATTAATTTGTAATTAATTTAAACCAATTTTTAAAGGTGAAATTTACAAAGTTTTATCAATTAGAAAAAAAAACAGAATTGTTGGGATATTATTAGAAATTGTTTTATGAAAAAAAAATGTTTTATGAATAGTGAATCTTTAATCAATGAAATGTACAGATTTTTTTAAAAACTATAAGAGATATATATATTAAATTATTTGTATATATTTTATCCATAGGTTATAATTTTATCTACACCCAAAATAGTTACCATATTTCACATGAAAATACTTTTTCCAAGCAAATGTATCATAATGTGCAAAAGATAAAAATTTCTGAGAAAAAATACCTAAATTTAGGTAGAAACTGTATAAAACATGCAAGTTATACATGTATACAAAAACTTTTAGTAATATGTGGTGATTAATTTTGAAGATATAGTGCGCAGAAGTTTCAAATTAACAGTTTTTAGAAAAAGCAATATGAAGTTTAAATTTTTTATGAATTACTTTACTATTAGCTTTATACATTTGGCCATAAAATCGGTTCTAATGGTAGTATCGACATCAATTTTTCTCATAAGATTCCTTATATTCCATTCTTCAAAATTAAATCATAATAAAAAATTGAGTTTTTTGAAGGGTTTAAGGTGATCTCCCTCCTTAAAGGAAATGAGTAAATAACGATCAATTATTTTCTAGAGCGAGTATGCGTTTTATTGTACTCACAGTAAAAAGATCGGAAAATATTAAATCTTTTTAAAAATTATACACAACAAATTTTGCATAAGCATTTATAGTGACAACATTGTTTATCATACAATGAAAACTTATTTACTTATAGAAACTAACTTGACAGTAATTAAATTCTATATTAAGGTTTCAGCATATTCACCAGTTTTATGAAGTTTTCATAGTGGAAATATTTTATTTCTGGGAACAATTTAAAAAATAATGATGGCTTTAGCTCAGACGTGTATCTTAATTTGCCATAACTACAAAATATGTTGAATTGAAGAAAAGTATTTCATAATTGTAAAGAATTGAAACTAACAACATACACTATTAATGCATTATTATAAAATAAAAAATTAATGCTTGATATACAATTTACTATAGATAAATTTTAACAAAAAATTATATATGACAGGTTTTACAGATATTTATAACATTATTTATTGACATTGACAAGGGAATATCTTTTCGATTTGAATAGCAATACAGTTAGATTTATCGTAGCTAATTTTAATGGTATAATAAAAGATATTATTCAGTTAAATTATTTAATGAATAGAATAATTCAATTCAAAAGTAATATAAAATAAAAGCTTAAATTTAATAATAAATATGATTTATAATTTTGACTGTTTTCTTAATTTTTGAACATTAGCACAGAGTTGAGAATTTTTATTTTCTTGTTTGCACATAAAATGCATGCGCGTAGTTAGAAAAAAAGTTGATAACATTTTGAATTAAATTAATGTTATGTTGCTCATTGCAACCTATTACTGGCACAGGAGGCAGGGCCGGCGCTTGCAGTTTCGCCGTCCCGGTCAAAAAGGCAACGTGCCGCCCCTCTATAACAAAAATTAGGCCGTAAAACATATTAAAAGCAAATTTTACTAAAATTCCACCTATTAATTTTTCATAAGTATTCAAATGAATCTCGGTTTAACCATTTTCTTCATAAACTAGTTAATTTTACAGCCCATTTGCCACCCCCTAAGGTTACCGCCCCGGAAAGGGTCCCGGATTGCCCGCCCCTAACACCGTCCCTGATAGGGGGACCAGTATAAATTTCTTTTATCACTTGAAAAATTAATTTATTATTTAGTTTATTAAAATTTAAAAACCAATACTTTAATATATATTTAAGTATCGCACATCTTTTGTTGATTAGGTGATTTCCATTTGAGCAATAATTTCAGTAATTATTTACATTTGTTTACGTACAGCAGAGCTTTGTGAACACCTTTTTTTTCTGAAATATAGAGATGATTGAAAAATAAAACGTGCTTATTTCCTGCAGGATTTAAGTTTGTGTTCGCTTAAAACACAGAAGCTGTATTTTCTTCTCCCACTATTATGCAGCTTTTATTGAAACAAAACATTATTAATGCTCTTACCTTAGGAGCAGAAAGCAAACTAGGATTTCTCTGTCAAGTTTCCTTGTTTCTTTTTATGGCTGATCGATAGCCACTGGGACAACCAGGTGAAAAACATGTTGGCATATATGTGCACAGAATAAAGTTAAAAATTTTTAAAACAATTTTCTAAAACACGTGTCCATATAACTCAATGAAAAATCAGCTGAAGTGGAACATGTCAAGCCATTTGCCGGTGGCCGACCATAATCGGTACATTTTTCGAGGAATTCCCCATTGAAGCTTATGCTCCTTCTTATAGCTTCATGGTAGACTCTGAAGAACTAGACATCAGGCGCCCCTTTCGTCAATAAGCTGGGGATGTGAATCCAGATTTCTCCCACTTCAGACAGCAACGGAGGAGTGTCTCAACCCTTTTCTGGCGGCAACCGACGTCCGGACAATTGTGCTCGCTCGTTGAAGCGGAACAAAGCTATCACTCTGCAAATCTCGGAAGAGCATTTAAAGTATCGGTCACTGGAGTCCTCAGAGTTAAGAATTTCCAATACAGATCTCCGTTCGGATATCGGGCGGTTTGTACCGAAAAGGGGAAGATTCACACCAAACCCTGGGGGAATATTAAATTTATAGAGTGAATGATGCGGATAATTTTCGACTATAGAGAGAATATAAATTCCAGTGCGCGAGAGGTTTGGTAAAGGCAAGACAATAAAATAGACAATTGCCGTCAAAACTATGAAAGCAGTAAGATGCAGATCGTGAAAAACATAGGAAAGAAATAGAATGTTAAACTGGTCCACTTTGTTCTAACAACGTAAGTCCACAACGGAATTTATGTGTGATAAAACTTAAATGGACTTCACTGACAGAGATTAAAATTTTTATCCAGCGGATCGGTACCGAAACTTCTCCATAGACCAGGACGTTGTTTCGCTAACGAGCTGTACCGTATATCGACGCATGAGGGACGCGCACCAATTTTCTTAATCCTGTCAAAAGGAGGGATGCAATGTAAAGGACGGGATGGGAAAAACTCGAAGTAAGAGAAAAATTTAAAAGGTTCGGGATGCCTTGTTAATAGATACCGCTCATCCCTTTTTCCCCAATATTTTTCCTCCATTAAAACGAAAAAGGTATGATATTTGCGTACGACTGGAGGTCGTTAAATCCTGAGATTGTTAAAAGAGAAAAACAGAAAAACAAAAACCTTGAATTTTTTCCCCCCTCTTTCCTACCAATATTTTTCAGGAAGAAATAATGGTATGTATATTTGTTAGCGTACATGATAAAAACATGCACGTCAACAATTCTTATAATTTATATTTAAATAGCACATGTTTAAAATGTGCAGTAAAAGCTATGTTAAAAAAGGTATACGCTAAAACCACTAAAGTTGTTCAAAATCATGTATAGACGACAAGACTTTTTTTTTTAAACAATAACCAAAAGTTTATTCATTTGAAAAACTGGTTAAGAATTAGTTAAAAACAACAATATCAACATATTTCTTCTTACTCATAATACTGGGGTTTTCTTTAAATAAATTTTAAAACAAACATTATATTTTATCGTACTGTGATGGACTATCACAAGAAATAATCTATAACTAATACAAAACGTCTTACTCTAGATAGGCTTGATACTTCATCCCAATCAGCCAGTGTATCCTTGATGTCGTGATGCCCGATGCCGTGACGCATTTTCTCGAAAGTGTTCGCCGCTTATATACACTTAACAAAACAGATTTACATCACTTCACTTGAAAAAAACTATCGGCTGGTAACTGAAGATTTGTGTTTAATTATGACGTATGGTAGATTGCCAGACATGACGTAAACTAAACGAAACTTACGTCGTTGATTCGGTTTAATTAAATCGTCTTTAACTTGAATCGGCTTAAAATGGAAATGCAGAATATGACGTCAAACTTCGGAAAGGCAAGTAATTAATGAATCTACATATTGCTAACAATATTTGCCTGCATTTGTGGGCATGCTCAGGTTTCCCTTCAAACTTCGAGCTAATCTTTCGCCTTTTACTAAAGATTACCGTGGAGGGTACAACTGAATGGGCTTTTAGCCAATTTTTGGAATCCTGCCGAAAGGTGGGGTGTCATGTAAAGTACAGGATGCGTTCGCGCCGTAAGGAAGGCCGGGGGTTTCTCGCTATGACCCGCATCTTGTGGAACCGTTTCTCAAGACGGTGTATATTGAACTTCCACGATTGTATGAAATTCCATCGCACGCTGTTATTTCCTTTGGGTGACGAATTGGAAGATTTCGACTTATCGTAATTTTTACGTAAGTCTTTAAAGACGTAAATTTTTACGGCGAGTATGTTATTTCAAAATTTTCTAGTAGCCGGTAGTCTCTCGTACAAAGATATCAGTATGAAAATTCTTTATAATTGTTTGTCTCTTATACGTTTACATGATAAAACATTTAGGTTAAATGTGACCCGTAACGGTCACCACAAAAATTTTACAGCCACAGTGTGTGTAATTTTCCCAACACCTAATTTCGTTAGCTTTGCGCAGAGGCAGTGTCATAGCCCGTGAGGTTCTACCGAGGCGTGACTATTGCTAGTTGAAAACTTTTCCCAATACCCCGCCATGACGACGTGAAATATCGTCGGCAGAGGCAATTTTTGGGAACCTCGGAAGGGGTTGTATTTAGAATGTCAGTTTCACTTGCACGTTGAATTCGCAAATGTTGTGTAAGAATAACGATGCTGTAAAATACATCTAGGATCGAATTTATTTCGGGCGGGTTGTGCAAATTCTCATAGCGGTTTTCAAAAATTTCTCTGCGGAAAGAGGTTCTACGAAATTCTTTCACCAAAAGAGATGCTTTAGATCGAAACTCTACCACACTTGAATAGATGACTGGGCATGCTTCAGGAAAAAATGAATCTCGTAAAGTAGACTCCATGAAGCTACGGAAGGAGGAGCAGCCCCGTATTAAAAAAGTGTCTCCCATTTGGACGCCAACACTAGGTGGCGCGCGCGCCTGTACTTATGCCGCTATAACACGGAAACCATTAGCTTTAATATGGATTTTTCGTATTTTTGAAAAGAAATAAGTTTTTTTTAGTGCGTTTTTAATATGAATTTATTTATTCAACTTAACAATTGTTTATATTCGTTCAAAATGTTTACTCGAACTGCTTTTTTTACTGCTAAACTTCCTTAAAATTCTTAAGGGGGAGATGACCTTTGCATGATCAAAATACACTGATTTTCTACCAAGCTTAATGTGTTGCCAAACAATTAATTTGTAATTAATTTAAACCAATTTTTAAAGGTGAAATTTACAAAGTTTTATCAATTAGAAAAAAAAACAGAATTGTTGGGATATTATTAGAAATTGTTTTATGAAAAAAAAATGTTTTATGAATAGTGAATCTTTAATCAATGAAATGTACAGATTTTTTTAAAAACTATAAGAGATATATATATTAAATTATTTGTATATATTTTATCCATAGGTTATAATTTTATCTACACCCAAAATAGTTACCATATTTCACATGAAAATACTTTTTCCAAGCAAATGTATCATAATGTGCAAAAGATAAAAATTTCTGAGAAAAAATACCTAAATTTAGGTAGAAACTGTATCCGGCTAATTGGGGTATAAAATGGAGTTCCCTGGTCCGATTGGACTTTACCTCCAGTAAGCAAGTTAATGGTGTCAAGATATCTGTGCTCAGTAAAATAAGTATTAAGGAAGAGAGAGGTATTAAGTTAATAAATCATTACTTTAAGGTTAACTTAAGGGGAGAGAGAGTAAGTCAATTAGTTAACTAGAATATTAAGATGGCTCAGAGAAGTAGCAAGATAGTTAAGTTAATTTAATTTAGAGTAGTTAATTAAAGTTTCGGAATTTAATAATTTATTTTTTAGAAGTCATGAGGAAACGAAAATAAAAAGGCCCTCTTCAGGGTCGTACAACTACATAACGAGAAGATAGCGAAGCCTCTATGGGGAGGCTAAAAATAGCAGGAGGGAAAATTTGGAACATGGGAGGACTGCACAGCCGAGGGCCGAACCCCCGACCTGCTGGTCCCGAGACGCGAGCGATAGCAGTGCACAATGCAAGCACGACGTGATGTAAGCAGGGTAGGTAGAGTATCGCGGTAGGAGGGCCAATGTTAGCTCCTAAGAAGACACGCCCGTGGGCGTTTACGATTAGTGGGAAGGGAGTGGTCATAGTCGGGAAGCTCCGCTATCGTCTCGTTAGGTAGATTCGGAAGATCTCCGTAGAATTTTTTTGATATTTTGTATGCTTGTTGGTAGAATGAAGTAATGCCGAAGTCCCTTCGGATGGTCTTGTTAGAGAGATACCTAAAGGCACGGCGGATCCGCCTGAGAATTCTATTCTGAAAGCGTTCGAGCTTGTCAATGTGGGATTTGGCCGCTGAGAACCAAACGGGGATAGCATACATGGCCACAGGTCTAATTACTTGTTGGTACAGTAGCACTTTGTTACGCATTGAAAGGTGAGGGCTATTAAGCAGAGTTCGGAGTTGCGCTGTGACAGCATTGCACTTCCTAATAGTATTTAAGGTATGGGTACTCCAAGTTAATCTACGGTCCAGAGTTACACCTAAGTACTTCGCCGTGTTTTCCCAAGCGAGCGGGGAGCCATAAAGAAAGAGTCGCGGAGGATTGTGAAAAGCGTTACTGAAAAAGATCGCGTGGCACTTTGAAGGATTGATTTTAATTTTCCAGCGGGTAAACCAATTTTCAAGAGTGCCGATGTGACGCTGCATTTGAATAGACAGGTAGTCAATATTATGGGCAGTAGAAAGGATAGCAGTGTCGTCCGCGTAAAGAGCAAGCAGAGTATTTTCGCCGCGAGGCACATTGTTAACGTACAAGTTAAACAACGTGGGACCCAAAATCGAGCCCTGTAAAATACCTGCAGTAATAGCGTTGTGTCGGGACAATTCTTTATTGACACGGACGACAAAATTTCGATTAAGAAGGTAGTTATTGATCAGGTGGATGAGACAGTCTGGCAAGTGAATTTGCAATAATTTAAAGATTAGTCCCGTGTGCCAGACTTTGTCAAAAGCGCATTTAATGTCGAGGAACAGAGCAGCGGTCGGTCTCTTTTCCTGAAGCCCGTCACGGGCAAATTCGACTACCCTTAATAGCTGTTGCGTCGTAGAGTGTTGAGACCGAAATCCAAACTGCTCTGGGATAATGATGTTGTGCTGGTCAAGATGGAGAGAGATTCTGTTAAGAATAACGCGCTCCACAATCTTGCTCAGGGAACACAGCAAGCTGATAGGCCTGTAACTCTGGGGGTTGTTGCGATCCCCCCCCCCGGTTTGGGGATAGGGCTGATGATGGACGTTTTCCAGCTCTTGGGAAAATAGTTAAACTTAAGAATGTAGTTAATTATTTCAGAGAAGTACATTATGATGTTTAAGGGGAGATTTTTTATTACGACGTTATTAATTTGGTCGCTTCCAGGGGTTTTCTTTACTTTTAGCTTAGCAATTATGTCAGTGATCTCACCGACCGTAGTAGGGAGAACAGTATCAGAGGGGGGGGTATTAAGAAAATTCTGGACGGTAGCAAGGACCAGACGATCGTTGTCCTCGTCTACCAGGTCATAGTTGGGGGAGAATTGGTTACGATAATTGTCGGCAATGGCGTTGGCTTTGTCTGAGTCAGTCAGAGCAACTCCGCTGGGGCCTTGAATGGGCGGAAATTGAAAGTTAGATGACTTGAGTCGTTTGGAAAATTTCCAAACAGAGTTATCTTCGGCCGAAAGGCTACTAATGAATTCAGACCAGCTGCGCTGTCGGAAAATTCTAATATCACGTCGAACGCGTACGCGCAGGAAGTGATAATTTTTCCTGTGAAGGGGGAGGCGGGTGAAATGATATAACTTACGAGCCGCGTTACGCTCTTTAATACAATTAACGATATTAGCCGGTAGGATGTGGTAACGCGGCTTATTTAA
Organism: Dolomedes plantarius; assembly: GCA_907164885.2. Classification (NCBI taxonomy): domain Eukaryota; kingdom Metazoa; phylum Arthropoda; class Arachnida; order Araneae; family Dolomedidae; genus Dolomedes; species Dolomedes plantarius. The sequence continues at coordinate 86,800,838 of OU015499.1, read as the reverse complement.
AGCACGAGTAGCTCTTGCCTTGGCGTTGAGAACGGCTTGAGTGAGTTCGGTGGTGGCGCCATCTATATCTTCGGATGAGCGGATAAAAGGGAAATAAAGTGTGGAGTAGGTTAGGATGTCCTGGAACTGCTTCCAGTCAGTAACGGTGGGGGGATTAGGATTTTGAATATTTACCTGACTGTCGAAAGTAATTAGTACGGGGAGATGGTCCGAGTCAAATAGGTCAAGTGTTTCAATAGTGTAAGGGTAGGGGATGTTTTTAGTAAGCGCCAAGTCAATGGTGCTTGCGCCCGCATAATAAAAATGGGTGGGGGAGGGGGGAGCGATTAGTTTAACGTCAGAATTATCGGTGACAAATTTAAGAAGGGCGCGGCCAGCAGTATTAGAGTTTCTGCAGTTCCAGGCTGTATTGTGTGCGTTAAGGTCACCGGCCACAATACAGAAGTTACAATAATTAAGAATTTTGAGGAAGTCCGAATTTAGGAAGCGTTTAGTGGGGGTTAGGTAAACGGAAGAGATTAATATTTTAGTGGACCTGTTCGGTAGGAAAACTATGGAGGTATTCTCAGCATTGGTAGTGTCAATGTCGTTAATATTATAGTGCTCTAAGCCCCTACGGACATAAATGGCAGTGCCACCACCGGGATGTGCAGAAGAGTGAGGACGGGGGGGACGGTCGTTGCGATAGAGAGAGTAATTAGAAATATTGTAACGCCAAGGCGCCGAAAATTTAGTTTCTTGAATTAATGCGACGTCTATTTTGGAATTTTCCAGGAACTGTCTGAGTTCATTAATTTTATTGGAAAGCCCGTTCGCGTTCCAGAACAGAATTCGCAGTGACGGAAAGGGGGGAGAACTAGCCATGACATGGGGCTGGGTCTAAATAGTTTGTAATTTCATGGAATATGGCTATAAGTTGTTGTACAGGGTGCTCACCGTTGCGGATGATGATGGTTATATTCTTAAACAGTTGCAGTATGTCCGCGATGTTAAATGCGGACATAAACTCTCTGATCGTCGCAAAGATTTGGAAAAAGTCTCCGTAACCAGATTCTGGCTTGGGACCTCTGTTATCGCTATATTGCTGATTAGAAGCAGCAGCTTCAGGGGTAGAACTTGGGTGGGTCACCGGGCGTGAAATGCGATTGGTTCCCTGGGTACCTCTCTGATTGGGTGGATTTCGATCCGATCCGGGAATGACTTCGGCACTTGAACTCGATGTCGAAGCGTTAGTCTCGGGTACTGGAGCAGTGTTTACAGCAATGTTAGAAGCTTTCCATGCCGATGTTTTTGGGATAGGGGCTGGAATAAATTGAGCGGGAGTTTTGGGAGTGGGACTTACGACAGACTTAGTATTGGGGTTTTTAATTCTTAGCTTATTCTTGTTCTTGGGATGCATGGGGCAGCCACGGTAATTAGCCGTGTGCTTTCCCTTACAGTTGGCGCAGCAAGTGTTACCGTCTGCCGCCGGTAGAGTGCATTCATTGGCAAGATGGCCACCACCACACTTAACGCAGCGTGGGGACAGCTTACAAGTAAGCGAGGAATGCCCGTACATTTGGCATCGGTAGCACTGGCTGACGCCTGTTTGGGTATAATGCTCAAATGAAACGCGAAGGAAGTTAATCTTAGTAATAGTGTGGAGATTTTCAATATTGGGGGATGGTCTTATTGATATCAGAAACAAAGGCATGGGCTTCTTAGTTCTTCTGTTAGTTAAATACGCCGTTTTGATCGGCTCTAGTTTAATTTCACGGAGCGCGCTCTCGATGTCTTCAACCGGCGTATTAACCGGGAGGCCGCGTAAAATGAACTTTTTCGGTCGCTCGGATCTAGGATCCAGCGTCCGAAAGGGAATTTTGTTGGTATCCAAGAAATTTTGGATCGCGCGATAGGAGTCAGTGGAATTAATATTAATTTTAATGAGAGTACCCGAGAGGGTTGCTTCGACATCGCTTGCGATTTCGTTAATAGTACGGAGCATATTTCTCCAGTTGTTTCCAACTTCGAAGAAGACCTGACATCTCCTCGAAGTGGCATTAGTATTATTACTAGTAGCGGAGTCAGCATTGCTGGTATCCATCTCAGCAGTATCAAACGGTTGAGTGCTAGGAGTATCATCAGCATCCGCGCTAAGAATATCAAATTTGTTTGCAGTGGGAACATTGGCTATGCTAGGCTGGTTGTTCGTCTTACGACGCTTAACTTTGCCAGCCTTGGAATTTTCGGTCTGGATGACTAACTTATCATCAATTCTCATGATTCTACGTTGCTGATTAGCAAGGTTATCATTAATAGTTTGGTAGCAATTAGTATAGTAATGTTCAAAAATTCTAAGGGCCAGAAAAGGTTCTATATCATTGGGTTGCAAATCGAGCACAGTATTAATAGACACCAAAACTTCACTTACGTGGAGGGGGTCCTTTGCCTTTAACGCCGTCACATATCGCCCGACGAAGTCGATGAAGTCTTTCACAAGGACGTAGTACTCCCACTCTCTGGGGTACGATATCTCATATCGTGAGTAGGTATCTTCGAAAGAAGGCTCGGCAGGAACAGGAGTAGTAACAGCGTAGGATCCAGCAGGAACGACGACGGGGACAGCACCAGTGATATCCATATCAGCAGAGTGAAGAAAAGGAACGCTCGAGTCCATTTTACTCGGATAAGTGCAGTGCGAGTGAGTAGGAAAAGAAGCCGCTATTGAAGGCTCGTCACACGCCCGCAAGATCGAAAGATCCCCGAGCGGTCACAAAACCAGGAATACCGGCGAAACGGAGAAACACGTGCGAGCACGTGGGAAGCAAGGAGCTCGCAGCACGCACGTCCGTACTCGTAGAAACTGTATAAAACATGCAAGTTATACATGTATACAAAAACTTTTAGTAATATGTGGTGATTAATTTTGAAGATATAGTGCGCAGAAGTTTCAAATTAACAGTTTTTAGAAAAAGCAATATGAAGTTTAAATTTTTTATGAATTACTTTACTATTAGCTTTATACATTTGGCCATAAAATCGGTTCTAATGGTAGTATCGACATCAATTTTTCTCATAAGATTCCTTATATTCCATTCTTCAAAATTAAATCATAATAAAAAATTGAGTTTTTTGAAGGGTTTAAGGTGATCTCCCTCCTTAAAGGAAATGAGTAAATAACGATCAATTATTTTCTAGAGCGAGTATGCGTTTTATTGTACTCACAGTAAAAAGATCGGAAAATATTAAATCTTTTTAAAAATTATACACAACAAATTTTGCATAAGCATTTATAGTGACAACATTGTTTATCATACAATGAAAACTTATTTACTTATAGAAACTAACTTGACAGTAATTAAATTCTATATTAAGGTTTCAGCATATTCACCAGTTTTATGAAGTTTTCATAGTGGAAATATTTTATTTCTGGGAACAATTTAAAAAATAATGATGGCTTTAGCTCAGACGTGTATCTTAATTTGCCATAACTACAAAATATGTTGAATTGAAGAAAAGTATTTCATAATTGTAAAGAATTGAAACTAACAACATACACTATTAATGCATTATTATAAAATAAAAAATTAATGCTTGATATACAATTTACTATAGATAAATTTTAACAAAAAATTATATATGACAGGTTTTACAGATATTTATAACATTATTTATTGACATTGACAAGGGAATATCTTTTCGATTTGAATAGCAATACAGTTAGATTTATCGTAGCTAATTTTAATGGTATAATAAAAGATATTATTCAGTTAAATTATTTAATGAATAGAATAATTCAATTCAAAAGTAATATAAAATAAAAGCTTAAATTTAATAATAAATATGATTTATAATTTTGACTGTTTTCTTAATTTTTGAACATTAGCACAGAGTTGAGAATTTTTATTTTCTTGTTTGCACATAAAATGCATGCGCGTAGTTAGAAAAAAAGTTGATAACATTTTGAATTAAATTAATGTTATGTTGCTCATTGCAACCTATTACTGGCACAGGAGGCAGGGCCGGCGCTTGCAGTTTCGCCGTCCCGGTCAAAAAGGTAACGTGCCGCCCCTCTATAACAAAAATTAGGCCGTAAAACATATTAAAAGCAAATTTTACTAAAATTCCACCTATTAATTTTTCATAAGTATTCAAATGAATCTCGGTTTAACCATTTTCTTCATAAACTAGTTAATTTTACAGCCCATTTGCCACCCCCTAAGGTTACCGCCCCGGAAAGGGTCCCGGATTGCCCGCCCCTAACACCGTCCCTGATAGGGGGACCAGTATAAATTTCTTTTATCACTTGAAAAATTAATTTATTATTTAGTTTATTAAAATTTAAAAACCAATACTTTAATATATATTTAAGTATCGCACATCTTTTGTTGATTAGGTGATTTCCATTTGAGCAATAATTTCAGTAATTATTTACATTTGTTTACGTACAGCAGAGCTTTGTGAACACCTTTTTTTTCTGAAATATAGAGATGATTGAAAAATAAAACGTGCTTATTTCCTGCAGGATTTAAGTTTGTGTTCGCTTAAAACACAGAAGCTGTATTTTCTTCTCCCACTATTATGCAGCTTTTATTGAAACAAAACATTATTAATGCTCTTACCTTAGGAGCAGAAAGCAAACTAGGATTTCTCTGTCAAGTTTCCTTGTTTCTTTTTATGGCTGATCGATAGCCACTGGGACAACCAGGTGAAAAACATGTTGGCATATATGTGCACAGAATAAAGTTAAAAATTTTTAAAACAATTTTCTAAAACACGTGTCCATATAACTCAATGAAAAATCAGCTGAAGTGGAACATGTCAAGCCATTTGCCGGTGGCCGACCATAATCGGTACATTTTTCGAGGAATTCCCCATTGAAGCTTATGCTCCTTCTTATAGCTTCATGGTAGACTCTGAAGAACTAGACATCAGGCGCCCCTTTCGTCAATAAGCTGGGGATGTGAATCCAGATTTCTCCCACTTCAGACAGCAACGGAGGAGTGTCTCAACCCTTTTCTGGCGGCAACCGACGTCCGGACAATTGTGCTCGCTCGTTGAAGCGGAACAAAGCTATCACTCTGCAAATCTCGGAAGAGCATTTAAAGTATCGGTCACTGGAGTCCTCAGAGTTAAGAATTTCCAATACAGATCTCCGTTCGGATATCGGGCGGTTTGTACCGAAAAGGGGAAGATTCACACCAAACCCTGGGGGAATATTAAATTTATAGAGTGAATGATGCGGATAATTTTCGACTATAGAGAGAATATAAATTCCAGTGCGCGAGAGGTTTGGTAAAGGCAAGACAATAAAATAGACAATTGCCGTCAAAACTATGAAAGCAGTAAGATGCAGATCGTGAAAAACATAGGAAAGAAATAGAATGTTAAACTGGTCCACTTTGTTCTAACAACGTAAGTCCACAACGGAATTTATGTGTGATAAAACTTAAATGGACTTCACTGACAGAGATTAAAATTTTTTTCCAGCGGATCGGTACCGAAACTTCTCCATAGACCAGGACGTTGTTTCGCTAACGAGCTGTACCGTATATCGACGCATGAGGGACGCGCACCAATTTTCTTAATCCTGTCGAAAGGAGGGATGCAATGTAAAGGACGGGATGGGAAAAACTCGAAGTAAGAGAAAAATTTAAAAGGTTCGGGATGCCTTGTTAATAGATACCGCTCATCCCTTTTTCCCCAATATTTTTCCTCCATTAAAACGAAAAAGGCATGATATTTGCGTACGACTGGAGGTCGTTAAATCCTGAGATTGTTAAAAGAGAAAAACAGAAAAACAAAAACCTTGAATTTTTTCCCCCCTCTTTCCTACCAATATTTTTCAGGTAGAAATAATGGTATGTATATTTGTTAGCGTACATGATAAAAACATGCACGTCAACAATTCTTATAATTTATATTTAAATAGCACATGTTTAAAATGTGCAGTAAAAGCTATGTTAAAAAAAGGTATACGCTAAAACCACTAAAGTTGTTCAAAATCATGTATAGACGACAAGACTTTTTTTTTTAAACAATAACCAAAAGTTTATTCATTTGAAAAACTGGTTAAGAATTAGTTAAAAACAACAATATCAACATATTTCTTCTTACTCATAATACTGGGGTTTTCTTTAAATAAATTTTAAAACAAACATTATATTTTATCGTACTGTGATGGACTATCACAAGAAATAATCTATAACTAATACAAAACGTCTTACTCTAGATAGGCTTGATACTTCATCCCAATCAGCCAGTGTATCCTTGATGTCGTGATGCCCGATGCCGTGATGCATTTTCTCGAAAGTGTTCGCCGCTTATATACACTTAACAAAACAGATTTACATCACTTCACTTGAAAAAAACTATCGGCTGGTAACTGAAGATTTGTGTTTAATTATGACGTATGGTAGATTGCCAGACATGACGTAAACTAAACGAAACTTACGTCGTTGATTCGGTTTAATTAAATCGTCTTTAACTTGAATCGGCTTAAAAATGGAAATGCAGAATATGACGTCAAACTTCGGAAAGGCAAGTAGTTAATGAATCTACATATTGCTAACAATATTTGCCTGCATTTGTGGGCATGCTCAGGTTTCCCTTCAAACTTCGAGCTAATCTTTCGCCTTTTACTAAAGATTACCGTGGAGGGTACAACTGAATGGGCTTTTAGCCAATTTTTGGAATCCTGCCGAAAGGTGGGGTGTCATGTAAAGTACAGGATGCGTTCGCGCCGTAAGGAAGGCCGGGGGTTTCTCGCTATGACCAGCATCTTGTGGAACCGTTTCTCAAGACGGTGTATATTGAACTTCCACGATTGTATGAAATTCCATCGCACGCTGTTATTTCCTCTGGGTGACGAATTGGAAGATTTCGACTTATCGTAATTTTTACGTAAGTCTTTAAAGACGTAAATTTTTACGGCGAGTATGTTATTTCAAAATTTTCTAGTAGCCGGTAGTCTCTCGTACAAAGATATCAGTATGAAAATTCTTTATAATTGTTTGTCTCTTATACGTTTACACGATAAAACATTTAGGTTAAATGTGACCCGTAACGGTCATCACAAAAATTTTACAGCCACAGTGTGTGTAATTTTCCCAACACCTAATTTCGTTAGCTTTGCGCAGAGGCAGTGTCATAGCCCGTGAGGTTCTACCGAGGCGTGACTATTGCTAGTTGAAAACTTTTCCCAATACCCCGCCATGACGACGTGAAATATCGTCGGCAGAGGCAATTTTTGGGAACCTCGGAAGGGGTTGTATTTAGAATGTCAGTTTCACTTGCACGTTGAATTCGCAAATGTTGTGTAAGAATAACGATGCTGTAAAATACATCTAGGATCGAATTTATTTCGGGCGGGTTGTGCAAATTCTCATAGCGGTTTTCAAAAATTTCTCTGCGGAAAGAGGTTCTACGAAATTCTTTCACCAAAAGAGATGCTTTAGATCGAAACTCTACCACACTTGAATAGATGACTGGGCATGCTTCAGGAAAAAATGAATCTCGTAAAGTAGACTCCATGAAGCTACGGAAGGAGGAGCAGCCCCGTATTAAAAAAGTGTCTCCCATTTGGACGCCAACACTAGGTGGCGCGCGCGCCTGTACTTATGCCGCTATAACACGGAAACCATTAGCTTTAATATGGATTTTTCGTATTTTTGAAAAGAAATAAGTTTTTTTTAGTGCGTTTTTAATATGAATTTATTTATTCAACTTAACAATTGTTTATATTCGTTCAAAATGTTTACTCGAACTGCTTTTTTTACTGCTAAACTTCCTTAAAATTCTTAAGGGGGAGATGACCTTTGCATGATCAAAATACACTGATTTTCTACCAAGCTTAATGTGTTGCCAAACAATTAATTTGTAATTAATTTAAACCAATTTTTAAAGGTGAAATTTACAAAGTTTTATCAATTAGAAAAAAAAACAGAATTGTTGGGATATTATTAGAAATTGTTTTATGAAAAAAAAATGTTTTATGAATAGTGAATCTTTAATCAATGAAATGTACAGATTTTTTTAAAAACTATAAGAGATATATATATTAAATTATTTGTATATATTTTATCCATAGGTTATAATTTTATCTACACCCAAAATAGTTACCATATTTCACATGAAAATACTTTTTCCAAGCAAATGTATCATAATGTGCAAAAGATAAAAATTTCTGAGAAAAAATACCTAAATTTAGGTAGAAACTGTATAAAACATGCAAGTTATACATGTATACAAAAACTTTTAGTAATATGTGGTGATTAATTTTGAAGATATAGTGCGCAGAAGTTTCAAATTAACAGTTTTTAGAAAAAGCAATATGAAGTTTAAATTTTTTATGAATTACTTTACTATTAGCTTTATACATTTGGCCATAAAATCGGTTCTAATGGTAGTATCGACATCAATTTTTCTCATAAGATTCCTTATATTCCATTCTTCAAAATTAAATCATAATAAAAAATTGAGTTTTTTGAAGGGTTTAAGGTGATCTCCCTCCTTAAAGGAAATGAGTAAATAACGATCCATTATTTTCTAGAGCGAGTATGCGTTTTATTGTACTCACAGTAAAAAGATCGGAAAATATTAAATCTTTTTAAAAATTATACACAACAAATTTTGCATAAGCATTTATAGTGACAACATTGTTTATCATACAATGAAAACTTATTTACTTATAGAAACTAACTTGACAGTAATTAAATTCTATATTAAGGTTTCAGCATATTCACCAGTTTTATGAAGTTTTCATAGTGGAAATATTTATTTCTGGGAACAATTTAAAAAATAATGATGGCTTTAGCTCAGACGTGTATCTTAATTTGCCATAACTACAAAATATGTTGAATTGAAGAAAAGTATTTCATAATTGTAAAGAATTGAAACTAACAACATACACTATTAATGCATTATTATAAAATAAAAAATTAATGCTTGATATACAATTTACTATAGATAAATTTTAACAAAAAATTATATATGACAGGTTTTACAGATATTTATAACATTATTTATTGACATTGACAAGGGAATATCTTTTCGATTTGAATAGCAATACAGTTAGATTTATCGTAGCTAATTTTAATGGTATAATAAAAGATATTATTCAGTTAAATTATTTAATGAATAGAATAATTCAATTCAAAAGTAATATAAAATAAAAGCTTAAATTTAATAATAAATATGATTTATAATTTTGACTGTTTTCTTAATTTTTGAACATTAGCACAGAGTTGAGAATTTTTATTTTCTTGTTTGCACATAAAATGCATGCGCGTAGTTAGAAAAAAAGTTGATAACATTTTGAATTAAATTAATGTTATGTTGCTCATTGCAACCTATTACTGGCACAGGAGGCAGGGCCGGCGCTTGCAGTTTCGCCGTCCAGGTCAAAAAGGTAACGTGCCGCCCCTCTATAACAAAAATTAGGCCGTAAAACATATTAAAAGAAAATTTTACTAAAATTCCACCTATTAATTTTTCATAAGTATTCAAATGAATCTCGGTTTAACCATTTTCTTCATAAACTAGTTAATTTTACAGCCCATTTGCCACCCCCTAAGGTTACCGCCCCGGAAAGGGTCCCGGATTGCCCGCCCCTAACACCGTCCCTGATAGGGGGACCAGTATAAATTTCTTTTATCACTTGAAAAATTAATTTATTATTTAGTTTATTAAAATTTAAAAACCAATACTTTAATATATATTTAAGTATCGCACATCTTTTGTTGATTAGGTGATTTCCATTTGAGCAATAATTTCAGTAATTATTTACATTTGTTTACGTACAGCAGAGCTTTGTGAACACCTTTTTTTTCTGAAATATAGAGATGATTGAAAAATAAAACGTGCTTATTTCCTGCAGGATTTAAGTTTGTATTCGCTTAAAACACAGAAGCTGTATTTTCTTCTCCCACTATTATGCAGCTTTTATTGAAACAAAACATTATTAATGCTCTTACCTTAGGAGCAGAAAGCAAACTAGGATTTCTCTGTCAAGTTTCCTTGTTTCTTTTTATGGCTGATCGATAGCCACTGGGACAACCAGGTGAAAAACATGTTGGCATATATGTGCACAGAATAAAGTTAAAAATTTTTAAAACAATTTTCTAAAACACGTGTCCATATAACTCAATGAAAAATCAGCTGAAGTGGAACATGTCAAGCCATTTGCCGGTGGCCGACCATAATCGGTACATTTTTCGAGGAATTCCCCATTGAAGCTTATGCTCCTTCTTGTAGCTTCATGGTAGACTCTGAAGAACTAGACATCAGGCGCCCCTTTCGTCAATAAGCTGGGGATGTGAATCCAGAATTCTCCCACTTCAGACAGCAACGGAGGAGTGTCTCAACCCTTTTCTGGCGGCAACCGACGTCCGGACAATTGTGCTCGCTCGTTGAAGCGGAACAAAGCTATCACTCTGCAAATCTCGGAAGAGCATTTAAAGTATCGGTCACTGGCGTCCTCAGAGTTAAGAATTTCCAATACAGATCTCCGTTCGGATATCGGGCGGTTTGTACCGAAAAGGGGAAGATTCACACCAAACCCTGGGGGAATATTAAATTTATAGAGTGAATGATGCGGATAATTTTCGACTATAGAGAGAATATAAATTCCAGTGCGCGAGAGGTTTGGTAAAGGCAAGACAATAAAATAGACAATTGCCGTCAAAACTATGAAAGCAGTAAGATGCAGTTCGTGAAATACATAGGAAAGAAATAGAATGTTAAACTGGTCCACTTTGTTCTAACAACGTAAGTCCACAACGGAATTTATGTGTGATAAAACTTAAATGGACTTCACTGACAGAGATTAAAATTTTTTTCCAGCGGATCGGTACCGAAACTTCTCCATAGACCAGGACGTTGTTTCGCTAACGAGCTGTACCGTATATCGACGCATGAGGGACGCGCACCAATTTTCTTAATCCTGTCGAAAGGAGGGATGCAATGTAAAGGACGGGATGGGAAAAACTCGAAGTAAGAGAAAAATTTAAAAGGTTCGGGATGCCTTGTTAATAGATACCGCTCATCCCTTTTTCCCCAATATTTTTCCTCCATTAAAACGAAAAAGGCATGATATTTGCGTACGACTGGAGGTCGTTAAATCCTGAGATTGTTAAAAGAGAAAAACAGAAAAACAAAAACCTTGAATTTTTTCCCCCCTCTTTCCTACCAATATTTTTCAGGAAGAAATAATGGTATGTATATTTGTTAGCGTACATGATAAAAACATGCACGTCAACAATTCTTATAATTTATATTTAAATAGCACATGTTTAAAATGTGCAGTAAAAGCTATGTTAAAAAAAGGTATACGCTAAAACCACTAAAGTTGTTCAAAATCATGTATAGACGACAAGACTTTTTTTTTTAAACAATAACCAAAAGTTTATTCATTTGAAAAACTGGTTAAGAATTAGTTAAAAACAACAATATCAACATATTTCTTCTTACTCATAATACTGGGGTTTTCTTTAAATAAATTTTAAAACAACATTATATTTATCGTACTGTGATGGACTATCACAAGAAATAATCTATAACTAATACAAAACGTCTTACTCTAGATAGGCTTGATACTTCATCCCAATCAGCCAGTGTATCCTTGATGTCGTGATGCCCGATGCCGTGATGCATTTTCTCGAAAGTGTTCGCCGCTTATATACACTTAACAAAACAGATTTACATCACTTCACTTGAAAAAAACTATCGGCTGGTAACTGAAGATTTGTGTTTAATTATGACGTATGGTAGATTGCCAGACATGACGTAAACTAAACGAAACTTACGTCGTTGATTCGGTTTAATTAAATCGTCTTTAACTTGAATCGGCTTAAAAATGGAAATGCAGAATATGACGTCAAACTTCGGAAAGGCAAGTAGTTAATGAATCTACATATTGCTAACAATATTTGCCTGCATTTGTGGGCATGCTCAGGTTTCCCTTCAAACTTTGAGCTAATCTTTCGCCTTTTACTAAAGATTACCGTGGAGGGTACAACTGAATGGGCTTTTAGCCAATTTTTGGAATCCTGCCGAAAGGTGGGGTGTCATGTAAAGTACAGGATGCGTTCGCGCCGTAAGGAAGGCCGGGGGTTTCTCGCTATGACCCGCATCTTGTGGAACCGTTTCTCAAGACGGTGTATATTGAACTTCCACGATTGTATGAAATTCCATCGCACGCTGTTATTTCCTCTGGGTGACGAATTGGAAGATTTCGACTTATCGTAATTTTTACGTAAGTCTTTAAAGACGTAAATTTTTACGGCGAGTATGTTATTTCAAAATTTTCTAGTAGCCGGTAGTCTCTCGTACAAAGATATCAGTATGAAAATTCTTTATAATTGTTTGTCTCTTATACGTTTACACGATAAAACATTTAGGTTAAATGTGACCCGTAACGGTCATCACAAAAATTTTACAGCCACAGTGTGTGTAATTTTCCCAACACCTAATTTCGTTAGCTTTGCGCAGAGGCAGTGTCATAGCCCGTGAGGTTCTACCGAGGCGTGACTATTGCTAGTTGAAAACTTTTCCCAATACCCCGCCATGACGACGTGAAATATCGTCGGCAGAGGCAATTTTTGGGAACCTCGGAAGGGGTTGTATTTAGAATGTCAGTTTCACTTGCACGTTGAATTCGCAAATGTTGTGTAAGAATAACGATGCTGTAAAATACATCTAGGATCGAATTTATTTCGGGCGGGTTGTGCAAATTCTCATAGCGGTTTTCAAAAATTTCTCTGCGGAAAGAGGTTCTACGAAATTCTTTCACCAAAAGAGATGCTTTAGATCGAAACTCTACCACACTTGAATAGATGACTGGGCATGCTTCAGGAAAAAATGAATCTCGTAAAGTAGACTCCATGAAGCTACGGAAGGAGGAGCAGCCCCGTATTAAAAAAGTGTCTCCCATTTGGACGCCAACACTAGGTGGCGCGCGCGCCTGTACTTATGCCGCTATAACACGGAAACCATTAGCTTTAATATGGATTTTTCGTATTTTTGAAAAGAAATAAGTTTTTTTTAGTGCGTTTTTTAATATGAATTTATTTATTCAACTTAACAATTGTTTATATTCGTTCAAAATGTTTACTCGAACTGCTTTTTTTACTGCTAAACTTCCTTAAAATTCTTAAGGGGGAGATGACCTTTGCATGATCAAAATACACTGATTTTCTACCAAGCTTAATGTGTTGCCAAACAATTAATTTGTAATTAATTTAAACCAATTTTTAAAGGTGAAATTTACAAAGTTTTATCAATTAGAAAAAAAAACAGAATTGTTGGGATATTATTAGAAATTGTTTTATGAAAAAAAAATGTTTTATGAATAGTGAATCTTTAATCAATGAAATGTACAGATTTTTTTAAAAACTATAAGAGATATATATATTAAATTATTTGTATATATTTTATCCCTAGGTTATAATTTTATCTACACCCAAAATAGTTACCATATTTCACATGAAAATACTTTTTCCAAGCAAATGTATCATAATGTGCAAAAGATAAAAATTTCTGAGAAAAAATACCTAAATTTAGGTAGAAACTGTATAAAACATGCAAGTTATACATGTATACAAAAACTTTTAGTAATATGTGGTGATTAATTTGAAGATATAGTGCGCAGAAGTTTCAAATTAACAGTTTTTAGAAAAAGCAATATGAAGTTTAAATTTTTTATGAATTACTTTACTATTAGCTTTATACATTTGGCCATAAAATCGGTTCTAATGGTAGTATCGACATCAATTTTTCTCATAAGATTCCTTATATTCCATTCTTCAAAATTAAATCATAATAAAAAATTGAGTTTTTTGAAGGGTTTAAGGTGATCTCCCTCCTTAAAGGAAATGAGTAAATAACGATCCATTATTTTCTAGAGCGAGTATGCGTTTTATTGTACTCACAGTAAAAAGATCGGAAAATATTAAATCTTTTTAAAATTATACACAACAAATTTTGCATAAGCATTTATAGTGACAACATTGTTTATCATACAATGAAAACTTATTTACTTATAGAAACTAACTTGACAGTAATTAAATTCTATATTAAGGTTTCAGCATATTCACCAGTTTTATGAAGTTTTCATAGTGGAAATATTTTATTTCTGGGAACAATTTAAAAAATAATGATGGCTTTAGCTCAGACGTGTATCTTAATTTGCCATAACTACAAATATGTTGAATTGAAGAAAAGTATTTCATAATTGTAAAGAATTGAAACTAACAACATACACTATTAATGCATTATTATAAAATAAAAAATTAATGCTTGATATACAATTTACTATAGATAAATTTTAACAAAAAATTATATATGACAGGTTTTACAGATATTTATAACATTATTTATTGACATTGACAAGGGAATATCTTTTCGATTTGAATAGCAATACAGTTAGATTTATCGTAGCTAATTTTAATGGTATAATAAAAGATATTATTCAGTTAAATTATTTAATGAATAGAATAATTCAATTCAAAAGTAATATAAAATAAAGCTTAAATTTAATAATAAATATGATTTATAATTTTGACTGTTTTCTTAATTTTGAACATTAGCACAGAGTTGAGAATTTTTTATTTTCTTGTTTGCACATAAAATGCATGCGCGTAGTTAGAAAAAAAGTTGATAACATTTTGAATTAAATTAATGTTATGTTGCTCATTGCAACCTATTACTGGCACAGGAGGCAGGGCCGGCGCTTGCAGTTTCGCCGTCCCGGTCAAAAAGGTAACGTGCCGCCCCTCTATAACAAAAATTAGGCCGTAAAACATATTAAAAGAAAATTTTACTAAAATTCCACCTATTAATTTTCATAAGTATTCAAATGAATCTCGGTTTAACCATTTTCTTCATAAACTAGTTAATTTTACAGCCCATTTGCCACCCCCTAAGGTTACCGCCCCGGAAAGGGTCCCGGATTGCCCGCCCCTAACACCGTCCCTGATAGGGGGACCAGTATAAATTTCTTTTATCACTTGAAAAATTAATTTATTATTTAGTTTATTAAAATTTAAAAACCAATACTTTAATATATATTTAAGTATCGCCACATCTTTTGTTGATTAGGTGATTTCCATTTGAGCAATAATTTCAGTAATTATTTACATTGTTTACGTACAGCAGAGCTTTGTGAACACCTTTTTTTTCTGAAATATAGAGATGATTGAAAAATAAAACGTGCTTATTTCCTGCAGGATTTAAGTTTGTATTCGCTTAAAACACAGAAGCTGTATTTTCTTCTCCCACTATTATGCAGCTTTTATTGAAACAAAACATTATTAATGCTCTTACCTTAGGAGCAGAAAGCAAACTAGGATTTCTCTGTCAAGTTTCCTTGTTTCTTTTTATGGCTGATCGATAGCCACTGGGACAACCAGGTGAAAAACATGTTGGCATATATGTGCACAGAATAAAGTTAAAAATTTTTAAAACAATTTTCTAAAACACGTGTCCATATAACTCAATGAAAATCAGCTGAAGTGGAACATGTCAAGCCATTTGCCGGTGGCCGACCATAATCGGTACATTTTTCGAGGAATTCCCCATTGAAGCTTATGCTCCTTCTTATAGCTTCATGGTAGACTCTGAAGAACTAGACATCAGGCGCCCCTTTCGTCAATAAGCTGGGGATGTGAATCCAGAATTCTCCCACTTCAGACAGCAACGGAGGAGTGTCTCAACCCTTTTCTGGCGGCAACCGACGTCCGGACAATTGTGCTCGCTCGTTGAAGCGGAACAAAGCTATCACTCTGCAAATCTCGGAAGAGCATTTAAAGTATCGGTCACTGGCGTCCTCAGAGTTAAGAATTTCCAATACAGATCTCCGTTCGGATATCGGGCGGTTTGTACCGAAAAGGGGAAGATTCACACCAAACCCTGGGGGAATATTAAATTTATAGAGTGAATGATGCGGATAATTTTCGACTATAGAGAGAATATAAATTCCAGTGCGCGAGAGGTTTGGTAAAGGCAAGACAATAAAATAGACAATTGCCGTCAAAACTATGAAAGCAGTAAGATGCAGATCGTGAAAACATAGGAAAGAAATAGAATGTTAAACTGGTCCACTTTGTTCTAACAACGTAAGTCCACAACGGAATTTATGTGTGATAAAACTTAAATGGACTTCACTGACAGAGATTAAAATTTTTTTCCAGCGGATCGGTACCGAAACTTCTCCATAGACCAGGACGTTGTTTCGCTAACGAGCTGTACCGTATATCGACGCATGAGGGACGCGCACCAATTTTCTTAATCCTGTCGAAAGGAGGGATGCAATGTAAAGGACGGGATGGGAAAAACTCGAAGTAAGAGAAAATTTAAAAGGTTCGGGATGCCTTGTTAATAGATACCGCTCATCCCTTTTTCCCCAATATTTTTCCTCCATTAAAACGAAAAAGGCATGATATTTGCGTACGACTGGAGGTCGTTAAATCCTGAGATTGTTAAAAGAGAAAAACAGAAAAACAAAAACCTTGAATTTTTTCCCCCCTCTTTCCTACCAATATTTTTCAGGAAGAAATAATGGTATGTATATTTGTTAGCGTACATGATAAAACATGCACGTCAACAATTCTTATAATTTATATTTAAATAGCACATGTTTAAAATGTGCAGTAAAAGCTATGTTAAAAAAAGGTATACGCTAAAACCACTAAAGTTGTTCAAAATCATGTATAGACGACAAGACTTTTTTTTTTAAACAATAACCAAAAGTTTATTCATTTGAAAAACTGGTTAAGAATTAGTTAAAACAACAATATCAACATATTTCTTCTTACTCATAATACTGGGGTTTTCTTTAAATAAATTTTAAAACAAACATTATATTTTATCGTACTGTGATGGACTATCACAAGAAATAATCTATAACTAATACAAAACGTCTTACTCTAGATAGGCTTGATACTTCATCCCAATCAGCCAGTGTATCCTTGATGTCGTGATGCCCGATGCCGTGATGCATTTTCTCGAAAGTGTTCGCCGCTTATATACACTTAACAAAACAGATTTACATCACTTCACTTGAAAAAAACTATCGGCTGGTAACTGAAGATTTGTGTTTAATTATGACGTATGGTAGATTGCCAGACATGACGTAAACTAAACGAAACTTACGTCGTTGATTCGGTTTAATTAAATCGTCTTTAACTTGAATCGGCTTAAAAATGGAAATGCAGAATATGACGTCAAACTTCGGAAAGGCAAGTAATTAATGAATCTACATATTGCTAACAATATTTGCCTGCATTTGTGGGCATGCTCAGGTTTCCCTTCAAACTTCGAGCTAATCTTTCGCCTTTTACTAAGATTACCGTGGAGGGTACAACTGAATGGGCTTTTAGCCAATTTTTGGAATCCTGCCGAAAGGTGGGGTGTCATGTAAAGTACAGGATGCGTTCGCGCCGTAAGGAAGGCCGGGGGTTTCTCGCTATGACCCGCATCTTGTGGAACCGTTTCTCAAGACGGTGTATATTGAACTTCCACGATTGTATGAAATTCCATCGCACGCTGTTATTTCCTTTGGGTGACGAATTGGAAGATTTCGACTTATCGTAATTTTTTACGTAAGTCTTAAAGACGTAAATTTTTACGGCGAGTATGTTATTTCAAAATTTTCTAGTAGCCGGTAGTCTCTCGTACAAAGATATCAGTATGAAAATTCTTTATAATTGTTTGTCTCTTATACGTTTACACGATAAAACATTTAGGTTAAATGTGACCCGTAACGGTCACCACAAAAATTTTACAGCCACAGTGTGTGTAATTTTCCCAACACCTAATTTCGTTAGCTTTGCGCAGAGGCAGTGTCATAGCCCGTGAGGTTCTACCGATTCGTGACTATTGCTAGTTGAAAACTTTTCCCAATACCCCGCCATGACGACGTGAAATATCGTCGGCAGAGGCAATTTTTGGGAACCTCGGAAGGGGTTGTATTTAGAATGTCAGTTTCACTTGCACGTTGAATTCGCAAATGTTGTGTAAGAATAACGATGCTGTAAAATACATCTAGGATCGAATTTATTTCGGGCGGGTTGTGCAAATTCTCATAGCGGTTTTCAAAAATTTCTCTGCGGAAAGAGGTTCTACGAAATTCTTTCACCAAAAGAGATGCTTTAGATCGAAACTCTACCACACTTGAATAGATGACTGGGCATGCTTCAGGAAAAAATGAATCTCGTAAAGTAGACTCCATGAAGCTACGGAAGGAGGAGCAGCCCCGTATTAAAAAAGTGTCTCCCATTTGGACGCCAACACTAGGTGGCGCGCGCGCCTGTACTTATGCCGCTATAACACGGAAACCATTAGCTTTAATATGGATTTTTCGTATTTTTGAAAAGAAATAAGTTTTTTTTAGTGCGTTTTTAATATGAATTTATTTATTCAACTTAACAATTGTTTATATTCGTTCAAATGTTTACTCGAACTGCTTTTTTTTACTGCTAAACTTCCTTAAAATTCTTAAGGGGGAGATGACCTTTGCATGATCAAAATACACTGATTTTCTACCAAGCTTAATGTGTTGCCAAACAATTAATTTGTAATTAATTTAAACCAATTTTTAAAGGGTGAAATTTACAAAGTTTTATCAATTAGAAAAAAAAACAGAATTGTTGGGATATTATTAGAAATTGTTTTATGAAAAAAAAATGTTTTATGAATAGTGAATCTTTAATCAATGAAATGTACAGATTTTTTAAAAACTATAAGAGATATATTATTAAATTATTTGTATATATTTTATCCCTAGGTTATAATTTTATCTACACCCAAAATAGTTACCATATTTCACATGAAAATACTTTTTCCAAGCAAATGTATCATAATGTGCAAAGATAAAAATTTCTGAGAAAAAATACCTAAATTTAGGTAGAAACTGTATAAAACATGCAAGTTATACATGTATACAAAAACTTTTAGTAATATGTGGTGATTAATTTTGAAGATATAGTGCGCAGAAGTTTCAAATTAACAGTTTTTAGAAAAAGCAATATGAAGTTTAAATTTTTTATGAATTACTTTACTATTAGCTTTATACATTTGGCCATAAAATCGGTTCTAATGGTAGTATCGACATCAATTTTCTCATACGATTCCTTATATTCCATTCTTCAAAATTAAATCATAATAAAAAATTGAGTTTTTTGAAGTGTTGAAGGTGATCTCCCTCCTTAAAGGAAATGAGTAAATAACGATCCATTATTTTCTAGAGCGAGCTAGTTACACAAAGTATGCGTTTTATGTACTCACAGTAAAAAGATCGGAAAATATTAAATCTTTTTAAAAATTATACACAACAAATTTTGCATAAGCATTTCTAGTGACAACATTGTTTATCATACAATGAAACTTATTTACTTATAGAAACTAACTTGACAGTAATTAAATTCTATATTAAGGTTTCAGCATATTCACCAGTTTTATGAAGTTTTCATAGTGGAAATATTTTATTTCTGGGAACAATTTAAAAAATAATGATGGCTTTAGCTCAGACGTGTATCTTAATTTGCCATAACTACAAAATATGTTATATTGAAGAAAAGTATTTCATAATTGTAAAGAATTGAAACTAACAACATACACTATTAATGCATTATTATAAAATAAAAAATTAATGCTTGATATACAATTACTATAGATAAATTTTAACAAAAAATTATATATGACAGGTTTTACAGATATTATAACATTATTTATTGACATTGACAAGGAAATATCTTTTCGATTTGAATAGCAATACAGTTAGATTTATCGTAGCTAATTTTAATGGTATAATAAAAGATATTATTCAGTTAAATTATTTAATGAATAGAATAATTCAATTCAAAAGTAATATAAAATAAAAGCTTAAATTTAATAATAAATATGATTTATAATTTTGACTGTTTTCTTAATTTTTGAACATTAGCACAGAGTTGAGAATTTTATTTTCTTGTTTGCACATAAATGCATGCGCGTAGTTAGAAAAAAAGTTGATAACATTTTGAATTAAATTAATGTTATGTTGCTCATTGCAACCTATTACTGGCACAGGAGGCAGGGCCGGCGCTTGCAGTTTCGCCGTCCCGGTCAAAAGGTAACGTGCCGCCCCTCTATAACAAAAATTAGGCCGTAAAACATATTAAAAGCAAATTTTACTAAAATTCCACCTATTAATTTTTCATAAGTATTCAAATGAATCTCGGTTTAACCATTTTCTTCATAAACTAGTTAATTTTACAGCCCATTTGTCAAACTTCGGAAAGGCAAGTAATTAATGAATCTACATATTGCTAACAATATTTGCCTGCATTTGTGGGCATGCTCAGGTTTCCCTTCAAACTTCGAGCTAATCTTTCGCCTTTTACTAAAGATTACCGTGGAGGGTACAACTGAATGGGCTTTAGCCAATTTTTGGAATCCTGCCGAAAGGTGGGGTGTCATGTAAAGTACAGGATGCGTTCGCGCCGTAAGGAAGGCCGGGGGTTTCTCGCTATGACCCGCATCTTGTGGAACCGTTTCTCAAGACGGTGTATATTGAACTTCCACGATTGTATGAAATTCCATCGCACGCTGTTATTTCCTTTGGGTGACGAATTGGAAGATTTCGACTTATCGTAATTTTTACGTAAAGTCTTTAAAGACGTAAATTTTTACGGCGAGTATGTTATTTCAAAATTTTCTAGTAGCCGGTAGTCTCTCGTACAAAGATATCAGTATGAAATTCTTTATAATTGTTTGTCTCTTATACGTTTACACGATAAAACATTTAGGTTAAATGTGACCCGTAACGGTCACCACAAAAATTTTACAGCCACAGTGTGTGTAATTTTCCCAACACCTAATTTCGTTAGCTTTGCGCAGAGGCAGTGTCATAGCCCGTGAGGTTCTACCGAGGCGTGACTATTGCTAGTTGAAAACTTTTCCCAATACCCCGCCATGACGACGTGAAATATCGTCGGCAGAGGCAATTTTTGGAACCTCGGAAGGGGTTGTATTTAGAATGTCAGTTTCACTTGCACGTTGAATTCGCAAATGTTGTGTAAGAATAACGATGCTGTAAAATACATCTAGGATCGAATTTATTTCGGGCGGGTTGTGCAAATTCTCATAGCGGTTTTCAAAAATTTCTCTGCGGAAAGAGGTTCTACGAAATTCTTTCACCAAAAGAGATGCTTTAGATCGAAAACTCTACCACACTTGAATAGATGACTGGGCATGCGTCAGGAAAAAAATGAATCTCGTAAAGTAGACTACCATGAAGCTACGGAAGGAGGAGCAGCCCCGTATTAAAAAAAGTGTCTCCCATTTGGTCGCCAAAAACTAGGTGGCGCGCGAGCCTGGTACTTATGCCGCTATAACACGGAAACCATTGGCTTTATATGGATTTTCGTATTTTGAAAAGAAATCAAGTTTTTTTAGTGCGTTTTTTAATATGAATTTATTTATTCAAACTTAACAATTGGTTATATTCGTTCAAAATGTTTACTCGAACTGCTTTTTTACTGCTAAATTCCTTAAAATTCTTAAGGGGAGATGACCTTTGCATGATCACAAATACACTGATTTTCTACCAAGCTTAATGTGTTGCCAAACAATAATTTGTAATTAATTTAAACCAATTTTAAAGGTGAAATTACAAAGTTTTATCATTAGAAAAAAAAACAGAATTGTTGGGATATTATTAGAAATTGTTTTATGAAAAAAAATGTTTTCTGAATAGGAATCTTTTAATCAAGTGAATGTGAATATTTTTTTAAATAACTATAAGAGCATATATATATAAATATTTTGTATATATTTTATCCATAGGTTATAATTTTATCTCCACCCAAAATAGTTACCATATTTCACATGAAAATACTTTTCCAAGCAAATGTATTATAATGTGCAAAAGATAAAAATTTCTGCGAAAAAAAATACCTAAATTTAGGTACTAGAAACTGTATAAAATGCGACTGCGAGTAGCGACCTGGTTGTGTGAAAGTGCTCTGGGTAGAGATTTACACCCCAACTTCTAGAATAGCATTTCTTTTCCTGGAGTTTACCGGAATAAAATTGGTTGACAGATGTTAGTTAAAAGAGATAGGAGAGCAAGTGTGTTCGTTTCCTCGAATTTTCTGTGCCAGAGAAAGTTTAATGGATAGAGAAAAGGAAAATTACAAATAAGGAGGGTTAATGTTTAAAATAAATATTTTTTACCTTGGGTTGTGTACAAACTCAAGTATAATTTTTAAAATTTTATACATGTTTTTTACCGTAGACCGGGTCTACGTATTGATTTTTGAAAATTTTCTAATTTTTTTTTTTTTTTTTTTTTTTCATTATTAATAAAGTAAATAAATTAAGGATAGACACTAGAAAGGGTTTGCAAGCCAGAACCCAGCTAACTGGGAGGGGGGGGGGGAAGTTTTGGAAAAAGTGTATTCGTGGGGATTCGAACTCACAACCTATAGGTTATGAGCTCCGCGCTCTACCGTCTGTGCTACTGGACATACCTAGAGGAGAGGAATTACCAGTTAAGAGCCAAAGAGGCTCTTGGCCTCTTTTAAGTAAGGGTTTACTGTGGTCATAATCAGAGAGATCTGTTAAATGAGTAAGCTCATTTGCTTCTATGCTTTCATAGAATTAATGTTAAGGGAATGGAGGAATTTAGGTGAGGGGGGGGGAAGTTAATTTCTTCGTAAATTTTGTAATTTCTAAAGTAGTAGGGGGCATTTACAATAGTTCTAATAGTACTATTTTGAGCAGCACAGATTTTTTTAATTTGATATTCTGGACAGTAAGACCGGCCTGGCAAGCATAGGTTAAGATAGGTCTGAGGAATTATTTCGAGCAATTAGGGGGAAGAGTGATCTTTTAGCAGCTCGAAATTTATCAATAATGTGTTTTATGTGGGGACGCCAAGTGAGATTCTTGTCAAGAGTAATTCCAAGATATTTACAGGAGTGGTTCCAGGGCAGAGCAGTGTTGTTTATAATGATGTTAATGTCTTTGTAAGAGGTAGGTGATTTTCTGGAAAACATGACAGCAACACATTTATCTGTATTGAGTTTCATTTTCCATTTGTGTGTCCATTTTTGAATGTGGTGTAGGTGGATGTTAAGCTGGTTGACTGCAAAGTTAATTTTGTTGTAGGACATGTATATGGCTGTGTCATCTGCGTAAACAGCAGTGTGTGTTCTGAAGTGTGTTGGAAAGTCGTTAACGTAGATTAAGTACAGAACTGGACCCAGCAAGTTGCCTTGTGGCAGACCGCAGATAATGTTGTGTTTCTGTGAGAGTGTATTATGAAGTTTGACTTGGAAAGTTCTGTTTGTAAGGTAGCTGTATATTAAGTGTGTAATGCTAGGTGAGAAATTGTAATTAATGAGCTTGTGGATGAGTCCCTGAACCCAGACAGAGTCGAATGCCCTGCTGATATCCAGAAAGACAGCAGCAGTAGATTTGCTGTAAGTTTTAGCTTTGGCGAGATCACTAACTACTCTGTATAATTGATGGGGGGCTGAGAGAGCACGCCTGAAACCAAACTGGTATGGGGAGAGGATGTTATTATTTTCTAGGTGGGTGTTAATTAAGTTTAGAATGAATTTTTCAGCAAGTTTACTAATAGTTGAGAGAAGGCTAATGGGTCTGTAATTAGAGGGGTCAGTGGGAGCTTTACCAGGTTTATGGATGGGGATAATAATAGAGTTTTTCCAGGGAGAGGGGAAGTAGCTGGTGCGAATAATGGCATTTATGAGGGTGGTAATATTAATTAAGAGCTTAGGGGGGAGATTTTTGAGCATAATACTAGTGATTTTATCCGCACCAGGGGCTTTATCTTTTAATTCTTTCGAATGTGGTTAATAACTTCAGAGGGGGGGATTGAGTATTCAATAGGAGGGGATGGCGAGCGATGCTCAAGTAGGTTTTCAAGGTTAGGACATTACTATTCTCTCTTCAGGGGGGGGGGGTATTAATTATGGGGGGTTGAACTGCCTTAGCTAGCTTTTGAGGCACTTAATGCTGCTTTGTCTTCCTGGGTAAGCAGCTTGTGTACCTGTTAGTGTTATTGTTAAAGTGGTTGGCATGTTGAATTTCCTAGTTTTAAGTTGGACGTGTGGCCTTTCCAGATGGAGTTGTTTTGTGTGGTTTTAAGTAGTAACATGGTAATTCCAAACTGGTGTTTGACTTGTGTTTGATGTATGTTTTTACGTTGTCTTGTGCTTGATTCATGAGTGTTTTGTGCTGAGGGAAGTCGGGATTGCTGCCATTGTTCCTGGTGCTGTTTCTGAGATTTTTAAGAGGGTTGAGTGTTTTGTCAGTAGATTTTCTGTTATATTGTTTGTGAATTGTTTGTGTAGCAGTGTTATAGGCAGTAGTGATGGTGTCGGTTATGTATTTGGTGTATTTGTCAATTTCATCAGGAGTGTTTGGGATGTTAAAGTTATATGGTGTATTCTTAAGTATGTGGTTATAGTGATTCCCAGTCAGTAATAGTATTATGGGTGTTGTGGTTGAGATTTGTGTTGAAGTAATGGTAAGTTGGACTGGAAGGTGATCTGAGTTAAGTGTATTGAGTGTTTGTATGTTCATGGGGTAAGGGACTCCCTTAATGAGGGCAAAATCAATAATGGAGCCATTACCTTGGTGGCTGTAATGTGTAGGTGTTTCAGGTGCTAGAATGTCAATGTCATAATTGTTTATTAAGTTGTAGATTGTGTTTCCATGTGTGTTGTTAGTGTTGCAGTTCCAGTAGGTGTGTGTGGCGTTGAAATCTCCAAAAATTATGGTGTTATTATCAAGTTGGGCTATTTTAATTAAGGTCATTAGTACGTCAGTGTGGTTTTGTTGGGGGGGAATATAAGTGGAGATAATTAAGAAGGGGGTTTTATTATTGAGAGTGACTTTAAGAGCAGTGGCGTAGATGGCAGTGAGGTTGGGAAGTGGGATTTCATAGTGTGGGATGTTTTTCTTAATGTATATGGCAGTGCCCTGTAGGGGACTGGGTTAGGTGGTGTGTCGTTTCTGTAAGTGTGGTAGTTTGTGACATTTTGCTCTGCACCTGGGTGTAGATGTAGTTTCTTGAACGAGGATGATATCAGGAGAGTGCTCATCTATGTGATCCCGAAATTCGAGGAGTTTGGATCTAAGACCATTTGCATTCCAAGAAAGAACGGAGAGGCAAAACCTTTGGCAATTAGCCATGATGGGGGATGGAGATCAGGTTAGGGAGATAACGAAGGTATATCTCCAGCTTATTTACATGGTTGGTCTGTTGTTTAATTTCTGCAAGGATGTGCTTTAGTTGGGGGATTATGGCATTATAGTCGATGCTGTTAATTTCTTGGTTGATTTCATTTATTAGTGCAGAAACTTGGTTTTGGGGGGAGTTTTGATCAACGCTGGGGGCTTGGGATTGTAGAATATTAGCTAGGGGTGGCTTGGATTGGGTTTGTGGGGGATTTTGGGTGTTTGTGGAGTTAGTGAGGGCATTGGCGAAGGAGAAATTTGGCCTGACAGTGTTGTTTATGGGATTGGGGGGTTGGGGTTGTCTAATATCTTTTTTGATTTTAAGTTTGGGGAATTTTTCACAGCCTCTGTAACTGGCAGGGTGATTACCACTGCAGTTACAGCAGGTTGGGGACTCAATAGTTTTTCCAGAGGGGCAAAGGTGGGAAAGATGTTCACCGCTGCACTTCACACATCTTGGTTCAGCGAAGCAGTTAATTTGGTGGTGGTGGAAAAGTTGGCACTTAAAGCATTGCATTATGCGTTTAGGGAGGATGTAGTTTTCAATTTTGATGCCTATATAATTTATTGCTTTAACTTCATAAATTTTCTTGGATTCTGGTATATTAGGGAGGGTGATTTGGAATAAGGGGATGGGGTTTTTAGTTTTTCTTGAGGTCATTTGTACAATTTTGGTAGTTTGGATATTTAGTAGATCAAGTTCATGTTTGATTTCTTCTGGGGTAGTATCAATATCTAATCCCCTGATAACAACTCTGATGGGTTTTATAACACCCATTGGGAGGATGTATCCTTGAATTTTATTTTATTTTAAGTATTTTTCGATTTTTGCATGGGACTCGACACTGTCAGGATGAATCCTGACAATGTCGTTGGCGGGTCTGGCGTAAAAGCAGTTTCCTATTGCCTCTCCGATCTTTTTTAGTACCGTTTTGTAAATTATTTTATCATCCCTTAGTTTGAGGATGCAGATAGGCTTTACTTTATTGTTTTCAGTCGAATTCTGAAAAGTTGTGTCATTTAGAGTTTGTTCAGTTAAACCACTAAATTTATTGTTAGTTTGGATTGAATTTGGAGTTGCTAGAAGTGGCTTATACTGTCTAGCAGTATGTCTAGCATTGGGAAAAATAAATCCGTTATTCTGAGTGGTGTTATTAGGTGTGTTTTGATCGTTAGTTAGTTTATTAAGAGCTATGTTTGCCCTCTTGGGGGGGCTTAGGATTAGAGTTATCTGTGTTCGTGTTACAGAAATTGTTAGTAGTGTTAATTTCTGCCGACAAATAATAATCCGGCTCTACCTCCTAATCTTGTATACGCAGCTTCCACGTTCGGATAGGTTGACATCAGTTCCTGGCGAATTTCTTCATTGTTGTCGGGTTCAGCACTTTTTCTAAGATGTACGTTTCCAGTTTCGTCATCGGGAATTTTGTAATTGAAGCAGCTAGCGGCCGATGGCGGTCGCTGGGCAGTCATGTCAGGTTGGTAATCCATAGCTGAAGTCGAGTTCAGATCCATTTCACAGTCCAAGTTCTTTTCGGTATATCCACTGATTGCAGCAAAGGGCGTATTAATGGCCGATCGAGGGGGATTTCATAGCTGTTAATGTCACCTATTTCATGGCCCGTTACTCATCCGCAAGAGTATAAACTCCCCGGAAGGTCACGAGCACGGAGATAGGACCGAGAGGTGAAGGGCAGGGAAAGCATGCGTGCGCTATGCGCGAGGCTTAGCGCTGGGAGCAGAGACAAAAACACGTCCGCGCTCAACAGAGGCAGGACTCCAAGGTAGAAACTGTATAAAACATGCAAGTTATACATGTATACAAAAACTTTTAGTAATATGTGGTGATTAATTTTGAAGATATAGTGCGCAGAAGTTTCAAATTAACAGTTTTTAGAAAAAGCAATATGAAGTTTAAATTTTTTATGAATTACTTTACTATTAGCTTTATACATTTGGCCATAAAATCGGTTCTAATGGTAGTATCGACATCAATTTTTTCATAAGATTCCTTATATTCCATTCTTCAAAATTAAAATCATAATAAAAATTGAGTTTTTTGAAGGGTTTAAGGTGATCTCCCTCCTTAAAGGAAATGAGTAAATAACGATCCATTATTTTCTAGAGCGAGCTAGTTACACAAAGTATGCGTTTTATTGTACTCACAGTAAAAGATCGGAAAATATTAAATCTTTTTAAAAATTATACACAACAAATTTTTCATAAGCATTTATAGTGACAACATTGTTTATCATACAATGAAAACTTATTTACTTATAGAACTAACTTGACGGTAATTAAATTCTATATTAAGGTTTCAGCATATTCACCAGTTTTATGAAGTTTTCATAGTGGAAATATTTTATTTCTGGGAACAATTTAAAAAATAATGATGGCTTTAGCTCAGACGTGTATCTTAATTTGCCATAACTACAAAAATATGTTGAATTGAAGAAAAGTATTCATAATTGTAAAGAATTGAAACTAACAACATACACTATTAATGCATTATTATAAAATAAAAAATTAATGCTTGATATACAATTTACTATAGATAAATTTTAACAAAAAATTATATATGACAGGTTTTACAGATATTTATAACATTATTTATTGACATTGACAAGGGAATATCTTTTCGATTTGAATAGCAATACAGTTAGATTTATCGTAGCTAATTTTAATGGTATAATAAAAGATATTATTCAGTTAAATTATTTAATGAGTAGAATAATTCAATTCAAAAGTAATATAAAATAAAAGCTTAAATTTAATAATAAATGTGATTTATAATTTGACTGTTTTCTTAATTTTTGAACATTAGCACAGAGTTGAGAATTTTATTTTCTTGTTTGCACATAAAATGCATGCGCGTAGTTAGAAAAAAAGTTGATAACATTTTGAATTAAATTAATGTTATGTTGCTCATTGCAACCTATTACTGGCACAGGAGGCAGGGCCGGCGCTTGCAGTTTCGCCGTCCCGGTCAAAAAGGTAACGTGCCGCCCCTCTATAACAAAAATTAGGCTGTAAAACATATTAAAAGCAAATTTTATTAAAATTCCACCTATTAATTTTTCATAAGTATTCAAATGAATCTCGGTTTAACCATTTTCTTCATAAACTAGTTAATTTTACAGCCCATTTGCCACCCCCCTAAGGTTACCGCCCCGGAGCAGGGTCCCGGATTGCCCGCCCCTAGCACCGTCCCTGATAGAGGGACCAGTATAAATTTCTTTTATCACTTGAAAATTAATTTATTATTTAGTTTATTAAAATTTAAAAACCAATACTTTAATATATATTTAAGTATCGCACATCTTTTGTTGATTAGGTGATTTCCATTTGAGCAATAATTTCAGTAATTATTTACATTTGTTTACGTTCAGCAGAGCTTTGTGAACACCTTTTTTTTTCTGAAATATGGAGATGATTGAAAAATAAAACGTGCTTATTTCCTGCAGGATTTAAGTTGTGTTCGCTTAAACACAGAAGCTGTATTTTCTTCTCCCACTATTATGCAGCTTTTATTGAAACAAAACATTATTAATGCTCTTACCTTAGGAGCAGAAAGCAAACTAGGATTTCTCTGTCAAGTTTCCTTGTTTCTTTTTCAGGCTGATCGATAGCCACTGGGACAACCAGGTGCAAAACATGTTGGCATATATGTGCACAGAATAAAGTTAAACATTTTTAAAGCAATTTTCTAAAACACGTGTCCATATAACTCAATGAAAAATCGGCTGAAGTGGAACATGTCGCGCCATTTGCCGGTGGCCGACCATAATCGGTACATTTTTCGAGGAATTCCCCATTGAAGCTTACGCTCCTTCTTATAGCTTCATGTAGACTCTGAAGAACTAGACATCAGGCGCCCCTTTCGTCAATAAGCTGGGGATGTGAATCCAGATTTCTCCCATTTCAGACAGCAACGGAGGAGTGTCTCAACCCTTTTCTGGCGGCAACCGACGTCCGGACAATTGTGCTCGCTCGTTGAAGCGGAACAAAGCTATCCCTCTGCAAATCTCGGAAGAGAATTTAAAGTATCGGTCACTGGAGTCCTCGGAGTTAAGAATTTCCAATACAGATCTCCGTTCGGATATCGGGCGGTTTGTACCGAAAAGGGGAAGATTCACACCAAACCCTGGGGGAATATTAAATTTATAGAGTGAATGATGCGGATAATTTTCGACTATAGAGAGAATATAAATTCCAGTGCGCGAGAGGTTTGGTAAAGGCAAGACAATAAAATAGACAATTGCCGTCAAAACTATGAAAGCAGTAAGATGCAGTTCGTGAAATACATAGGAAAGAAATAGAATGTTAAACTGGTCCACTTTGTTCTAACAACGTAAGTCCACAACTGAATTTATGTGTGATACAAACTTAAATGGACTTCACTGACAGAGATTAAAATTTTTTTCCAGCGGATCGGTACCGAAACTTCTCCATAGACCAGGACGTTGTTTCGCTAACGAGCTGTACCGTATATCGACGCATGAGGGACGCGCACCAATTTTCTTAATCCTGTCGAAAGGAGGGATGCAATGTAAAAGACGGGATGGGAAAAACTCGAAGTAAGAGAAAAATTTAAAAGGTTCGGGATGCCTTGTTAATAGATGCCGCTCATCCCTTTTTCCCCAATATTTTTCCTCCATTAAAACGAAAAAGGCATGATATTTGCGTACGACTGGAGGTCGTTAAATCCTGAGATTGTTAAAAGAGAAAAACAGAAAAAACAAAAGCTTGAATTTTTCCCCCCTCTTTCCTACCAATATTTTTCAGGAAGAAATAATGGTATGTATATTTGCCTGCATTTGTGGGCATGCTCAGGTTTCCCTTCAAACTTCGAGCTAATCTTTCGCCTTTTACTAAAGATTACCGTGGAGGGGAACAACTGAATGGGCTTTTAGCCAATTTTTGGAATCCTGCCGAAAGGTGGGGTGTCATGTAAAGTACAGGATGCGTTCGCGCCGTAAGGAAGGCCGGGGGTTTCTCGCTATGACCCGCATCTTGTGGAACCGTTTCTCAAGACGGTGTATATTGAACTTCCACGATTGTATGAAATTCCATCGCACGCTGTTATTTCCTTTGGGTGACGAATTGGAAGATTTCGACTTATCGTAATTTTTACGTAAGTCTTTAAGGACGTAAATTTTTACGGCGAGTATGTTATTTCAAAATTTTCTAGTAGCCGGTAGTCTCTCGTACAAAGATATCAGTATGAAAATTCTTTATAATTGTTTGTCTCTTATACGTTTACACGATAAAACATTGAACACGTTTACACGATAATTATATACGTTTACACGATATTTATACGTTTACACGATAAACATGATTTAGGTTAAATGTGACCCGTAACGGTCACCACAAAAATTTTACAGCCACAGTGTGTATAATTTTCCCAACACCTAATTTCGTTAGCTTTGCGCAGAGGCAGTGTCATAGCCCGTGAGGTTCTACCGAGGCGTGACTATTGCTAGTTGAAAACTTTTCCCAATACCCCGCCATGACGACGTGAAATATCGTCGGCAGAGGCAATTTTTGGGAACCTCGGAAGGGGTTGTATTTAGAATGTCAGTTTCACTTGCACGTTGAATTCGCAAATGTTGTGTAAGAATAACGATGCTGTAAAATACATCTAGGATCGAATTTATTTCGGGCGGGTTGTGCAAATTCTCATAGCGGTTTTCAAAAATTTCTCTGCGGAAAGAGGTTCTACGAAATTCTTTCACCAAAAGAGATGCTTTAGATCGAAACTCTACCACACTTGAATAGATGACTGGGCATGCTTCAGGAAAAAATGAATCTCGTAAAGTAGACTCCATGAAGCTACGGAAGGAGGAGCAGCCCCGTATTAAAAAAGTGTCTCCCATTTGGACGCCAACACTAGGTGGCGCGCGCGCCTGTACTTATGCCGCTATAACACGGAAACCATTAGCTTTAATATGGATTTTTCGTATTTTTGAAAAGAAATGTTTTTTTAGTGCGTTTTTAATATGAATTTATTTATTCAACTTAACAATTGTTTATATTCGTTCAAAATGTTTACTCGAACTGCTTTTTTTACTGCTAAACTTCCTTAAAATTCTTAAGGGGGGGGATGACCTTTGCATGATCAAAATACACTGATTTTCTACCAAGCTTAATGTGTTGCCAAACAATTAATTTGTAATTAATTTAAACCAATTTTTAAAGGTGAAATTTACAAAGTTTATCAATTAGAAAAAAAAACAGAATTGTTGGGATATTATTAGAAATTGTTTTATGAAAAAAAATGTTTTATGAATAGTGAATCTTTAATCAATGAAATGTACATATTTTTTTAAAAACTATAAGAGATATATATATTAAATTATTTGTATATATTTATCCATAGGTTATAATTTTATCTACACCCAAAATAGTTACCATATTTCACATGAAAATACTTTTTCCAAGCAAATGTATTATAATGTGCAAAAGATAAAAATTTCTGCGAAAAAATACCTAAATTTAGGTAGAAACTGTATAAAACATGCAAGTTATACATGTATACAAAAACTTTTAGTAATATGTGGTGATTAATTTTGAAGATATAGTGCGCAGAAGTTTCAAATTAACAGTTTTTAGAAAAAGCAATATGAAGTTTAAATTTTTTATGAATTACTTTACTATTAGCTTTATACATTTGGCCATAAAATCGGTTCTAATGGTAGTATCGACATCAATTTTTTTCATAAGATTCCTTATATTCCATTCTTCAAAATTAAATCATAATAAAAATTGAGTTTTTTGAAGGGTTTAAGGTGATCTCCCTCCTTAAAGGAAATGAGTAAATAACGATCCATTATTTTCTAGAGCGAGCTAGTTACACAAAGTATGCGTTTTATTGTACTCACAGTAAAAAGATCGGAAAATATTAAATCTTTTTAAAAATTATACACAACAAATTTTTCATAAGCATTTATAGTGACAACATTGTTTATCATACAATGAAAACTTATTTACTTATAGAAACTAACTTGACGGTAATTAAATTCTATATTAAGGTTTCAGCATATTCACCAGTTTTATGAAGTTTTCATAGTGGAAATATTTTATTTCTGGGAACAATTTAAAAAATAATGATGGCTTTAGCTCAGACGTGTATCTTAATTTGCC
The DNA here is from genome assembly GCA_907164885.2 of Dolomedes plantarius. Taxonomy (NCBI): domain Eukaryota; kingdom Metazoa; phylum Arthropoda; class Arachnida; order Araneae; family Dolomedidae; genus Dolomedes; species Dolomedes plantarius. Next base: position 86,768,468 of record OU015499.1, on the reverse strand, counting down.
ATAACTACAAAATATGTTGAATTGAAGAAAAGTATTTCATAATTGTAAAGAATTGAAACTAACAACATACACTATTAATGCATTATTATAAAATAAAAAATTAATGCTTGATATACAATTTACTATAGATAAATTTTAACAAAAAATTATATATGACAGGTTTTACAGATATTTATAACATTATTTATTGACATTGACAAGGGAATATCTTTTCGATTTGAATAGCAATACAGTTAGATTTATCGTAGCTAATTTTAATGGTATAATAAAAGATATTATTCAGTTAAATTATTTAATGAGTAGAATAATTCAATTCAAAAGTAATATAAATAAAAGCTTAAATTTAATAATAAATGTGATTTATAATTTTGACTGTTTTCTTAATTTTTGAACATTAGCACAGAGTTGAGAATTTTTATTTTCTTGTTTGCACATAAAATGCATGCGCGTAGTTAGAAAAAAAGTTGATAACATTTTGAATTAAATTAATGTTATGTTGCTCATTGCAACCTATTACTGGCACAGGAGGCAGGGCCGGCGCTTGCAGTTTCGCCGTCCCGGTCAAAAAGGTAACGTGCCGCCCCTCTATAACAAAAATTAGGCTGTAAAACATATTAAAAGCAAATTTTATTAAAATTCCACCTATTAATTTTTCATAAGTATTCAAATGAATCTCGGTTTAACCATTTTCTTCATAAACTAGTTAATTTTACAGCCCATTTGCCACCCCCTAAGGTTACCGCCCCGGGCAGGGTCCCGGATTGCCCGCCCCTAGCACCGTCCCTGATAGAGGGACCAGTATAAATTTCTTTTATCACTTGAAAAATTAATTTATTATTTAGTTTATTAAAATTTAAAAACCAATACTTTAATATATATTTAAGTATCGCACATCTTTTGTTGATTAGGTGATTTCCATTTGAGCAATAATTTCAGTAATTATTTACATTTGTTTACGTTCAGCAGAGCTTTGTGAACACCTTTTTTTTCTGAAATATGGAGATGATTGAAAAATAAAACGTGCTTATTTCCTGCAGGATTTAAGTTTGTGTTCGCTTAAAACACAGAAGCTGTATTTTCTTCTCCCACTATTATGCAGCTTTTATTGAAACAAAACATTATTAATGCTCTTACCTTAGGAGCAGAAAGCAAACTAGGATTTCTCTGTCAAGTTTCCTTGTTTCTTTTTTAGGCTGATCGATAGCCACTGGGACAACCAGGTGCAAAACATGTTGGCATATATGTGCACAGAATAAAGTTAAACATTTTTAAAGCAATTTTCTAAAACACGTGTCCATATAACTCAATGAAAAATCGGCTGAAGTGGAACATGTCGCGCCATTTGCCGGTGGCCGACCATAATCGGTACATTTTTCGAGGAATTCCCCATTGAAGCTTACGCTCCTTCTTATAGCTTCATGGTAGACTCTGAAGAACTAGACATCAGGCGCCCCTTTCGTCAATAAGCTGGGGATGTGAATCCAGATTTCTCCCATTTCAGACAGCAACGGAGGAGTGTCTCAACCCTTTTCTGGCGGCAACCGACGTCCGGACAATTGTGCTCGCTCGTTGAAGCGGAACAAAGCTATCCCTCTGCAAATCTCGGAAGAGAATTTAAAGTATCGGTCACTGGAGTCCTCGGAGTTAAGAATTTCCAATACAGATCTCCGTTCGGATATCGGGCGGTTTGTACCGAAAAGGGGAAGATTCACACCAAACCCTGGGGGAATATTAAATTTATAGAGTGAATGATGCGGATAATTTTCGACTATAGAGAGAATATAAATTCCAGTGCGCGAGAGGTTTGGTAAAGGCAAGACAATAAAATAGACAATTGCCGTCAAAACTATGAAAGCAGTAAGATGCAGTTCGTGAAATACATAGGAAAGAATAGAATGTTAAACTGGTCCACTTTGTTCTAACAACGTAAGTCCACAACTGAATTTATGTGTGATACAAACTTAAATGGACTTCACTGACAGAGATTAAAATTTTTTTCCAGCGGATCGGTACCGAAACTTCTCCATAGACCAGGACGTTGTTTCGCTAACGAGCTGTACCGTATATCGACGCATGAGGGACGCGCACCAATTTTCTTAATCCTGTCGAAAGGAGGGATGCAATGTAAAAGACGGGATGGGAAAAACTCGAAGTAAGAGAAAAATTTAAAAGGTTCGGGATGCCTTGTTAATAGATGCCGCTCATCCCTTTTTCCCCAATATTTTTCCTCCATTAAAACGAAAAAGGCATGATATTTGCGTACGACTGGAGGTCGTTAAATCCTGAGATTGTTAAAAGAGAAAAACAGAAAAAACAAAAGCTTGAATTTTTCCCCCCTCTTTCCTACCAATATTTTTCAGGAAGAAATAATGGTATGTATATTTGCCTGCATTTGTGGGCATGCTCAGGTTTCCCTTCAAACTTCGAGCTAATCTTTCGCCTTTTACTAAAGATTACCGTGGAGGGGAACAACTGAATGGGCTTTTAGCCAATTTTTGGAATCCTGCCGAAAGGTGGGGTGTCATGTAAAGTACAGGATGCGTTCGCGCCGTAAGGAAGGCCGGGGGTTTCTCGCTATGACCCGCATCTTGTGGAACCGTTTCTCAAGACGGTGTATATTGAACTTCCACGATTGTATGAAATTCCATCGCACGCTGTTATTTCCTTTGGGTGACGAATTGGAAGATTTCGACTTATCGTAATTTTTACGTAAGTCTTTAAGGACGTAAATTTTTACGGCGAGTATGTTATTTCAAAATTTTCTAGTAGCCGGTAGTCTCTCGTACAAAGATATCAGTATGAAAATTCTTTATAATTGTTTGTCTCTTATACGTTTACACGATAAAACATTGAACACGTTTACACGATAATTATATACGTTTACACGATATTTATACGTTTACACGATAAAACATGATTTAGGTTAAATGTGACCCGTAACGGTCACCACAAAAATTTTACAGCCACAGTGTGTGTAATTTTCCCAACACCTAATTTCGTTAGCTTTGCGCAGAGGCAGTGTCATAGCCCGTGAGGTTCTACCGAGGCGTGACTATTGCTAGTTGAAAACTTTTCCCAATACCCCGCCATGACGACGTGAAATATCGTCGGCAGAGGCAATTTTTGGGAACCTCGGAAGGGGTTGTATTTAGAATGTCAGTTTCACTTGCACGTTGAATTCGCAAATGTTGTGTAAGAATAACGATGCTGTAAAATACATCTAGGATCGAATTTATTTCGGGCGGGTTGTGCAAATTCTCATAGCGGTTTTCAAAAATTTCTCTGCGGAAAGAGGTTCTACGAAATTCTTTCACCAAAAGAGATGCTTTAGATCGAAACTCTACCACACTTGAATAGATGACTGGGCATGCTTCAGGAAAAAATGAATCTCGTAAAGTAGACTCCATGAAGCTACGGAAGGAGGAGCAGCCCCGTATTAAAAAAGTGTCTCCCATTTGGACGCCAACACTAGGTGGCGCGCGCGCCTGTACTTATGCCGCTATAACACGGAAACCATTAGCTTTAATATGGATTTTTCGTATTTTTGAAAAGAAATGTTTTTTTTAGTGCGTTTTTAATATGAATTTATTTATTCAACTTAACAATTGTTTATATTCGTTCAAAATGTTTACTCGAACTGCTTTTTTTACTGCTAAACTTCCTTAAAATTCTTAAGGGGGGGGATGACCTTTGCATGATCAAAATACACTGATTTTCTACCAAGCTTAATGTGTTGCCAAACAATTAATTTGTAATTAATTTAAACCAATTTTTAAAGGTGAAATTTACAAAGTTTTATCAATTAGAAAAAAAAACAGAATTGTTGGGATATTATTAGAAATTGTTTTATGAAAAAAAATGTTTTATGAATAGTGAATCTTTAATCAATGAAATGTACATATTTTTTTAAAAACTATAAGAGATATATATATTAAATTATTTGTATATATTTTATCCATAGGTTATAATTTTATCTACACCCAAAATAGTTACCATATTTCACATGAAAATACTTTTTCCAAGCAAATGTATTATAATGTGCAAAAGATAAAAATTTCTGCGAAAAAATACCTAAATTTAGGTAGAAACTGTATAAAACATGCAAGTTATACATGTATACAAAAACTTTTAGTAATATGTGGTGATTAATTTTGAAGATATAGTGCGCAGAAGTTTCAAATTAACAGTTTTTAGAAAAAGCAATATGAAGTTTAAATTTTTTATGAATTACTTTACTATTAGCTTTATACATTTGGCCATAAAATCGGTTCTAATGGTAGTATCGACATCAATTTTTTTCATAAGATTCCTTATATTCCATTCTTCAAAATTAAATCATAATAAAAAATTGAGTTTTTTGAAGGGTTTAAGGTGATCTCCCTCCTTAAAGGAAATGAGTAAATAACGATCCATTATTTTCTAGAGCGAGCTAGTTACACAAAGTATGCGTTTTATTGTACTCACAGTAAAAAGATCGGAAAATATTAAATCTTTTTAAAAATTATACACAACAAATTTTCATAAGCATTTATAGTGACAACATTGTTTATCATACAATGAAAACTTATTTACTTATAGAAACTAACTTGACGGTAATTAAATTCTATATTAAGGTTTCAGCATATTCACCAGTTTTATGAAGTTTTCATAGTGGAAATATTTTATTTCTGGGAACAATTTAAAAAATAATGATGGCTTTAGCTCAGACGTGTATCTTAATTTGCCATAACTACAAAATATGTTGAATTGAAGAAAAGTATTTCATAATTGTAAAGAATTGAAACTAACAACATACACTATTAATGCATTATTATAAAATAAAAAATTAATGCTTGATATACAATTTACTATAGATAAATTTTAACAAAAAATTATATATGACAGGTTTTACAGATATTTATAACATTATTTATTGACATTGACAAGGGAATATCTTTTCGATTTGAATAGCAATACAGTTAGATTTATCGTAGCTAATTTTAATGGTATAATAAAAGATATTATTCAGTTAAATTATTTAATGAGTAGAATAATTCAATTCAAAAGTAATATAAAATAAAAGCTTAAATTTAATAATAAATGTGATTTATAATTTTGACTGTTTTCTTAATTTTTGAACATTAGCACAGAGTTGAGAATTTTTATTTTCTTGTTTGCACATAAAATGCATGCGCGTAGTTAGAAAAAAAGTTGATAACATTTTGAATTAAATTAATGTTATGTTGCTCATTGCAACCTATTACTGGCACAGGAGGCAGGGCCGGCGCTTGCAGTTTCGCCGTCCCGGTCAAAAAGGTAACGTGCCGCCCCTCTATAACAAAAATTAGGCTGTAAAACATATTAAAAGCAAATTTTATTAAAATTCCACCTATTAATTTTTCATAAGTATTCAAATGAATCTCGGTTTAACCATTTTCTTCATAAACTAGTTAATTTTACAGCCCATTTGCCACCCCCTAAGGTTACCGCCCCGGGCAGGGTCCCGGATTGCCCGCCCCTAGCACCGTCCCTGATAGAGGGACCAGTATAAATTTCTTTTATCACTTGAAAAATTAATTTATTATTTAGTTTATTAAAATTTAAAAACCAATACTTTAATATATATTTAAGTATCGCACATCTTTTGTTGATTAGGTGATTTCCATTTGAGCAATAATTTCAGTAATTATTTACATTTGTTTACGTTCAGCAGAGCTTTGTGAACACCTTTTTTTTTCTGAAATATGGAGATGATTGAAAAATAAAACGTGCTTATTTCCTGCAGGATTTAAGTTTGTGTTCGCTTAAAACACAGAAGCTGTATTTTCTTCTCCCACTATTATGCAGCTTTTATTGAAACAAAACATTATTAATGCTCTTACCTTAGGAGCAGAAAGCAAACTAGGATTTCTCTGTCAAGTTTCCTTGTTTCTTTTTCAGGCTGATCGATAGCCACTGGGACAACCAGGTGCAAAACATGTTGGCATATATGTGCACAGAATAAAGTTAAACATTTTTAAAGCAATTTTCTAAAACACGTGTCCATATAACTCAATGAAAAATCGGCTGAAGTGGAACATGTCGCGCCATTTGCCGGTGGCCGACCATAATCGGTACATTTTTCGAGGAATTCCCCATTGAAGCTTACGCTCCTTCTTATAGCTTCATGGTAGACTCTGACGAACTAGACATCAGGCGCCCCTTTCGTCAATAAGCTGGGGATGTGAATCCAGATTTCTCCCATTTCAGACAGCAACGGAGGAGTGTCTCAACCCTTTTCTGGCGGCAACCGACGTCCGGACAATTGTGCTCGCTCGTTGAAGCGGAACAAAGCTATCCCTCTGCAAATCTCGGAAGAGAATTTAAAGTATCGGTCACTGGAGTCCTCGGAGTTAAGAATTTCCAATACAGATCTCCGTTCGGATATCGGGCGGTTTGTACCGAAAAGGGGAAGATTCACACCAAACCCTGGGGGAATATTAAATTTATAGAGTGAATGATGCGGATAATTTTCGACTATAGAGAGAATATAAATTCCAGTGCGCGAGAGGTGCGCGAGAATTTATGTGTGATACAAACTTAAATGGACTTCACTGACAGAGATTAAAATTTTTTTCCAGCGGATCGGTACCGAAACTTCTCCATAGACCAGGACGTTGTTTCGCTAACGAGCTGTACCGTATATCGACGCATGAGGGACGCGCACCAATTTTCTTAATCCTGTCGAAAGGAGGGATGCAATGTAAAAGACGGGATGGGAAAAACTCGAAGTAAGAGAAAAATTTAAAAGGTTCGGGATGCCTTGTTAATAGATGCCGCTCATCCCTTTTTCCCCAATATTTTTCCTCCATTAAAACGAAAAAGGCATGATATTTGCGTACGACTGGAGGTCGTTAAATCCTGAGATTGTTAAAAGAGAAAAACAGAAAAAACAAAAGCTTGAATTTTTCCCCCCTCTTTCCTACCAATATTTTTCAGGAAGAAATAATGGTATGTATATTTGCCTGCATTTGTGGGCATGCTCAGGTTTCCCTTCAAACTTCGAGCTAATCTTTCGCCTTTTACTAAAGATTACCGTGGAGGGGAACAACTGAATGGGCTTTTAGCCAATTTTTGGAATCCTGCCGAAAGGTGGGGTGTCATGTAAAGTACAGGATGCGTTCGCGCCGTAAGGAAGGCCGGGGGTTTCTCGCTATGACCCGCATCTTGTGGAACCGTTTCTCAAGACGGTGTATATTGAACTTCCACGATTGTATGAAATTCCATCGCACGCTGTTATTTCCTTTGGGTGACGAATTGGAAGATTTCGACTTATCGTAATTTTTACGTAAGTCTTTAAGGACGTAAATTTTTACGGCGAGTATGTTATTTCAAAATTTTCTAGTAGCCGGTAGTCTCTCGTACAAAGATATCAGTATGAAAATTCTTTATAATTGTTTGTCTCTTATACGTTTACACGATAAAACATTGAACACGTTTACACGATAATTATATACGTTTACACGATATTTATACGTTTACACGATAAAACATGATTTAGGTTAAATGTGACCCGTAACGGTCACCACAAAAATTTTACAGCCACAGTGTGTGTAATTTTCCCAACACCTAATTTCGTTAGCTTTGCGCAGAGGCAGTGTCATAGCCCGTGAGGTTCTACCGAGGCGTGACTATTGCTAGTTGAAAACTTTTCCCAATACCCCGCCATGACGACGTGAAATATCGTCGGCAGAGGCAATTTTTGGGAACCTCGGAAGGGGTTGTATTTAGAATGTCAGTTTCACTTGCACGTTGAATTCGCAAATGTTGTGTAAGAATAACGATGCTGTAAAATACATCTAGTATCGAATTTATTTCGGGCGGGTTGTGCAAATTCTCATAGCGGTTTTCAAAAATTTCTCTGCGGAAAGAGGTTCTACGAAATTCTTTCACCAAAAGAGATGCTTTAGATCGAAACTCTACCACACTTGAATAGATGACTGGGCATGCTTCAGGAAAAAATGAATCTCGTAAAGTAGACTCCATGAAGCTACGGAAGGAGGAGCAGCCCCGTATTAAAAAAGTGTCTCCCATTTGGACGCCAAAACTAGGTGGCGCGCGCGCCTGTACTTATGCCGCTATAACACGGAAACCATTAGCTTTAATATGGATTTTTCGTATTTTTGAAAAGAAATAAGTTTTTTTTAGTGCGTTTTTAATATGAATTTATTTATTCAACTTAACAATTGTTTATATTCGTTCAAAATGTTTACTCGAACTGCTTTTTTTACTGCTAAACTTCCTTAAAATTCTTAAGGGGGGGGATGACCTTTGCATGATCAAAATACACTGATTTTCTACCAAGCTTAATGTGTTGCCAAACAATTAATTTGTAATTAATTTAAACCAATTTTTAAAGGTGAAATTTACAAAGTTTATCAATTAGAAAAAAAAACAGAATTGTTGGGATATTATTAGAAATTGTTTTATGAAAAAAAATGTTTTATGAATAGTGAATCTTTAATCAATGAAATGTACATATTTTTTTTAAAAACTATAAGAGATATATATATTAAATTATTTGTATATATTTTATCCATAGGTTATAATTTTATCTACACCCAAAATAGTTACCATATTTCACATGAAAATACTTTTTCCAAGCAAATGTATTATAATGTGCAAAAGATAAAAATTTCTGCGAAAAAATACCTAAATTTAGGTAGAAACTGTATTTTCATGGTATTTTTGAACTTCTGGAGTGCCTGGTCCTGACGGATTTATCTCCAGTTTCACGATAAATTTCTTCAAGGTGACATGCGCAAGATGGGAGTTACAGTGTAACTCCAGTAACACTTCGAACATGAATTTCTATAACAGTATCAGTGACACTCGAGAATCGAGTTATTTCAGTGCTCAAGTAAAAAATTACTAGACAGTTATAAATAACGCGAGGGAGAAATTAGCAAGTTAATAAAAAATAGACAAAACTAGTAGTTAAGGGGAGAGAGAAAAAAAAAATAAAAAAAAAGTAAAAAAATAATATTAGTTAAAATAAATTTAATTAAGTAACAACATTAATATTACAGCTAAGTGAGTAGGGGAAAATTTTAAGTTAATAGAAAGAGGACGCGCTTTCCATGAAGCCCATAAAAGCAGACCTATTTAAGCAAACAGAACAGGAGGAGGGGACTAGCCAGAAGCTCCCCGAGCTGGGTTCGAACCCGGATCGGGGCAGAAGTAGTCACAAATAATTTTGAATACATTAAGCATTTTAGTTATGTCGTCGTCAGGCTTTCTAAGAGCCGCGGCAATGTTTCTGAGAAGCTGTAAGACATCAGAGATGGAGTAGGTTTGGGAAAATTCCCTTACAAGTTTTATGATTTCCGAAAAGTCGGAGAGGCCAGTGTTGTTAGTGGTGTGGTTATCGTTAGAAGGATTGGGTTGAACATTGTACTTAGAGATGGGTTTTTCTATGTCAATTTTTTTCCTAGGAGCGGTCCTAGCATAGACTAGTTCCGAAGCACTAGGAGTGTTATTTTGAGTTTCAGTAAGGGTCATTGAGTTGGTTTCAACATTAACCGCAGGGTTACTATTGTTAGTGGGGAGGGAATTTTTATTCCAAGCTGAAGTGCTAGGAATTGGGGCAGGAATGAATGTGTTGGTGTTTCTTTTGGAATTGCTGGAGTTGGTGTTAGTATTACTGTTTGAGTTATTAGTGTTGGAATCTTTTTTAGCTTTAGATATATTTTTAGGGTGTCTGGAACATTTTGAGTAGTTTGCAGTGTGGTTACCTCCACAATTAGCGCACCTAAAAAGCTGTGGATTTCCCTTAATGGGACAAATCCTAGCTTGATGTTTGTCGCCACATAAGAGGCATTTAGGAGTGAGATTACAAGTCGTGCTCGCATGCCCGAACCGCTGGCAGTTGTAGCATTGAGCCGTACCTGAATTTTTAAATGGTGTAATTCTGATTTTTAAATAATTGATACTAGTTAGATTGTTGAGATTGTCAATGTTGGGAGAAGGTTTAATAGAGATCATAAATAGAGGAAGAATAGTTTTCGTTTGTTTGTTAGTGAGGTACGCAATTTTAATTGGTACAATGCCTATGTTAGTGAGTGCGTCGTGTATGTCCTGTCTGTCAGTAGTGGCGGGCAGGCCCCTGATCAAAAATTTTCTTGGTCTCTCCGACCTAGGATCCATAATTCTGAAGGGAGTATTGTTACTGGTAAGGATTCCCTGAGCATTTTGGTAGCTAATAATGTCATTAAAAATTATGTGTATGAGAGAACCGGCCATTTCTGGCTCGGCTTCGGGACAGCTAGTTTTGATTAAGTTAATTAGGCTTTTATAGTTAGTTCCGGATTCAAAGTAGATGTGGTATTTAGGGGTGCGAGTAGGTTCGGCAGTTTCCTGCGTCTCCATGTCTACAGCTTCAGCAGAGGTATTACCTTCAGGAATTTCAGTACTGGCGGCGCTCGGCCGTTCAGAATTAATGGAGCTAATTTTAACATTAGGTTCTAGGGAAGGGTCAGAATCCTCTCTCTGGCGCTTAGTTGTTTTAGTTCTGGTGTTCAAAACACCTTCCTCGTTACGGAATAATTCCATGTTATAAGCAAGAAGATTAAAATTACAGCAAGTAATATTTGCTTCTACATAACTTCTAAAACTGTCAATAATCATAAAATTCTTTAACTCTAATTCTCTGGTTACCATAGTGAGCACTGAATAGACACGATCAAGAGTATCACTTACCGTGGGAGTCTCTGCAGCCGACGAGAGTCCGTTGCACACGTGGTTAGTAAAGTTCCTTATAATCTGTGAGAAATAAACTTCCGGGAGTCCATTGTCGATGATATCGAGGATTGCTTCACGCTTTTCGTTGAGTTCCGGGGTCATCAGATGACCTTCAGTAGTAGAGCTGCACTTTGCAGTATTAACGGCTTGTACTAGCTTCCTAGCAGCAGCCTGTTTCTTCTTTTGACCCTTTAATTCTGAACAAGAAATATTCGTTATGATATCAAGTTCATTTTTTTCGTTTTCATAAGTTCTCTTCTGTACAAGAAATGATGGATGTTACGAAGAACACGGAAACGAAGTGATTCTTCTTTTGTATCTTATTTTTCTTCACTGTGGTTGAAAATGTAAAATTATGAGAAACAAAGTATTATTTTTAGATAGAATATAAATGTTTTTAGAGTGAAAGAAACATGTTATGAAGGAAGTCTAATTAAAGAAACCTGTTATCTATATGTATTTCAAATACATTTTCAGAATGTTTATTGGAATTAAAGGACCAAATGTAAAGACATGGAAATATACAAAATCATTTTTATAACGGGCCAACTTACGAATAGCTCCATGCTCTTAAAGACCAATTACCAAGGAAGCACATATAAAGCACTTTTGAGAAATGTACATTGATATAACGTATACTTCTGCACACATTTACGTTATAACGACTCTTATTTCCTCATATTCTCTGTCACATTTTATATTTCATCTTTAAATAATTAGGTCTTTAACTAATTCATCTGTAAATAATTAAATATTTATCGCTGACGCTCCTCTCCGAAAGCGAAGGGAACAAGGCCTAATACATTGCTTAAAATTTACATTAAATACAAATGACGCAGACCTTATGATGTTGGCAGATGTCATCTGCTACTACATTATTAACAGTTTAATCGTTTTGACGTTTGCATGACCTCTAAGTCGTAGCCTTAGAGAAACGTAGCTTTTTATGCTACATTTAGATATTCGTTTCTATCGATTTAATGTTTGGTAAGAACGACCTGATCTAGGCTATTGCCAAACGAAACAGATATCTGCATGAAAGACATTTTTCTGAGTGTAGCCCTAATTCTCATTAAAGATAAAAATCTAAACCTTTAGCCGTTACTTATTTAACCTATTTGAAACTATTTTTTATTTCGACAACACCATCTATATATTTAAGTTGCTAAACCTATTCTTTGGGCAGTCCGGAAGAGAAAACTACTGCATCAATTTACTTCATTTTGGTCTTAACGAAAGATTTTAATCTACAGATGTGTCAAATTTGGTTTTCATAACCGCAATTTCTGTTAATTGGCGATAAATTACAATTAAAAATTGCTTTCTGCGCATGCTCAGTGACATGTTTAAATCTGGCTTTAGATACTCACGAAGCACGAGGCCGAGGAAATCATTAATTTGTTCCTGCGCATGCTCAGTGGCATGTTTAAATCTGGCTTTAGATACTCACTAAGCAGCAGGCCGCATAAACACGTTAATTTGTTTATTCCGAGGAATCTCTCTAGCTCTCTCTCTGCCATTTTTATTTTTAAGTTTTTTTGTGATATATATAGAATTAAACCTGACGTAAATTGTTTATTTCGCGCTGTTGAGTAACCCTATTTCTTTTTATTCGGTTCAATAGCAATTTTTTAAAGTGTATTTCTCTATTATTAATGTTATGACTTTCGACATTTGGAAATGATGTGTTGAGTATAATTTGCGTATTAGTACATTTATTTACTATCCAGATTTTTTGTTTTGACGGGTACCAACAAGTTCATTGGTAAATATGAAGAACATGATACGGTTTGCCACCAAGCGATCTTTGGCGCGAAAAGTTTGGCATGTTGGAGTTTCATTTTAGGGTTTGCTAGAAAGAGCACTATTAATTTTCATCACATGGTTCTTCAATTTATAATGCCACATTGGCGACATACCGTCACACGTTGGCGACTGTATGGTGACCCTATCATATACTCAATATTAACCACTTTGGTAACCAGTTCATTTTGCAAATAAGCTCTTAGGATGGTACAGTCATGCAGCTCTCTGATTTGAAACGAACCGTCCGTTTTCTTTGTAACACTAAATTGTTAGAATTCGCGATGCGAAAGAATACGTATTAAAAATTAATTCCTGTTGCATTAATCTTCTCCCCAATAAACGTCTCGCATCGATCGCAGCAGATATCCTCCAAACATCTGAATAATGATGATCAAGGTATGCCGAAGAGGGATTTTAATCATAGTTAATGGCAGAAAGAAGACGATCATATATCATTAACAAGCGATGGAATCTCGGTTAGGTGAGGTCATATATTCCAATTAGATGCATAATGCAAGCTATCATAAAAGAGGTGCTATACATTAAGCATTCGAATCGAAATTAATTGCGAATGCGAAGCGATGATGCAAAAAATAAATTCTGTAAAAAAAAAAACCGGGAAGACGGAATGATGCAGTAGGACTAAGAATAAAATGAAAAAGACCAACAACATGCAAATATATTTCTATACAGTAGATGCAGATGACGTATAGACCTATCATTTTAGAACAAATAATACCTCTGTTTCACTTAACCGATTTAGGACCGCTCCATGTTTCCTTTATTGGAAATGCACCAAACAGTTTTTTAACAGTTCTTAGAACATTAATTACACAAATAAGTTATTTCCATAAAATTAAATTTATTTTTACGAGAGTTACAAAATGTTGCGTTTTCGCAACATCAGTCCTAAGCGGTATAAAAATTTTAAAAATATAAAAAGGTAAAATTATAATTTTTTTTTAAAAATCTTTCAAGCATTTTGCATGAAGAGGTACATTACACTTATTACATACAGTAATTGTTTGACTTTTGCAGTGTTTACATTTTTTTTGTTTATTTTCACTATTTTTAGTAATTATATGGCCCATACGGTCTTTTCGAGTTTCGTTGAGAATTAGATTTTGAATTGAAGATGGTCTTCCAATATGTGGAGTTTCAGGTAAAATAGAATTCATCTGCATTTCTTCACGCCTTTTTATCAAAGATATGGCTCTCTCAAAGATATAGATCTCTGAAACTCTAATAAACTTATTTTAGAATTCATTACATCCATGTAGAGTATCCATTTTTCCCATACAATATGCTCCTTTTTCATACTATATTACTTACTTTTACATTTATTAGAAAAAAATGTCGATTTCACCTGCAATGTCTTTAGGTGATTCGACATTTTCACATAAAATATTATTATCAATAGCTTCTTCATCCGTCAAATCAACCGGATCTGGAGGGATAATGTCGAATTATGGTTCATCATTAGCTTCTGTTGAAGACGATTCTGAAATATCATCATCATCTAGCCCATGAAAATACTCCAATGTCTCTTCCAATGTCAAAAATCGCTTTTTTTTTAGAAACAAACATATCTGAAATGAAAAAAATTCCAATCTACTGCATAAAAACTAGGCAGCACTAATAATACACATTGGAATTAAGTTATACACATTGGACTGATGTTGCGTTTTCGCAACATTTTTAAAAATATGAATTAATTAACATAAAAACAAATATTATGCCTTGCTTGTTGAAGCCATTTTGTTCTTTAGTCTCTAATAAATTCGGAACAAGCATCAAATCGGAAATTTAACGTGCTGCTATCGAAGGTTATTATTTGATATCAGTCATTTTTTTCCCTTTCAAAACACCAGAAAATAATTTTTTGCAAGTACTAAAAGCGGGCAAATGTGGAAACACAAAATTTCTCCCCGTGAGTGATTCGCTGCGAGCAAACGTGTTTTTCTCACCCTGCGATGGCGGATGTTTCTTCCTCTCCGGAGGATTATATGGAGCTACAACAAGATGAAGGGCCACCAAACCCATTCTCTGCACCTACCACAACACCTGTTCCGGATGTCGATAAACTTTCTGAGAAGGATAAAGAAGTTCTTCAAGGACTAATCGAAAACTCAATCCCTCCCTTCCTCCATGAAAGCATCGAGAAAATCCATCCGATGGCCTACGAATTTTACAGAATCGGTAAGCATGGGAACCATATTAATGAGTACTACACTCAACTAACTAAAAACAATAACAATACTAACTTTCCATCTATTCTTAATCCTAGAAAGAAGACTAAAACTAACAATTCAGCTATTCCCGCTCAAAAGAAACCAGCAGCCTAGTCAGCGGCTAATAACGACCAGTTCATAATCCCTGCAGCCAGGTTAACGGCCAAAGCGCCAATCAACTTCGGTCATATCCCTCCGCCAACTACTACGTCAAATAGATATAGTGCGCTACCAGAAGCTAATTTAAACGCTCCAAGCACCAGTAATCCTCGGATTACTGTTGCAAATAGTAAAATTAAGCACTTAACTATAGTTAAAACCGAAAATTATAGAGAGATACTAGCCATTCTAGCCGGAGAGGGCGACAAAAGGAAATTCCATGCCAAAATTGGACCTGAATTCATTAGAATTGACCCAGCTACGGCAGAAGATCACATGCAAATTACGAAATGCCTAACTGAAAATAACATTAAAGGATTTATCCTCCCTCTGGGAGTTATTAGACCAATTAAAATAGTTATCAGAGGCCTCCCTAAAGAATTCACCCCCGAAGAAATTAAAGAAAAACTTGACGAAGTAGAATTCCCTGTAATAAAAGTTGCTCAATTGCAGCGTAAAGTTATGTCCAAACTCCCACTCTACCTTGTTCAACTCACCCCCACAGATAAAGCTAAAACAATATTTGAACTAACCTCCCTATTTTATATTAGAATCAGCGTGGAATATTATAAATCCCCTTTTAAATCTAATCAATGTTTTAAGTGCCAACATTTTCACCATCATAGCAAGAACTGTTATATGGATCCTAGGTGCGTGAAATGCGCAGGTGATCATCACACCCACGAATGCCCGGATGGCAAAAAAGCAGTCACAATCAAATGCTGCAGTTGCAATGGTGATCGCCCGGCCAACTACAGGGGTTGCCCAAAATTTACCCACAACATCATAGCTAAAAAACAAGCCGAAAAAGAAGCTAAAGTACTTGAACGTCAAGCTACCAAACTAGTTAATCCAAATTTAACTTTTGCTCAAATGGCTAGTGCCAACATCAATAATTCATTAAACCCAAACACCTCAAAAATTAATCAGGAAAATCCCCCAACTAATCAAACCTCCATGAAAAATCCCAATAACAGTTTTCTTCTCATCAAACAATATCAGGAAGTAACAGCCATAATTAATGAAATACTAGAAGATCTAGGTATTTCGGACTTCTCCGAAATTCTAACTAACCTCAGAGCCACCAGAGCTAATATTAAAAATTCTGTAACCGCTGAAGACAAATCTTTTAGCTTCTTCAACGGTTTGATCAATGCGTTCCCTAAAACTTGTTAATGGCCCCTTCTTCTCTCTCCGTTTTGGCATGGAACTCCAATGGTATCAGCGCTCGTATCCTTGAGTTCAAAGATTTTATACAAGAGCATAGTCCTGACATAATTCTTCTACAAGAGACACATCTCAGACCTGGGGATAACCTCCGCATTTTTAATTATACTACGTATAGAAATGACCACATTAATCCCTTACATTCCATGAGAGGCACTGCCATTCTAATCAAAAATTCCCTTCCGCACCACGAAATAATTCTCCCACCTCTTAAAGCCATTAATGCTACTGCGGTTAATGTTAAATTCCATAACCTCCCCCATTACACCATCATTTCAACTTACATCCCGCCAGGTTTTAAAAATGCTGACATTAAAAATGACCTTAATCTTCTCGACACTCTTAATATAAATACTCTTATCTTCGGAGACCTAAATGCACAACATAAACTCTGGAATTGTACTACACATAATTATTATGGTAACATTATTTATGACTTCACCAGTAAAACTAACTTTGACATTATAGCTCCTCCCCTCCCCACTCACTTTAGTAACAATAGCAGTAGCATCATTGACTTTGCACTCGTTAAGGGCTTCCCCCGCGATCTCACTATCAACACCCTTTGTGAACTCTCTTCTTATCATAACCCTGTTGAAATTAAAATACCACTTGACCGCAACCCCTTAATCATAAATTATACTAAACAAATTAACTGGAAAAAATTTACTAGTGATCTTGATAAAATCCCTTACATCTCCCCCATCGTCAATAATGTTAATGATCTTGAAAACCTTGTCACCAGTATCACAGCGGATATCAATAATTGTATTAAAACCAGAACCAAAATTATCCCTCCTAAAGTTAAAACTAATCAAGATCATCAACTCAAAATCTTAATTAATAATAAAAACAGAGCGCGCAAAAACTGGCAGATTAATAGAACTCCCCAAAACAAAACTAACATGAACAAAGCCCAGGAAGACCTTAAATATTACCTCAGAGACCAATCCAACAAAAACTGGCAAAATTATTTAGAATCTCTTGATACTACGGATAACTCCATTTGGCGAGCCGCAAAACGTTTCAAAAACCAATATCGTACCATTCCCACTTTAAAAGACCCTGAACTCAACTCGAAAGCCCTTACTGAAGCTGATAAATGTAATCTCATTGGCAAAAACTTCGCTAAAAACTTCACCCCCCAATCCTATCATTAACTCAAGCACAGAAAACATTGTCAATAATAGTTTAAACCTCTTCCTTAATACTCCTCATGAAAGCCCTACTCCTTACATTGTCCCAAATGACGTCCGTGAAATCATTAAAAAACTTCCTAAACGTAAATCCCCTGGAGAGGACAATATCAACAACACAGTTCTCAAAAATCTCCCCTATAGATACATTTTCAAAATTACTATCGTCATTATCTCTGTTTTCAAATTTGAACACTTTCCACATAGCTGGAAAAAATCTATCATAGTCCCCATTCTTAAACCGAACAAACCACCCTCTTCCCCCACTAGTTATCGGCCCATTAGTCTTCTTAATTCCATCAGCAAAATTACAGAAAAATTTATTGCTAAATACATTAACGAACACCTCGAAAATAATCATATCCTCATCCCTTACCAATTCGGCTTTAGAAAATCCCTTTCTGCCCCTCATCAAGTCTACCGCCTCACCGAACACTTAACTAAAGCAAAGAAAAATAAACATTCCACTGCTGCCCTGTTCCTTGATGTTGCACTTGCTTTCGATAAAGTTTGGATTGACGGATTAATTCATAAACTTATTAATTATAACTTTCCCCCTCAAATCATCAAAATTTTAATTTCTTATCTCAACAATCGCACCTTCAAAGTCAGAATTAACGGTCAACTTTCTGAAAAATTCCAAGTTCATAGTGGCTTACCACAAGGCAGCGTTCTGGCACCAATTCTCTTTAACATTTTCGTTAACGATATTTCCCAACACACTAATGTAAATTTAGCTATCTTCGCTGATGACACAGCCCTGTACTCCACTTGCAAAAATTTTAAATATGCCGTTAAAAATGTTAATAAACATATGACCACCATTCAACTCTGGCTAGACAAATGGAGAATTAAAATTAACTCTGAAAAATGTGTAGCTGTACTTTTCACTTCTAAACGTAAAAAGACCTTTCAAAATCACCAAATTCAAATAGGCAATACAAAAATCCCCTGGTCTGACACTGTTAGATACCTCGACGTTATTCTTGACAAAAATATCACTTGGAAACAACATATTACACATATTAGGGACAAGTTTCGAGCAGCTCGCAGGTTAATCTACCCCTTAATTTCTCGAAACAGCAAATTAAGTATTAGTAACAAATTGCTCTTGTATAATTCTTACCTTCGACCTATTATTACGTATGGTGGGCCAGCATGGTCATACTGTGCAAAAACGCACATTAAAAAATTAGCTACCGCTCAAAGCAGCACCATTAGGTAAATCGTTAACGCCCCTTGGTACTTTAGAAATGCTGACATCTATAGGGAGATTGGACTCCAAGCTATTCGAAATTATCTTCAAAAATTAGCTCTTAATTTTCACAAGTCTATTGACAATGATTTATTACTAGAATTTGCAAATTATGATCATGCTGATCCCCAAAACAGGAAAAGGCCTAGAGCCATCCTTTCTCTTTTTTAATTTGTCCCTTGTCTGCTTCTCTTAAAAAATGAAAAATAATACTTAGCTTTGCTAAGGCAAAAAAAATAATAAATACTTCAAAACAAAATAAATATTATGTGTTGCTATCTTTAAACTTCCTCCTCTTCATATTTTTACTGTAGCTAAGCCATTTTCTCTCAAATTTCCGGGAAGATTTCTACAGTATCATATTACTTTCCTACTGTCTTGCCCGATGCTGGATCACTTCGGTGATTCCTGCTGAAGGCATTGAACTCGAAGATCCTGAGCGCTCCAATCACTTTTCTTCTCTCTCTACTTTCTGTCCAATCATGGTTCCCCGCTGGTTATTTTCTGAAAGCCTGCACGAGGGCGTGGCCCAGGTAGTGCAGTTAGACCAATTTTCCTATGGTCCTATGGAACAAAAAATTAATTATCATCAATTAAAGTATAGTAGAGATGCCAAAAACGAGTATTCTCCAGTAACAGGTACAACCGATCCAGATCCAAAAAAAATACCTGTTACAAAATACCTGTTACTCTAACTTCATCTTCTAGTTTCATTCCCGTGATCCCGTCACCCTCTCTCCCCTCCATACTCATTTACCGAGGTCTATACCCCGTACCTGATAACTCTTCGCCTAGTGCCTAGTCTGCTATGAAATGGTGGGCGGAACAAAAATTTAATTACCCGTCTCTTAGCCAATTGCCAAAAAAGAAGCTTTGTGCCCTCGAAACTTCTGTCCTTTGCGAGAGAATATTTTTCTAGTCTGGTTAAATAATATCCGATCGCCGTTCTTGGTTAGATGGCGAAAAAGTCATCAACTTTTATTTTTAAACACGAACGCTCAATTTTGCTTATAAAAGGCTTCGAAATTTGGCAATTATCATTAGAAATTAACTACCAATCTTTTTATTACTTACTGTCATTATTTTTCATTGTTTTATTTATTGATAGTTATTAAGCTATTTTGTATTCATAAAAAAATAGAAACTAATAGACCAATTCTGTGGTGATTGACCGTCTATCGTGAGCATTTATTTTAAGATTAAAAATAAATAAAGAAAATAAGCAAATAAGTAACGAAACCAAAAATTTAAGTGTAACAACTTTTTTAAAGATTAATGTAATATTTTTACAAATGCCATGTACATTTTAACAATAATGCGTAATAATTAATGTAATGCGTTTATATTTAAATACCTATTCAGTTTTGTTATTTCATTTGGATACAAAAAGTTAGTATTACTATTAAGGTAGCTGTTAATACTGTTAATTTTTAGAACATTAAATAATATTCTATTTTTTTGTTTAATAAAACTTTATTAAATAGATCTTCTGTAATATTAATATAATTGTATTAGGTACAGTTTATTTCATATTTACATAAAGGGATAATTAATATTTATGTGCAAACTACAATTGTTCAGTTGATTATTTATAAAATCTGTATACTTATTGTACAATAAATACATTTATACGAAGTTGTTTTTTCTAAAAAATATTTATGTTTTCCTAATGATAATCTTGTTTAATATAAAATAATTTTTTTTTCATAAAACGTTGTTTTTATTATCATCAACAATTTAATTCACAAAATCCTGACAAGTGAGCAGATACAATTATTTCACCTGTCATAAAACACAAAAATGATTACCAATAATATAATGAATAATCAGTGAATTTTATAAAATCTATATACATATTGTACAATAAATACAAATATACTAAGTTGTTTTTTCTAAAAAATATTTTTGCTAATGATAATCTTGTTTACTATAAAATAAATTTTTTTTCATGAGACGTTGTTTTTATTATAATCAACAATTTAATTCACAAAATCCTGACAAGTGAGCAGATACAATTTTTTCACCTGTCATAAAACACATAAATGATTACCAATAATATAATGAATAATCAGTGAATTTTATAAAATATGTATACCTATTGTACAATAAATACATACATACCAAGTTGTTTTTTCTATAAAATATTTGTTTTGCTAATGATAATCTTGTTTACTATAAAATAAATTTTTTTTCACGAGACGTTGTTATTATTATAATCAACAATTTAATTCGCAAAATTCTGACAAGTGAGCAGATACAATTTTTTCACCTGTCATAAAACACATAAATAATTACGAATATTATAATGAATAATCAGTGAATTTTATCAACAACATTAACCCAAAAATGTTATTTTATTTCAAAACCAATGAAAGTAAATATTTTTATAAAGGTATTTGGGTGTATTAGTATTTAATAATAGTCATGAATTAAAATGAAGAAGAAAGTAAGAATATATCCAACGAAATTCAGATCAACTGTCAATTTTATTGGAAAATAATGGTTATAAACGAACGTGAAAATGTTTAGGTAAGCGAATATTTCCCAGTAAACAGGAAGTGGGGAAGGTCACAAGACAAGTAGAAATACTCGTCTATTTGTTTTGTATGCCCCCGACCATGAAGCTACAGAAGGAGGAGCAGCTCAGTGTTAAAAATGTGTCTCCCTTTTTGTCGCCGCCACTAGAGGGCGCTCGCGTGCACTGGCGGGCGGCTTAGACACGGACAACCATACGCTCGAAAACAAGTTGTTTTATTTTAGTGCGTATTTAATAAGAATTTATTTATTAATTTAACAATTGCTTATTTTCATTCAAAATCTTTATTTCAAGTGTTTTTTTTTGCTGCAATTCAATAAAATTCTTAAAGGAAATGAGTAAATAAACTTTTTCAGAATAATTGTGTATTGGTTTCAGAATAAATTAGTTGAGAATTTTGTAATAATTTAATAATTAAGGAAATGAAATTACAGAAAAGAATTGTGAAGAAAGTTTTTTATCATTGTTCATAATCTCTTATGGAAAAAAAAATGTGAGAAATAATACTGATTAACCAAAACGCACACACACACATAGTAGAAAAGCAACATTTTCTATCAATCACAAATAAATTCTTATCAGGACTAATAAAATAGGAAGTCAGTATTTAATCAGATAATACTTTAAAATATCTTCCTTTGGAAAAAAAATCAGTCAAAGCATCTCAGATTGCACTTTTTAAAACCGGAGGTATAATCGTCAAGTTGGTAAATTACTGAATACAAATTTTTTCAGCGAATTAAGAAGAAAAAAACAAATAACTTTGACAAGGACAAATCAGCAATATTTTTGAATTTTCACTAAGTACGCATTTTATTGCATAAGCAGATTTTGTACGCAGATTTTGTATGAGCATTTATAGTAACAACATTGCTTATCACACAATGAAAACTTATTTACTTAAGAGGTGTGGTCACTTTTACGTACCTTTAAAAGTATCATTTTTAGACCTATGTTCGATTGTATGTACTACTCATGATTTAAGCTTGATTATAAGAAATTTTTTGAGTAACTCCCTATAATATTGTATATTATAGATGCAATTTTTCAAGGTAATTAATAAAAATGACTTTTTACGCATAAAAAATGAATTTTTTTTTTTAAATCGAGCATTTTGCAGTCAACTACTGTGCGCATTCTGTCAAAATAAATTATTAAGGTACATTAATAATTTTTTACTATATGTGATTACAATACTTCAGGCAACAATATCCAGCAACATTATTCTAAAATATATTAAAATCTTTTAGTACGTGCTATTTTTAATTAGAAATTTCAAAAATGACTGAGTAAAAGCTTATAAAAAATTCTTTAAAATTTAAAATATATTAAGGTTAAAAAATTTTGATAGATTTTGTTGTCTAAAGTGTTGTAATCACATATAGTAAGCAATTATTAATGTAACTTAATAATTTATTTTGATAGAATGCGCACAGTAGTTGACTGCAAAATGCTCGATTTAAAAAAATATTCACTTTTTATGCATAAAAAATCATTTTATTTTTTTTATTAATTACCTTGAAATATAGCATATTTAATAAACAGTATTATAGGCAGTTACTCAAAAAATTTCTTGTAAATCAAGCAAAAATCATGAGTAATACATACAATCCAGCATAGGTCCAAAAATGATACTTTTAAAGGTACTTAAAAGTGACCACTCCCCTTAAGGGAAGTGGTCACTTTTACGTAATTTAACTAACTTACGTAATTTAACTAACTTAATAGTGATTAAATTCAATATTATGGTTCCAGCATTGTCAGGAATTACCTTCAAGTTGGTAAATTATCGATTACAAATATTTTCAGCAAATTAAAAAGAAAAAACCCCAAATAACATTGATATGGACAAATCAGCTATATTTTCGCATTTTCACAAAGTATGGGTTTCATTGTAATCACAGTAAAAAGATAGGAAAATATTAATTTTTTTTTTAAAATTATACTCAACAGATTTTGCATAAGCATTTATAGTAACAACATTCTTTATCATACAATGAAAACTTATTTACTTATCAACTAACTTAATAGTGATAAAATTCAATATTAAGAAAAGTTAACTGGAAATATTTTATTTCTGTGCACAATTTAAAAAAAAAATGATGGCTTTAGTTAAGACGTGTAGCTCAATTTGCCATAACCACAAAATATATTGAATATAAGAAAAGTATTTCATAATTATAAAGAACTGAAATTAACAACATACACTATTAATACATTATTTTAAAATAAAAATTAAATGTGTGATATACAATTTACTATAGATAAATTTATATACGTAAGTATCGTACATCTTTTATTGATGAGCGATTTCCTTTAGAGCAATAGTATGAGTAATTATTTACATCTTTTACATACAATAGAGCTTTGTGAACACGTGATGATTATTTTTGATGGGATATAGGGATGATTGAAAAATAAAACACGCTTATTTCCAGCAGAACTTAAGATGTCTTAACTTTGCGTTCACTTAAAACACAGCAGCTGTACTTTTCTCTCATTATTATACATCTTATATTAACACAAAACAATAATAATGTTCTTACCTTAGGAGCAGCAAATATACTAGGATTTCTCTGTCCAGTTTCTTTATTTCTTTTTAAGGCTGATCTATAGCCAGTAGAACAACCCGGAGCAAAACACGTGTTTGGCATATTTCTGCACACAGAATAAATTTTAAAATTTATAAAACAACTTTCACCACCACACCGTATAACTCAATGTGAAATAGTCACTTCGCTTGCATGTCGCGCCCTCTACCGGTGAGCAACAACAATCGGTTCATTTTTCGAAAAATTCCCCATTGAAGCTTAAGCTCCTTCTGTAGCTTCATGCCCCCGACGGCCATTCCTACGTACCACGCAGAAATATAAATTATAAACGAGCGTGGAAATACTCGTTTAGGCAAGGGAGTATTTTCTGGTAACAGGTACGGAAAAATACTCGTTTACTTATTTCGTCCCCGCCCAGGCAAGGGAGTATTTTCTGGTAACAGGTACAGAAAAATACTCGTTTACTTATTTCGTCCCCGCCCAGGCAAGGGAGTATTTTCTGGTAACAGGTACGGAAAAATACTCGTATACTTATTTCGTCCCCGCTCCCCGCCTGGCGGACCTATTCTATTCGCCTGGCGGGAGTATTCTATCGTTTGACACGTACGCCGTACCTGTTACATTTGAAAATCGGTAACAGGTCCAAAGTTCAGTTAACACATACCTGTTTCAAAGTAACAGGTCCAGTATTTCCGATCCATCCCTAAAGTATAGTAGAGAATAAAATAAAAATGTTACTTCAGACGTACAAAACTTAGAACATGCCTTTAAAAAATCCAGAAATTAATGTTGCGTTTTCGCAACGCCAGTCTTAAATGGGTTAATGATGTAAGTACGTTTATGTGTATCTACTTCAGGGAAATGCATTTGAATGCAATTGGTCTTTTAACGTGGGATTACGTTCCTCAATAACGGTCCTTCGGAGAGAGAGAAAAATTGTCCTGCGTCGCGAGTTATAATTTTGGCAGCGCACCAAACCCAGTAGCAGTAAACAGAAAAGTACCAAAATGCGTAAAATAAATAAATAAATAATAAAATAAATATAAAAAATTAAAAAATAATAAAAAAATGAGGTAAGCAAACTATAAGTAATCCTACGTTAATAACCCGCGGTAGTTTCGTTAGAGAAGACATGAATTTTTTTTTTTTCACTTTATTATCAATCTTTTGCATTATTCCGCCGTTTCTCTATTTCCCTGCTGTATCTTTTACCTTCGATAATGCTGTCGTGTACAAACCCTATTGGATACCCGCACCTCAGTATTTACCTATGATGAAAATGTGTCTAATATTTACAGCTGCATAAATGCTGATAATCCAATAAAAATGGTATTTTCAGATAGCCTGACCTTTTCTGCACGTTGAAACAAGATTCATTTTATAAATTTCGCCCACCAAAGGATTTTAGGGGCGTTTCAAACACTCTAGACAACATATTATTCCCCGAATAATTTAAATTTTTAAATATTATTTGTTTTTTTTTTTAAACGAAAAATGCCCCAAGGTGTAAAATTTTTTTCACTGTTACGAAGTACAGTTAAAAGAAAAAAACTTTCAGATAGTCTCTTCTGACGAAACTACAGCGGGTTATTAACGTAGGGTTGCTTATTGTTGCTTACCTCTTTTGTATGTATATATGTATGTATGTGTTATGTATATGTGTATCTATATATACACTCTTAGACAAAAAAAAAAATGACGCACCAAGAAGGGGTAATGCAAATTGGACACAAATTGATATGCATACAGGTTTCGACGGAAAAAGCAAAATTTTTAAGTTTGGCGGCCAATGAATGAACATGTGAAGCTTCAGCGCATCTTAACTGCGCAACTGGCAGGATATTAAAGAGGAGAAATTTCGATTCCAGGTCATAAATTCTTTGCGAATTCCATTCCGTGTACTCAGGTAGACAGTAACTATGCCTCGCATACAGGTGCGCGAACAATATGTGTAGATGTCAGGATTTGAGAGAGGACGTGTACTTGGGCTGAAAGAAGCCGGTTGGTTTAATCTGCTAATCGCTCGATATTTTGGATAGGAGCGATGCCACTATTAGACGATGTTGGCAGGAATGGGTGAACCATCGCCGAATGCAGCTTCAAGAAGGAATCGGTCGGCCTCGAGAAACGACAAAACGTGAGGACCGAGCAATCGCCAGAGCTGCACTCACAGCCCCAGATTCATCATTATCATCGATCGCACGTGCAACTGGTGCTTCAGTGATCGCAAGGACCATTCATAGGCGGCTCAGAGAAAGGAGGCTGAGCTCACTGCTCCCCTTTCGCCGACTACCACTGATCTCTGCACACCGACAAGCCCGTTTGCAGTGGTGTCGGGTACATTCGAGTTCGAATGTCACTGACTGGAGTAGAAGTGTCTTCAGTGATGAGTCCTGCTTCAAATTGAGCCCCGATGACCAGTGAATACATGTCTGGAGACGCCCCGGACAGCTGTGGGATACCAACCTGACTATCTTCCGCCATACGGGCTGACAACCAGAAGTGATGGTTTGGGGTACCATTTTATTTCATAACAGGACCCCGTTGGTTGTCATCCGCGGCACCCTTATAGCACAATGGTACGATGACGATATTCTACACCCCGTTGTGTTGTCCTTCATACCACTTCATCCTGGGATTACATTTCAGCAAGATAATGCCCGTCCGCACGCGGCGAGACTTTCTACTGCTTGTCTTCGTGCTTGCCCAACGCTACCTTGGCCAACAAGGTAGCCGGATTTTCCCCCCATTGAGCACTTTTGGAGCATTACGGGCAGGGCCCTCCAACCAGCTCAGGATTTCGACGATCCAACGCGCCAATTGGACAGAATTTGTCACGATGTCCTGCTGGAGGACCTCCGCCAACTCTATCAATCAATGGCAAGCCGAATAACTGCTTGCATAAGGGCCAGAGGTAGACCAACGCGTTATTGATTTTTTCCCTTTGTGAAGCCCTTTCTCGTGAATAAATCATCCAATGATTCTCAAATTGTAATAATTTGTTTTTCTGTGTATGTACATCACACCTATCGATTTTCGTACCATTCGGATAACCAGAGCCCGACTTTGACCAATGGGGCCCTGGACAAAGCAGACTTTGGGGGCCCCCTCCAAGGACAGATACAGAGGGGAGTACATGCCCCCTCCGGACCAGATTTCCACATGATCATGTGGGACATTCACCCAGGTTCCCCATAAGCTGGGACCGGAAATTCAAAAAATGTTCAACCAACAAGTCAAAAATTTGAAAAATAAGTTGTAAGCAGCAAATGAATAGCAAAAAATTGCAATACAACACCCAAGCGTATATATATATATATATATATATATATATATATATATATATATATATATATATATATATATATATATATATATATATATATATATATATATATATATATATATATATATATATATATATATATATATATATATATATATATATGTGTGTGTGTGTGTGTGTGTGTCTAAGTAAGTGTAACAATAACGCCCAACCATTATTAATTGATACTTTCTAAATTCCTCTCAATAAAGTAAAGCCCCTTTTTCCGAATTGGATCGAGCAATAAATGAATTAACTTCTTAGTTTGTCACTCGCAGTAAAGTTGTTTTTAACCGCATGTGTCAACATCACGAGGGCTTAGTTCCGGGGGCAAAAATCTGGTGATGTTGAATCATACATCGACGTGTTCGATTCTGGCCAATTGTAGGTGTTTTGCTCTCCTGGCGCCTCCACGCTATATAAAGGCCTGCAGAGAATTTCGCGGGCTTTTCCTGTCTGTTTGCTTTGCCTTCTACTGGTGGCGTCTTGCTCTGCTTTTGTTTTGTCGCGTGTCTCTTTCCAAACTCAACATACAGGCCGTTGCTGTACGCGTCCTGCCATCGGGATTCTTGGAATTAATACTTCTTGCCTCGCACCTTGTCCAGTCATGATGGTGGCTTAAATAACATTTGGCATTAAATTCTTCACAGTAAGTCTTGTTCCATTGCAGGCCCAGATTTCCGCATGGGCAAGTGGGGCACTTGCCCAGGGCCCCCAAAATTATGGGGCCCCCTAATTTAGTATAAAGTTGCACATAGTTTTGAGAATTTGTTTTTTGGTTAATATAGTAAAGGGGTGCAGTGGCGGATACAGAAAAAAATCCTGGGTGGAGCACAGTGCACCCACTATAGTGAAAGCATGCTTACGTCCATAAGCGTTTCTGGTTTAATTTTTTTTTTTTTTGGGGGGGGGAGAGTTGTAATAACTCCAGACTGTGATTTATTTTGAATTTAAAAAGAAAATTTCATGAATTTATTTATTAACATAAAAATGTAAATTAATTAATTAACACTTCTTATTAATATTCATCATTTTCTTCAAATTTTTGACTTGTCAGTCGAAATTTTTTTTGAATTTCTGGTCTCGATTTAAGGGAGGCCTGGGTGAGTGTCCCACATGTTCATGTGGAAATCTGGTCCTGAGGAGGGGGGGACATGCCCCCCTCTGGATCAGTCCTTGAAGGGGGCCCCCAAAGTCTGCTTTGCCCAGGGCCCCATTGTGTCAAAGTCGGGCCCTGTTCCATTGCACAGTATAGGTGGATTAAGATTTCTTAGATGCATTGTAGGTGCACCAATTTTCAGCTGCAGAATGTGTGAAGGTACTCCAGATAACTCCAATGAGTTTAAAAACTCAGTTGGGTAGTCGACTGCTTGATCTTTATCACACACAGTGTCTACCGATTTTTAAACATGAAAAATTGTAAATTTGAACCCCCAAAAGTATTTAAAATCGTAAAAAGCAATGAAAAACAGGGGAGCACATCTATTTTATTGGAGGTCATAAACACGATAAATAATGACAAACCCGCACAAAAACATTTAAACAAAAATCTTTATTTTGGTAAACTAATAAACTTTATAAAGTTAATAATAATTATTAAATTTTAAACTAAAATTTAATAAAAAAGTTAATTAATGAATTTTAAAAGTGTATTACTAATAGTTTTACCAGTTAATTACTTATCAATTTACATTAAGATTCATAAAAAACTTTAAAACAATTTCTTTCGGCAGTAATACACAAAAACATTTTGCAAACTGTACCACTAATGTAAAAATAACCTGTAATGTAAAAATGTCAAATTATGGAATAATTCTTAACCAAAATCAATTAAAAAACTAAACACAGTATAAATAACATATAAAAAAAAGCATGTGAAATTTTATACGCATGAATAAAAAGAAAACCCAATATAAAAAATATAAATTTATAATTAAAGTCTTCAGAATTCAGCATGAACTCTGTTCTGAAGCAAATACAAAATAAACAAATATTTCACTGGTCTTCAAAAATATCCCATAACAACACAATTTCCCTAGCAAATACAAAATAAACCAAAAGTGAACAATAATTGGTGTATAATAAATAGTTTTTTATTTGGGGCTGTTTTTATAAGGAAAGGAATCACGAATCGGGGAAAATTTTCAT
This sequence comes from Dolomedes plantarius, assembly GCA_907164885.2. Lineage (NCBI taxonomy): Eukaryota > Metazoa > Arthropoda > Arachnida > Araneae > Dolomedidae > Dolomedes > Dolomedes plantarius. Next base: position 86,739,275 of record OU015499.1, on the reverse strand, counting down.
ATTGAAACATAAAATTGCATGTATTATTTTTGCTTTTAAAAATTTTCTCTTAGATTGTAGGTAATTTAGAAGATAACTGTCATATGTATCATGTGTGAGGGCTTTAAGATTTTCTGCAGAGAGATAGGTGTTTTAGGTAAATTTCATTAAAAATTACTTCAAATTGACCAATTTATAAAAAAAGTATGCTATTTACAGGTAAGTTTTTGTCTCTTTTATTTAATTTTTAAGTCCTATTTTACCATAAAAGATGAAAAAAACCTTTAATTTTTTTTAAAAAATTGACTCCGAACGTAGACAGTCACCTTAATTCCTACTTGAGAATGATAATAAAAAATGATGAAAGAATAAACTGTACCCCCCCCCCCCCCCCTATTGAGATATTTAAAGTAATAAATTCTGTTTGAACAATTAATTTCTGAACAATTGGAAAATTAACTAAACGCAAAATAGAAAAGTAAATAAAACATAATTATATTTCACTGGCCTTCAAAAATATCCAATAATAACACAATTTGCTTAGAAAATACAAAATAAACAAAAAAAGAACAATAATTGGTGTATAATAAATAGTTTTTTATTTGGGGCTGTTTTTATAAGGAAAGGAATGACGAATCAGGGAAAATGTTCATATTGAAACACAATTTTGTTTTAACAATTAATTTCTGAACAATTAAAAAATGAACTAAATGGAAAAGTAAAAAACATAATTATATTTCACTGGCCTTCAAAAATATCCAATAATATCACAATTTCCTTAGCAAATACAAAATAAACAAATATTTCACTGGTTTTCAAAAATATCTAATAACAACACAATTTCCTTTACCCCAGTCAAAATAGACCCAATTTTGACGAATGTCTAAAAAAAATATGAAAGTTTTGAAAATTGGTGGAGATGTTTGTTTAGGCATACTGTTGAACATACTAAAAGTCCCCACGGATCAGACGAGCTTTCGCCGCCATCTTGGAAAATGTGTAGACTTTTTTGGTTTTTTGCAAGTAACTTCAGAAATATGGATTTTATGTAAAAAAATTGAATGCAAAAATTGAAGAGCATTTAATTATGAACAAAAACATTACTTACATTTTTTTTATAAGTCTAACACGAACAAAGATAATTGACTTTGAAAATAGCGAACAATCACGCGTAGGACGAGGATGCGCGGGTCATCCCCATCGCGATGGGGGAATGTCCCAAAAGTCTTTCATACTCACGTGTGTCAAACTTCTGCATATCAAAGCTCGAGATAAAGTTGCAGCAACATACAATCCATTGTTATCAGGTTGTATTGTGAGACTTGGTGGATTCTATCTTTTTATGTCATACATAGGCTGTATTGGGTACATAATGGTTGGAAGTGGGTAAAAATAAATACTCAATTTCATGCATACAACTACGTCAGTAGAAAAAACGTTGCCTGGCCGTACACACGCTAGAAAGTCCTAGCCTGTTTATTTACCCAAACAGCTTTAGCAAAAATAAATTTTGACGCCATGGATATATCTGATTTCAAAAGCAATAATCTCCATGAGTTCTTTAGAGATTTTGCTACTGAACTACTATCGCTAGAAACCATAAACGGACATACTCATATCTGAGGCATCGAGATTAAAATTAGGAAGACTTTGAAGCAATTGAAAGAGAATGGCCCAACTGCATCCCTCTGGGTTCAGTACTTTGAAATGGTAAAGCTTGATCACCGTCAATTGTAATGTGAAAGTAAACGGTTTTAATACATTAGTAAAGCCGTTGTTGCTTTTCCAGAGGATAGAGATTCTTAAACAAAACGACGAGCATTTTATTTAGAATATGAGTTAGCTCTTTTTTTGTTTGCTCTGTTTAATGAAGCTGGCATGCGAGAGACAACGACATTGGCTATTTGAATTTCCAAACAAAGACCTTAACCTCCTGAACTGCGTCAACATTGTGGACAGTGGTTTTCTCCTATACCGTGTCAAATGGGGAACACAACTTTTTCGGATGTTCGCACAAATTAAGTTAACTATATAAAAAAATCATTATGTTGCCAGCTGTATAGTCGTTTTTAATGGCTGATTCAACACCAATAACAGTACAAAAAATGGAAGAAAATCTACGGTCTATTGTGATAAAATCTGTAGACATAAGTTTTGACGGAAACATGCGAGTTACTGTTCAACAATAACAGTTCCTTTCAAATGAAAACAACAAGAGCAAACTGATCAGTATTCTATCAGCTGAGCTGGAAAACAGTGGGATTCGATACCGACAATGCAATGACGAAGCCGACATTCTCATTGTAAATACTGCAATCAATGAAGCATGTTCTGGTAACAACATCGTTGTAATCATCGGTGAAGATGTTGACCACCTGGTTCTATTAACAGCTCTCACTCCTACAGAAAAGACATATTCCTTGTTAAAACATGCAAAGGGAAAGCAAATAAAAAAATACATTCGTCAAATTAAATACAATCATCGGGACGTACCAAAGTATCCTTTTTCTCCATGCGTTCAGTGGATGCGATACTACTTCTGCAGAATTCAACAAAGGAAAGAAAAATTGTGTAAAAATGTTCCAAAGTAAAGATATGGAACACAACGTGACAGTAGTTAATAAATACAACTCATCGCATAATGATGTTGCTTAAGCAGGAGAATGCTTTTTTTCTGATCTGGTATGGAGCACATTCCAGTGAAAAGTCCCTAAATAAGTTTAGGTACAAATGCTTCACAAAATTTGTCACTAAAATAAAACCATATATTTGGTCTCTTCCCTCAACTGAAGAGGCAGACATGCGACATTCCTTTCGGATGTATCACTAAGTGCAAAAGTGGTTTGGGAATGAGTAGAATAGTGAAGTGTGGGCTGGAAATGTCAAAAGAAAACCCTCGTGCCCATCACAACTATGGATGCAGTGGCTCCCGTTTCAGTTTTAAGCATGGTGTTTCACAACTGTAAGATTGACTGGGGAGAAATATGCGTGTGTCGGAAAGCAAGCATCAACTGCACAACGGCCTACAATAACTGCAATGGGGTATGTCACAATGAGATACCCCATTGCAGTTATTGCACTGTAGACCATGAGGATCCAATAAAAGGAATTGATGAATGAGGTGGCGCTATCTGACCCATAGACGATCTTTTCAAGACTGTCGACGTGAACAATCCCGTACCGAAAAAAGCACGACAACCATGAAGTAGGTACGCTTAAAAAATTATATACAATGAAAATATGGTAGTGAATAAATCCAAGTTCATTGCATTCGTTCATAAAATTAAAAATGATCAATTATCTACATACCAAAAAACATTTGTCTATTTTCTTGTGTTTAAAGATTGCCCAAATGAGGGAGAGGAGAGAATTCAAAGGAAAGCACCTGCAATGAGACTTGGACGCTACATTCATAATGAACCCGCATTTAATAGTCAATATTTTGGTTCGTGTTAGGGTTACGACAAAATGTATTTAATATTTTTGTACACAATTTAATGTTCTTTAATTTTTGCATAAAACTTTTTTTACATAAAGTTAATATTTCCCAAATTATATGCAAAAACACAAAAAAAGGTCTTCAAAATCTTTAATCAACTCATGGAGATTCCTGCTTTAGAAATCAGATATGTCCATGGCGTCAAAAATTAGTTTTGCTAAAGCTGTTTGGTAAATAAATGAGCTAGGATTTTTCTAGCGTATGCATGGCCAGGCAACATTTTTTTTACTGACGTAGTTGCATACATCAAATTTAGTATATATTTTTACCCACTTCCAGCCATTATGTATCCAATGCAGCCTAAGTATGGCATAAAAAGATAGAATCCACCAAGCCTCACGATAAAACCTGATATCAATGGATTGGATGTTGCTGCAACTTTATCTCGAGCTTTGATATCCAGAGGTTTGACACACGTTAGTGTGCATGACTTTTGGGGCACATGCGCGGGTCATCCCCCCCCCCCCCCCCATCTCGATAGGGAGGACCCGCGCATCCGCATCCTACGCGTGATTGTTCGCTATTTTCAAAGTCAATTATCTTTGTTCGTGTTAGACTTATAAAAAAAAGTAAATAACGTTTTTGTTCATAATGCTCTTCAATTCTTGTATTCAATTTTTTTACATAAAATCCATATTTCTGAAGTTACTTGCAAAAAACCAAAAAAGTCTACACATTTTCCAAGATGGCGGCGAAAGATCAAGTCTGATCGGTGGGGACTTTTAGTATGTTCAACACATGAAGCTACAGAACGAGCGTAAGCTTCAATGGGGAATTTTTCGAAAAATGAACCGATTGTTGTCGCTCACCGGTAGAGGGCGTGACATGCAAGCGAAGTGACTATTTTACATTGAGTTATACGGCGTGGTGGTGAAAGTTGTTTTATAAATTTTAAAATTTATTCTGTGTGCAGAAATATGCCAAACACGTGTTTTGCTCCGGGTTGTTCTACTGGCTATACATCAGCCTTAAAAAAGAAATAAAGAAACTGGACAGAGAAATCCTAGTATATTTGCTGCTCCTAAGGTAAGAACATTATTATTGTTTTGTGTTAATCATGAAGCTACAGAGCCATATTTTTTTTAAATTGTGCACAGAAATAAAATATTTCTAGTTAACTTTTCTTAATATTGAATTTTATCACTATTAAGTTAGTTGATAAGTAAATAAGTTTTCATTGTATGATAAAGAATGTTGTTACTATAAATGCAAAATCTGTTGAGTATAATTTTTAAAAAAATTAATATTTTCCTATCTTTTTACTGTGAGTACAATGAAACCCATACTTTGTGAAAATGCGAAAATATAGCTGATTTGTCCTTATCAATGTTATTTGGGGTTTTTTCTTTTTAATTTGCTGAAAATATTTGTAATCGATAATTTACCAACTTGAAGGTAATTCCTGACAATGCTGTAACCATAATATTGAATTTAATCACTATTAAGTTAGTTAAATTACGTAAGTTAGTTAAAGTACGTATAAGTGACCACTCCCCTTAAGGGGAGTGGTCACTTTTACGTACCTTACGTACCTAAGTATCATTTTTAGACCTATGCTGGATTGTATGTACTACTCATGATTTTTGCTTGATTTACAAGAAATTTTTTGAGTAACTGCCTATAATACTGTTTATTATATATGCAATATTTCAAGGTAATTAATAAAAAATTAAAAGGATTTTTTATGCATAAAAAGTGAATATTTTTTTTAAATCGAGCATTTTGCAGTCAACTACTGTGCGCATTCTATCAAAATCAATTATTAAGTTACATTAATAATTCCTTACTATATGTGATTACAACACTTTAGACAACAAAATCTACCAAAATTTTTTAACCTTAATATATTTTAATTTTTTAAAGAATTTTTTATAAGCTTTTACTCAGTCATTTTTGAAATTTCTAATTAAAAATAGCACGTACTTAAATGTTTTAAAATATTTTAGAATAATGTTGCTGGATATTGTTTCCTGAAGTATTGTAATCACATATAGTAAAAAATTATTAATGTACCTTAATAATTTATTTTGACAGAATGCGCACAGTAGTTGACTTCAAAATGCTCGATTTTTAAAAAAATATTCACTTTTTATGCATAAAAAGTCATTTTTATTAATTACCTTGAAAAATTACATCTATAATAAACAATATTATAGGCAGTTACTCAAAAAATTTCATATAAATCAAGCTTAAATCATGAGTAGTACATACAATCGAACATAGGTCTAAAAATGAAACTTTTAAAGGTACGTATAAGTGACCACACCCCTTAAGTAAATAAGTTTTCATTGTATGATAAGCAATGTTGTTAGTATAAATGCTTATGCAAAATCTGCATACAAAATCTGCTTATGCAATAAAATGCGTACTTTGTGAAAATTCAAAAATATAGCTGATTTGTCCTTGTCAAAGTTATTTTTTTTTTTCTTTTTAATTCGCTGAAAAAATTTGTATTCAGTAATTTACCAACTTGACGATTATACATCCGGTTTTAAAAAGTGTAATCTGAGATGCTTTGACTGATTTTTTTTCCAAAGGAAGATATTTTAATGTATTGTCTGATTAAATACTGAATTGACTTCCTATTTTATTAGTCCTGATAAGAATTTATTTGTGATTGATAGAAAATGTTGCTTTTCTACTATGTGTGTGTGTGTGTTTTGGTTAATCAGTATTATTTCTCACATATTTTTTTCCATAAGAGATTATGAACAATGATAAAAAAATTTCATCACAATTCTTTGCTGTCATTTCATTTCCTTAATTATTAAATTATTACAAAATTCTGAACTCATGTTGCTTTTCTACTATGTGTGTGTGTGTGTTTTGGTTAATCAGTATTATTTCTCACATATTTTTTTCCATAAGAGATTATGAACAATGATAAAAAAATTTCATCACAATTCTTTGCTGTCATTTCATTTCCTTAATTAAATTATTACAAAATTCTGAACTCATTTATTCTGAAACCAATACACAATTATTCTGAAAATGTATATTTACTCATTTCCTTTGAGAATTTTAATAAATTATAGCAAAAAAAAGCACTTGAAATAAAGATTTTGAATGAAAATAAGCAATTGTTAAATTGAATAAATAAATTCATATTAAATACGCACTAAAATAAAACAACTTGTTTTCGCTAGAAAAAATACGAAAAATCCATATTAAAGCGTATGGTTGTCCGTGTCTAAGCCGCCCGCTAGTGCACGCGAGCGCCCTCTAGTGGCGGCGACAAAAAGGGAGACACATTTTTAACACTGAGCTGCTTCTCCTTCTGTAGCTTCATGGTTCAACAATATGCCCAAACAAACACCTCCACCAATTTTCAAAACTTTCATATTTTTTTTAGCCATAAAACCTATTTTGACTGGGCTACTTAGCAAATATAAAATAAACGAAAAGTGAACAATAATTGGTGTATAATAAATAGTTTTTTTATTTGGGACTGTTTTTATGAGGAAAGGAATCTCGAATCGGGGAAAATTTTCATATTGAAACATAAAATTGCGACTATTATTTTTGCATTTTAAAATTTTCTCTTGGATTGTAGGTAATTTAGAAGATAACTGTCATATGTATCATGTGTGAGAGGGAAATTAAAATATCATATGTAAACTAATATTCCTCCTTTCGTTTTCTTTTTTTCATTAATCCTTTTCTACTGCGTTAATTCCCAGTATACGGATTACCGTTGTAACTCTGGAATATTTCTGTGATAGTCACATACTGTTTACACTTTTGTTTTGTTTTTCATAAATTAGTACTTATTATTCCATTAAATATTATTTCAATGGGATAGTGAAGTGGAATTCAGTGGAATCTGTCATTCTTTGTTTAATTTAGTTACTTTTTTTTAATATTCTTTTTTTTTATGCTTCTGTGTACAACTCTTTTTTCAATATTTCTGTGATGTAATTGTAGTTTTTTTATTTGGGGCTGTTTTTATAAGGAAAGGAATGACGAATAGGGGAATATTTTCATATTAGAACATAAAATTGCATGTATTATTTTAGCATTTTCAAATTTTCTCTTAGATTGTAGGTCATTTTGAATATAAGTGTCATATGTATCATGTGAGAGAAGGAAATTAAAATAGTAGCATTAAGAATTTTATGCAGAGTTATAGACATTTTAGCTAAATTTCAATAAAAATTATTTCAAATTGACCAATTTATAAAAAAAGTATGCTGCTTACAGGTAAGTTTTTGTTACTTTTTTAAATTTTTAAGTGCTATTTTACCATAAAACACAAAAAAAAGAACCTTTAAAAAATTATTTTTTAAAACAAACAAATGGACCGCAAATAAATCGCAAAACTGTGCTTAAAGTTTAGACTGATTCTTTTTAGTTAAGATATACTAATTTTTATGCTTTTAAAAGTACATCGTGAATTATAAAATTCCGTAAAACAAAAGGAGTAATATTAGAAAATTAACTTTAAATAACACCAAACAACTACAAATTAACAATATTCAATGCGTTCATTTACCTTGTAACATGAAATTTCGCACCTTGCGGGTTTTTACCTTGATCAAAATGAAATTTCGCAAATCGAATCACTTCACTCACACTCGAACGAAAAAAATATCACTTCACATAAAAATCAGTAAATCCAGCAAAAATCAGTATATATCTATTTAGTTTCAATAAAGTATTTATTATTATTAAACAATTTGAATATTTAGCTTTTCAAATAAAAAGTTTGATAAATAAAAAAAATAGACATGGTGACACATTTCATTTCAGTGATTCATTTTTTAGTGAGAATCAAGCTGTGAACGAATCACCTTTTGATTACATCGTCAAAGAGCGATGACGCTTCATTAGAATCCAAATATCTCTAAAACTATAGAATTAACAGAATAAGTGTACGCAGAAAAAATTATCAGTTTTCGAAGCTCTTTCCAAATATGTAACATTTATGTACTTTCATGAGAAAAAAAAAAAATACACCGATTCCTGTATATTTTTCGGCCATTTGTTTTCGAGGATTGGTCCGCCCGGTCGTATTACACATACGTGATATCGACAGACACCTCTGTCTCTTTATTGATATAGAAGATAGAAGATAGAAGAAGAAGATTTCGAGGATTGGTCCTCCCGGTCGCGTTACACTCACGTGATATCGACAGACACCTCTGTCTCTTTATTAATATAGATTTAAAATCATTTAATACATAATCAGTCCCTTTTTTGGGGAAGTCTGGACAATTGCATGCCCTTATAACTGAATAATTTATGCGGGACGCATTTTCAAACAGTTATTAACTTTATATATATTATTTTGTTATGTTTTTAAGTTGAATTAAAGATTTTTTAAAGCGAGGTTGCCAATTAATTATAACTGCCGATTATGGTGAGTAAATATGAAACATTTTATTTCATTCCGAAGGCGTCTTCAAATGTTATGTGACATTTAGTGGCATCTGTTGTACTCCTCGAAATAGCCAAAAATAGCCCGCAGCATGTAAAATACTCCTTTCTCGGTGTTAAAATAATTAGTGACAATTTGAAGTGGGATTTCATTATTCCTGTGACATAATAACCAGCCCTCATATCTCTGTATTGCATTGTTAACCCCGCCTTCCCCGTAGATCCTGAAATCTCTCCCTTCATAATGATGCCATCTCGACTGATATTTAGGCAATTATACATATTCTTATAATTTCAACAATTTATAACTGATAGAATGTCATGGTAGGATATAGAGTAAAAAGAACATATTGTGAACTCGGAAAAAATCAGTAAAACTTTACAAAGACACTGAAGACGAGGTTTCTTGATTTGATATCGTGAAAAATATTTTTAATTATAACTGCTGATTGTGGTGAGTATATATGAAAAAAAACTTTTGGTGAGTATATATTATATAATTATATAATTAGCATACATAATTGTATAATTAGTATATATTATATAATTAGCAGTTATTTATAAGCATTTTTAAACGATTTGAGGCATCTGAATCTATATTTTCCAAAGTTGGTTTCACTCAAAACTGCCTGAAACATTTATTGAATTGCATACGGTGAATGCCAAGTCGAAATGTTATAATGTTATGACAAGATATTTATGTTTTACATTTCGGCACATGTCAATGCTCGTTATATAATGGCCCACAGTGTTAGACTAATTAATATTTAAATAACGAAGTGATTGTATTTATTAAAAAAAATTTCCCTGAGTTTTTTCTGAAAATATTCATATGAATTGTTTTGTAAAATAGATCACTGAAACATATTCATGATATACAAGTTACGCAATTGATTACCTAATTTATAGACATAACCCTGTAATATTAATTTCTGAATTATGTAGCATTGATGACACGGAAAATTGACTACTTTCTTTAGATAGATAAAAATTTAACTTAACACAAACGCGCATCTGGAATTTTTTAAATTGCGAAAATACCAACAGTAATAGTACGCATTTTATAACGTTTAACGTCCTTTATAGCTAACCTTTTTACAAGAATCTTCTCTTCTGCTACGCGGCTAAATTTTTCACGTGATTACTTAATCTGAAACTCATATTCACATATACTTTTCCTCGGAATCCAAGCCATTATATGTTTTATAACGGCTTCTCTTTATAGATTTCAAATTCCATTAAAATTACGCACTTAATTATTATTATTTATTTTTTTTAATTGAAAATTTCTGTTATAATATTCTGTTAGTGTTCATTAATTTTTTTTCAAATGTACATCCTGAGAATGTTTTCCTTATTTAATACGCACCTGTAGGTATCTAATTGAGAGAAGGAATGCGGAAATATTTATTATTGAATTGCGGTAATATTTATTACATAGAAAAAACTTTGCTGTCATCAGCTAGAAAATTTTAACAGAACTTTAATGCGGCCATAGATTTAATAAGAGGCAAAAGAGATGTACATTTCATACCACTTTACACTTTAAAATCAATAGAAATTGAAACATTTTTCGTATCTAAACATGTTTAAAATATATCTATAAATGTATGTTATTTAAAAATAAATACACTGAATTGCATACTTCACAATTAGAGGTTGGCGCTGATAAGTTTCTGATATTTTGTAAATTGTGAAGCAGTTTAAGGTAGCGGTTTTAAAACGTCGTACATAAGAAATGAGTATCCGCTCGAAACAGCAAATCCATATAGTCCTTCGCCATTACACCCATGTAACAGCTTTACGAGAGAGGTACTACTTGGCAATATCAGCATCATTAAGAGCTGGAAAGGGCAAATGTCGTTTTATATTTCAAAAATTCCTCTTATATTTTACTGGTAGAAAACATTGCATTAATTTTTTTTTTCAAAGTTCATCTTATGTACTTTCTAATGCCGGAGAGAAGAGGCCTGGCACTGGTTTTAAGGTTGCTGTCGGTGTCTGGTTTTAAGGTGAGCGTTCGGGAATAATCACGAGCATTACCCACGAGAAGTATTTATCGCTTTCTTTAGGCAATAAAAACACTATAAACGTTTTAACTATTTACGCTTAAAAGAAAAACTTCGCAAGTTTTGTTTTTCCATTTTCACGTAATCAACGTGTTTTAATAGTTTTAACCCTGTAACTTACTATTTCCTGATTTAATGTGCATGCGCGTTAAATATCCTCGATAAAATTTTGTGTCAATTCTTTCTTTATAAATAGTGAAACTTAAAAAATTAATTGTCATAGATGCAGATTTCTGGGTATTTGGGTTTTTGCTATTGTTAGCTTTTCGATGTAGTCATTGACATGGTACGTTAAAAAGACACGGGTGTGCAGAACTCCATATCCTCGGACAGGTTAATTTTTTGAGGCTACATTTCTGTTCTCAGGATTGAAAAAACAGTGTTGATCTTGAAACTTTAAAAATAAATAAATAAATAAAAATGATAAAAATAATTTTATAAACACATTTGACAACTATTTAAGAAGACAGAAATAATAAGCGGATACACGGTGGCTCAGGATTAAGCTAAAGTCGGTGAGATAGTCTTCAGATTAATCCATCAAAGAATGACATGTCAGTACCAGAATCGCCGGGCTATTCTAATTTATACTTCTGTAGGGTTTGGAGGGAAAGTCAAAATTGAGGAAGGTTTTATCTTTCACGAAAGATGACGCCATCTTTTTCGATAGTAGTTTTGTTTCCATTTAATCTGAGATATGTTTTGATTAAATTTGATCTAGAAAAGCTTATTTCATGGTGATTATATCCTTTGGGCGTAACCAGATGAGGGGTAGAGGGACGGTCAACAACTTCTAAACATCTAAACCCACCCTCTGAGGTAAAAAATATATAAAATGTACACTGCTGGCCACCCAAATTGCAACACCAAGAAACACAAGAGATATCACAACAAAATTTATTTTGTAGATAACATGTTGACCAAGTAGTAAATGATTAAATTTATAGACTTCTGTGAAGTGTGGTTCCTGCCAAAATCAGTAGCCAGAGTAGCCGCCATTGTTGGAGATCACCGCTGCCACACGCCTCGGAATTGATTCAAAGAGACTTTGGATGAGTTCTTGGGGTACAGCAGACCAAGCAGCTTCCACACGTTGCCAAAGTTGATCTGCTGTGGCAGCTGGCGATTGAATCTGGGTCAATCGTAGAGCAACCATGGACCACATGTTTTCTATCGGCGAAAGATCCGGAGAGCGAGGCGGCCAGGGAAGGAATTCAATCTGGCGATTGACGAAGAACCGTTGGACAATGCGTGCCACGTGTGGTCGCGCATTATCCTGTTGAAATATGGCTGTGGGCAAGACCTGAAGGTAAGGAAGGACAACTGGCTCCCACACCTCGGAGATGTAGCGCTGGCTGTTTAAAGTACCGGAAATGCGTACTAGAGGTGTGCGAGAGTGATATCTAATACCGCCCCATACCATAATACCCGGTGCAGGAACAGTGTGGCGGTGCATAACGCAGCTGTTGAGCATCCTCTCTTCACGGTGTCTCCAGACTCGAATGCGACCATCGTGGTGTTGCAGACAGAAGCGTGACTCGTCAGTAAAGACAATTTCATTCCATTCTGCCGTCCACATCCTTCTGTCATCGCACCATTGGCGGCGGAGACGTCTGTGGTTCTGCGTCAAAGGTAGACAAAGCAATGGACGTCTTCCGGACAGACCACTCTGCTATAAACGGCGTCGAATGGTACGCGCAGACACTGGATGATGCGTTACAGACTGCATGTGCTGTGCTATGGTTCGTGATGTGACTGAGCGATCCGTCACTGCCATGCGCACAATTTGCCTGTCATCACGTGAAGTGGTGCGCTGAGGTGGATGCGATCGAACACGCCGGTCCGTCGTACCCTCCTGCATCCAACGATCACATATCCGCATTACAGTTGTTTGGTTTCGTCCAACACGACTACCGATTTCCCTGAAAGATAATCCATAATCTCGGTAGGCCACTATCCTTCCTCTGTCGAACTCGGATACTTGATCAAAAGATGATCGCTGTTTTCGACGAGGCATAATTGATCGTTTTTTTTTAAAAAACCACAAGAAAAACACAATTGCCGAACTTGAAATCGTCGAAATCTCCAAGCCTTAAATAGCTCTTTGAAGTGGCGCCACAGGCGCGCGTGATGTGCGTCTGCGCTGAAATTCTAATCATTTGCATATCTCACCTCCGCTAATGCATGTTGTAAATTTCATGTTATTTGCATGTTTCCTTCAGGGTGTTGCATTTACAGTGGCCAGCAGTGTATTAAACAAGTACACAATTTTTGCGCACTCCTTTCTCTTAAAAATCTCAATGGTAACAACTAAACTTTCCGATATTATTTTCTCCTCTCAGATCAGAAATTATGTGTTCTGAAAACATAGACATAAATATGGTACATTAACGAGACACCAGAGAGCAGGGCTCCATACCCTCGGTATGGATAATTTTTTGTGGCTATATTTCCGTTCTCAGGATTAAAAGAAAAGTGTTGACTTGAAGTTAAGGAAAAAAAAGATACGGTAGCAGACGTTTAAGTAAAAATCAGTAAGGATAGTCTTGAGGTCGATCCATCAAAAAAACACAGGTAAGAATCAGAGGCGACGGTAAATGTAATTAATAATAAAAAGAGGTTGGAGGAAAAGTTAAGAACGGGGAAGGTGACCAGGGTGAATAATCAAAGTGGCCTTAGGACGCCTATAGCATTCCGTTGGGTCTTAGTCGGGGAGGTTAGCTATTTCTTCGTTGTCTATTGAATGTAATCTATTGTAGAAGTTAGATGCGAGATCTTTAATGTGTTGCCGAATGGGTTCGATTCTCAGATCCCTGTGAATAAGTATGTTTTTAAGGTACGAGGGCGCCTTCCTAATACCGAGGAGTGTTTTATTTTGGACTAGCCGGGCTTCGCCCAGCTACGCTCAAGCTATCAAATGGATTGTAACGGAAAAAATACCCCTATCGAATCACTTCACACTCGAATCTCGAATCAAAGTTCACTTAAATTTACATTTTTATAAATCTCCAAAAAATCAGTAAATACCAAAAAAATCAGTATATATCTATTTAGTTTCAATAAAGTATTTACTATTATTAAAAATTTTGAATAAAGTTTGAAGAATTTTACGCATGATTAAAAATGTCAGTGATTTGCGCTGTGAAAGATTCACACTTTATTTACGGATATATATCGGATAGCGGTGGAGTCTGCTTTTAGAATTAAAATATCAGTAAAACTATTAAAGTAACAGAATAACTGTAAGCAGAAAAAATTATCAGTTTTCAAAGCTCTTTCCAAATATCTAAGATTTATGTACTTTCATGAGAAAAAAAATGCACCGATTTTCGACCAAAATGGCCGCCAAAATGGCAGTCGGCCATGTTTTCTTCCCCGATGAGGGATCTCTGGAAACGTGACGGTGACGGACTCCACGACATTCTCCACTGTTACTTTATCTTTATATATAAAAGGCAAAGTCTGTGTGTGTGTGACCGAGTTTTTGTCTGCTCGCGGCGCAGCGCAAAGACGGTAGGTCGGACAGTCTTGAGATTCGACACGAAGATGCCTCCCGAGGTCTCATTATGCACCTCGAAGCCCTTTTTTCGATTTTTTAATTAGATTTTCCGTAATTAAATATTTAGTCGCGATTTGGAGCTCCCGGACGAGTAAAAGCTCCGTAAATCCTAACGTATCCGTCCAAGAATTTTTTTTTTCGGACGAGCCTATACGGGAAAGATGACACTATACGGAAATCACAATTAAAATTGTCTGTCTTAATTTATCGATTAATTGTGATTTTTTTTCGATCGCCTGTACGCACCCGTTTTTCGGAAAAAAAACGCGATTTTGTCCGTGACCCTTTTTTCCAAATTGTCGAATCGATACGTAAATGTCGTTACATTTTTACGAAATTTTTATCTCAGAGACCCTAGACATCACAGTTTCGAAAGGCAGAACCAAAATTAATTTACAAATTGTAGTTATTTTTTAATAATTTATTTTATGATTCGGAAACTCTTGCGAGAAATCTCATTTTGGAGATTTCGTTCTTCATTTCCGGATGAAGGTACAGCGGGTGAAAATAGGAGAAAAACCAGTTTTTCGACGTCATGCACGTGATGTGTTGGGGCGTTTGTTTTCTATGAGGGATTGGGTGATTAAAGGAAATCGATTACTATTGCAGTGATAATCGATTAAAAAATCACATTTAGTAATGCCGTAATTTTTTTGGCCAGCACTTAGTTAATATCATATAATTTGTGGTGTATTTGTGGAAAAAATCTATGAAGATTTCAAAGAATTTCAGCATGTGGAGGATGTGATATATTCACTTTCAAGGAAATCGATTACTATTGCAGTGATATTCGATTAGTAATCCTATGTCAAAAATTTTGCCAAAATGTGCCAGAAAGGATTAAATTTATATGGGTAAAATAATGTATCGTGGTGAGGAAAAGGATGACAGCGACGCCCATTAACAAAGGGTTAAGGCTACTAAAAAATTGGTAATTACATTACCCGAGCAACGCCGGGACGGGTACAGCTAGTTTATATAGATTTTCTGCAATCGCTGGATATGGGTGTCCGCCGCTGAGCCCCAAATAGGCACGGCGTACAACAAGATGGGACGTAGTACGGTTTTATACAAGAGTAGTTTGTTATCTAAACCCATTTGATTCTGGCACAGGAGGTGGGCGACATCCTTACGAGCTTTAAAAAATATTCTAATGTTATGTTTTATATTTTTCTTCCACGTCAGTCGACTATCGAGGTAAATTCCTAGGTATTTGCCCTCTCTCTCAAAGTGAACTAGGTGATCGCATACTGTGACCGGAGGAGGTGGAATTCTATTGTAACTGAAAAAAATAGCTTTAGTTTTTGAAGGACTTAACTTGAGCCTCCACCGTTCGAACCATCGTTCAAGAATTCCAATATGTCTATGTAGGAACTTGTGCATGTATTTACCATTATGATGCTTAGCTAGTATTGCCGTGTCATCCGCAAACATGGCTAGTGTAGTGAATGGAGAGTGAGGAATGTCATTAATAAAATAATTAAAAAGGATAGGTGCTAACTTAGAGCCCTGAGGGACTCCTGCATTGATTTCGAGCAGACTAGAATATGATAGTGCATGGCGGACTTTGAAAAGATCTGCCGAGAAGGTAGGAGTGTACTAATTGGATAATTGAGGCTGGCATTTTAAGCTTAATAAGTTTGTAAATGAGAGCACTGTGCCAGACTCGGTCAAAAGCCTTCTCCAGATCGAGTAATATTATTCCAGAATGCATCCGATTCTGAAAACCATTATGGCTGAATTCCGTGATTCGAAGCAACTAGTGTGTTATTGAGTGGCGGGCTCGGAAGCCGAACTGCGCTTTAATAATAACATTATTTTCGTTCAGGAACATTTTGATTCGGTGACACAGTATGTGTTCCACTAACTTACTAAGAGAGCAGGCTGATTGGTCTATAGTTTTTTGGCAGAGACTGATCCTCACCAGATTTTTTAATAGGTATGACAACAGCGGTTTTCCAAACAATGGGGAAGTATTTATGTTCAAAGATTTTATTAGTTAATTCAGAGAGGTATTAAATATAATTTAGAGGTAAGTTTTTGACAGCTGAGTTAGATATATTGTCAAGACCGGGAGCATTTTTATTGAGAAGAGAGGCAACAGCGTTCCGGATTTCTGCTGGGGTGGTAGGTTCGAGAGGGTCATTATTGATGATAGAGAGTCTATTACTGAAAAATTTTCCAAGAATATCGTTAACTTCAACAATTGTATCGGGACAGAAAACGTCGGGGTGGGAAGAGAACTGATTTTCGTAATTGTCTGCCAAGGCCTCAATTTTGTCGGAGTCACTCATTAGAATGCCAGCTGGTGTGTTGAAAGGAGTGAGGGGGGTAAAAGTTTTTTTTTACGCGTTTAAGATATGTCCAGAGGCTATTGTCAGTTGATGCGAGTGACTCGATAAAATCAGTCCATTTTTTATTTTTGTGCTTTCTAATTTCAAGTTTTATTTTAGCATTTAGTCTATACAACTCGCTACGTACAGACGGATCGCCTTTACGCTGCCAAATATCCTAACATTTTTCCTATTTTTAATTAAGTGCTTTATATGGGGGGGTGAGTTTATTGTAATTATTAGTGAGTCTTGTTTGTAAAACGTTAATTCTTAGTACTTTTTTGTTCTTTTTTTTCTTATTAAAGTGGAACTGAACTCTGGAAAAAACTTTTAAAATAAAAATTTATTGTATTAACTACTTGCATAACGCTTAAAATCTCGTCTATCCATCTATTGCGAGTCGAGACAATTTCATAATTTAAATATAAACTAATTTATATGCGACGCATTATTAGAGAGCTTACTTTGTTACAATAATTTTGTTGTGTTTTTCACCAGAGGAGGGGCTAGAGATCTGAACCGCCCGGTTAGAAACTTCTGAACCCTCCCTCTGAGGAGATAGAAAATATGAAATACATTAATTATGTAAAAAAAAAAAAAACCTCAATCTTTTAGCACTCTTTTATCTTAAATATCTCAATTGTAACAACCAAACTTTCCGATGAGAAAATTTTTTTTCTCAAATTCTGTGTTCTGAAAATGTTAATTTTTAGTTTTTATATGTGCTCTCTTCTTTCTTTTTCAAGTGGAATTGAACTCTGGAAAAAAAATTTAAGAAAAAAAAATGATCATGTGACTGAAAATCTCGTCCGCCCGTCTATCGTGAGACGGGTCAATAACATACTTTTAATACAGACTAATTTATACACCACGCATCCTTAAAAAGTTGTTTACTTTGTATAAATTATTTTGTTATGTTTTTAAGTAGAATTAAAGCGATTATTTTATGTGAGGTTTCCAATAAATTGAAACTGCTAATTCCCGTGAGTATAAATAAATAAAAAAATTTTAATACGAAAGGCGACTCTAATGTTAAGTGATTTTTAGTGGCGTCTATTGTATTTCACAAAATAGCCTAAAATAGCTCGTGACATGTAAGTTTAGATTTGTAAAATACTCCTTTCCAGGTGTTAAAGTAATTAATGAATATTTGAAGTGGGATTTCCTTATTGTTGGGACATGAAATCCAGCACTCTTGTTTCAAGTATCTGTTTTGCAACATTAGCCACGCCTTCACCGTAGATTCTGAAAACGCTCCAGTTCATAATAACGCTATCTCGATTGAAATTCAAGTAACAATACGCATTCTTAAAATTTAAACAATTTATAACAGATAGAATGTCATAGTAGGATAAAGAGGAAAACGAAAATATTTAATCTCGGAGAAATCAGTAAACATTTTATAAAAAATCTAAGGTGGGGTCATAAGTTGATACCTCGAATTTACCTATGCATTTTTAATAGATATGATGCCTCTTAATCTCATCACACATCTGTGTGTCATGTAGGAATCTTTGGTAACGGTAAATAGTATTTATTTATTTAATAATATTATTTCTTTAAATTTATTTTTCGAATTTAATTTATTTTTATGAGATTCGCATCAATGGATTTAAATTCTTCAGAGTTGCTTTATATACACTTTCCCCCTCCCTCAAAGCTGATTGGCGGGGGGAGGGGGCTGAACTTGCCCTTAAGCGGCGTCGGAAGTGTCATTATTTATCTCAGCCACCCCGAAAAACATGGTTTCGACACTAATATTAGTCGTTTTCGATTATTTTTATATGTGCCCCTGCCCCCCCCCCTAGGGTTTGCAGGGGGATATGTCATAGGGATATGTCACACTAGGGGTGTCTTACACCCCCTTCCCCCAGTGTTTCCCGTGGGAGTGAGAACAACATCTGTACAAAATTTCATCTCAATCAGATGGACCGTTGGGGAACGCATAAAGGAAACACACACATTCTCTTTTATATATATAGATTAATCATTTGCTATATGTATATTTTGTATACGTATATGTATATTTTATTGAGAAAATAATATTTCTCTATTTTGCAAACCCACGTGGTTGTAGCAAAAAGTGAAATATGAATAATAATTAATCCTTATTATTTGAATTCAATGCTTAATATTTTGTATGGACAAATAAAACAAACAAACAAATACGGACATACACAAAATAATTTAAAATTCTCCTGAATAAACCGGAGTCTTATGCGGGAATCGAACTCGCGCCCACGGTATGAAAAGCTGACGCCTTAACCACTCAGTCATTGAGCGACGATCGCTAATCTATGATTGAACGGTTGGAAAAATAGCGGTGCTGCTGAATAATGGTTGCCATTTTGGCGTACTATCGCCCTTAGATGCTAATTTTACAGTTTTATGCTAATTAAAGATAGAAAAATTTATTTTTTATAACTGAAACATATAAAAGATTTTAAGTTAGCGAATAAATTATCGAAAAAACCAAGCCTCAATCGAATCTGTTCAATATTAAACTCTATAGGTCTTCTTAAAGTGTTGACGAAAAATTTCCTTGAGATAACACGATTCTAGCAAAATCCCTAACTTTACGGAAAATTAAAAATTCCATACCTCGGTTAATTTTTAACTTTGAAAGTCCATTTTTATCTCAATTTAAAGTACTCGCTGATAAGATTCTTCTACTTTTTGTTTTAATTTTGTACGATGCTTGGTTCATTCAGAATTTTATAATTTACGCAAACTGCCTTAACATGGCGAGAATAAGAGCAAGAGGTGCACAGTATACACTCAAGAGCCAAAACATTATGACCACCTGTCAATAACGAGTTGGCCCACCATTGGCGCACAACACAGCTTCAACCCGCCTTGGCATGGATGCCACAAGTCCTTGGTAGATGGCCGGAGACAGATTGTACCAGATGTTTAAGCAACGGTCACGCAAATCCGAGATATTGCGAATTGGTGGTCTTTGAACTCTGATCTGCCGTCCCATGACATCCCAAATGTGTTCTATCGGATTGAGATCCGGTGAGTTAGGCGGCCAGGACATTAACTGGAATTCAGCATCATGTTCCTGGAACCACTCCAACACAATTTTAGCCTTGTGACATGGGGCATTGTCCTGTTGGAACATTCCATTTCCTGCTGGAAAAACAGAGGCCATGTAAGGGTGCAACTGGTTCGCAATGATGTTCAGATACCCTGTAGAATTCATGACCTGCTCTACCACAACCACGGGTCAAAGAGACGCCCAAGAGAACGTCCCCCAAAGCATAGTACCGCCACCACTGGCCTGTGTATGACCTACTGTACATTGAAGGAGCAACACTTCGCCTGGAAGACGGCGTATCCTGACACAGCCATCGGCGTGATGAATGACAAACCGTGATTCATCTGACCAGGCAACTCTCTCCCACTGATCAATGGACCAGTCGCGATGTTCCCGGGCCCAGCGCAGGCGCAGTTGGCGATGACGCTTGGTCAGCAAAGGTACACGAGTGGGACGTTTGCTGCGTAGCCCCATATCCAACAGTGTCCGCTGAACAGTGTGCTGCGATACTATTCTACTTGGCCCTGCATTCTAATGGGCTGTGAGCTGAGCCACTGTCTAGCTCCGGTTTTGCTTCACCATGCGAGACAGTCTCCGACGACCTTTTTCTTTGACAGCGTGAGGACGTCCAACACCATGTCGTCTACTGCTGGTTTCACCGTCATTCATCCACTTTGCATAAGTACTAACAACTGTAGGTCGCGAACAACCCACGAGTCGTGCAGTTTCGGGAATACTTGTTCTGAGCCTTCAAGCCATTACAATCTGCCCTCTATCAAAGTCGCTTAGATCCGCAGCCTTTCCCATCACACACAGAAGTAAGTGAAAGAATGATTCCTCAGACTCTCCAGCAGCAGTTAAATACCACTTCCACCTGATCCCGTGCCTTCCACGTCATCCAGGCAAATTCATTACAAAATGTAGGGGTGGTCATAATGTTTTGGCTCTTTAGTGTACAAAAATTGATTGCTGAGCACCAAGTTCATCCTTCTCATTAGTTTTACTGTTATTTATAATACACTGCCGGCCACTGTAAATGCAACACCCTGAAGGAGACATGCAAATAACATGAAATTTACAACATGCATTAGCGGAGGTGAGATATGCAAATGATTAGAATTTCAGAGCAGACGCACATCACGCGCGCCTGTGGCGCCACTTCAAAGCGCTATTTAAGGCTTGGAGATTTCGACGATTTCAAGTTCGGCAATTTCTTGTGGTTTTTTCAAAAAAACGATCAATTATGCCTCGTCGAAAACAGCGATCATCTTTTGATCAAGTATCCGAGTTCGACAGAGGAAGGATAGTGGCCTACCGAGATTGTGGATTATCTTTCAGGGAAATCGGTAGTCGTGTAGGACGAAACCAAACAACTGTAATGCGGATATGTGATCGTTGGATGCAGGAGGGTACGACGGACCGGCGTGTTCGATCGCATCCACCTTAGCCCACCACTTTACGTGATGACAGGCAAATTGTGCGCATGGCAGTGACGGATCGCACAATCACATCACGAACCATAGCACAGCACATGCAGTCTGTAACGCATCATCCAGTGTCTGCGCGTATCATTCGACGCCGTTTACAGCAGAGTGGTCTGTCCGCAAGACGTCCATTGCTTTGTCTACCCTTGACGCAGAACCACAGACGTCTCCGCCGTCAAGGGTGCGATGACAGAAGGATGTGGACGGCAGAATGGAATGAAATTGTCTTTACTGACGAGTCACGCTTCTGTCTGCAACATCACGATGGTCGCATTCGAGTCTGGAGACACCGTGAAGAGAGGATGCTAAACAGCTGCGTTATGCACCGCCACACTGGTCCTGCACCGGGTATTATGGTATGGGGCGGTATTGGATATCACTCTCGCACACCTCTAGTACGCATTGCCGGTACTTTAAACAGCCAGCGCTACATCTCCGAGGTGTTGGAGCCAGTTGTCCTTTCTTACCTTCAGGGCTTGCCCACAGCCATATTTCAACAGGATAATGCTCGACCACACGTGGCACGCTTTGTCCAACGGTTCTTCGTCAATCGCCAGATTGAATTGCTTCCCTGGCCGCCTCGCTCTCCGGATCTTTCGCCGATAGAAAACATGTGGTCCATGGTTGCTCTACGATTGACCCAGATTCCATCCCCAGCTGCCACAGCAGATCAACTTTGGCAACGTGTGGAAGCTGCTTGGTCTGCTGTACCCCAAGAACTCATCCAAAGTGTCTTTGAATCAATGCCGAGGCGTGTGGCAGCGGTGATCTCCAACAATGGCGGCTACTCTGGCTACTGATTTTGGCAGGAGCCACACTTCACAGAAGTCTATAAATTTAATCATTTGATACTTGGTCAACGTGTTATCTACAAAATAAATTTTGTTGTGATATCTCTTGTCTTTCTTGGTGTTGCAATTTGGGTGGCCAGCAGTATATTTACAAAACAATTATTATCCTTCGTTATCTTAATTTTCCGTGTGTAATGCGAATGTAACTATGGTTGATTTTAATAAATAATTTTATAATTTTAAGCTTCAAGGGGTCTTATTTACAACATATTTCTTTACTATGTTCTATATAGGTAAAAAGATATATAAATAAAAGTCCGAAAATTTGCCATTGTATGTGTGTTTGCTCGCATAGGAAGGTAAATTTCCTGCGGGTGGGGGGGGGGGGGGGGGGGGGTGAGTCATTTTTTCTCTGAAAAGGGGGCGGTCAACGAAATAAGTTTGGGAATCCCTGATCTAAACCATTGGCTATCAACCTGGGAGCGCATTCCCCAGTCAAGGTGTTTTTAATACAGTTGCCGGTTGGCCGTTTTAAAAAATGTGTGAAATGCATTTTACTAGAGTTATTTAAGTCCATAAGTGCGTGTCCAAGATGACACTCCCTTACTTTCCATATTGCAATCCATTTTTCTTCTTGTTCTTTGTTTTCTTGTACATATTCTCCACTTGTTTTTGTTTATTGCTTGTTATAGGAAGGAAAAAAATTCTCCATAATGCAGAGAATCAGAATTCTGAAAATTTTAATACCAGAGGGGGGAGGGGGAATAAACAAGAGTGAGAACTTAAAACTAGGGGAAAACCAGTGCGGTTGTCGAAAAAAATTGTTTTTGTGTCCTTTTTTTTTAAAAAAAATGTGTTTTGTAGTGTTTTCGTATATATGTCACATACATAAAGCTTATATTAATTAAAGATTTTAATTTAAAACTATCCGTGAGGATCGCTTAAATGAGAGTTAAACCTGCGTGAGTTTTTTCTACCAATCTCCTAAATTTTAGATTTCGGGAGCCAGGAGATGACCGAATGGCTATAGCGCTGGCATTCGGTTCAGATCCTGTGGGTTCGTGTCCACCTGTTGGCATGGATGTTTGTAGCCGATCGGAATCGGCTTTAAACTGTAGGTCCCGGTCTAATTAGCCCTCGTATAGCAAAAAGTCGATCATAGCGCTCCAAATCAAACCAAACCTAGATTTCGGGAACGGAAACTCCATATAGTAAAAAAAACGATACTACCCCCCTCCCCCACCCCATTAAAACAGATTTTGGATAGGTACGCGACCGACCCCCCCCCCCCCCCCTGAAACAGTTTCTGGATACGCTTCTTTATGTCACCGATTTTTTGATATCATCTTTCATAGTGCTAACAATTCAGATTTTAACGTAGGATTACGTTCCTCAATAACGGTGCTTCGGAGAGGAAAAATTTGTCCTGCGTCGCGAATTATAATTTTGGCAGTGTACCAAACCAAGTAGCAATAAACAGTTAAACAGAAATGTATCAAAGGCGTCACACACAAAAAAAAGAGGTAAGCAACGGCAAGTAATCCTAAGTTAATAACCCGTGGTTATTTCGTTAGAACAGACTGTCTGAAATTTTTACCCTTCAGTTCGTGTTTATGGTCCTGAGTTATAACATTATTTTCGAAACATGTATCACTTATCTGATTTATCAAACTTCTGTATATTCCCAGAAGGAAAAAAAAAAGTATTTTGATTTTTGTGCCATGTCATTTTTAGATTGTAACATTTTGAGCAACGTTTCATTGCCACAAAATTATGTTAAACATATTAATAGTAAAATTGGTAGGAAGTTGATATCGGAAGGAATTGTGTGGAGGGGTAAGAAATTCTGAGCTAACTTAATGTTACTTTTCGATACCAAACTCCAAACCCTCTCAACTGAAAAATTACAAATTTTACAGGGCTAAAACACATTTTAACAAATACACTCAAGAGCCAAAACATTATGACCACCCCTACATTTTGCAATAAATTCGCCTGGATGACGTGGAAGGCACGTGATCAGGTGGAAGTGGTATTTAACTACTGCTGGAGAATCTGAAGAATCATTCTTTCACTTACTTCTGTGTGTGATGGGAAAGGCTGAGGATCTAAGCGACTTTGATAGAGGGCAGATTGTAATGGCTCGAAGGCTCGGAACAAGTATTTCCGAAACTGCCCGACTCGTGGGTTATTCGCGACCTACAGTTGTTAGTACTTATGCAAAGTGGATGAATGACGGTGAAACCAGCAGTAGACGACATGGTGTTGGACGTCCACACGCTATCAAAGAAAAAGACGTCGGAGACTGTCTCGCATGGTGAAGCAAAACCGGAGCCAGACAATGGCTCAGCTGACAGCCCAATACAATGCAGGGCTAAGTAGAATAGTATCGCAGCACACTGTTCAGAGGACACTATTGGATATGGGGCTACGCAGCAAACGTCCCACTCGTGTACCTTTGCTGACCAAGCGTCATCGCCAACTGCGCCTGCGCTGGGCCCGAGAACATCGCGACTGGTCCATGGATCAGTGGGAGAGAGTTGCCTGGTCAGATGAATCACGGCTTGTCATTCATCACGCCGATGGCCGTGTCAGGATACGCCGTCTTCCAGGAGAACTGTTGCTCCCTCAATGTACAGTAGGTCATACACAGGCCAGTGGTGGCGGTACTATGCTTTGGGGGACGTTCTCTTGGGCGTCTCTTTGACCCGTGGTTGTGGTAGAGCAGGTCATGAATTCTACAGGGTATCTGAACATCATTGCGGACCAGTTGCACCCTCACATGGCCTCTGTTTTTCCAGCTGGAAATGGAATGTTCCAACAGGACAACGCCCCGTGTCACAAGGCTAAAATTGTGTTGGAGTGGTTCCAGGCACATGATGCTGAATTCCAGTTAATGTCCTGGCCGC
This sequence comes from Dolomedes plantarius, assembly GCA_907164885.2. Lineage (NCBI taxonomy): Eukaryota > Metazoa > Arthropoda > Arachnida > Araneae > Dolomedidae > Dolomedes > Dolomedes plantarius. Next base: position 86,714,236 of record OU015499.1, on the reverse strand, counting down.
CTAACTCACCGGATCTCAATCCGATAGAACACATTTGGGATGTCATGGGATGGCAGCTCAGAGTTCAAAGACCACCAATTCGCAATATCTCGGATTTGCGTGACCGTTGCTTAAACATCTGGTACAATCTGTCTCCGGCCATCTACCAAGGACTTGTGGCATCCATGCCAAGGCGGGTTGAAGCTGTGTTGCGCGCCAAAGGTGGGCCAACTCGTTATTGACAGGTGGTCATAATGTTTTGGCTCTTGAGTGTAAGACACAGCTGTTCTTTAAAATACCTTTAGAATACACTTAACACTATTTATTAAGTTTTCACATGAATCGATAGATGGAAGCAGCTGTGGGTTATCGAATACCAACATGAAATGAAAACCTCAAAATATAGTAGTTGAGAGGTTTTGGTGTTAAGGTGTCGATTTGCGGTTGGATTTCAGGATAGGAGTCTTTTGTAATGCTGATTAGTTAATATTTTCTTCATCCAGCCTTTGTTAGTTGCACTGCTAACGAAGCTTCATCTGAAACTCTTATTCAGATATACAGTCGAACCTCCATATATCGAACTTCCCTATATCGAAATATTCTATATATCGAACTCTTAGCAAATCTCCAGGTTCATTACATAGAAAACTGCTTCTATATATCGAAAAAAATCTCTATATATCGAAATTTTTTTCACGACATATTAGGAGATTTTATTCCACTTTAGAATAAAATCTCCCAATTTTTGGCATTTGAAATAATACTTCGTGGACTTCAATTCGTGGAAAACGTCCCTGATGAAGTTTTTAATGGACTGAATAAATGCGAGCATTTCTTTGATGAATTTTCCGCAAAACTGGCTGTTCAGCAAGATATTCGTAGTTTTTTTTAAAAGAATGTAACTGTGATCACTGTAACCACTAACTGCATTACTGTTTTTTTTAGGTATATAGTACTCAAAAAATCTTTCAAATTAATTTATTATTTAGTTATTAACTTTCATTTGATGTGATTCACATATAAATTGGAAATGGAGTTTCGTATTATGATAAAACTAAGATCAATTCTATATATCGAAATTTCTATATATCGAATTTTTTTCCGGCATTTTGCTACTTCGATATATGGAGGTTCGACTGTACTTTCCTTGGGATCCATGCCATTACATGATTTAAGACGGCTTCTCTAGATAAACTCGAAGTAACCTGTTTGATCTATGCTAATTTTTTTATTTACTTTATTTAATTATGGAACATTTCGCTTATAATATTCTGATAGTATTCATTAACTTTTTCTTCAAATGTTCATCTTGAGAATGAGCCGGATGATGGCCGAATGGCTCGGGCGCTACGAATTGGTTCCAGAGTCTGTGTGTTCGAGCCCCACTCTTGGCATGGACGTTTGTAGTCGTTCAGAATCGGCTTTAAGCTGTAGGCCCCGGTCTAATTCGTCCTCGAATAGCAAAAATTGACCGTAGCGCTCCAAACAAAACAAAACCATCATTCTGAGAACGTTTTCCTTATTTAACAGTCACCTGATGAAGAGAAGTAAGGCGGTAATTTTTATTAATTATTAACATATCGCTGAAATTCATTACATAGAAAAAGTGATAGCTATCATCAGCTAGAAGATTTTAACAAAACTTTAATGCGTCCATAGCGTTTATAAGGGGCAAAAGGGATTAGCATTACATTCTTAATTCTGAAAAATGCGTTGCTGTCATGTTTACATCTAAACGTAAAAAAAAGACATTCAACAGTCCCCAAATTCAAATAGGAAACACAAAAACCCACTGGTCTGATACCGTCAAATACCTTGGTGTCGTATTGGACAAAAATGTCACTTGGAAATACCATATCCTCCATCTCAGGGACAAGTTCCGAGCAGCCAGAAGATTAATTTAACCATTAATTTCTCGAAGCAGCACATTAAGCATAGCCAATAAAATGCTCATTTACAACTCCTATCTTAGACCTATTTTAACTTATGGAGGGCCAGCGTGGTCATACTGTGCAAATTCCCTAATCAAAAAACTCGCATCTGCTCAGAGCAGCACCATTCGACAAATTGTTAACGCGGATTGTATTTCAGAAATACTTGTATTTATAGGGAGTTAGGAATCCCTACTATTCGAAATTATCTCAAAAACCAAGCCATTAGCTTTCACAATTCTATTGACAGTGAACTCTTAAATACTTGTATTTATAGCGAGTTAGGAATCCCTACTATTCGAAATTATCTCAAAAACCAAGCCATTAGCTTTCACAATTCTATTGACAGTGAACTCTTAAATACTTGTATTTATAGGGAGTTAGGAATCCCTACTATTCGAAATTATCTCAAAAAACAAACCATTAGCTTTCACAATTCTATTGACAGTGAACTCTTAAATAATCTTGCAAATTTTGATCACTGCTGAACCCACTAACAGGAAAAGGCCTCGTGTCATCCTGAGTCTTTCGTCTTAAATTTTTGTTTGCCTTCGTCATTTAAATAAAATAAAAAACACAAAAAAACTATACTTGGCCTTGCCAAGACAAAAAACAATTAAAAATTTTATAAAATATGATAAAAATCTATTTACTATCCTTAAACTTGTAGAGAATAGCTCACTTCTACCCAGACTTGGGTGTATATAATAAGTGGCACTCTAAATGAATTTGATACAAACACAGTTTATACATGAAACAATGGTTATTGAATTCGTTGCACATATAGAATTTGCTTTTACAGCAATAAGCATACGTACTACTTGTACGGAATATATATATTAGCATTCAATAAAAATACACTTTGCCATACTCACAAACCAGCAGAGAGTCAAACCAGCAGTTCTGCTACATAAACTTTGGGCCTGCTAAGCACAAGCGCCGGTTAACACCTGGAACTGCTTACCTCGTAGCTCCCTCTCGCTTATCTATCAACTTTACAACCTTTTCTTCGACCTTTTTTCAACCTCTGTATTGATCAAGCTGCATGGTATTTATACCAAGCGCGTATGCCGAAATTAGCATATCTCAAGCAGCTTCTTTAATTCATTCACTCAAAAGTTCGATTCTTGTGAATCGAATCTTATGTATACCTTACAAACTTCGTTCTAGCATAAGGTGACCAGACGTCCCGCTTTTGGCGGGACAGTCCCGATTTTTAACAGTTTGTCCCGCGTCCCGCGGCGTTTTAAAAAAGTCCCGATTTTTGGAAAGATTGCACGACAAACCAGTAAACGGCGGGAGAACGGGAAGGGAATATACGGTTTTCGGCGGCCATGAGGCTATTTAGCCAGGATATGAGTTTTATATTATTTTTGCTAATTTTATAATGTTAAACTTTAATAATAACAAATAATTGTTGAGAACTGATTATCGAGAACAACTTATCAAAGTTCGCATTGTTGATCAGTTGCTAGAATTCGAATTTTGAAGCAAACCATGTTCCTTACAATAATACACTAAAAATTGTGGAATAAGCACTGTCTTTACCGGGATCTAATTCTACGACTGAATGCGTTTTTTCTACGGTAAATAAAGTGTGGTCATCAGAAAAATCACAATTAAGTGTTGAGACTTTGAAAGCCATTTTATGTGTGAAATATAATTTAACAAATTCTTGTGAAAAATTTTATGGCCTTTTAAACAACGACAGCAATCTACTAAAAAAAATTCACCCAAATGAGAAATATGCCAAAGAATAAAATAATACTATACATAATTTATTTTTATATATTATATTTGTAAATTGTACTTATGTTGAAATTTAAAAATATATATTACATTACTATTTTTGCGTTCTATGAAAATTTTTCTTGCTCCATATAGACAAAATTTTTAATCAAGAACATCACCTCGCTCAAATTCACGTAAATCAGAAAAACTGTCTTTATTGAGACATGAGCAGTGAGAAAGCCGTTACCACGGGATGAAAAGTGGTAAAGCGGCAACGGCATTGAACCTTGACGATGAGGAAAGTCCAAAGCACCGACATTTATTAAAAACAAAATGAAAAAGATACAAAAAAATACAAAAATTACTATTACAAACAGTAATAACAAAATGGAGACATAGTGCCGCCATCTATCGGCATGGATATGAATCAAAACGAGATCTTCCGTGCAGAGGAAAATAAGGATGAAAAGGAATAAAATAAGTTAAAAATAGCAAAAATAATGGGGAAATTAAGATTTTTAAAGTATGTCTAGGTAAGAAGAAAGGTCAACCTGACGTGTTTACAAAAACAAAATGAAATAGATACAAAAAAATACAAAAATTACTGTTACAAACAGTAATAACAAAATGGAGACATAGTGCCGCCATCTATCGGCGTGGAGATGAATCAAAACGAGATCTTCCGTGCAGAGGAAAATTAGGATGAAAAAGAATAAAATAGTTAAAAATAGAAAAAAAAGGGGGAAATTAAGATTTTTAAAGTATGGCTAGGTCAGAAGAAAGGTCAACCTGACGTGTGTCCAAATGCAGGACAGGAGCAAGGAAAAATTTATTAAAAATAATAAACATGGTTGGGAGAATTTAGAAAAGGCCCGAAAAAATTTTTTGGATGAACCAAATAACGAATTTGAAATGGCAAGAAATTAATCCGTGCAGATGAATTCATGACAAGTCTTTCTTAGAGGAGAAAGACTCTATCGATGGGGTGTGATGCATTACGGATGGCAGGTAGGGTATCACGGAATGCAGCGAGGATTAGTTTTTTGTCGTAGTTGGCTTCAAAAGCTAGAATATGATTAATAAAATCGACGTCCGAAAAGTCCGAACTAGAATTAGGGGGGTGAGTAGGGGCCGGTTGCTCCTGATTTCCAGCAACTATTTTTGCATAGCAGATCAATGGATTGACCGTTTTCCCTGCCTGTGGATAATTTATTAACGGAAGTGGCTCCAACGGAATTACTGACATGAGGAGTCGATATGTGGGGGGGGGGGGGGCGTTTAAGATTTTTCCCGTTTGGAGATTTATGACATTTTCTATAGTCTGCTGGATGAGGACCACCGCAGTTTGCACAAGTGCATTCTTCATCCGGAAATTTGTTGCAAAATTCCGAGTTAGTTTGGTGGGGGCCGACGCACTTGACGCAGCGAGGGGCTAGCCGGCAGCAGGGCCCGACTCAGGGCCCGGGGCAAAAACTTCTTTGGGGGATCCCCTCTGCTTCACTACTTCAGTAATGAAGAACCGAACTTCATGGAGGTATTTAAATTTTTCACCTCATTATAGATATATAACAAGAAAATTGACCTAAAATAGCTATAAAGCCCCCCCCCCCTTCCAATGGTCAGACGAAATATCGTTCTGTCCATTTTATTGATTTTCTGACAATTCTATGTCCATCATTAAAAGGGATATAGCACATCTAAAAAAAGTTCATTAAAGAAGGAAAAGTAAAATAAACTTTCTATTCGATTTGGGGCCCCCTTCTAATGTAGGGGCCCGGGGCAATTGCCCCGTATGCCCCTGCCTTAGTCAGGCTCTGGCCGGCAGGCATTACTAGAATGAAAGAATCCTTGACAGTTGTGACACTGACTGGGACCTTTCATTCCTCTGTATCTTTCGATATGGACTTCGGTGCCCGTAATATCGGTGATGTTATATACAGTCGAACCTTCATATATCGAAGTAGCAAATTGCCGGAAAAAAATTCGATATATAGAAATTTCGATATACAAAATTGAGCTTAGTTTTATCATAATTCTCCTAAAAAAAAATTAAAGCTAATTTTCGCATACGAAACTCCATTTCTAATTTATATGCGAATCCCATTAAATGAAAGTTAATAACTAAAAATGAATTAATATGAAAGATTTATTGAGTACTACATATCTTTAAAAAAGAAAAAACAATAATGCAGACAGTTGTTACAATGATCACAGTTACATTCTTTAAAAAAAAAATATGAATATCTTGCTGAACAGCCAGTTTTAAGGAAAGTTCAAAGTAATGTTCGTATTTATTCAGTCCTCTAAAAACTTCATCAGGGCCATTTTCAGGACATTTTCAGCGAATTCTAGTCCACGACGTATTGTTTCAAATGCCAAAAATTGGGAGATTTTATTCTAAAGGGAAATAAAATCTCCGAATTTATCTTGAAAAATATTTCGATATATAGATATTTTTTCGATATATAGAAACAGTTTTTCTATGTAATGAACATGGAGATTTGCTAAGAGTTCGATATATAGAAAATTTCGATATATGGAGGTTCGACTGTATTTTTACAATGTCAACAGTGCGGTCTACTTGAACATAGAATAGGGGCATGGGGATGCGTTTGGCTTTGGGACCTTTGCACATTTGAGTTACCTTAAAATTAAGGTAACCCTCTAATTCTAGGAAGGTCTTGATGTGAGAAACCTTCGTGCATTCCGGGAGACCCCGTATGACGATTTTGGGAGGTTTCTCATCATCTAGAATGTAAGTTTTATGTTTGATGTTATTGGTTTTGAGGTATCTAGTGAGTTGCCGAAATTCGGTAATGTTACTGACTGTTAATCTGAGGAATCGACCCTTCATAACTCAGTAGACCGTGGGTGCCACGTTCTCTCTGATGTGATTTAACGTCACATGCCAAGATGGCATGGGAACGATAAAAATGGGGGGGGGGAGGTTTTTTAACTCTTGCATGAGAGGGGGGGGGTCAGTTATGTTGACTTCCTGAGTGACGTCATTATCATCAGGATCAACGTCTATTGAGATACTATCATTAAAAATAATAGGAATGCCTGATTCCTTAGGGGTGGGTTTATTTTTCCTGGCCCTGTGCCGATTAGGTACAGGGAGAAAAGGATTTTCCTCCACACGGGCAGATTTCTCTACATTGGAGGCAGGGTCTGCGGCTGCACGTTTGGAACGAGTCCCATTTTTGGGATTAGATGGATAATCTGTCTCCGTATGGGGAGCAGGATCAGAGGAGAGAGTTTTGGTTGACACCTGGGAAGCAGAGTCAATGTGAGGGGTAGGATTGTTGTGTCTAATTGACACGTCACGAAGAAAGTTTGCAAGACTTAAAATCTCACCCGACATCTTCTTCAATCGGTTAGTCTAAACAGGAGCCATCGCAGAAGCTGTGGTGTGTTGACACAGCTGGTTGCCCAGTATTCAGCAGAGGTGAGGTAATACTTGATTTCAGTAAGGTTCATCGACAATATGAGTCTGGAGTAAGTTCCTTCAGGTCAGTAGCAGTGGCGTAGCTCACAAGCGTAGCAGAAGAAGACGGCTTGACCTTGAGTGTAGCCGCGTTGACATCGTGTTGAGGGCAAGGCCGGACCGGAGGTGGAGCCGCGCTGATATCATGTTGAGGGCAAGGCTGGACCGGAGGTGGAGCCGCGCTGACGTCAAGTTGAGGATTTATCGGAGTGCTGTAAGCCAGCGTGAAATTGCTATACATCTTTGCAATTCGCCCAGGAGAAAATTCCTGGTCAAAGGCAGCATAAGCCTGGTCAGAGACCAGAGAAGGTGAAGGAGTGTCGGCCCTAACGTCCGGCTTCGCTGGATCGCATGAATGCATCTCCATTATCACTGACTGAAAGAACAGTAGTCAAGTGTCAAATCCTTTTGGATTTCCTCTTTTTCTAGTAATAGAACTCACGGATTCTGAACCTTACCTCTCTATCCAATCACTTTTCTTCCTCCTCTCTCATCTTGCCAATTGAAAACCAGCTTACAGACAGCCATTGACTCCATCCCCATCAGCGAATCAACTCGAGGATCCTGGAGGCATCCGATGAGAACTCTTCTTTTCACCCTCCAAAGTTCTGACCAAAAAAATCTCTGCTTGACTTCTGTGTTGCTTTTTTCAGAATAGAAGATGCTAATTTCGAACATTCATTTCTCATTTCTGTGATACTTCCGCTCTCCGCTGACTTTATCCAGATATATCTGTGTTAGATGGCGTTGGCCTAGGAAACACAGTTAGTTACTCTTTCCTTTGGTCCTATGGTCCTATGGAAGATTACATACCACTTTAAATCAAAGAAATTGAAACAATTTTCGTGTCTAAATATTATAGTTCATACGTTGCATTGCATACAAGAAATTTTAACTTCACACATATGTGTTTCTCGAATTTTATAAATTGTGAAACAGTTATCGCAAGTAATTTTTTAACCAATCGTCATTAAGGCCTATATTACACTTAACTATATCTTAGTTCTTTTACAAAGATATTTTATAAAAGAAGTTTGACTAGAAATATGACAGTCTAATTCCCCAATTTTGATAAAAGATGACTTTTATAAAAGATGGGCTCTTCGTCAAAGTTTTATAAAAGATTTCGGTTCCCGGATGTTATAAACAACATTTCGAGCAATAGCATGTTAAAAAAAATACAAATGCGTGTAAAACGCGGCAGATGAAGAACAAGATTTCTATTCGAAATAATTTCAGCTCTAATTGAAAATTTCGTACTAATGACAAAACCGAAATACACCAAAAAATATTCAAAATGAGTATGTTAAAAGAATCGCAAATCTTTCGAAGCAAAAGTTTAGGATGCTGAAATTTTGAATGGCGGTTACTCCTAAGCTCTACGTGTCCACTCAGAAATAGTTTTAAAAAATACAAATTTTAAGGAAGTTAAATGGAGCTTTAACCTCCTCCGCCTCTAAAAAACACCCACTGTATCTTTGGAACCATAGCGCTTAGGAAGCTGAAATATTGTATGATGGTTCCCCTTAAGCTCTAGGTGCCCATTAAAAAATCTTTTAGAAAAATTCAAATTTTAAGGGGGTTAAAAGGGGCTTAACTCCCCCCGGCACACTAAAAAATACCTACAGTATCTCTGGAACCATAGGACCTAGGTAGCTAAAATTTTGTATGGTGGATCCCTTAAGCCCTAGGTACACATCAATAAATCTTTTTTAAGAGCTCGAATTTAAAGGAGCTTAGCCCCCTCCCCTGTTTTGCGTTTTGGCAACCGCAACTTCTGTTGACTTCTCTGTTCTGTGTGAATCTGTGTGGTATAGCTTGTGTATCTTTTTTCTCATCAATCTGTTATAAGTATTTCATCAATTCCGTATTATACATTTTGATATTCATTTACTCTGTCTTTAACAAATTATAAGTGGTTATGGTCCCAGAGCATTGATTACACAGGTCTGCGACAAAAAAAATGTATCGAATGTAATCAGTGATTTTTGTAGCATTTTTGGTGCTGATTACGGGAAAATTATTGAAAAAATTCCATGACCTACAGTTCTGTTACAATTAGCATGTCTAGTTTTGTCGAATTTGTGTATTTTTTAAAGTAAGGTAGCACTATGAGTTTAGACAAATTTTCAAATATTTCCAAAGACACTGTTATATTTTGCTTACAAACACTTTTAAAAAGAAATCTAAGAAAGTTTGATGGAGTTTGCAATGAAATATACATACTTATATATACTGGATAGTCGTACTAAAACTAGTGTAATACGGTTAAAACTGCATCCTATTAGTGCCTGCCTGTCGACCTTCCCTCCCATCTCTTACTATCTCCCTTAACTGACATCTTTCGTGTCAGTGCCTGCAGATAAAAAGCAGTCTTTTCGTTCTGGAATAGCTATGGTTTGGATAGAGCCCAAAAATTATAGTGATGACTGTTACTTTTGTTCCTGTAACGCGCAAGATTTCAATTTAAAAAATAAGAAAGGTATTTCTTATCTAAACATCCCGTCAGCCATTCGTCCTATTCCTCATGGACCCGAAGTACCAATACCTTCTCCTCCAGATTCTCTGGATGATACGAGTATTTTAGATGATCTCGATCCATTGCCTCCACCATGTGATAGTAATGAAGACAGTGACTGCTACGACCCTGGCACAGTTCACCCAATCTGAACTGAACAATTTAGTTAGAGTCTTAGGGTGTTATTAAACCAAAACATAAAAGAAAGTTAGCGTGTCTAAATCTACTCAACACCGTTGAGAACACACCCGGTTCAAGAAATCAGCCATTCCTTTAGAATAAAATGAATCAAAAATTTTTAACTTGAGTCAAAAAACGAAATAACTTCTGTGCTTTAATGCATTCCATCTTCTCAAAAGAAATAATACTCCTTGTACTTAAGAACTTCAACAACACAGAAAATAAAATGCATTTTCATCCGTAAATAACTTAGAAGAATTTTATTCAGAGAAAACTCACATATCACATGCCAAAATTCTAACTACTATAACAACGAAATGGTAGATAGCTTCAAAAAAAATGTTGCCATCTAAAAAAGTAGTTATTCTCAAAAATAAAAATAAATAAATCGTGCTGCTCTCTGTTGAAGAAAATTAAAGTCTCAACACACTCCCAACTTTCATTTCGGCAAGTGCTGAAATCAAACAAAATGTTCAACTGTGAGCTTGCCTTTCATTGGGAAGTTTCACCAGTCTACCACTTCTGGTTCTCACTTCAGTCACGGCTTCCAGAATAGGGTCCTCTTGGCTTGAAATTTCAGGAGGATAAAGTTTACGAAGTGGACGGATTAAAGTCACCGAAGCAGTCTTAACCTCGGCTACAGTTTTTCTTGTCTCGGCGTTTGCAAATTCCTCCTGGTTTTTTTTCCTATTCTGGGCCATTCATCTTCTGGCATTCTTAACCAATGTGGTCCCTCCCACCATCTGCTTTTCATGAATTGTTGAGGATGGGAACCACGAGAAGGTAAATCGGCCGGGTTGAGGTGACCCGGTATAAAAACCATTGATGAACTTCGATGAGCTTACAAATCTCTCTTATTCTATTCCCTACAAATGTACCCCATTGACTGTTTCTTCGTATCCAAGCAAGTACTGTCGACAAATCGGTCGAATAACAGGTTGGAACTGTATTTAAAGCTAAGGACTTCTGGATGTAACCATCCAATCGTGCTCCTAGAACACAAGCAAGAAGCTCTAGACGTGGTATAGTCACGTTCTTCTTTGGTGAGAGACGGGCCTTTGCACTTGAAATTTGCTTTCCGTCTTCAACGAAGGAAGATAACGGTAGCAAAAGCCTTTTAGCTGGCATCACAGAAAGTGTGTAATGACCAACTTTGTTTCTCACCGTAGCCTATTCGTCTTGGAATCTTCACACTAGATAAATGTTTTTATTCATCATACCATTTTTTGAAATCCCTTAGAATTTTTTCGGGAAGAGGAGTATCCCAATCTGTTTTTGTGGACCAAGCTTCTTGCACCATTAATTTACCCGGTAACAACGGTTATTAGTTTACCCGGGCCATGAAACCAATGGGATCGAAGATTCCTTGCACCAATGACAAAAAGTGTCGTTTCGACAAGTTTTCTATTTTCTTATCAAATTTCGTATTAATCATTAAGCAATCTTCCATTTTATCCCACAGAAGACCTAGTACTGGAACGGTATTTTGGGGGTTTTCTTTAAACAAGTTTTCCCCCATAAAAAATTATTTTTCTTCTAATGGGCAATATTCCCACATTCTTAAAGTCATTTTGGCTTCTTCCATAACATCTGTTGATTTCACAACGAATTATTTCAGCTCGCTAATGTTATCTATTGAAGTAACCAAATTATCTATATAAAAGGATTTAGCGAGTTCTGAAGCAATCTGGTTTTGCTCTTCTGAAGCGTTGGATAAATGAAACTTAACAACTGCCCGAAGTAGAAATGGACTACAATTAGCCCCGAAAATAACTCTATTATGCTGATATACTTGTATCTTCTCCGGCTTCTCATACCACAGAAATCTCAAAAACTGGAGGTCATGTTCGTTCACCTCTATTTGAAGAAAGGCACGGCGAATATCAGCAATGACAGCAACCGGCTTCTCTCTAAATCTTAATATAGTGGATGGAATCTGTTCAATCAAATTGGGTCCTTTAAAAAGACAGTCGTTTAACGAAGGCGTTCTTCCCAATTTGCACGACGCGTCGAAAACTGGTCTGATGGTAGTCGACAAACTCTGAGGTTTTATTACAGGATGGTGAGGTAGGTAATGTCCCGCAAATCTTTGATCAACATCTGGGACTTTACTTATGATGCCTTCCTCTTCCCATTTTTGAAATACCTGGTTGTAATCTTCCAATTTACCCAGAGTCTTCAACTTGCGTGTCAAGCTCATTAATCTCCTTTCAGCCACTTGTCTATTGCACGGAATTTCCCTTTTGCCATTTACCCAGGGGAGACTCACACAATAACGGCCTTCATCATTTCTCGTTACTTTTTTGAGGAAATTGTCGTGAGCTATTTCTTCTTCTTGTTTAGACACTGTTTCAACCGGATCTAAAATCCCAATGGTCTCAAGTTTCCACAACTCAGGTACTTTCATATCTCTCATGGCCAAAGTGCTAATTAACATAGCAGTTCCACTCGTATAAAAGCGTTTGGGCAGGACTATCCAGTTTTCCGCATACAGTCCATCCGAGTTTTGTTTCTATTGCAGTGAGACCTTGTTGCAACTGTTTAACACGTCCTGTTAACAACTGACCATAAATGTCACTGCCAATTAAGAGCTCGACTTCAGGGCATCCTGAGCCTACATCGGTCAGCCAGATCTTGTATTTCTTCAGCTCCCTAAGTACGGTTTCTTTAGGAACACGGGGTACGTTCCCACAAATTACTTCTTGATCTAAGAAATCAAACTCTAAACTTTCATTTCTATCATTTGAAGGTTTTAAATTTACTCTATATTTGCAGTGTGGCTTAGTTTCTATCAGCCGCCTCCGAACAAACAATGAGCTAGGTTTTCTGTGGAAATTGCTTTTAAACCTATCTCTTTTGTGGTTCTCTTCAGTATGTAACTCTTTTGAGACCCACTGTCAAACAGAGCCCTGACCTTCTTAGAAGTATTTCCCTTAATTGTTACTTCTACAGTCATCAATGCTAGTTCCCTAGAGCATGATTTTTGTGTTACAGTGCTGTGTACAATTTCAGCAGCAGCTATGTTCTTTTCCCCCGATTTTCTCTTAACCAATTCTGGACAAAATAGTTCCATATGAAGTTTAGAACATACATGGCACCGTACAAAAATTTTGCATGTCTTGGCACGATGACCCTTTCTAAAGCACTTCAAATAGCAATTCTTTTCCCTTACCCTTTCAGTTTTCTCTTGGAGAGATAGTGATCTAGCTGTTATACAGTCTTTGCTCTCATGCGACTTTTCGCAAAAAATGCAAGTCCGCTCTTTAGCTGAAAACAGACTTGCAGCAGCAGGGACCTGGTTTCTTTTCTATGAAATTTCTCTTTCCCGGTACTATTGTTACGGTCAACACAGTTATCCTCAAACCCTGTTCTGGCCAATTTTAGCCGTTCTTCCCCTTCGACTTCGCGTTTTAGGAAATTCGTGAGCAAATCTAAATTACATTTATTAGAGTCATTACTATGGCCGCTGCCTAAAAGAGAATATCTGTGCCATGCTTTTAAAATATCTTCAGGCAGGCTCGATTCTACCATCGGGTACAACCAGGCAGAATTATTCTCAGACTTCAAGCTCAAAGATTCCAATGACCTTAAATAAGCGTCAACTTTGGTAAACAAATCGGGAAGTGGAAGTTTGTCTTTGCTATTGCACTGAACATTAGCAATAATTAACTTTAAAAACTCCCTGACATAAACTTCTACTAAAAGTTCCTGATTCCCGATCTCTCTTGAATCGCTGATACGGCTTTGGGATAATTCTCAGATGTGATTGGATAACTTTCCAAAAGTCCTCTAGCGCGAGTATTTGGCTGTACGGATTGCAAAAGATACTGGAATTTGTCGCAATCCTCAATCTCAGTGTCCTCGTGGATTTTTAGGAATTGCAACCAAAACGAAAGATAATTAATTAGTGAACCGTCGAAAGGCTTAATACTCAATTTTGGATATTTATAGTACTTAGGTTTACTATCCTTACTCAATGACACATTCTGATTTATATTTTTTACAACTGATCCGTCACTACTTAAAATCTCTGAGACCAAACGTTTAATTGTTATGTAATCATCAGAATATTTTTCGCATTCTTTCATTTCGTCAAAAACTAATTCTTCAGTAGAATCTTTAGCATCAACAATTAAATCAATAATTTTTTTATCATATTTTTTAATTTCACACATAAACTTATCAATCTTCGTGGTTGTATCCTTTATAAAACCTTTATCTATTTCTTTTTTACTAAGTTCTGTTTTTAACATTTTCAGGGTTCTCGAAAATGAAGTGCGTAACGCACCACGTGGTTTCCTTAACTTTCCCATTGTAAACAATTCCGAAATGAAAGTATCTACAATCCAAATCAAAACGAATTTGCCTTCAGTATCAAATTTGGTTCAGATGGAGTATATGCAACGAACGCCAAGGCGCGATTTCTCGTCAAATCTGTTTGGCCTTTTTTATTTCCTGGATCTATTCCTCAAACTTTACTGTACATCGCCACGAAAGTGAAATTTTAACAGCAAAGCTGACACATCTCTTTTAACCTAAATATCTATTTTCAAAATATATTAAACCTTTTATTTTCTCAAAATATCTTCCATAACTTTTTCTCAACTAGTTTCCTTTTAAACACAATTTTCTATTCATTTATTCTCTGAGAATTGGCGGTAGTCCTGTCGCGGACGCCACTTTATGTTAATAAACCAAAACATAAAAGAAAGTTAGTGTGTCTAAATCTACTCAACACCGTTGAGAACACACCATTCCTGTTCGTTCGAGAAATCAGCCATTCCTTTAGAATAAAAAGAATCAAAAATTTTTACCTTGAGTGAAAAAGCGAAATAACTTCTGTTATTTAATGCATTCCATCTTCTAAAAGGAAATAATACCTCTCTCTTGTACTCTTTGCACTTAAGAACTTCAACAACACAGAAAATAAAATACATTTTCATCCGTAAATAACTTAGAAGAATTTTATTCACAGAAAACTCACATATCACACGCCAAAATTCTAACAACTACTATAACAACGAAATGGTAGATAACTTCAAAAAAATGTTGCCATCTAAAAAAGTAGTTATTCTCAAAAATAAAATAAATAAAACGTGCTGCTCTCTGTTGAAGAAAATCAAAGTCTCAACACAGGGCTCCCAAGGTATTCAGCAGAAGTTTTAGGATCTAGATTGAAAGAAAAACATTTGTTGGCTCCAGGTACATACTTTTCTTGGTATCGAACTAGGGAAAAGGAGTGTGCCTTTTTTCTCTCAAGAAGGTGACCTTCTTTTTTGCAGTGATGTTCCTGGAGTTATGGCAAGTTTTGGAATAGTATATGTGCCGGAAGAATGGAGACTTTTTATCGATTCCTCTAAAAGAAGCCTAAAAGCAGTTCTACACAACAGAAATAAGTATGCTTCGGTGTCTGTTGGACATTCGGTTCATCTAAAAGAATGTTATGAAAATATTGAGCTGATCTTAAACAAAATTTGTTACTCAGATTGTAAATGGATGATTTATAGCGATTTAAAAGTGATTTCAACTTTGCTTGGTCACCAGAGTAGCTACACAAACTTCTCTTGCTTTCCCCGTTAATAGGAAGCACCACTATTTAAAGAAAGAATGGCCGCTTAGAAAACCTTGCAGGTCGGAGTGAAAAATGCTGAGAGGGAGAGTCTTGTAGATCCCAAAAAGGTATTACTTCCACCCCATCACATTAAATTGGGTTTGATGAAACAATTTGTTAAGGCATTATCAAAAGAAGGAGAATGTTTTAGATACCTTCGTGAGCAGATTCGTGGGTTATCCGAGGCAAAGATAAAAGAATGAGTGTTTGTAGGACCTGGCATCAGAAAACTAACGAGGGATGCGAGCTTCGAGAAAATAAATGGAAACAAAAGATAAAGCAGCATGGATATCTTCTAAAATATTGTAACAAGTTTTTGGGGAAACAAATGGACCCAAACTACAAGTCAATCGTTGCTGACATGATAGACAACTTCATGTAACTGGGTTATAATATGAGCATAAAAGTTCATTTTCTACATTCACACCTTGACTTCTTCCCTGCAAATCTTGATGATGTCAGTGAAGAGCAGGGCGAAAGGTTCCATCAAGACATCAAGGAAATGAAAAATAAAGATACCAAGCAGGGTGGAACGTTAACAGGACAGCGTATTACTGCTGGATATTAAAAAGGGACAATCCTCAAGCTGTCCACAGCAGGAAGGACACTAAAAAAGTTTTGCTGTGAAGCGAAAGCGCTTCTACAAGGACTTTTGACTCTATAGTAATGCACTTTTTTCAATATTATGTTGTGTAAATGTAAACTATGGCATCTTCTATCTGTTTATTAAAATTTTGAACCTTTCGAAAAAATGTACAAAATTGCGTTAAATTGAGTTTTTCACCCAAAATACACACCCTTTTTGTGAGATAACCTGACGTAATAGGAAGAAATGGATTTCATTTTTGAAATAAGCACTGAAAAATATATATAAATTAGTTATCAAAGTACAAACAACTTTTTAAAATATTTTTTTATGCAGACCTGTGTTATCTCTGTATTTTAAAGACTGATTTGACGAACTTCAGTTTGTGCGTTAGGTCTAGTTACATGTGAATAATTTGAAGTTTCATAGTGAATTTCTTTTTTTTTTCACATATATTTTCAATTATGGAGTTTAAAACCTATATAGAGAAGTTAAGAGGCAACACAAACTGGTCTAAGTGGAAAAGACAGATTGAATTATTGTTGCGGCATGAAGTGTTGGATCTCGTGACTGGAGATCGAAATTTACCGGAAGTACGTCCGCAACGTTAGTGAGTCTGAAACACCTGAGCACCGATCTGCTCACGAAAAGCAGATAAAATGTTTCGCTAAAGATGAGGCTTTGGCGCAATTAATTTTAGTTGAAAACATGGACGATGCCAATGTAGAGCTGACTTCAACATGCGGCAGCTCGAAAAGCACATGGGACAAGCTATTATCTGTGTACGATCAGAGATCTTGTCAGAAATTTGACCGCTTAATGAAAAGTTTTTTGCGGTAACCGAGAAAGACGCTAGTGAAAACATCGTAACACATATAGCCAAATTGGAAAGAAATTTTATAGAATTAAATGATGAACTGAAATGTGTTGCGAAAACTGTGTTACCAGATTTCTTGCTGATGAGCAGAATAATGTCTACTCTTCCTTAAGAGTAGAGGCAATTAATTCCTTTTGAGTTCAAGAGCGTTTGGGAATCGGTCTCCATTGAAGAAAGGAATGTCAACAAATTTACAGAGAGACTTCGTTTAATGGAAATGAGGTTACCACCAAAACAATTACCTTCTTCAAGTGCTTTGGTTGCTTCAGAGAAGAAATCTGTGATGAAACATGACAGAAAGTGTTATGTTTGCAGAAAAGTCGGCCATATTGCAAAAGACTGTTATAAAAACAAGAACAAGAGCAAAGTACATGGTGATGCCTTCATGTGTTTAGTGGAAGGGGTGGTGGATGATGAAGTCTGGTTGGCAGGCAGTGGGGCTACCGCCCATATGACAAGGTTTAAAAATTATTTTTTGGACTGTGAACCGTCTGATGTCTCAAAGAAAGTATATATAGGTAACAGTGATGCTATTACGGCTTATGGTCAAGGGACTATAAATGTTGAAATGAAAATTCATGGAAAGTGAGAGAGAAATAACTTCGCTGCAGTTTGGTATATTCCTGACATCAGCAGAAATATATTTTCTATTGTCCAAACCTTGGCTAAAGGTTTTGAATTTAAAGCATAAAAAACTGAATGTTTTTTGTTAGAGATGATATTATCCGCTTAAAAGGACCCTGTATAGCTACTGGCTTATATGCTTTGGAATTAAGAGTTCGAGAACCTGTTGTGCAAATGTTTATGTTTCTGTAACAAATGACCTGCAACTGTGGCATGAAAGGTTGTGCCTTCAAAATTAGACACATGTGACAGAAATTCTAAGCAAACATGATAACAAAGTTACCTCCAAAGAAAATGAATTGTGTGAAGGCTGCTGCCTTTGAAAACAATGCAGAAAATCAACTAGAGTAAGAAAACAACGTCCAACAAAACCAGGAGAACTGATACATGCTGATGTGGTTGGTCCAATGCATCAGAAATCGCTTGGTGATGCAAAATATTTTGTTTGTTTCAAGGATGATTTTTCTAAATATCGCAGGGTATTTTTCATGCAGATGAAAAGTGAAGTTTCCAAATGCAACAAACCTTTGTCAATGAAGTCAAGAATGCTGGCCATGTCATAAAAGAGTCCTTAAGTGATGGGGGAACATAATTTCAAAACTCAAAAGTAGCAAAAATTCTTAACGGTGAGGGAACTACAGCTCGTGTATCCATGCCATATACACCAGAGCAAAATTGTGCAGCTGAGTGTGAGAATCGCATTCTTATTGAAAGTGCATGAACCATGTTACGCTCGAAGAACCTTCCTTTAAAACTGTGGGCGGAAGCAGACAACACATGAGTTTATATTTTAAAGAGAACTGCCTCATCACCAATTAAAGGAAAAAGTCCCTATGAGTTATGGTTTGGTAAAGAAGTTTAAAGCATTAATCATCTACGTGTCTTTGGAACTGAATGCTTTGTCCATATATCCAATCCTAACAGAAAGAAATGGAATAAAAATGTGTCAGAGGTATCTTGATTGGGTACAGTGAAGAAAAGGGTGGCTATAGAGTGTATATCAAAGAACAATACAAAGTTCTGTTAAGGAGAGTTGTTATTTTTCAGAATGAAAAATTACAATACTACACATGCTACTACTACTGCTACTACTACACATGCTAATACTACTCGCAATACTACACATGCTTCTGAAGATAATTGTGATCCAAATATAGAAGTGATAAGAAAATCCCAGGGAAATCAAACACCAGAAAATGTTGAATAGGGTGGGTCGAAAAAAAACATTTTTTTCGGAACGCTTTAGACTGGAAAAATTGCCTATTGTTATAAGAAGAAAAGCGGCATAAAAAATTAAAATTGCTGATTTCTAAACACACCTCATGCCAGACCAGTGCGTGCTCTTATATTGTCACTCTTCGTGACATAAAATAAACAAGCTTTAGTTTTTTATGCTTTTTATGGTTTAAATGACCTAAATAAATTAAATTCTGATCATAAATCTATATTTTTCCGTTCCCGTCTTTGAAAAAACAGGAATTCAACAGTTTTTCGCAATTTTTACTCTGCAACTCTTCGCTCGATTTGCTAGAACAAAACGACCAAGAACTCACCACGTGGAGATGGTTGCACGTCTAGTTCCACGCACACCCTACCCAACCAACCATTCAATTGTTGGGTTTCATATTTAAATTAAATTTACATCTATTAACAAAATTTTTCTATAGAGTAGGAATCTTTATCTTACTCTATTTTTTGCTTTTTCTTTTTTATATCTATACACATTTAAAGTTTTATTTTTTGGAGAAATGAGGCATAACCGATCTAGAATTCAGTGTTGCTCGAATCTAGCCATATCTAGCTTTATGTCCACATACTTTATTCCAGGCCTCTGTCACAATTTCGTCGCACCTCTCCACTGCCTGGGTGTGACAGGGAAACTTTTGTATTTCTCTGATGGGCGTAATGTCAGAATTGATGAATTATTTAATATCATCATCACATAGGTACCTCACCATTGGGGGGGGGATACACCATACAAGAATTCCAATTAATAATTTCAATGTAATCGGCAGCTTGAAAGTTTATCTTCGGTGGTGCGAAATTTCTAACAGTCTTCTTCTTTGGGATTATCGGTCTTGCTTTTAAGATCCTTCTGTAAACAAGCTCCCGAATAAGTTCTCTTTCATCAACAAGCATTGCCAAGAGAACATTCTCTGGGTGTGCAAAGATGGCATTTTGTTGAATTACTGGATCGACAACTTGAAGAAATTCGTCGGATAAATACCGTGATGTTTTGGAATCCTTGAAAGTCATGTTTTGTCCGTCTGTAAAATATTTGCTCTTTTTTATGGAAAACAATATAGGCATATATGATTTCAAGATGAAGCCAACTATTTCTTTTAAGTTTCCGGATGGATCTGATGAACTTATATGCAACCTAAGGACTCATTTGGTCGCAGTTAGCCATGTGGAATGGGACAAAGGACCAGGGTCTCTATTTGCCATGTCTTCTGGACAGTGTCCCAAGGTAATTGCATTTGAAATGTCCAACAAATACTGTTTGTCTTTGCTCAAAAAATTCCTGTCTATATCAGGAATCGGACAATCTATGCGTTCATAATAAACCACAGGGAGTTTTTCACAGCAAGTGAGCTGCTGGTCGATTGGCCCCCTTAAATAATTAGGTCCTGCAGTTTGACCGTCAATATGTTGGAAAGTGTGGCGAAAAGGAAGCTCATTAAAATGCAGGAGGCATATGCTCCACTGTAGTGGGCGTCCTACATGATTTTCTATTCGGTGGATGACACCGTTCTTCCATCCAGTGTTGATTATATTGCCATTACACCCTACTACTTCTAGTTTTTCTAGTGATATTGATAGTTCAGACAAACGAGAAATAATGCTTTGAGTTATATCATTTGATGAACTCAAGGAATGAGATACATGTCTAATATAAGTTCATACAGGTTCCTGGATAAGAGAATAGTTTTATTTTTTGCCATTCCTGCGAAATTGCTTGGCATTCAATTTTTCAACGAACAAAGTATCATATTTTCGTCCGTCAAAGAAAAGACGCCAACTTTCCTCAGGGCGTCTCAATTGATTTCATTTGAGTTCAAACCAGTTCAGCCTATTTCAAGTGAGTTCTGGTTCGTTTTGTACTTGCAAAACGAATGTAGAGTAGCATAGTGAAAACTGAGAAATATTGATAAATTCCTGTGTTTTCTAAGACGTTGCGCAAACGGGAAAAAATTAGATTATTGATCCGAATTTAATTTACTTAGGTAATTTAACCCATGAAACAAGCATAAAAAACTAAAGCGTGTTTATTTTAGAAGTTTTAACCAACAGAAAAAATTACAAAAATATCGTGATTTTTGCAACTTTTCATAAACTCCAAGTACGATGCGCGAACGGAAGATGTTAACCGATTTTAATTTTTTATGCCGTTTTTCTTCTTATTACAATAGGCAACTTTTCCGCACTAAAGCGTTCCGAAAAAAAAAATTTTTTTTCGACCCACCGTAATGTTGAAGTAACTGGCAAACTTAGAGAAGGAGAAAGCAACATTGAATATGATGATGAAGTCTAAGATGAAGATACACGTGAAGAAATCAACTACTTAAGAGAAAGAAGTAAGTTAAGAAAGCCTGCTAGGTTTGAGAATTATGTTCTTATATCTGAACATGTGGAACCTGAAACATATCAGGAAGCAATGTCTTCTGAAAATTCTCATAAATGGCTATGTGCTATGGAAGAAGAAATGGACTCGTTACAGAAGAATGAAACACGGGAGCTGGTTGACCTGCCACCTGAGAGGAAAGACATTAGTAGCCGATAGGTATTTAAAGTAAAGATGAATCTGATAGATCAATGCAACGTTACAAAGCTCGGTTGGTTACCAAGGGGTTCAGCCAAAAATATGGGGTTCATTTCTCAAAAGCATTCATTTCTGTTGTACGATGGGGAACTATAAGAGCAGTTCTGAGTGTTGCTGCTAGTAAAAGAATGAAGCTATCACAATTTTATGTAAAGAATGCATTTCTCTATGAAGAATTAACCGAAGAGATTTATATGGTTCAGCCTGGGGGCTTTAGTGATGGAACCAACAAAGTTTGCAAATTGTATATCAGTATATATGGGTTTAAACAAACCCCAATATGCTGGAATGAACGTTTCAAAATATTTGATGAGAACTGTGGATTGCAACAATCTTCTTCAGATCCTTGTCTATTTTATAACCAAGACAAGCTGCTGCTCTTGATTGTGTATGTAGATGATATGTACATCATCATTACTAAAGATGAGGAAATGGCCAAACAGTTTCTTAAGAAGCTTTAACCTGAGTTTTGTGTAACTGTTGAAGTTGCTTATCATTATTTAGGAATACAAATTGAATACCTGGATAGTAGTATCTTCATACATCAAGAAGCATATTGCAAAAAAGTTTTGAATCGTTTCAATATGTTATAATCCAATGTGGCTAGTGTACCTATAGAAAAAGAGGCTCCATTACAGTTGAAGAATCAGCAGCTCTTTCAGATGATGTGCCTTATCGTGAGGCTGTAGAGAGCCTAATGTTCTTAGCTATTGCCACTAGACTTGACGTATCATATGTTGTTGGTGCTCTTTCTCGAGTCCTGGACAAGCCAAAACAACAACATTGGAACTTAGTGAAGAGAACAGTGAGGTATCTTAAGGGATCTCCGGAGTGTGTAATTATGTTTGCATCAGATTCTAAGTGTAATCTTCTGTGCTTTTATGATTCTGATTATGCGGGTGATCCTCTGAGTAGAAAATCTACATCAGGAATGGTGTTCATGAATGCAGGTGGAGCTATTCGTTGGAAGAGCCAACGTCAAAAATGTATAGCCCTCCCAACAACTGAACCTGAGTTCGTCGCAGCTAGTCAATCTGTAAAAGGAGCCATATCGCTTTCCAGTTTATTAAATGAACTGTATTCACTAAGGGGAATACTAGTTTTAAATATAGACAACCAAAGTATGATCAAACTAATAAAAAATGCGACGTTTGATAACCGAACTAAACATATTGATATTCGGTATATATTTATCAGAGAACTGTGTGAAAACAACCAACTAGGTGTTTCTAACTGCAGCAGTGATGCAAAAGCTGCAGACTTGTTTACAAAAGCTTTGTATAAAATAAGGTTTGAAAAATTGAAAGAACTGACAGGAATGATAAAATTGTGATTAATATTTACTATTTTTTATTGTGTTTGATTTCGTGATTAATATGTACTATTTTCTATGTGTATCCTTTAAATGTGAATTTTGATAAAGCCGGAGTGTTGTAATATATATCAAATGCAATCGTTATCGTTTTGCCACTTTTATGTTTTGCGTTTTGGCAACAACAACTTCTGTTGATTTCTCTGATGTGTGTGAATCTGTCTGGTATAGCTTGTGTAGGAATTTCTCTCATCAATCAGTTTTTCATCAAAGTATTTCATCAATTCCTCATTATACCTTTCGATAATCATTTACTCTGTCTTTAATAAATTATAAGTCTTAAGAAACAAAACTAGGAAAACATGGCAGCAAACCAGACACCCACAACATAAAACTCTCATTAATCAGGCTCCAGATTATTTAAAAACTATATAAAACACAAATCCAACACCAGGTGGTAATATTATGTCACTAATCTTACCACAGAAGATAAATCCATCTGGAAAGCCACTAAGAAACTTAAACATAAGTCTTTCAACATGCCTCCTCTCTTTAACAACACTACAAAAACTCGTGCTCTTAGTCAGAAAGACAAAGCCGCACTTATTGCTAAGAGTCAGGTTAATCAGTTCACCCCTCCCCATAAACTTTCCCACCACCCCATTGTGAGAGAAGTACATAACAATGTTGAAAACCTACTTGACACCCCAATCCCTCCCTATGAACCTAAAATCCCCCCTTCTCATGTTATCAACCACATAAGGAAACTTTAAAAAAGAGCACCTGGTGCGGATAATATAACTAGCATCAAACTTAAAAATTTGCACTTAAAAACTTATATTAATATCATTATCCTTATTAATGTCATTATTCGCAGTAGCTACTTCAACCCCTCGAAAAACTCTATAATTATCCCTAATCACAAACCTGGCAAATCCCCCAATGACCCCCAAACTATGGAACCATTAGCTTAGTATCCACCATCTGTAAACTAGCAGAAAAATTCATTGTACAATCCATAAATTCACATCTCAAATGTAATAATATCCTCTCCCCATACTAGATTGGTTTCAAGCGTTCTCTGTCAGCTCTTCATCAACTTTATAGAGTATTAGAAGACATCACTAAAGCAAAAACATATAGTAAATCTACTGCGGCTGCCTTTCTAGATATCAGCAGAGCATTTCATTAAGTTTGCATACAGGGACTCATACACAAATTAATTAACTCAATTTCACACCTAATATCATTCATCTAATCCATAGCTACCTAACCAATAGAACATTTCAAGTTAAACTTCAAAACACTCTCTCATTCAAACACAACATTCAATGTGGCCTTCCGCAGGGAAGCTTTCTAGGACCAGTGCTTTATAACA
Source organism: Dolomedes plantarius (assembly GCA_907164885.2). Lineage (NCBI taxonomy): Eukaryota > Metazoa > Arthropoda > Arachnida > Araneae > Dolomedidae > Dolomedes > Dolomedes plantarius. The sequence continues at coordinate 86,690,199 of OU015499.1, read as the reverse complement.
TCTATGTAAATGAAATTCCAAATTAAGCTTAATACAGACAAATATGTTGCTGTCATATTCTCCAGGAAAACATTAGACTCCTTCAATGATCACAAAATCATTATTAATAATGTTGCTTTGCCCTGGTCCAATCCCTGTAAATATTCAGGTATTATCCTTAATAAAAACATTTCATGGCGCCTCCACATTAAACATATTACTGATAAATTTCGAGCTGCTAAAATTAAACTTTACCGCTTAATTACAAGAAATAGCTCTTTGAATCTTAATATGAAATTGCTCATCCACAGTGCATTCCTAAGACCAATATTAACTTATGCTTGCCAGTCCTGGTCCTACTGTGCTAAATGCCATATAACTAAAATCTGTGCTGCTCAAAACAAAACCACCAGAGAAATTGTAAATGCCCCTTACAACTTCAGAAACAAAAAAATCTATGAAGAATTAAACTTTCCCACCCTAACTCATTTTATGCACTCCCTTAATATTAACATCCACAATAGCTTAGAAACTAATAATATCACTCTCCTAACAGCTTTAGCAAACTATGATCATAGGTTTTCCTTTAATAGGAAGAAACCCAGAGCTTCACTTGCATTTGATTGGTAACTCCCCTTTTTCATTGTGAGTTCCGTAGCATAGCAGTAGAGCGCGTTACTCCCATCCTCTTGGCTGCGGGTTCAAACCGCATCTTTGCCCCCCCCCCCCAATAACTCTACCATCTGCTCTAGGCTTGGTTCTGGCAGGCTCACCCCGTTTTTATTTCTCTATATGTTTTTAACCATTTTGTTTATTTATAAAAAAATAAACAAATAAATCAAATCAAATCAAATCCTTCAATCAATATGTAGACATTGGTCTACGGCAAAAAAACATCATAAAATCTTAAAATTTGATACTTGAGTTATGGAAACATAACTTAAGGCAAAAAATATTTGTATAACCAACATTTTTCTGTTTTACTTTATCTCTTTGTCGACCAAACAAAATTTACTCTCTATTAAACTTTGTTTGGTCGCAGAAATTCGAGGAATCCATTACCATACACCTATCTCTTTCTACTAACACCTTCACTTCCAAATCCATTCAGGCAAGCTCCCAAAAATAAAAGTAAAATACAAAAGTAAAGGATATTTTCATACCCATTCGCCTCTACAAAGCCTGTTGTTGTTGTTGCTGTAATTGTTGCTGAATGTGCCCCCAGGTTGACAGCCACTGGTTTAGGTAATGAAGTAAAAAGCTCAATTAAACGCATCTGGGCTCTCTCTGTAAACAATATTTTCAAGACTGAAAAACCTTTCGTAAAAGTTGGATATTTTTCATTCTCTTAGTCCAAAACACTATTCTGATTCGGCTGCAAAGAGTTTCTGAAAAAATTTTAAATTAAAATTACTTCGAAATCTAATCACTTGACGAAAACTCCAAGACAGATATAGTCAATTTCGCACTACTGTTATTATATTGATATATACCGGGTGGTTATAAAGAAACTTTGCCGATATATGGACCTCTAGCGGCTATTCCGTTCAACCGATCGAGATGAGATTTCAGGTATAGTTATTCAGAGGTATGAGCTCTGGATTCTGTGAAAGGCAACCAAGTGACTCTCAAGGTTACAGTTATACGTACAGAAACTCTCAATTTTCAAATGACAACACACATTTTTTCCATCGAAAAATGCTCAGCGCATGCGAAAACCCTAAAGAAATTTGGAACGGTATGTGTATCACAAAAAACGGACGCGTTATGCACACACAAAAAACAGCCTACAAAAACGATATATGGACCTCTAGCGGCTGTTCCGTTCAACCTATCGAGATGAGATTTCAGACATACTTATTCAGATGTATGAGCTAGGGATTCTGAGATTGGCAACACAGTGACGATCACGGTTACGGTTATAGGTATAGAAACTCGAAATTTTAAAAGGCAACGCCCACTCTTTCCCGTCGCAAAATGCTCAGAGCATACCATGAAGCTACAGCATCATGGAGCATACGAAATCCCTAAAAAGCGTTGGAACGATAGGTGTATCACAAAAAGCGGACGGGTTATACACTCTCAAAAAAAACAGCTCTGTGAATGGCTAACAAAAAAACGATCGGAAATCTTTTTATTGGTTTTCTACGCTGAATATCTGGCGAACGGCGTTCTATGATTTGTTTCTAGCCTCTGTCATATGCAAATTTCCCCCGTTCGCCCCGATTGTGTCTTTGTTGGTCGTTCGCAGAACTGTATTGCGTGCATAATGAGTCCGTTTTTTGTGATACGCGTACCGATCCAACGCTTTTTAGGGTTTTCGCATGCGTTGAGCATTTTGCGACGGGAAAAAGTGGGCTTTGCCATTTGAAATTTTCGAGTTTCTATACCTATAACCGTAACCGTGAGCTTCACTGTTTTGCCGTTGTCAGAATCCCGAGCGCATACATCTGAATAACTAAATCTGAAATCTCATCTCGATAGGTTGAACGGAACGGCCGCTAGAGGTCCATATATCGAAATGTTTCTTTATGACCACCCAGTAAAGCAGCTCTGAAGAATTTAAATCCATTGATGTGAATCTCATTTAAAAAATTAAATTAAATTCAAAAAATAAATTTACAGAAATAAATATTAATAAATAAATAAAGTACTATAAAAAGATTCGTACATGATACACAGATGTGTGATGAGATTAAGAAGCATAATATCTATTAAAAAAGCATAGTTAAATTCGCGGTATCAACTTATGCAACCTCACCTTAGATATTTTAGAAAATTTTTACTTATTTCTCCGAGATTAAATATTTTCGTTTTCCTCTTTATCCTACGATGACATTTGTCTGTTATAAATTGTTTAAATTATAAGAATACGTATTGTTACTTAAATTTCAATCGAGATGGAGTTTTTATGACATGGGAGTATTCAGAATCTACGGGGAAGGCGTGGCTAACGTTGAAAACAGACTGCTGAAACATGAGGGCTGGATTTCATGTCCCAGTAATAAGGAAATCCCACGACAAATTGTCATTAATTACTTTAACTCCTATAAAAGAGAATTTTACAAATCCAAACTTACATGTCACGAGCTATTTTAAGTTATATTTTGTGAAATACAATAGACGAAAACTAAACGTTACGTTTTAGTAGGAGATGCCATTCGCAATAAAAAAAAATTTTTTTTTTTACTTATACGAACCACAATCAGCGGTTTATATTTGTTGGAACCCTCGCATAAAATAATCGCATTAATTCTACTTAAAAACATAACAAAATAATTTATACAACGTAAACAACTCTTTAAGTATGCATCGTGTATAAATTAGTTGCTATTAAACGTATGTTATTGTCCCGTCACACAATAGAAGGACAAGATTTTCAGTGATACGCAAGTAGATAAAAGATTTTTTTTAAATTCTTTTTAAAAAAATTTTTTCAGATTTCAGTTTCAGTTTAAAATGAAAGAAAAGAGATCATATAAAAATTAAGAATTTATATTATCAACACGCAAAATTTGAGAAAAATTGTGTTATCGGAAAGTTTAGTTGTTAACATTGAGATTCTTAAGACAAAAGAGCGCTAAAAAATTGAGATTTTTTTTTTTTTACATCATTAATGTATTTCATATTTTTTATCACCTCAGAGGAAGGGTTTAGAAGTTCTTCAATAGGGGATCAGTCCTCTAACCCCTCCTCTAATTAAAACCAACAAAATAATATAAACAAAGTAAACAACTCTCTAAACGTGTTACGTATAAATTGGCATTTAACGTATGAAATTGTCCAGACTCGCAATAGACGGATGGACGACCTTTTAAGCGATATGCAAGTAGTTAATACAATAAATTTTTATTTTAAATGTTTTTCCAGAGTTCAGTTCCACTTTAGTAAGAAAAAAAGAGAACATCAACTAAGCATTAACGTATTTAGAATGTAGAATTTCTGATCTCATAAGAGAAAAAAGTATCAGAATGTTTAGTTTTTACGATTGAGATATTTAAGAGAAAAGAGTGCGTAAATATTGAGTACTTTTTTAATATACATTATATATTTTTTAATCACCTCAGAGGGAGGGTTTAGAAGTTGTTGAGCTACGTTTCAGACGTCTACCCTTCATCTGGTTACGCGCGAAGGATATACTCATCATGAAATATAAAAACTTTACTAGATTAAAATTAATCAAAACATATCTCAGATCAAATGGAAACAAAACTATCTAAAAAGATGGCGTCATCTTTCGTGAAAGAAAAAAGCTAACACTTCCTCATATTTGACTTTCCATCCAACCTCTACAGAAGTCTCAATTACAATAGACACCGTGTATCCTTTTATTAATTCCGTCTTCTTAAATAGTTGTCAAATGTGTTCATTTATTTACTTTAACCATTTAATTTTTTTCTTAAATTTTTTTTTACTTTCAAGGTCAACACTTTTCCTTTTAATCCTGAGAACGGAAATATAGCCTCATAAAATTAACCTGACGGACGATATGGAGCTCTGCATATCTGTGTCTTGTTAACGTACTATGTCAATGTCTATGTGAAAAAGCTAACAGTAGCAAAAACCCAAACACCCAGAAATCTGCACCTATGATAATTAATTTTTGTAAGATCCACTATTAAAAAGGCGAACATGACTCTAAATTTTATCGAGGATTGCTAATACAATTTTTCATTAAATCAGGAAATAGTAAATACTATGATACAGGGATTAAAGTATTAAAACACGCTGATTGCATGAAAATGGAAAAGCAAAACGTGATATTTTACTTAAAGCGTAAATAGTTTAAACTTTCATAGATTTCTTATTTCCTAAAAAAAGCGATAAAAAATTTTCGTGGGTAATGCTCGTGAGGTATTGATTATCCCCGAAAGCTCATTCCGAGAATTGACTTCTTCGAGGCAGCAACCTTGAAACCAGTACCATATCTTTTCTCTCCGGGGGTGGAGAGTACATAGAATGAACATTTGATAAAGAAAATTTATTACAATTATCAGAATAATATAAGAGAAATGTTAGAAATATAAAAACATTTGTTTTAGAGGACTAATACCATATTTTTTATTTTTGCAGTATCTCGAAAAGCTGTTATATTAAAGTAATGGCAGGTATCACAATAATAGAATCCCCTGGTTCCAGTGTTCGGTGATGCAACCTACGGATTTAATGCTACTGTTAGCGGGTAATTGAGATGCCAAAAACAAACATCCCTCCGTAACAGTTACAACCGATCCAGTTCCAAAAAAATTTTCCTGGTGCACTAAACTTTTCTTCCAGCTTCATTCACGTGCAAACGTCACCCTCTCTCCCCTCCATACTCATTTACCGAGGTCTATACCCCGTACCAGTTACCGCTTCGTGCTTAGCCGCTATGAAGTGGTGGGCGGAGCAAAAATTTATTTACCCGTTTCTTAGCCAATTGGCAATAAAGAAGTTTCGTGCCCTCGAAACTTCTGTCCCGTGCGAGAGAATATTTTCCTAGTCTGGTTAAATAATATCCGATCGCCGTTCTTGGTTAGATGGCGAAAAAGTCATCAACTTTTATTTTTAAACACGAACGCTCAATTTTGCTCATAAAGGACTTCGAAATTTGGCAATTATCATTAGAAATTAACTATCAATCTTTTTATCACTTACTGTCATTATATCTCATTGTTTCATTTATTGGTAGTTATTAAGCTATTCTGTATTCATAAAAAAATAGAAACTAATAGACCAATTCTGTGGTGATTGACCGTCTATCGTGAGCAATTATTTTAAGACTAAAAATAAATAAAGAAAATAAACAAATAAGTAACGAAACCAAAAATTTGAGTGTAACAACTTTTTTAATGATTAATGTAATATTTTAACAAATGCCATGAACATTTTAACAATAATGCGTAATAATTAATGTAATGCGTTTATATTTAAATACCTATTCAGTTTTGTTATTTGATTTGGATACAAAAAGTTAGTATTACTATTAAGGTAGCTGTTAATACTGTTAATTTTTTGAACATTAAACAATATTCTATTTTTTTATTATTCAATAAAATTTTAGTAATTAGTTTTTCTGTAATATTAATATAACTGTATTGGGTACAGTGTAGTTCATATATACATAACAGGATAATTAATATTTATGTGCAAACAACAATTGTTCGGTTGATTATTTATAAAATCTGTATGCCTATTGTTCAATAAATAATATATACCAAGTTGTTTTTTCTAAAAAATATTTATGTTTTGCTAATGATAATCTTGTTTACTATAAAATAATTTTTTTTCATAAGACGTTGTTTTTATTAGCATGAACTATTTAATTCACAAAATCCTGACAAGTGAGTAGATACAATTTTTTCACCTGTCATAAAACATATAAATGATTACCAATAATATATTGAATAATCAGTGAATTTTATCAAGCACATTAACACAAAAATGTTATTTTATTTCAAAACCAATGAAAGTAAATATTTTTATAAAGGTATTTCAGTATATTAGTATTTAATAATATTCATGAATTAAAATGAAGAAGAAAGTAAGAATATGTCCAACTAAATTCAGATCAACTGTCAATCTTATTGAAAGATAATGGTTATAAACGAACGTGAAAATGTTTAGGTAAGCGAAAATTTCCTGGTAAACAGGAAGTTGGAAATGTCACAGGACAAGTAGAAATACTCGTCTATTTGTTTTGTATACGCCCATGAAGCTACAGTTTCTGTAGCTTCATGTATACGCCCTACGACCCTTCCTACGTTCGACGTAGTACGTAGCAGTATAAAATATAAACGAGTGTGGAAATACTCGTTTAGATAAGGGAGTATTTTCCGGTAACAGGTAGGGAAAAATAATCGTATATTTATTTCGTGGCCCATCCCTGGCAGCCCTTTTGTATTCGTCTGGCGGGAGTATTCTATCGTTTGACACGTACGCCGTACTAGGTAAGGGAGTAATTTCTGGTAACAGGTAGGGAAAAATACTCGTATACTTATTTCGTTTCCGCTCCCCGCCTGGCGGCCCTCTTCTACTCGCCTGGCGGAAGTATTCTATCGTTTGACACGTGCGCCGTAAATGTTACTTTTGAAATTCGGTAACAGGTTCAAAGTTCAGTTAGCACATACCTATTACAAAATAACAGGTCCAGTATTTCCGATCCACCCCTAGGCCAGCGGAAATCTACCATTTATTTTCTCACTAAACTTATATTATTTATATTACATTTTCATAATTTAAAGACGCTTCTTCCCTATATGAGCAATTTCTCTCCAAGCTAATATTTTCGCCCAGCCTAGCCGCCATCTTTGTTAAGTTTGACTGATTCTTAAAATCCGCGCTAATCTTCTGATAACATGTAACACGGCTTATTTATTTACCTTTTTGAATAAAATAACAGTACAAAGAAATTTATTAATAAATAAAACTTGTAAATTTGTAATAAAACTTGTAAAGTAAAACTTGTAAATAATAAAATTGACGTTTATTATTGAAAAGTCGTTCTTCTAGTAAAAAAAAAATACCGGAAATATTTTTATATTGAGTTATGGTCTGAGATACGTGTCAGAAATGCTGTTTCCCTAATTAGGTCCATCATTGACCGACCTACAACAACACTAGATCTAAAGCAGACTGCCTTGTTAAAATTTAAAACATACAACTATAACATTAAACTGTCTTTTAAAGCTTGAAATATTGCCCTTTTTAAATAAAATTGTTATGGCTAAAAATACTAAATTATTTTTAGGAAACTGTGCCGTTTGGATTTTTTCCTCCACTCATCCCAATTCCGCTCCCTAACAATTTCCAAAAATGTGTTGAAATCACACACTCCCATGATCGGACAAGCCTTCGTAAAAAGGTACTCTGCAAAACAGAACTCGAAATTGCTCTGACGATTCAAGGACGTAAGAGTACTGTTCAGATATCGCCACTGATTTTACACGGGAAAGGCCCGGTTTCTGGGGTCGGGCAGACTAACATGGGAGTGGCCCAAGATAGCATTTCCAGCGTGCAATATAAACCTATATATAAGTTTACCAAAACACGTATGTATAACAACTACAATGACAGAAATTCTCCTTCGCGATCTGTACAGCAATACCATATATAAGTTTAAATATCATAGTAGGATCTCTTTATAAAAACTTTGGAATAAAATACCGAACAACAGACGTTACGGTTCTATTGGTATTAAATATATAAATCAGTCAACTTCTGGAGATACCTATTATACCTGGAGAAATTTATTGTAAAACTATGGACAGATCGAATGAATCTGTTTCTACCAAATGGGTTAAAGAACTATCCGGCAGTATTAAAATCTGTTAGAACTTCTATATATCACTTATATATCAGTTTTTTAGCTTTTTTTTTCTTGATTTGCCACCTTTAAAGAAAAATCTAACAATTTCCTTTATGCTTCCTCCTGTTAAAGCTAGGTATCATCAACATTGTACCGATTTTGGAAAGTATCGCATGAAGGGGAAATTAAAACTTGTACTAAGGAGCCGAAGAAACATAAAGTAGGCTTGGTCAGATAATCATATGCACTCAAAGTCTCCTATGCTTCTTAGATGGTTGGAGGTAGATATCTGTACTGTGTAATACAGCTTTTGCATAAAAAAGCTCTATAAATGCGGTATTTCGAAGACACATATCATGTCTGTAATTTTTTGCCATTGTATTTTTCTTTAATTTTTCAAACGGCCATATCTGTGTTAAGACGGAAACTCGCCTGGACCGTTCAAAAAAAATTGTCTCGACAATTAATATCACTTTTTTATAGTAGATAATTTTATTTAAAAATATAGTCCACATTCGAAATTTACATTTTATACTGATGGCTCTGCTGAGTGAGGGATTGCATCCATCCAACAAGTACGGAGGCTTCAAGTTATCTAAAATTATGTGTTCAAACGTTATGAAACTGAAGCTCTTATTTTAATCAGTAATGACGTGATTCATCGGGATCTACTCGTTAAACCTAATCATTCAGCAATTAAAGACTGACTTTTAGATTTTACAACTGTTTCTCTCATATAACTTATCGTATTCTTCAAGCATTCCTCCATATGATCCAGGGATCCCAGCTCGGCGTGGAGGCCAAAAGCTTTATTACGCCGTCCAGATATCGCCCTCCCACCTTATACGAAGCGTAAGAGATTGTGAATGTATATGATTAGTAACGTGAATGCATATGATTAGCCAAGCCTACTTTTTGTTTCTTCGGTTTCTTAATCCAAATTTTAATTTCACTTTCACGTGATACTGCAAAGACCCGTCAAATTGGGCAAGCGATGGTCTTCCCTACTTCTAATGGAGATAGACGCCACATCTATCAAATTTAAATATTTTAATTCCTTCTTAACATAACTGTTTTGATACTGCAAAAACCTCCCTTTTGGGAAATCGATTTTGGCTGCATGGCCTGCCTATAAATGGAGCCAGTGGTCCAAACTCAATCTCATTGGAAGCAGTCATTCTGTTTCATTTTAGTAAAAGTCTCTCGTTAAGGTATCTGCTCTTTAGCACACATTTTTCGGTTTAACCTTGCTCTATGGGGAAACGGAATTTTCTTCGCAGTCCAAAGCTATGAGTGATCACGGATCAAGTCGGTAGCCGTGCGATTTTTCTAAATTCATGTTTTCAACTCGTCTACTTCGGAAAACTACTATAAATTTATTAATTCATTATTCGTTCGGAGGGGAAAGCAGTGCAATGCTCCGCATTTGCACGCCCGCAAACCCTACTACCTTGACACGCTTACATTATATTTAATGTTGCTTAAAAGTGGATTATTATTAGAACGTGGCAATTGAAGAAACAAGTCGAAACCTGTTTTATAAAAGCATTATAAAGTGTTTTACAGATTTTAATATATGTCTTAAGTACTACCGTCAAGATACAGAGTAGACTGTCTGATGCTGCATGTGTTGGATCAAGGAATTTTGTGTACTAAGAAACTTGACTTCTAATGTGGTATTTTGACGTGCCCGAACATAGAATATTAATGATATTGAAAAGTTATGATTCCTATCCATCTTAAGTTTTTATAAGTGACATTGTGACAAAAACATATTGTATACTATTTATATTGTGAACCATGATTTCAATGAGGGAGGTGAAACCCTCCTAATTACTATCGCAGTTTGTAGAAATATGCACTGCTTCATAAATAATAAAAAATGGATATTATATTTTTATCAAAGTTTATGATTTCACTCGTTTGTCACCGAATGGGAGGAGTAGAATTTTATATTATTTTTTTTATTTTATTTTCCTTCAAGGCGGTTTTTACTAGTATAATAATGTCATACGAAATCCAGCAGGCTCTAATGTTATTTTAGCAATGAAATATCTTATTTATCTCAATCTCATTTTTACCTGAAATATTACCTCTGGGAACATAAAATGACTGTACTTCATATGAAATATCACTTAGAGAGTATTAACGAAAACAGTTGCTCAAATTTATTTTATATTTTACTTTCAAAAATGTTATTTAAACGATTTTGCAATTCCATTCCATATATTCGCAATGAGATTATTTATTGCAGAGCTGCCAAACTATGATTTTTCCCTTTGTGCGAAACGAAAACACCCACGGGCGTGTCATCTTCAGTGCCTATGTTATCTCGCCGTTCTTACTCAATTCTAAAGCTCCTCCCATTTGTTCTTAATTTTTCAATTATCTTTATGCGAGTAACACCCATTTTCATTTCCAATGCCTTTCCTGGCGGAAGAGCTTGCGGTTGCTATTCTTTCGTCTCCGGTACGGTACCCAGTGATGGAATTATTCTTTATCTTCAATTTTGTCGTTTAAATTTTTCATGCAATAATATATGATGTATGATGAGATTCGTAAACATACACAAATGTAAGCGGAAATTTATACTTGTTCTTCATAAACTGCTGGATTTGAGATTTTCAGAATTTTTTTTTTAACGTGTCCCAAGTACTACATAATACTAAAAAAAAATTATAATCCTATCACTTAAACGTATTTTCTAATAAGTAACACTTATTAGAAGGTATATCGTTGTTGTTTTTTGTGAACGTCGCCGAGACGAGGCAATTTTCTCGCTTTTCTCCCTCTTACCAGCCAACCAGTCGCCAACAGCGAAGCCGACTGAGGTGCGCGCCTAAACATCAATCACCATTGTAGATGAGTGAATTATTTTACTGATTTACCCTGGTATGTACAGTATCTTTGAGATTCAAAAGATTTATTAATAACAATAGCAGTTTGAATTTTATTTTAATTATAACTATCACTATTTTTTTTTTTGATAACTATTTATATATAAATTAAAATTGCTTGTATATGTGAGTTCTACACTGTAAGTCTAATATTTTTTACACCTGGAGCATCTCTTCGCGAGTGCTCCAGTACTGTGATAAGGGTAGTGATGTCTCGAACATTATATATTATATTTCTGCAATAAGATTTTCTATCACTCGAATCATTTCTAAGAGATCTAAGTAAAGATTTCTATCACTCGAATTTCGATGTTTGCGTTCCTAGTAAAGCTATAGCAAATATAAATGCTTAATTATTATTTATCTTGCTAATTATTTTTCATACTCACACACACAAATACAAATTGTATTAAGAATGTAATATAAACGGAGAGAATGAGAGACGGAGAAAAAAAGCTTTTATTTATGAAATCAGGTTAAATCAGTGACTTTTGTATCTCGTTTTAGGGTTTTTATAAGCCTTGGGGGCCAGCCTAGAGATGCCAAAAACAAGTATTTTTCAGTAACAGGTACAACCAATCCAGTTCCAAAGAAATATCTGCTACAAAATACCTATTACTCTAACCTCATCTTCCAGTTTCATTCCCGTGATCCCGTCACCGTCTCTCCCCTCCATACTCATTTACTGAGTCGGTCAATACCCCGTACCTATTACCGCTTCGCCTAGTGCCTAGTCTGATTCTGATTTTTAGGAGAAGTTTAGATAGTTGTTTTTTGACAGTTCCTGCATATTTTTCTCAGCTTTTTTTTTTTTTTTCAAAATGAGAAGTCGTAAACCTTTGACTCAAGACGAAATTAACCTCAAACCGGCCCATGGATTTGCTGCCACTATCAGGACTATCGGTCAAATTAACCCCCAAGCCTAAAAAGCTGTTATTTTTGCGTTATTACGATGGAACTGCGTGTTGATATTGTGCACAGGATTGTTTGATTTATATTAGTGATGAATAGTGAGCGAAAAAATCATCTACACTTATTTATTCAATTTATTTAATTTATTTTGATCTCGTATCTGCTTCATCAAATCGTAGGGCTCTTTAAAGAATTGCACAATGTTTCTATGACATAATTGCACAAAAAATTAGCCTGCCAGTGTTTGAGGTAGAGAACAGTGATGTCAAGGCTTCACAGGATACTTTAAAAATCGCACACAACACTGAAATCCATATCAGGATCGGTAGGCCTGTTATTGCTCAGTGGCAATAACGGGTCTTCCCAGGGCCCGATTTCGAAAAATTTTGACTATAGGCACAACTTCGGATGCCTAAATTTGCGTGTATTATTTTTGGATTTTAAAATTTTCTATTAGATTGTAGGCCATTTTGAAGATAACTGTCATAGGTATCATGTGTGAGAAGGAAATTAAAATATTAGCATTAGGATTTTGTGGACAGTGATAGGTGTTTTAGCTAAATTTCAGATTAATATTCTACGTTCGGAGTCAATTTTTGAAATAAAAATTATTTTTTAAAGATTTTTTTTTGTCTTTTATAGTAAAATAGCACTATTTTATTTGAATATTCTTTCTTTTTATGCTTCTGTCTACAACTCTTTGCAATATTTCTGTGATATAATTGTATTTTTTTTATTTTAGGCTGTTTTTATAAGGAAAGGAATGACGAATCGGGGAAAATTTTCATATTGGAACATAAAATTGCATGTATTATTTTTGCATTTTAAAATTTTCTCTTAGATTGTAGGCCATTTTGAAGATAACTGTCATATGCATCATGTGTGAGAAGGAAATTAAAATATTAGCACTAGGATATTGTGGAGAGTAATAAGCATTTCAGCTAAATTTCAGATTAATATTCTACGTTCGGAGTCAATTTAAAAAAAAGAAATTTTTTTGGTCTTTTATGGTAAAATAGCCCTTAAAAATGAAAAAAAAAATTACCTGTAAATAGCATACTTTTTTTATAAATTCGTCAATTTGATGTAATTTTTATTGAAATTTAGCTAAAATACTTATACCTCTGCACAAAATTATATTGCTACTATTTTAATTACCTTCTCACACATGATACATATGACAGTTATCTTTGCCTGCGGCTTGTCCACTTATTATAGTCGCCTCTATAAAGTTCTTCATCAATCTCTTTATACATAATCTTGAAGGTGGATCCAAATTCCTAAGAAGCATAATAGGTACACCAATCTTTAATTCCAATATATGCGGTGGTACTCCAGATGGCCACAGAGAGTTCAAAAATGTGTGTTTCTCAGAATATGTTTTTTAGTACAAATCTGTACGGTTACCATGAATGACGAATTGGGGAAAATTTTCATATTGAAACATAAAATTGCGTGTATTATTTTTGCATTTTAAAATAACTGTCATTTGTGTCATGTGTGAGAAGGAAATTAAAATAGAAGCATTAAGATTTTTATGCACAGTTATCGGTATTTTAGCTAAATTTCAATAAAAATTACTTTGTAAAATAACTAATAACGAAATTTCAGAAAGTAAATAATCGCAAGTTAGCAAGTCACATAGGGGTTTCAACGGTAAAGAGTTTCAACGGTAATTCGTATACTAAAAATTAACCAAGTCAAAAAGGATTAATGAAAAGAAAACAAAAGGAGTAATATAAGAAAATTAACTTTAAATAACACCAAACAACTACTAATTTCCTTGTAAACAACCGTTTATTTACCTTGTAACATTTAGGTGTGCATGCGCAGTTCTTATGAATGATGGATTCCAACTCCCAGAGATGAAATATTATTTAAAAACTGTATTTATATATAAACATTTTAAAGCTTCCAAACTTATATTAGAATTATCCCCAGGCTTCAAAACATAAGTATACGAAGTTTCAACCAGATTTGTCAAGAAATGCAGAAACGAAAAAAATACCAAATGTAATCATTTCACACAAAAATCAGTAAATCCACCAAAAATCAGCATATATCTATTTAGTTTCAATAAAGTATTTTTTATTATTAAACAATTTGAATATTTAGTTTTTCAAATAAAAAGACACGGTGACACATTTCATTTCAGTGATTCATTTTTTAGTGAGAACCCCGCTGTGAATGATTCGTCCTTTGTTTACATCGTCAAAGAGCGATGACGCTTCATTAGAATCCAAATATCTCTAAAACTATTGAATTAACAGAATAAGTGTACGCAGAAAAAATTATCAGTTTTCGAAGCTCTTTCCAAATATGTAACATTAATGTACTTTCATGAGAAAAAAAATACACCGATTCCTGTATATTTGTCGGCCATTTTTTTTTTGAGGATGGGTCCGCCCGGACGCGTTACGGGATCACGTGATCTCGACATCCCCTTCTGTCTCTTTATTAATATAGGTATATATATATTTATAGATATATTTATATACATATATATAGACATATATATATATACATATATATATACATATATATATATACATATATATATACATATATATATACATATATATATATACACACACACACACACACACATATATATATATATATATATATATATATATATATATATATATATATATATATATATATATATATATATGTCTAGATCATACTCATCGGAAGCAATCCATTGGTTTTTAGACAGTATTGACACCGATGATGAAGAGAGGTTGTCTAAAACCTCTTTCATACTTTTCTTTTCATGTTATTTGTTCCTGGCTGCAAGTAGCTTTAGGGCTAGTACTGGTATTCTCTTTCATATATTTCTTATATATATATATACATATACATATTTATGCATATATATATATATATATATATATATATATATATATATGTATATTTAAAAATATATAAATATTTTATATTTTAATATTATATATTTTATATAGAATATTATAGAATATTTAAAATATATTATAATATAATTTTTAATAATATAATTTTTAAATTATAAATTTATTATAGAATATTATATATTATATATTTTAATATTATATATATATATATATATATATATATATATATATAATATTAAAATATATAATAATATATATATATATATATTATATATACTTGGAATAGCGAAGTATATATAATATATATATATATAATGCTCTATTCCAAGAATGAGTGGGAATCGAAACGGCCAGCGCTTGTGTGGGGACTTCAACCAGGTACCTCTCGCTCCGTAGTGCGATAGTCCGATATCCCGTTGTCCGATGCGATAACCACTCAGCCACAGATTTCTTAAAAAAAAGCTCTTATTAAGGGGGCACAACATTTTTTCGTTACGTGACGATTCTTGCGAGTTTACTGTAGGCCGCGTAAAAGAACTTCGTTCCAATAATAGACCAATTTTGTGGTGATAGACCGTCTATTGTGAGCAATTATTTTAAGACAAAAATAAATAAAGAAAATAAACAAAGAAGTAACGAAAACAAAAATTTAAGTGTAACAACTTTTTAAATGATTAATGTAAGATTTTTATAAATGTACATTTACATTTATGTATTTATGCTATGTACATTTTAACACTAATGCGTAATAATTAATGTAATGCGTTAATATTTAAATACCTATTCAGTTTTTTTATTTGATTTCGATACAAAAAGTTAGTTTTACTGTTAATGTTACTGTTAATACTCTTAATTTTTAGTACATTAAATAATATTCTATTTTTTGTCATTCAATAAATGTTAGTAATTAATTTTTCTGTAATAATAATTTAATTGTATTAGGTACGGTTTAATTCATATTTACTTAAAGGAATAATTAATATTTATGTGCAAACTATAAATGTTCGGTTGATTATTTATAAAATCTGTATACCTATTCTACAGTAAACACATATATACCAAGTTGATTTTTCTAAAAAATATTTATGTTTTGCTAATGATAATCTTGTTTACTATAAAATTATTTTTTTTTCATAAAACGTTGTTTTTATTAGCATCAACTATTTAATTCCCAAAATCCTGACAAGTGAGCAGATACAATTTTTTCACCTGTCATAAAGCACATAAATGATTAACATTAATATAATGAATAATCAGTTAATTTTATCAACAATATTAACACAAAAATGTCATTTTATTTCAAAACCAATGAAAGTAAATTTTTTTATAAAGGTATTTGAGTGTATTAGTATTTAATAATAGTCATGAATTGAAATGAAGAAGAAAGTAAGAATATGTCCAACGAAATTCAGATCAACTGTCAATTTAATTGGAAAATAATGGTTATAAACGAACGTGTAAATGTTTAGGTAAGTGAATATTTCCTGGTAAACAGGAAGTGGGGAAGGTCGCAAGTCAAGTAGAAATACTCGTCTATTTGTTTTGAATGCGCCCGACGACCCTTCCTACGTACTACGTAGTACGTAGCAGTATAAAGTATAAACAAGAGTGGAAATACTCGTTTAGGTAAGGGAGTAATTTCTGGTAACAGGTAGGGAAAAATACTCGTATGCTTATTTCGTCCACGCTCCCCGCCTGGCGGCCCTACTCTACTCGCTTGGCGGGAGTATTCTATCTTTTCACACTTACGCCGTACCTGTTACTTTTGAAAATCGGTAACAGGTCCAAAGTTCAGTTAGCACATACCTATTATAAAATAACAGTTCCAGTATTTCCGATCCATCCCTAATGTAAGGTTTGTACGTTCTAAGTAGTTTCTATTTAGAGCTCCACCCTTCCTAATGCTGGTCTGATTTTCTGACCTTTCTATTCCTTTTCATTCCTCGTTAGTTGTGTTTTAACCGTGGTAAACCAGCTATTATACTGGATTACAATACGAAAAAAGCAACAGTTGTAGTAGTCGATCAAATATGCAGCTATTACTCCCTGAGTAGACGGGGCGATTGGGTAGAGCGGCGTACAGGAGACTGTGACCGTCGGCGGTTGAAGGAACGACGAGGAAAGGGTGAACCGCATCTAAAACATGGAAGATGTCGGGTGCACATTATTGTCGTCCAAGCGGTATAAAGAGTCCGCGTCCATATCACTTTGAGAGAAGGCTCCATATGTTGTAGGTTCCATGTTCTGTCGGGGGTTGGATGTTCTAGCGGCTTTTGCATTTGCAAACACCCGTCGTCTTTCCCTACAGTACCTCAGCACGTGTCCTGGACGTCCGCAGTGATATCATAGGGGTACGTTATTAGAAGTTCTCCAGAGGTCCGTTTTACACTGTGGAACAGTGTTGACTCTGTATTCGCGCCTTGGCTGAAGCCTAACTGTAAAGATCTGTGAGCAGTGCTAGGGCTTCCATAACTTCCTCCCGTACCACAGATGCGACATCAGTTGGTGTACTTGGTTCTTCGCTCGTGTAACATTGTGATTCGGGCAACATCTTTTGCAGTTCTTGCCTGACAATTGCACGTACCAACGATCCTATGTCTCCAAATTCCGTTTCCGCTGACAATGTACAGACATTAGGTAGTCTCTGGAATATTGGGCGGACGATACGTCCTCTGCGAAGGCTTTCTATGGGACGACAGCGTTTTACAAACGCATCGACGGTGCTATAGTCCTGAACCAACAGGATCTGGTATAAGTCCTCTGAAATACCTTTCATGAGATGGGCCACTTTTTCGTCTTCTGACATGTCGGGATTAGCTGTTTGGTACAGAGGAATCACATCTTGGATGTACGACTCAGATGTCTCCCCTGTATGTTGCGCACGTGAAAACTACAGCCATTCAGCTTGGTGCCGCATATTGTCTGTTCGACAAAAAGTATTCTCTAGGGATTGCTTAAACGTGGCCCAATTAGTAAAAGAGTGCTCATTGTTATCAAACCATTGTCGGACCGTTCAGGAAAGATAGAAAATGACATTCGCTAGGCACATCTGTTCATCCCAACGGTTATAAGTGGCGATTCATTGAAAGTCTTTAAGCCGCCTGCTGGCATCTTGTAGGTCATCTCCGGTGAAGAGGCACGAATTTCGAGGTAACTGGTATGTGAGGAACGGCGCTTGTACAATGTTAAATGAAGCAGGGCTGGCATCAGCTTGAAGCTTTTACTCGGTCTCGTTTCCTTCAGGCATTTTTATCGGACCTCTTCTCGGATCTGGTAACAACCCAAACTCAGGCGAGAGTCCTTGTAAACGTTGGCTTCTGCGTAGATCTTCCGTCGTACCTATCATAGTACCCCGCGCCTCCACCACAAATGTCGCGGATATTCGATTGGTTCGTATGTATATCACAGGAAATCAAACCGAGCTGCACTAGAGAACTTTATTCGACCTGAACTGAACGCTAGCTCAACTTATAATTCAGGTAGACACTAGAATTAGCATATAATAAATTAGCATATTAGAACATTCTGGATAAAACGAGAAATGATAACAAAGGGAATTACGAAAAACAATTTAAAGCAACTTGCTTCCAGCGGGGCTCGAACTTATCACCTTCAGACGTCTTTCCCCTGTGTCACGAACAGAGGGTTCTTTCATAACTTATTTATCCAATTTTTAAATCAATTCCTTTAATGTCTCCAAAATTTCAGCTAAGCTACTCTCTCCTATTTTTTTTCTATACTATGTTCACGTTTTTGGAACGAAGTTCTTTTACGCGGCTTGTGAACAGGCAGAAATCGTCACGCAACGAAAACTCGTTATGCCCCTCCATAAGAGCTCTTTTCAATGATTCCGTGGCTGAGTGGTTATCGCATCGGATGCGATCTATCGCTGAGCGAGAGGTCCACAGTTCAAATCCCCGCACAAACGCTGTGGGCATTTTCAACTTTAATTTAATTTCTTTGTTGTATTAATTCTTTTTATTTTATGTTTTGTGGAAAAATATTGACTTTTTCATCTTTAGATTAAGATAACTCGCCAAAATATGATCGTAGAATTTTGATCTTTTTACAATCTGAGACTATAGATATTTTTCTTTCAAACTAGACCTCATTTGTTTAAAAATATTTTTAAAAAGGCTAATATTTTTATAAAAAAATGGAACACAGTTTTTCAAGAAATATTGACTTTTTCATTTTCAGAATACGATAACTCGCCAAAGAGTGATCGTAGAATTTTGATCTTTTTACAGTCTAAGGCTACAGGCATTTCTCTTTCAAACTAGACCTCATTTGTTTAAAAATATTTTAAAACAGACTAATATTTTCATCAAAAAATGAAACACAGTTGTTCAGCATTGCTTCATCTATCTGCCAAAAGATGGCAGCACGTGTAAAATTGTTTTGTTTGTTTGTTTAAAAATTATATATATTTTTTAGAATTAATAGCTTAAAGATTAATATTTTAATTGGTAAATTACTTTCTAGATTTTTAAGAAATTTTGTAATAATTTTTTTATACATTTATAGCTTTAAAAAACTAATAGAACTTTTATTATTTATTCTCTTCATTGTAAAAAAAGAGCGATGTATACTGGGTAATTTTGAATGCGGTTTGTTTTTTAGTTGTTCTATGCTTAGAGGGGAATTTTCTCTTAAAAACACTGTTGCTATTTATTCTATGTTATCTATTCATTCATTTTTTTGAGAAATTCCAAATATTTATTTAAAAATCGGGACATCCAGGTTAACTGCTAAAATCACATTATTGCATTTTATTCTAAAACGTTTTTATCGCAAATAACAAATGGATTTCCTAATATTCAACCACACCATTTTTGGTAAGTAAATTCTGCTTATTATAGAAAAATAAATTCCCATGGCATCGCAGTTATGTTATTATAAATTTCATTAACAAAATAAATCTATTTTAACTAATAGAAAAGTTTTGTGTATTGTTCTTTTCTCTATTATTTATGTCAGTTATCTATTTTTCTCTATTCTTAAATATTGTTCTTTTTATCTTATTTTTCTCTATTCTTAAATATTGTTCTTTTTATCTTATTTTTCTCTATTAAATATTCTTAATGATCGTACAACAGTTTTTAAAGAAATATTGTCCCCTATGTGGATATAATAACGATGCTCCTCGAGTTTTTATCTTACAAAGAAAATAGTTACAACATCTGGAAGCTGAAAGCTTTCTTATTCATAAAAAACCTCATTTCAAGTCTATCTCAATTTTTCGATTTTTAATTGAATTTTAAAGCTGATAATTCAACAGTGTTGAAACGCCCTTCGCATTAAGGGTGACAGCAGTAAATGGATGGGGTCTGTTACATTGCCCGAGAATCACCCCTATGTATCTCGCTATTAGCCATAACAGAGGAGCGAGCCTAGGGGCTAAGCCCCTAGTTTAAATAAAAGAAAGTAGAGAAGCTATTAAGTATACAAATAATATTGACTTTGCATATGTTAATTGATAAAAATTAAAATTAACACATCATTTTTGACGGGCTAACCCCTAGTGCATCTTATTATAGTTACCATAAGCCAATAATTACCATGATACAATATAATGATAAAATTTAAAAAGAATTTTTTCTTATTTGGAATTTTTTATATATAATTTATAATTCACAATTTTATATTTAATTTTTAATAAATGACTATTTTTCCTAAAATAAAAAATGAAATTTATTGATGTTAATCCTTACTTTACAATTTTGCTTTGAAAAAATTATAAAAAATAAAAATAAAATATACAAATTAGAGAGAGAGAGAGAGGGAGAGAGAGAGTTAGTTAGTTGGTTGGTTGGTTGAATAAAAGAGGGCTGCGCTTTTTTGCGTGACAAAAATACACTAATATAATCAATAGAAATCTACGTATAAAATCACGTTTAGATTTGAAAAAATAACGTAAGGAACTTCGTTCCTGACGGGGTTCCCCCGACCGCACAATTTTTTGTTTATAATTAATTAGAAATATAAATAAATAAATGGAAACGAAAAGTGTGTATACTGGGTGCGAAAATTTCGCATGCGAATAAAATGCGAATAATTGATATTTACCATTTATTATTCGCCGTCATTTTACTAGCTACTTTATTATTATGGGAGTACTATATAGGTGAGCCAGTATTACTCCGTATGAGGGAGACGACAAGGAAACGTCCAAGCCTTAATCGGGATTTGAACCCAAGCCCACAGAATAACTATATAATTAGAAATAGAAATTAAAAAGATAAATAAATAAAAAAAAGAAGTTATATATGCTTGTGTGTGTGTGTGTGTGGGGGGGGGGTAATTCATAAATATATTTAAATATATATATATATACACATGTAAATATTTCTGTGTGTGATTTTATTTGTGCTCTGTCCTCTTTCCTTCTTTTTCCTACTTGACAATATGTTATTAAGAGAGCAAAATTTAAAATATTACTCTAAAATCAATAATGGGTTGTTCAATTATAACTCAATTATTTAAAGAGCACCGTCATCAAAACATCGGAATTAAGTACTGGAGGTTAGGCTTCGTGCCCAAGCTCTCCAAGAAATCACCCTTACGGGAGGCAGCAGGGTACAGTTCATAGGTTGCTTAAGGGATTGGGTTCAGCCATGAAGCTACAGAGCCATGTAGCTTCATGGGTTCAGCCAACACCATCTCTCAGCGGAAACCCGGCTCTTACGTGACCTCAAAATGCGTGACGTATATTTCCGGAGGCTGGTGGATGGCGCTATTTTTGTAACACTAACATTAAGATGATTGCACACGTATTTGTTTCTGCTTATTTCAGTGTTAATATAAATACATTTTTCTAGATATATTATTGAAAAATAATTTTATAAGTGCTCTGTAGTATCCTGTAGGGGCAAATAAGGTGGAGGACCTAAAGTTTCGCTATTCAGATTTCCCAAAGATGAAGATCTTCTAAAAAAGTGGATATATAATATACCCAGAGAAAATTTCCAAGTAACAAAAAATTCCAGGCGAAGTTGAAATTATATATTTATTTATATAAGTATTTGCAAATAAAATTAATATTTAGAATTGTAATTTGTACGCACTATTTAGATTTTTCTATCCTTTAGAAAGTATAAAATACATGGCAAGAATATCAATTCCAAATCTACGTAGTTGAAAAATAAAAAATGTATTTTTATTTCCAGTATAATATTTTCCATTTTATTTATTAAAAGAAATTGGAAAGAAAATTGTACTGATATATTTTTTAATATTTTAATCCAAATTAAACATTTCTTTACTACTGCATGATGAATCAGTTACACATGATTGCTGCATAGTAAATATTCAATGGTGAAAAATTGTAAAATATATTTAATAGGAAAATGGACAATGTTCTTATTGCCAGATATCAATAGGCAACAAATAATCCTTGTCTAAATGTTAAAAGATGGATTCAAAAACATTCCACATTATAAAAGATTCTAAAAATGAACTTGTAAATCATACAAAAGGATCTATTGAATTCCTTATCAAATTATGTTTTGTGTAATCTTTATAAAATATTGTGCATTTTATACATTATAAAGAAATAAAGAACAAATATTCTTAAAATTTTTGTGATCATAATTTAAAAGAATGTATTTAGTATAATTATATATTTTAATTTAAATACTAAATACAAATAGGTATTTTTCATGTATAACCTTGATAGCCTTAAAATAGAATTTTTAAATTATGCTATTAATAATATTATATGTGTACACTCAGTTGCTATATATGTATATATTTTTCCTACTGGGTGAAATTTCTTTATTTTATGTCTATCGAGAGTAAAGATATAATCAAAATTTCAAAACCAGATAAAATATTGTTTAATCAGTATCCGTATGTCCAGTAAATATTGCAACAATAGCAACTACACTGCTGGCCACTGTAAATGCAACACCCTGAAGAAAACATGCAAATAATATGAAATTTACAACATGCATTAGCGGAGGTGAGATATGCAAATGATTAGAATTTCAGCGCAGACGCACATCACGCGCGCCCGTGGCGCCACTTCAAAGCGCTATTTAAGGCTTGGAGATTTCGACGATTTCAAGTTCGGCAATTGTGTTTTTCTTGTGGTTTTTCAAAAAAAGATCAATTATGCGTCGTCGAAAACAGCGATCATCTTTTGATCAGGTAACCGATGTCGACAGAGGAAGGATAGTGGCCTACCGAGATTGTGGATTATCTTTCAGGGAAATAGGTAGTCGTGTTGGACGAAACGAAACAACTGTAATGCGGATATGTGATCGTTGGATGCAGGAGTGTACGACGGACCGGCGTGTTCGATCGCATCCACCTCAGCGCACCACTTCACGTGATGACAGGCAAATTGTGCGCATAGCAGTGACGGATCGCTCAGTCACATCACGAACCATAGCACAGCACATGCAGTCTGTAACGCATCATCCAGTGTCTGCGCGTACCATTCGACGCCGTTTACAGCAGAGTGGTCTGTCCGCAAGACGTCCATTGCTTTGTCTACCCTTGACGCAGACCCACAGACGTCTCCGCCGCCAATTGTGCGATGACAGAAGGATGTGGACGGCAGAATGGAATGAAATTGTCTTTACTGACGAGTCACGCTTCTGTCTGCAACACCACGATGGTCGCATTCGAGTCTGGAGACACCGTGAAGAGAGGATGCTGAACAGCTGCGTTATGCACAGCCACACTGGTCCTGCACCGGGTATTATGGTATGGGGCGGTATTGGATATCACTCTCGCATACCTCTAGTACGCATTGCCGGTACTTTAAACAGCCAGCGCTACATCTCCGAGGTGTTGGAGCCAGTTGTCCTTCCTTACCTTCAGGGCTTGCCCACAGACATATTTCAACAGGATAATGCGCGACCACACGTCGCACGCATTGTCCAACGGTTCTTCGTCAATCGCCAGATTGAACTGCTTCTCTGGACGCCTCGCTCTCCGGATCTTTCGCCGATAGAAAACATGTGGTCCATGGTTGCTCTACGATTGACCCAGATTCCATCCCCAGCTGCCACAGCAGATCAACTTTGACAAAGTGTGGAAGCTGCTTGGTCAGCTGTACCCCCAAGAACTTGTAAGGTATACACAAGATTCGATTCACAAGAATCGAACTTTTGAGTGAATTAAAGAAGCTGCTTTAGATATGCTAATTTCGGCATACGCGCTTAGTATAAATACCACGCAGCGTCATTAAGAAAAAAGGGGAGATTGTTAAGGTTGAAAAGGTGTTATCCTGCGCTAGTGCTTAGCGGGCCAGAAGTTTACGTGGCAGTACTGCTGGTTTGACTTACTGTTCGTGAGTATAAAAATATATTGTTCTTGAAAGCTGTGTTTATACATTCCGTACAAGTAGTACGCATGCTTATTGCTGTAAAAGCCAATTATATGTGCAACGAATTCAATAAACATTGTTTCATGTATAAACTGTGTTTGCTTCAAATTCAAATAGAGTGCCACTTCAAATTATATACACCCAAGTCTGGGTAGAAGTGAGCATAGATACTCTATAAACTCATCCGAAGTCTCTTTGAATCAATGCCGAGGCGTGTGGCAACGGTGATCTCCAACAATGGCGGCTACTCTGGCTACTGATTTTGGCAGGAACCACACTTCACAGAAGTCTATAAATTTAATCATTTGATACTTGGTCAACATGTTATCTAGAAAATAAAATTGTTGTGATATCTCTTGTCTTTCTTGGTGTTGCAATTTGGGTGGCCAGCTGTGTATTAGACCATTTTTTTATTTTGCATATCTCATTAAATAAAAAGCTTATTTAAGAAACATTTTGAATTTTAATTGCTATTAATCAATAGTTTGAACTGGGTTTGATATTTAGATTATATTTCTACTCTCGCTGAAGATATAAAATAAAACAATTTCACTCTTTAGGAATAACATAATGGTGCATACTTTTTGCAATTGAGTGTATATATTCTTGCAATTGAGTGTATATATATTTTCAAGAATTATTAATTTTTGTAGGTATGTGAACTCCATTTTATACCTGAATTCATTCAAAGAACCACTGGAGTATTTAATGAGAAAACTGGTGAGAATGTGGTAGTAGATTTGCCTTATTCTCGGCTTGTGAAGGAAGCAGTTCCAACAATTTTTGAAGGTTGCCCGAAATATTTGTCTTCCTCACCAACTTTACGAGAATCTCCATGTCAAAAAAATGTTAGATTGGATAATAAACATTTGGCTATTTCAATTTCAGAAAGCCTAAAGACTCAAAAAGAACATGAAAAGAAATATATGTTTTCAAATTGAGAAGGTATATTAAATTGTTTAAATTGTACCGGGTGGTTATAATTAAAATTCCCCTATAAAGGGCATCCTACAGCGCAAACGGGTGAACCGAATGCAACGAAATTTTGTATATGGACTATACACAAGATGCGCTCACGGAATTTCGAAAAAAAAAAATTAGTTCCAAAATGTCCCCCAGAGGGCGACTTTTCAGGAAAACATGAAATTTAACACAATAAACGACCAAAACGGAATACAGAAACATTATTAACATTTATTGAGTAGTTTCTGATCACCTTGTCATTGAAACACATTAAGTAAAGGTAAGGGAGAAACAAAAACAGTTAAGTTTGCAGAAACAAGAACAGATTAGGACGAAATTGCACAAGAGGACCACGTTCGCCGTTTCTAACTCCGTGCGATTTCTGGTTATGGGGCTATTTAAAAAGTCTGGCGTATCGTGGAGGTGTTGCGACGTTGAATGACTTAAAGAACTTCATAACGCTTCATGTGCGAAGCCTCACAACTGATCAGTTACGATTTGTTGTTGAACACACTGTCCATCGACTTGAAATTTTGCAGGTGAATGAAGGTGGTCACGTGGAGCAGCTTTCCCTACAACGTCCTGGACACGATTAACAACTGCTCCTCTTGTGCAATTTCGTCCTAATCTGTTCTTGTTTCTGTAAACTGAACTGATTTTGTTTCTTCCTTACCCTTACTTAATGTGGTTAGATGACAAGGTGATCAGAAACTAGTCAATAAATGTTAATATTGTTCCTGTATTCCGTTTTGGTCGTTTAATGTGTTAAATTTTATGTTTTTCCCGAAAAGGCGCCCTCTATGGACATTTTGGAACTATTTTTTTCCCGAAATTCCTGGAGCGCATCTCGTGTATAGCCCATATACAAAATTTCGTTGCATTCCGTTCACCCGTTTGCGCTGTAGGATGTCGTTTATAGGGGAAGTTTAACTATAACCACCCGGTATAAAAGTATCTGAATGTTGGGTTAAAATTATAGATGAATGTGTGATGTTTATGAACATAGAATATGTACCCTATCCAAAGATAAACTGTTCAATATTGTACAGAAAAGTTAAATTTAAATTATGTACTTAGTGCAAAGTTTCAAACTGATTGTTTAGGGGGACGCTTTGGACTTCTTAGACAAATAGCTGGTGGTCACTACAATATTTCAGTGACACAACTCTTTAAAACTGAAAAGAAATTTAGAATCCGAAGTTTAATTCCTTTAACGATTGCATCACATGAGTATGGGAATATAGAAATTGGCTCATTAGACACTTTCAACAATGAAACCGAGATAAATTTTGATGAAAAAGATAGTTTAGAAATTTTTAAAATAAATCTAAATAATGATGATCTTAAAAATATGGAAATTGTATTGACGTATATTTCAGGTTATTGTGCTAATGCATGTTTGAAAAAAGTTAAATGTCAATTTTGCAAAAATTATTTTGTATAAGAGGAAATTATAGATATATTAGCTCCATCAGATTCGCAAGATTTCATTTTAATTCGCAACATGGATCGTGGAGGATTAAATTATCCTTGTGAAGAAATTATTATTATTATCAAATATATTTATGTTGTAGTAACAAAATTATTGAGTAAGGAATTCGAAATGAACTTTATTCAAGCTCATAATCATAGATCCCTTGTACATAATATAGTTTTACGTATTCTAAATTCTTCTGAAGTGTATCTACCATTTCATGTATATCATAACAATCATTAGGGTATGGATATAATAACTTATATTATTAAACCTGCTATCAATATCTTTTTAAAAAATTATTGCAAAAATATAAAGGATTTAATTGTTCTATCTTCTCGAAATAAAAAAAGAAAAATTCAAACATTAAAAAACTAGTTAAACTATATGTAATATATTTTTTTTTAAATTATTTAAAATATTTTACTGCAATATATGGTGTTTAAAGTTAAAAATTAGTGAACAGCACAAATCAAGCCATATTACATTTAATGACAATAAAAATTTATTACCAAATGAAGATAATATATAATTCATTAGCTATTTAATATTTCACTATCAAACATATATAACCTAACTTTTCTGGATTGCTTTTCAGTTAAGTTTTCAATTTTGTTACAGGCAGAGGAAGTAAATAAATGTTTATGGACATTATCTTGTATAACTTTCCATTTCAATATGATACATAATGATGATTATGGTACAATTTTTGTTTGGGAGATATTTACTAATCTGGTTAAAAAAGGCAAATCTATCAACTTTTATTTATTTATACAGACAACATATTTTGAGGTTAATTTGTTGTACATATATAAATTTATTTACATTACGTGATTATAAATTTTAACCTATTGTGAATGTAATTTGGATATTATAGGAACATAAAATATATTAAATATTCTATTAAATCTAAATTTTTCACATGTTAAATCATTTTTTGAAGCTAATGATGTTAAATTTTGATACATGGCAATTTTTCAAATTCAATTTGTGATTCTCGAATGTTTATAAGAAATGACAATTTAAATTCACAAGAAAAAATTCTTAATATAGTATGTTTATTTTCAATGATTCTCTCTAGTTGTATGCAAACATCTAAATATTTTGCAAATTATATTTTCTTTTAGCCTGAAAAACAATGTAAATAAATGATATATAGAAATGTGTTTTCAATAAAATTTTATGCATGATGATTGTGTTATTTATTCTAAACATATATTTTTTATAAAATATACATATTACAACTTTTAAAGAAAAATCTTAAAAGTACAAATTAAAAATATTGGAAATTTTATGCAAAACTTTTAATGTAGTCTTTAATTAATATAATGACTCCTAGCTTTCGATTTATAATTTAACTTGTAAGGAATTTCTAAGAAGTTGCAAACTGATAAATCCGCAATCTATCTATGCAAAAGTAATTACGACAAAATGAAAACCGTTTATGAATTTTATATCTACCTTTTAAATATTTTAATGCTTAGGAAATTTTTGATTAAGTAAGCAAAAATAAATTTCGAGCGCTCTTAATGAACACCTAAAAAAGCGCTGGTCATACTAAATTTTCTCAGCCTCCATCATTGACGTCACGGAAGCGCGAATGGGCTTTCCGCTGAGAGAAGGTGTTGGCTTACCCCGATTTCGTTTTTCTAAAAGAAAATGTCAGTCCCTGCGGCGTTCACTATGGGAGCGGCACATACGAGCAAATTTACGGTATATGGATTTTCCTTTCACGAAATCTAGGTTTGGTTTTCTTTGGTGCACTATGGTCGACTTTTTGCTGTACGAGGGCTAATTAGACCGGGACCTACAGTTTAAAGCCGAATCCGAACGGCTACAGACATCCATGCCAACAGCGGGACTCGAACCCACAGGATCTGATCCGAATACCAGCGCCGTAGCCATTCGGCCAGCTCTTGGCTTCTGAAATAAAGGATTTAGAAGATTGGTAGAAAAAACTCATGCAGGTTTAACTCTCATTTACGCGGTCCTCACTGATAGTTTTAAGTTAAAATCTTTAATTAATATGAGCTTTATGTATGTGACATATTTACAAAAACACTACAAAACACTTTTTTATTTTTAATGGACACGAAAATAATTTTTTTCTTAATCAACAACCGCTCTCGTTTTTCCTAGTTTCAAGTTCACACTCTTGTTTACTCCCCCCCCCCCCACTTCCTGAATTAAAACTTTCAGAATTCCGATTCACTGCCTTAAAGAAATTTTTTTTCCTTCCTAAGGCAAGCAATAAACAAAAACAAGGGGATAAACATATACACGAAAATAAAGAACAAGAAAAAAAAATAGATTTATATAAGGAAAGTAAGGAAGTGTCATATCGGACACTCACTTGTGAACGTAAATAACTCTAGTAAAATGCATTTCACACATTTTTTAAAAAGGCCACGCACCCCAACCCTGACTATTAAAAACACCTAACCTGGGGAATCCGCCCCCCAGGTTGAAAGCCACTGGTATAGAAAAAACGTTCAATTAAACGCATCCAGGCTTTTTCTGTAAACAATATTTTAAACACTGAAAAAAATTTCGTAACAGTTGGACATTTTTCAATTTTTTTAGTCCAAATAACTGTTCCAATTCCGCTGCGAAGAGTTACTGAAATTTTTTTTAATTAAAATTATTACGAAATATAATAACTTGACGAAAACTCGTCAAGATATATGTAGTCAATTACGCACTACTGCTATTATATTGATATATAAAGCAACTCTCAAGAATTTAAAGCCATAGATGCAAATCTCATAAAAAAATTTATTTCGAAAAATAAATTTAAAACAAAGGTACTTACGTATTATAGCTGAAGCTTGGCAGCCTTTAACCCTTGGCGAAATATCTGCTCGCCAACACCTAACTTCACAGTGGCAACCTATTTCCTTCCCCGAAATTATAAACATTTCGAGCAGAAGCATGTTAAAATAATACAAATGTGTGGAAAACGTGGTTACTCCCAAGTTCTACGTGCCCAATAAGATTTTTTTTTATTAAATTCAAATTTTAAGGGGGTTAAAAAGGGCATAACCCCCCTGCCCCCCTCCAAAAACACCCACTGTATCTTTGTAACCATAGGACCTAGGAAGTTGAAATTTCGTATTGTGGTTCCCCATAATCCCTAGGTGCCTTCTAAGAAATCTTTTTTTGGAAACTGTAAATTTTAAGGGGGTTAAAAAGAGCTTAACCCCCTGCCCCCCTCTAAAAACACCTACTGTATCTTTGGAACCATAGGGTCTAGGAAGTTGAAATTTCGTATTGTGGTTCCCCATAATCCCTACGTGCCTTCTAAGATATCTTTTTTTGGAAACTGTAAATTTTAAGGGGGTTAAAAAGAGCTTAACCCCCTGCCCCCCTCTAAAAACACCCACTGTATCTTTGGAACCATAGGGCCTAGGAAGTTGAAATTTTGTATAGTGGTTCCCCATAATCCCTAGGTGCCTTCTAAGAAATCTTTTTTTTTTTTGGAAACTGTAAATTTTAAGGGGGTTAAAAAGAGCTTAACCCCCTGCCCCCCTCTAAAAACACCTACTGTATCTTTGGAACCATAGGGCCTAGGAAGTTGAAATTTCGTATGGTGGTTCCCCATAATCCCTAGGTGCATACCAATAAATCATTTTGAACGCTCGAAATTTAAGGGGCTTTGCCCCCTCTCCCTCCAAAAAAATCCTACTGTATCTCTGGAACCATAAGGCCTAGGAAGCTGAAATTTTGTATGGTGGTTCCTCTTAAGCCCTAGGGGCACAAATATAAATATCTTTTTAAAGTTCGGATTTTAAGGGGTTTAGCCCCCTCCCCCTAAAACACCCACTGTATCTCTGGAACCAGAAGGCCTAGGAAGCTGAAATTTTGTATGGTGGTTCCTCTTAAGCCATAGAGGCACACCTATAAATATCTTTTTGAAGTTCGGATTTTAAGAGGTTAATCCCCCCTTCCCTCTAAAAAAACCACTGTATCTCTGGAACCATAAGGCCTGGGAAGCTGAAATTTGTTTGTTTGGTTTCCCTTAAGCCCAAGGTGCACACTTATAATAATTTTAGTTCAAATTTTAAGGGGTTTAGACCCCCCCCCCCAAAAAAAAAAGAAATAAACCCACTGTATCTCTGGAACCATAAGGCCTGGAAGCTGAAATTTTTGTTGGTTGGTTTTCCTTGAGCCTTAGGTGCACACCAATAAATGCTTTTTACATTCAAATTTTAAGGGGTTTAGTCCCCCCCCCCCCCAAAAAAAAAAAAATCCCACTGTATCTCTGGAACAATAAGGCCGAAGAAGTTGAAAA
Source organism: Dolomedes plantarius (assembly GCA_907164885.2). NCBI lineage: Eukaryota > Metazoa > Arthropoda > Arachnida > Araneae > Dolomedidae > Dolomedes > Dolomedes plantarius. Next base: position 86,659,186 of record OU015499.1, on the reverse strand, counting down.
TTTGCATGGCGTTTCCTCTTAGGCTCTAGGTGCTGGCCAAGAAAGATGTTTAAAAAGCAACTTTTTAGGAGGTTGTAAAGTGGTTTTAAATCCCCAAAATAAAAATGAAATATCCAAAACTCGTATTTAAATTCGGATCACTGTCGTTAATTTCTGCGATGAACTCCTTATGAGAAATGACCCCACCTTACTGCTAAAGTTAATTGAAATTAAATGAACCAAATGACATAATTCATGGTACTCGTGTAATCTGTGGCGAAGCACGTGTATGAAATATACGAAAGCAGTTATTAAACATGCATCAACATTTTGAGCAGAAGCATGTTTAAAAAAGTATTTGGAAAACACATGGAAAAGTTTAAAATATATAAGCAGCTGAAGAACATGATTTTAGATCTAATTAAAAATTTCATATTAAAGACAAAATAGGAATACACTCTTAGACAAAAAACAGCGACGAGCCAAGAAAGGGTAATGCAAATTGGACACAAATTGATATGCATGCAGGTTTCGACGGAAAATGCAAATATTTAAAGTTTGGCAATCGGGATTTTAAAGTAATGGCAATCGGGAACCGTAGAACCAGTTTTCCTTCTGAATTCTGACCTTTTTGCCGCAATCTTTATTATTACATCTCCAGCTACTGGTCGATTAAAATAGGCACGCATGTTGTGAATGTTAGGCCATACACTCTGACTGGGCAAAATTCCACGGATATGGAATAGACACTGCATCTTCTTCCTTTTGGCCTATATTACACTATCAAAGTTCTTTGACAAAGAACTTTTTTAAAAGTTATTTGTATCTTTTATAACAGTTATACATAAAAGAAATGCTATAACCTCAAAATACCCCTATTTCACTATCAAAGTTCTTTGACAAAGATCTTTTATAAAACTTTTTTCTATCTAAGGGGGCTAAATCCCTTAAAATTCGAGCTCTTAAAAAAGATTTATTGGTGTGCACCTAGGGCTTAAGGGGAAGTACCATACAAAATTTCAGCTTCCTAGACCCTATGGTTCCAGAGATACAGTGGCATTTTTTAGGGGGGAGGGGGTTAAACCCCTTAAAATTCGAGCTCTTAAAAAATATTTATTGGTGTGTACCTAGGGCTTAAGGGGAACCACCATGCAAAATTTCAGCTTCTAGGCCTTATGGTTCCAGAGATACTATGGGGGGGGGTTTTTAGAGGGGTGTTAAGCCTCTTTTAACCCCCTTAAAATTTGCATTTTTCAAAAAGATTTTTTAGTGGGCACCAAGAGCTTAAGGGGAACCACCATACGAAATTTCAACTTCCTGGGTCCTATGGTTTCAGAGATACAATGGGTTTTTCTTCAGTGGGGAGGGGGTTAAGCCCCTTTTAAACCCCTTAATATTTGTACTTTTTAAAAATATTTCTTAGTGGACATCTAGAGCTTAGGAGTAACCACCATGCAAAATTTCAGCATCCTAAGACTTTTCCTTTGAAAGATTTGCCTTTTTAACATACTCATTTTGAATATTTTTCGTGTATTTCTGTTTAGTCATTAGTGCGCAATTTTTAATTACAGCTAAAACTATTTCGAATCGAAATCTCGTTCTTTATCTGGCGCGTTTTCCACACATTTGTATTTTTTAAACATGCTGTTGCTCGAAATGTTGTTTATAACATCCGGGCACCGAAATCTTTTATAAAACTTTGACGAAGAACCCAACTTTTATAAAAGTTATCTTTTATCAAAGTTGAGGTATTACACTGTCAGATTTCTCGTCAAACTTCTTTTATAAAAGATCTTTGTCAAATAACTTTCATAACCTAAAAAAATAAAGAAAATCTTCAAAACAAAACTTAGAACGGGAGCGAAAAGCAATGAATGGCGAAAACAATACTATCAATAAGGATGGGGCGCATAATTGGCGCTTTATTGCCACTTTTTCGCCAAACCGCAAAGCTTCAACTATAATACGTAAGTACTGTTACAACTGGCAACAGGCGATCCTGACCTCTAGCGCCACCCAGCAGAGACTAAGGAGAAAAGAACGAACTGTGTGATGAGTAAACACCGATATCCGTTGTGCTGTAATGTTAAAATAGATGTTAAGTAGTTAAGTGTAATTGTTTATGTAATATATGTGTTAAATATAATAATTATAAAAGCAACGAGTAGTTTCTATGCTCTAGTCTGAATTAATTAGCGAACAGCATGATGGATAATACAGTTACAGGATATTTTCACCCCTCCCGAGACTAGAATCAAGATGCAGATCGAGAGCTGACTATATTTGAGGTAAGAACACCTTGTTTATTTTCTCTAACGACCGAAGTCAGTGAAGATTTGCAATAATTTGGCATCCCTGCCGGGATGGGAGTGGAAATTTATGAAACTTGAAATAGAATTATTTGTCTCAGAGTAGCTATTTAGAAATTGTTTTAAGTACTATTTTTGTTTCGGTTTATATTGAAAGTTAGAAGAAATGGCGGAAGATACAATAAACGTATTAAAAACAAAAAGAACTAAGTTAAGAACCGCCATTACCAAATGTTGTCAGAAAATAGAGGCTGAAATTGCAAAAACAGAAGTTAACGTTGAGGAGTTAGAAGAAACTTTAGAACTACTTAACGAGAAAGCAGAAACACTAAAGGGTACTGACACCGATCTAGAACGACTTTTGAAACCAAAAGAATATGAGAAAGAATTCGATAGTATAGAAGAGTATAGTGAAAAAGTAACGCTATGGAAGTTTAGGGCGAAGAAACGCATATCGGCAAATGCCCCACCACCGCGTAAACATGACGATGACTCAGCAGTTCCGCACCAAATCGAAAGTCCAAAAGAAACGACTACGGTGAAGCTGCCGAAACTTTCGATTCCTAAATTTTACGGAGATAGTAGTCAGTGGCTTAATTTTTGGAATTCATTTCAATCGGCGATTAATAATAATGAGTCACTGAATAAAATTGATAAGTTTAACTATCTGAAAGCATATTTGGGGGGAACTGCTGCTAGCATTGTAGAAGGATTTTCGCTTTCACCAGAGAATTACGATTCAGTTATTAAACTGTTAGAAGAGCGATTCGGGCGAAAATCCATCTTAATAGACGCCCACATAGGCAATTTATTAAACATCCCTCCTCTGAAACATTCGAGTGATGTTAAAGCATTCAGAAATTTATTTGATAGATGTCAGACACAGATTAGAACTTTAGACGCATTAGGAGTTGTGTCTGATACTTATGGTTCCTTATTATGCCCTATGCTTTTGAAGTTACTACCGCAAGATTTAGTGCTCGCATTTAATAGAACGGAAGGTGCAACTGACAATTTCAAAGTAAATGACTTAATGAATTTCTTAATGAAAGAATTAACTTCACTTGAACTTACTAAAGCGACATTTACTCAACAGAAAAGAGATGATTTCCCCCGTCAAACGTTTTTACCCCCTTCTACTAGTCGCCAGCCTTTCTTCCCCCGTGACCCACATATTTCGACCGGAAAGGGTAAACATCATCCGATGGCAAAAAAGGAATGTGCTACAGCTGCTGATTTATTTAGTAAAACCGAAGTAGCGCGGAATATAGAAAATAAACAGATTTGTGTGTTCTGTAATGATGACTCACACAACAGTCGAGATTGCGAATTCGCACAGAGCTTGTCCTTGGATGAGAAAAAGTCCATTTTGAAAAAGAAAGGAGCCTGTTTTAGATGTTTGCACATAAAACATATCGCGCGTGATTGCAAAGCGAAAACGATTTGCGCAATATGTGGATATAAACATCTTTCGATTATGTGTAATTTTTCTGAACATGATAATGTTAATAATGTTTCTTTGGAAAAAACAGAAAATAAAAGTGATAGCAGTGTCGGGAATAGTGTACTGACCAATCAATCTGACTATACGGAAGTGTATTTACAAACTTTGATTGTAGGTATTCATGGAAAAGATGGTAAAAAAGGTTTTATTCGATGTATAATTGACACGGGGAGTCAAAATTCCTACATAAGTAAATATGTCGTTGAAAGGTTGCAATTAAAAAGTTTAAAAGAAGAAATTGTCACCCATGGGTTATTTGGCGGATTAGAAGTTTCGGAAAAGCATAACCGCTATCGTATAAGATTAAGCAGCATAGATGAATCCCACACTTGTGAAGTTGACGTGTTGGATGAAAAGAAAATTTGTTCTGCAATTCCTAAAGTCAAAATTATGTATTGGATTAGAGAACTGAGAAATAGGGGAATTTATGTCAGTGACATTTTTGAAAAAGAAACATCTCGATTGTACCAAGAGGATCCCCAAGAGATTCATTTGCTGCTAGGAGCAGACATTGCGGGTAGTTTATTTACTAGTCAAATTGAGCAACTTCCATGGGGAGGATTGGTAGCTTTGAAGACTAAATTGGGATGGACATTAATGGGCAAAATGACCTCTGGCAACACTGAGACAAAAAATTCCTTGTCAGGACTGACTTTATCTCTACATGTGTCCGACATAATAGAATGTATAACCGAATCTAATGACATAATAGAATGTATAACCGATGAAAAGGAACATGGAACACATTATTTGCCTCATCGGCCTATAATTAAGGAAACAAGCCAAACAACAAAAATACGCCCTGTGTTCAACGCTTCGGCACGGTTAAAAAACTCTCCTTCATTGAATGATTGTCTCACTAAAGGTCCCAATTTAATTGAAATTTTACCCAGAATTTTAAATCGTTTCCGAAAATATCGGATTGCAGTTTCTTCCGACATCGAAAAAGCATTTCTCCAAATAAGCATTAGGGAGACCGATCGAGATTTTTTACGGTTTCTGTGGTTCGATGCCGAAAATAACTTGAAAATATATCGTCACAAGCGGGTAGTTTTTGGACTGACTTCTAGTCCCTTCCTATTGGCGGCAACGCTTGATTACCATTTGAACCAAGTTCCAGATAATTTGTCTGAGACCGCAGAACTTTTGAGAAACTCATTTTATGTAGATAACTCCCTGATCAGTCTAAATTCGATACAAGAAACCGAAAAATTCATTGAAGAATCTAATTTGATTTTGTCTTCTGGACATTTCAATTTGAGATGTTGGCGATCTAACGTGCCAAATGCTATGATAAATGAAACTGAAACGGAAGCTGTACATATCTTAGGATTGTTGTGGGATCTTGAAACCGACACTCTATCATTAAAGATAGAACAAATGCTGATCGATGATGAACCTGTGACTAAAAGAAAGGCTCTGTCCTTAATACAAAGAATTTTTGATCCTATTGGATTTACTGTGCCCGTCATACTTGTAGCAAAAATTATCCTACAAGAAACTTGGCTACTAAAAATAAAATGGGATGACGAACTTCCAACACCTTTGAACAAACAGCTTAAAACTTGGTTTAATCAATTATTTTTGCTTTCTCAGTTACGTGTGCCTCGATGGTTGAATATAAGCTATGATAAAGAAAACGAAATCACCCTTCATGTATTTTGTGACGCAAGTAAACGTGCTTATGCAACTTGCGCCTTTTTAAGAATTTCAACTACTGCAGGTATCAGGGTTCAGTTGGTTAACTCCAGAAGTCGTCTAGCTCCTCTTAAACCGATGTCGATTCCACGTTTGGAACTTTTGTCTTGTTTGATTGGTGCGAGACTTGCATCAACAGTTTTATCTGATTTGAAGTTACCCAATGTTGCTACTGTCCTTTGGAGTGATTCTTCTACAGCTTTGGGGTGGATTAAGAGAGAACACTCATGGGGAACGTTTGTACATAATAGAGTTCAAGAGATACGAACGCTAACAAATCCATCTACCTGGAGACACATTCCAGGTCATCTTAACCCTGCGGACCTACCATCAAGGGGCTGTTCTGCAGCTCAACTGTCGAAGTCCAGATGGTGGGAGGGACCTCCATGGCTTTACCTTACTGAAACCGAATGGCCCCAAACAGATGAACAACCTGATGAAGATCTTTTGCATCAAGAGAAACGAAAAACTATTTTGACTTCTCAGAACAAAGAGAAAAATTCAGATTCAGACTGGTTTTACCGATATTTCTCATCTTTCCAGAAGATAGTCAGGTTGATAGCTTGGATTTTCAGATTTTGTTATAACGCAAGGAGTTTAGAACGGAACACTGCGAATCTCTCGGTAGCAGAAACTGAAAGAGCTGAAAGGTCATTGTGTCGCCTGATTCAGAATGATTCCTTTACTGGACAAGAAGATAATTCTATTCGCGCTTTAAGGCCAATAGTAGATCAAGATGGCATTTTACGAGCAAAGACTAACATAATATACCGAAAAGATATAGAACATTTCCGATTCCCTGTTATCTTGCCTTCTAATCACGCAGTTGTACATTCATTAATTTTTGAGAAACATATAGAACTGCAGCATGCAGGTGTCTCGATACTAATGGCCAATTTGAGAGAGAAATATTGGATATTGAAATCAAGAAAAACCATTCGAAAAGTCATCCAAAAATGTGTAAAGTGTCAGCGGTTCAATGCACAGAAATCCGAAACTGAACCTGGAATTCCCCCGGAAGATAGAGTTCGGGATGCATCCGTATTTGAAGTCGTGGGTGTGGACTTGGCAGGCCCACTTTATTTGAAAGGAAACACAAAATCATGGATTGTATTGCTTACGTGCGCCGTTTTCCGAGCCGTACACCTCGAGCTTGTGACCTCCTTGTCAACTGAAGCCTTTATACTGTCTTTGAGACGGTTTATCGCTAGAAGAGGAAAACCATTCATCATATATTCAGATAATGGGACTAACTTTATTGGTACAGATAGGGCATTGTGTAATATTGATTGGGATGCTGTCTTATCTGTCGCCACTACCCAGAAGATTCGATGGAAGTTCAATCCCCCATCTGCCGCATGGTGGGGCGGATGGTGGGAGAGACTGATGCGAATGGTAAAACAACTTTTAAGACGAATTTTGGGTCGAGCGTCATTAAACTATGAAGAGTTAAATACTATCTTATGCGACTGTGAACAGATAATCAATTCTAGACCCATTTCATACGTGTCAGAAGATGTAAGAGATCCAGCCCCTTTGTCCCCTTCAATGTTCTTGCATGACTTGCCTTCTTCAGGAATTCCTGACATTGATGCAGTGGATGACAATGAACTTAATAGGAGGGCTAAATATCGACAAAGATTGAGAGATGAATTGCGCAAGAGATTCCGCAATGAATATTTAGGGCAGTTACGTCAACGAACGGTAAAAGAACGGAATGACAAACAATTAGCTATTGGAGATGTTGTTCTTCTAGAAGACGCAAAGAAAAATCGTATTCACTGGCCTTTAGCAAGAGTGATTGAGATCTTTCCTGGTAAAGATAAGGTTGTCAGAATAGCCAGGGTGAAGACTCAGTCTGGTGTTTTTCTTAGACCAGTACAGCGACTCTATCGACTTGAAATTCCCGCCAGTGAAAGTAGGGTTCTGCAAGAGCCAGTAGGTGTTGAGAATACCACGTCAGATGAAAGAACCGTTCCACCAGAAACTGTAGGTATTCAGAACATCAAACCGGACAAAGGAAATCAACCAGTGCTCTCAAGTGGTAGGTCACCGGTCGTATCCAGAGTTGGACGTATGGTGAGACCCCCTAAGAGACTGAATCTAACTACATTGAGCCCCTCCAAGACCGTCGGGCCTCAAGGTGGGAGAATGTTACAACTGGCAACAGGCGATCCTGACCTCTAGCGCCACCCAGCAGAGACTAAGGAGAAAAGAACGAACTGTGTGATGAGTAAACACCGATATCCGTTGTGCTGTAATGTTAAAATAGATGTTAAGTAGTTAAGTGTAATTGTTTATGTAATATATGTGTTAAATATAATAATTATAAAAGCAACGAGTAGTTTCTATGCTCTAGTCTGAATTAATTAGCGAACAGCATGATGGATAATACAGTTACAGGATATTTTCACCCCTCCCGAGACTAGAATCAAGATGCAGATCGAGAGCTGACTATATTTGAGGTAAGAACACCTTGTTTATTTTCTCTAACGACCGAAGTCAGTGAAGATTTGCAATAATTACCAAAACAAATTAATATTAATAAATAAATGAAGTATTAATAAAGGATTCTTACATGACACACAAATATGTCATGACATCAAGAGGCTTCATGTGTATTAAAAATGCATAGTTATATTCGCGGTATGAACTTATGCAACCCCACGTTAGATCTTTTTGAAAATTTTTACTGATTTCTCCGAAATCAAATATTTTCGTTTTACTCCTTATCCTACTATGACATTCTATCTGTTATAAATTGTTTAAATTATAAGAATACTTATTGTTACTTAACTTTCAATCAAGATGGCGTTATTATGAAATGGTGTGTTTTCAGAATCTACGGGGAAGGTGTGGCCTACGTTGCAGATCTCAGACTGCTGAAACATGAGGCCTGGATTTCATGTCCCAGCAATAAGGAAATCCCACGTCAAATTGTCATTAATCACTTTAACACCTGGAAAGAAGCATTTTGCAAATCTAAATATATGCCAGGAGCATTTTACGCTATTTCCTGAAATAAATTAGACGCCCCTAAAAGTTACGTAACATTAGATGTCGCCTTTTGTATTAAAATTGTTTTTAGTTATACTCACCACAATCAGCAGTTTCAATTTATTGGAATCCTCTCATAAAATAATCGCTTTAATTCTATTTAAAAACGTAACAGTATAATTTATACAACGTAAACAACTCTTTAAGAATGCGTTGTGTATAAGAAAGCGTGGTTTATTAGTTTGTATTAAACGTATGTTATTGTCCCGTCACATAATAGACGGCCTGACGAGATTTTCAGTGTAACATCAAGTTATATATATATATATATATATATATATATATATATTTCCGGAGTTGAATTCCACTTGAGATATAAAGAAAAGAGGACTATAAAAACTAAGAATTAACATTTTTCAGAACACAGAATTTGAGAAAAAAAATTTTATTAGAAAGTTTGTTTGTTAAAACTGAGATTTTTTAGACAAAAGAGTGCTAAAAAATCGACTGCTTTTTTTTATTTACATCATTAATGCACATTTTCTATCTTCTTAGACGAAGGGTTCGGAAGTTTTTCACCAGGACTTTAACCTCTAGCCCTTCCTCTAGCTAAAAACAATACAAAAAAATTTAAAGAATGTAAACTCTCTAAGAATGCGTCGCGTATAAATTAGTTGATATTTAACGTATAAAATTGTCCCGACTCAGAATAGACGGACAGACGAGATTTTAAGCGATATGCAAGTAAATAATACAATAGATTTTTATTTTAAATGTTTTTCTAGAGTTCTGTTCCACTTTAATAAGAAAAAAAGAGGAAAAAAAAACTAAGAATTAGCGTTTTTAGAACACAAAACTTCTGATCTGAGATGAGGAAAAAATATCGGAAAGTTTAGTTGCTTCCATTGAGATTTCTAAGAGAAAAGAGTTCGAAAAAATCGAGTACCTTTTTTAATATACATTTTGTATTTTTCTGATCACCTCAGAGGGAGGGCTTAGAAGTTGTTGACCGGACGTTGTTAACATGACGAAAACTCGTCAAGATATATGTAGTCAATTACGCACTACTGCTATTATATTGATATATAAAGCAACTCTCAAGTATTTAAAGCCATAGATGCAAATCTAATAAAAAAAAGTTATTTCGAAAAATAAATTTTTAAAAAATAAATATTAATAAATAAATGAAGTATTAATAAAAGATTCCTCCATGACACACAGATATGTCATGACATCAAGAGGCTTCATGTGTATTAAAAACTAGCCGGGCTTAGCCCGGCTATTCTCGGGCTTCGCCTAGCTACGCTGAAACCATCCGTCCACCAGATGAAGTTTCAATAAAGTGTGGAAAATTTTCATATTGGAACACAAAATTGTGTGTATTATTTTTGCATTTTAAAATGTTCTCTTAGATTTTAGGTCATTTTGAAGATAACTGTCATATGTATCATGTGTGAGAGGGGAATTAAAATATCATGTGTGAGGGATTTTGTGCAGAGTGATAGGTGTTTTAGGTAAATTTCATTAAAAATTAATTCAAATTGACCAATTTATAAAAAAGTATGTTATTTACAGGTAAGTTTTTGTCTCTTTTTTAATTTTTAAGTGCTATTTTCCCATAAAAGATGAAAAAAACCTTAAATTTTTTTTTTCTAAATTGACTCCGAACGTAGACAGTCACCTTAATTCCTACTTGAGAATGATAATGAAAAATGAGGAAAGAATAATTTTCTTTTAGATTGTAGGTAATTTAGAAGATAACTGTCATATGTATCATGTGTGAGAGGGTAATTAAAATATCATGTGTGAGGGCTTTAAGATTTTGTGCAGAGTGATAGGTGTTTTAGGTAAATTTCATTAAAAATTACTTCAAATTGACCAATTTATAAAAAAGTATGCTATTTACAGGTAAGTTTTTGTCTCTTTTTTTTTTAATTTTTAAGTGCTACTTTACCATAAAAGATGAAAAAAGGTTTAATTTTTTTTTTTTTTTTTAAATTGACTCTTGAAATATTTAAAGTAATAAATTCTGTTTGAACAATTAATTTGTGAACAACTGTTTTTATAAGGAAAGGAATGACGAATCGGGGAAAATGTTCATATTGAAACATAATTCTGTCTGAACAATTAAAAAAATAAGTAAATCGAAAAGTAAAGAACATAATTATATTTCACTGGCTTTCAAAAATATCCAATAATAAAACAATTTCCTTAGCAAATACAAAATTAACAAATATTTCACTGGTGTTCAAAAATATCTAATAACAACACAATTTCCTTAGCAAATACAAAATAAACAAAAAGTGAACAATAATTGGTGTATAATAAATAGTTTTTTATTTAGAGCTAATTTTATAAGGAAAGGAATCACGAATCGGGAAAAATTTTCATATTGAAATATAAAATTGCATGTATTATTTTTGCATTTTAAAATTTTCTCTTAGATTGTAGGTAATTTAGAAGATAACTGTCATATGTATCATGTGTGAGAGGGAAATTAAAATATCATGTATGAGGGCTTTAAGATTTTGTACAGAGAGATAGGTGTTTTAGGTAAATTTCATTAAAAATTACTTCAAATTGACCAATTTATAAAAAAGAATGCTATTTACAGGTAAGTTTTACAGGTAAGTCTCTTTTTTTAATTTTTAAGTGTTATTTTACCATAACAGATGAAAAAAACCTTTAATTTTTTTTTTTAATTGACTCCGAACGTAGACAGTCACCATAATTCCTACTTCAGAATGATAATAAAAAATGGTGAAGGAATAAACTGTAACCCCTCTCCCCCCATTGAAATATTTAACCCTTTATATCCCAAATTACTTTGTTTTTTCTAAAAGAGTTTCAAACTTTTTTATTATATTTCATCATGCATGAGAAACATCTCATATTAAATTTATAAACGTGTTATCATTTTTTAATTGTTTTTTTTTTAATTTAAAATTGGGACTTAAATGTCCCGTTGGGACTTTGTTGTATTCATATAAAGTGGTACTAATAATGAATAGGATAAATAAAAAGGAAACTTTTAATTTTTAATTCACTTAATCATTTCAATTAGTAACATATAATCCTTTGGAATAGAATAGTCCCTTTTTAGGCATTGTGGAAATCATAAAAACAATTTTTTTTTTCATTTACACAAAGGAAAATTTTGCATAAAGAACACTGAGAATGTGGCCTTGATTCAATTTTTTTTGATGAACAATATTCACAATGGCCTCTTGATTTAACAAAAACTGGCCAGTGTGCCCCTTTATTTTGTTTTCTAATATCGTCAGATACCGAAAACCTGTTACCCCTGCGTTTTGGTGCAAATGGTATCTCAGAGGGTTCAGTGGATGAACTTGGTCTTCCTCGTTTCTTAGGAACAGTAGACGACGTTGTAATGAGTCCTTGTGTCACTCTTCTTTTGTATTGAATCAATGGCAGTTTTTCAACCAATTCGCAATACACTACATACGAATTGACAAGAGTGATATCCAAAATTCCAAAAAAAATACGGTGCCACCATTTTTTTGCTTTTCTATTTCTATCATATAAAGATTTCAACATATCACTCTTGTCAACACCACCCATGTGGCTATTGTAGTCCCTCACTACTATAGGTGCTACAACATCTATTTTGGAACCGTCCTTTTGGGTTCTTTGAACAGTACATGTCTCAGTTCCATGGTAATTTGACAGTAAGTATACAGGACGATTGTCTCTCCACTTGAAATAAGAAATACCTTGGTCTGTAATACGGAAGTCAAAATCTCCTCTTTTCAAAGTCTTATCTTGGGCCAGAATTGGCAAGCCTTTACGAGTTTTTCTGACTGTGCCACATGCGCTAATTCCAACAGATTTTAGATACTCGAAAAGTTCAATTGACGAAAAAAAATTATCCATCATAATTATGTGATTTTTATTTTTCAGAGACTCAGTCAATTTTCGAACAACGTTTTCTCCCAAACCAAATTTTTTATCTTTCGACTGTTCTTTACCTTGATAAATATCAAACTCATACATATATCCAGACATATCTGACCGGCACCAAAGTTTATAACCTCTTTTGATCGGTTTCATTGGATTGTATTGTTTCAGACTGGAACGACCTTTGAACATAATGATGCTTTCATCAATACTTTGAATTTGCTCAGGTGTTTTATATATTTGGAAAGATCTGTTCATGTGTTCAATAAATGGTCTAAGTTTGAACAATTTGTCTGGTATATGCGGCATTGTTTCATTGTCATTGACATGCAAGTTTTGCAATATCTCAAAAAAACGATTCCTTGAAAGACAATTTCGGACAATTGGTGTGCAATAATCATTATCGCTGCTCCAATAATTTCGAATGTGTGGCAAACGATGATAACTGAATAGCATATTTAGGCCCAAAAATCCAAAAAATTCTTCTTTAGTTATAGGTTTTATTTTTCGTTGTTTTTGGTTGGAGTAAAAATTTGACTGAAAAACTATGTGTTGTATAATATCATCATCTAAAAATGTTAGAAAAAATTCAGTAGGCAACTTTTTGTTTGAGAAAACATATCATTAACTCCTTTTTGTAAGTTGAAAATTGGAATCGTAGTGGGTATATCCCTTTTTCTCCAATATCTACTGGTAAATTCTGCATCATCGGAGTCATCAGAATCAACCTCACTTGAAGAAGAAATTGAATGCGTTTTTTCAGAAATATGTTTTGAAGAATCTCTTGAAGTAGATGCCTGAGGCTCTGAACAATTTGATTCATCAGAACTACTTTCCTCTGAAGTATCCACATCAGAAGGGAGTTCATCCCAAATTACTCGAATTTCTTCAAGAGTCAAACCTTTTTGTCTTTTACTCATATCTGTAAAAAGAACGAGTATAAAATGTAAACATAAAAAACGCCACTGCCTAAATTTAATGAAAAATGTTTTCAAATTTAATGTAAAAATTAATCTTGACATTTGGAAGGAAAAACATACCAAGTAAAAAGAATCAGTAAAGCCTAAAATAATATACTTTTATAAACGATAAGCCTCAGAGTCCCAGCGGGACTTAGCAGTCCCGCAAGAAAAATCATTCCTTACTAATCAAAAAAACGAAGGTTTGATTCTCAAAACTTATCCATAACATCAATGAAATATATTAAACATGAAAAAAAATTATGACAGAATTACCTCTATAATTAATCAAAGATCCAGGTCTTACAATAGAAGAAACAGCAACTCCATCAAAATGGCTGCCTGAAACGATATTTTCGTAGATGAATACCTCTGTAAACCTTTATCGTACGAAACGAGCTCCTGCTGCCATCTAGTAGCCATAAGTAGAACCTTCAAATACAGGGACAGTAAAGTCCCAACGGGATTGGACTGCAAATTTTATATCCTATTGAGCGATTTTATTGATGGGACTTTAAAGTCCCGTCGGGATATAAAGGGTTAAAGTAATAAATTCTATTTGAATAATTAATTTCTGAACAATTGGAAAATTAACTCAACGCAAAATAGAAAAGTAAATAAAACATAATTATATTTCACTGGCCTTCAAAAATATCCAATAATAACACAATTTGCTTAGCAAATACAAAATAAACAAAAAAAGAACAATAATTGGTGTATAATAAATAGTTTTTTATTTACGGCTGTTTTTATAAGGAAAGGAATGACGAATCGGGGAAAATTTTAATATTAGAACATAAAATTGTGTGTATTATTTTTGCATTTTAAAATTTTCTCTTCGATTGTAGGCCATTTTGAAGATAACTGTCATAGGTATCATGTGTGAGAAGGAAATTAAAATATTAGCATTAGGTTTTGTGGAGAGTGATAGGCGTTTTAGCAAAATTGCAGATTAATATTCTACGTTCGGAGTCAATTAAAAAAAAAAAAAAAAAAAAAAATTAAAGATTTTTTTGTTCCTTATGGTAAAATAGTACTACTTTATTTGAAAATTCTTTCTTTTTACGCTTCTGTCTACAACTCTTTGCAATATTTCTGAGATATAATTGTATTTTTTTATTTTGGGCTGATTTTTTAAGGAAAGGAATGACGAATCGGGGAATATTTTCATTAGAACATAAAATTGCGTATATTATTTTTGCATTTTAAAATTTTCTCGTAGATTGTAGGCCATTTTGAAGATAACTCTCATATGTATCATGTGTGAGAAGGAAATTAAAATATTAGCATTAGGATTTTGTGAAGAGTGATAGGCGTTTTAGCTAAATTTCAGATTAATATTCTTCGTTCGGAGTCAATTTAAAAAAAAAAAAAAATTTTTAAAGATTTTGTTGGTCTTTTATGGTAAAATACCACTTAAAAATGAAAAAAAAAAACTTACCTGTAAATAGCATACTTTTTTTATAAATTGGTCAATTTGAAGTAATTTTTATTGAAATTTAGCTAAAATGGCTATACCTCTGCACGAAATTATATTGCTACTATTTTAATTTCCTTCTCACACATGATACATATGACAGTTATCTTTGCCTGCGGCTTGTCCACTTATTATAGTAGATTCTATAAAGTTAGTCATCTACGGTTATCATGATATCTCACATAATGTATATAATTTGATAAAATTTTCAAGAAATGTTTTAGAAGATGAATGTTTTTCAGGAAATGCTATTGTTAATGAAATGAGGCACAATAATTGGTGTATAATAAATAGTTTTTTTAATTGGGGCTGTTTTTATAAGGAAAGGAATGACGAATCAGGGAAAATTTTCATATTGGAACATAAAATGACGAATCAGGGAATATTTTCATTAGAACATAAAATTGCGTGTATTATTTTTTCATTTTAAAATTTTCTCGTAGATTGTAGGCCATTTTGAAGATAACTCTCATATGTATCATGTGTGAGAAGGAAATTAAAATATTAGCATTAGGATTTTGTGAAGAGTGATAGGCGTTTTAGCTAAATTTCAGATTAATATTCTTCGTTCGGAGTCAATTTAAAAAAAAAAAAAAAAAAAATTTAAAGATTTTGTTGGTCTTTTATGGTAAAATACCACTTAAAAATGAAAAAAAAAACTTACCTGTAAATAGCATACTTTTTTTATAAATTGGTCGATTTGAAGTAATTTTTATTGAAATTTAGCTAAAATGGCTATACCTCCGCACGAAATTATATTGCTACTATTTTAATTTCCTTCTCACACATGATACATATGACAGTTATCTTTGCCTGCGGCTTGTCCACTTATTATAGTAGATTCTATAAAGTTATTCATCTACGGTTATCATGATATCTCACATAATGTATATAATTTGATAAAATTTTCAAGAAATGTTTTAGAAGATGAATGTTTTTCAGGAAATGCTATTGTTAATGAAATGAGGCACAATAATTGGTGTATAATAAATAGTTTTTTTATTTGGGGCTGTTTTTATAAGGAAAGGAATGATAAATCGGAGAAAATTTTCATATTGGAACATAAAATGACGAATCAGGGAATGACAGTTGACATATGACAGTTATCTTTGCCTGCGGCTTGTCCACTTATTATAGTAGATTCTATAAAGTTATTCATCTACGGTTATCATGATATCTCACGTAATGTATATAATTTGATAAAATTTTCAAGAAATGTTTTAGAAGATGAATGTTTTTCAGGTAATGCTATTGTTAATGAAATGAGGCACAATAATTGGTGTATAATAAATAGTTTTTTTATTTGGGGCTGTTTTTATAAGGAAAGGAATGACGAATCGGGGAAAATTTTCATATTGGAACATAAAATGACGAATCAGGGAATATTTTCATTAGAACATAAAATTGCGTGTATTATTTTTTCATTTTAAAATTTTCTCGTAGATTGTAGGCCATTTTGAAGATAACTGTCATATGTATCATGTGTGAGAAGGAAATTAAAATATTAGCATTAGGTTCGAAAAATAAATTTTTAAAAAATAAATATTAATAAATAAATGAAGTATTAATAAAAGATTCCTCCATGACACACAGATATGTCATGACATCAAGAGGCTTCATGTGTATTAAAAATGCATAGTTATATTCGCGGTATCAACTTATGCAACCCCACGTTAGATCTTTTTGAAAAATTTTACTGATTTCTCCGAGATCAAATATTTTCGTTTTACTCTTTATCCTACTATGACATTCTATCTGTTATAAATTGTTTAAATTATAAGAATACTTATTGTTACTTAAATTTCAATCAAGATGGCGTTATCATGAACTGGAGTGTTTTCAGAATCTACGGGGAAGGTGTGGCCTACGTTGCAAATCTCAGACTGCTGAAACATGAGGCCTGGATTTCATGTCCCATCAATAAGGAAATCCCACGTCAAATTGTCATTGATTACTTTAACACCTCGAAAGAAGCATTTTGCAAATCTAAATATATGCCACGAACATTTTACGCTATTTTCTGAAATAAAGTAGACGCCCCAAAAAGTTACATAACATTAGATGTCGCCTTTTGTATTAAAAATATTTTTAGTTATACTCACCACAATCAGCAGTTTTAATTTAGTGGAATCCTCTCATAAAATAATCGCTCTAATTCTACTAAAAAACGTAACAAAATAATTTATATAATGTAAACAACGCTTTAAGAATGCGTTGTGTATAAAAATGCGCTGTGTATAAGAAATCGTGGTTTATTAGTTACGTATGTTATTGTCCCGTCACATAATAGACGGCCGGACGAGATTATATATATATATATATATATATATATATATATATATATATATATATATATATATATATATAACCGGAGTTTAATTCCACTTGAGAAATAAAGAAAGAGGACTATAAAAACTAAGAATTAACATTTTCAGAACACAGAATTTGAGAAAAAATATTTTATTAGAAAGTTTGGTTGTTAACATTGAGATTTTTAAGACAAAAGAGTGCTAAAAAATTGAGTGCTTTTTTTTATTTACATCATTAATGCACATTTTCTATCTTCTTAGAGGAAGGGTACGGAAGTTTTTCACCAACAGTTTAACCTCTAGCCCCTCCTCTAGCTAAAAACATAACAAAATAATTTAAAGAATGTAAACTCTCTAAGAATGCGTCGTGTATAAATTAGTTGATATTTAACGTATAAAATTGTCCGGACTCGGAATAGACGGACAGACGAGATTTTAAGCGATATGCAAGTACTTAATACAATAGATTTTTATTTTAAATGTTTTTCCAGAGTTCTGTTCCACTTTAATAAGAAAAAAAGAGAAAATAAAAAACTAAGAATTAGTGTTTTTAGAACAAAAAGTTTCTGATCTGAGATGAGGAAAAAATATAGGAAAGTTTAGTTGTTACTATTGAGATTTCTAAGAGAAAAGAGTGCGAAAAAATTGAGTACCATTTTTAATATACATTTTGTATTTTTCTGATCACCTCAGAGGGAGGGTTTAGAAGTTGTTGACCGGCCCTCACTCCTCATCTGGTTACGCCCAAAGGATATAATCACCATGAAATATAGAAGCTTTTCTAGATTACAATTAATCAAAACATATCTCAGATCAAATCTATCAATAAGCTATCAGTAAACAAAACTATCGAAAAAGTTTGCGTCATCTTTCATGAAAGAAAACAGCTAATACTTCCTCATTTTTGACTCTCCGTCCAACATCTTCAGATTTCTAAATTACACTAGCCCGCCGCTTCTGGTTCTGACCTATCATTCTTTGATGGATTGAACTCAAGACTATCTCACCGACTTCAGCTTAATCCTCAGCCACCGAGTATCATTTTATTTATTCCGTCTTCTCAAAAAGTTGTCAAATTGTGTTTATTTATTTATTTTTATCACTTTAATATTTTTTAATATTTTTTTTTTAACTTTCGAGGTTAACACTGTTCTTTTAATACAGAGAACGGAAATATAGCCTCATAAAATTAACCTGACCGTGGATATGGAGCTCTACACACCTGTGTCTTGTTAACGTACCATGTCAATGTCCATATAAAAAAGCTAACAATAGCAAAAACCGCAAAACCCAGAAATCTGCACCTATGATAATTAATTTTTTATGATCCACTATTTATAAAGGATAACATGACTCTAAATTTTATCGAAGATTTCTAATACAATTTCACATTAAATCAGAAAATAGTAAATAGAATGATACAGGGTAAAAAGTATCAAAACACGTTGATTACATAAAAATGGAAAAGCAAAACATGCGACGATTTTCCTAAACCTTAAATAGTTAAAACATCCATGTTTTCTTATTGCCTAAAAAAAAGTGATAAATACTTCTCGTAGGTAATGCTCGTGAGGTATTGATTATCCCGAACGCTCATTTCGAGAATTGATCTCTCCGAGGCAGCAACCTTAAAACCAGTGCGAGGTCTCATTTCTTTGGAAGTGGAGAGTACTTGGGACAGCGGTGTCCAACATTTATGCTGCTACGCTCACTAAAAAAAAATTTTTTTCCACGCCTCCCTACTTTTAATAATATAGACACTTTAAATAATAATAACTTTATTACAAAAAAATGAAAACTACAATTAACAGAAAAATTACAAGATTTTGCTATAACAATTCGAACATGCATATTTATTTTATATTAAATTACTAATTAAACTACATCTAACGCATCAAAATTTAATAGGAGGGTTGTTGTTGTTTATTGGCACAAAGTTTATCAAAACTTAGGGGCAATGTGGAGAGTGCCGCTCGCAACTCGATTTCGACTATTAACCTGGTTCGATATTTGGTTTTCATTGCAGCCAGTGCCGAAAAGCCGGTTTCGCATAAGACGTTACAAACGGTAGAAGCACTTGCATTACTTTGCAATACAAAGATTCATACTCTCCACTAAAATTCATCCAAACCTGAATTATAATTTCTTTTGAAACTTCTGTTTTAGAGAGCTATTGCATGACTATTCTATCAGTTTTTCGTTTCGATGGTTGTGAACTCAAATTCATCTATTTATGGATATTAAGGTTTATTCGTTTATTTATAGATCTTATGGTATGAACATTGGTTTTTTTATTAAAAAGTTTTGGTGCCTTCCCTGGCAATAGTCCGCGCCTCCCAGGGTGGAAACCTCGGACTTAAGATGAACATTTGAAAACGAAAATGAATCAAAACTACCAGTATAATGTAAAAGAAATTTTGTCAAAGAAAAAACAACATATGTCTATTTAGTTGTTATGCACGTGACGATAAATTTATTTAAAGTACCAGAAAAAGAAATCACGTGATCAGCATTTAATAAATTAAATTCTAAAAACTAATCTTTAAAAATTCACCAAAAATCAGGAAATGGAGGTAAAGATTCGAAAAAGATTTCATTTTAAAGGAAATTTTATGATCTTTCTCGTGATATAAATTTTATAACCCTCAATGTATTATTTTAAATGCAAACGTAAAAAAAGTTTAAAAAACAGCTTAAAAATTTAATTTAAAAAAAATCTAAGAAGAATTTTTGAAAAATCTTTCTTAGTGCACCTCTACACTATAAGAAGAATCGCCATGCAAAATTTCAGCCCTTTAGGTCCAGCGGTTTGGTCTGTGCGTTGTATGTCAGTCAGTCAGTGAATGAATGAATGAATGAATGAGTCAGTTACGGAACTGTTTTATATATATAGATAAATAAAAAAATTAGTAATTCAAGGTGACAGTAGATGGCTCTACCCTTAAACCTAACCTATCCAACCTCTAAATTCAAATGGACTGTTCCACGAATAGGGAGCCCCGTTGGGAAAGAAGCGCTAGTGGTCACAATAATAGCATTAGTAATGCGCACTGCGCATGCGCAGATTCAATCATCACATGATTGATTCCAACGCCTAGAGATGAAATATTAGTGACTCACGGAAAGCCCGAATTCCGAATTAACCGGAATTCACCGAAAGCCCGAATTCCGAATATTAAACACACAAAACAAATATATTTCTGAAAAAAAGATGCTTTAATGGTTAACACTAAAATTAAAGCATTTTGTATAATAAATAATACAAAACAATAACCAGCAGCAGATATAAATGCTTGCAGTGTTATTTCTTCGTTAATATAGACACTTGTGAGTAATATCATATTTTCATTACTTTTCAAATATTGTTTTTTCATTCTAGGAGGTTTATTGTCTGCATCCAATAATGCCATTTGATTCTCAGAGTTCTTATGTTGGATTTTTACTTGATTTATGAATTCCTAAATATTAACATTTTCCAACTGCATTGTTTAAGGCATGATGCCAACCTTCAATATGATTCGTAGTGCGGGCACTTAAGTTACCATTCTGGTTCCATACATCTGGCGTAAAAGAGCCTGAAAATTAAAATATTTGTGATCTTATTGTATGTAGGTACTAGCTGAAAACCCGCACTTCGCTACGGAGTGCATTCAAATTAAATACAACGGTCAATATATGCAATTAATGCCAAAGAAAATAAATAAATATATATATATATATATATATATATATATATATATAGTAAATACGACGATCAATGTATACAATTCATGTAAAAAAAAATTTTTTTTTTAAAGTGAGGGATATTTTTATAAACAAAATAATGTAGAAGAAAATATTGAAATGAAATGTAATAGGACATACTAAAGAATATAGTACAATTAATATAGTACAGTTTCAGGAACATAATACCTTTAACTGTATTTTAATATTTTTTTTAATAATGTCCAATCGTCTGCCGCATTAGCAAGAAAAAAAGATTTTTTTTTGTCTATTTAGTTGTTATGCACGTGACGATAAATTTATTTAAAGTACCAGAAAAGGAAACCACGTGATCAGCATTTAATAAATTAAATTCGAAAATTAATCTTTTGAAATTCACCAAAAATCAGAAAGTGGAGAAAAACATTCGAAAATCATTTTAAAGGAACAGTATAACTACAGTATCCTGCTAGATAGGTAAATACGGTTTAACATTTGTAATTTTAGCTTCATTAATGTCTATCTGGGGTAATGCCTTGTAACCATCATCCATCTCTTTAAAATAAGCCCCAATATCAAGGCTTTCACCATCAAAATGTGTAAGTGGAACCACCCTAGAACGTAACAGTAATTCTAATTTAATACAAGATTGTAACTTTAGTTTTTTTTCACGCTCTAATATTTGTCTCATTGAGATATGATATTGAGAACCGGCCATTTGTCTATATTTTCCAAATCTCTCTTCTAAACAATCAGTCTGAACTTTTCCAGTAAAAATATGTCATTTTACACTCATCAATACAGTAACGGGTTAATTCTAACATCCCATGAGTTGTCTGAACAAGGGCTTTGTGAGTTTCTTTAGAAAATGCACCAGTAGTGCAGTTCATGCTTTCCCATGCATCAAGCGAAATTAGAAATTTATTTAAAAATATATTTTTTTCTTCAAATGTATCCCCATTAAGTGTTTCCATAAACACATTTCGTTGTTGAATTCCTTTATTAACAGTTTTTAAATTAAAAATATCCCACCATTTACAAATTATTTCAATAAACTTTGCTGTGTCATCAAAATGTGGAACATTGTGTTTAGGACCAAGAGTTAATAAAGCCTGTATTACAAATTTGTTGAAAATTTTTAAGACCAATTTAACATTTTGTCTTTCTAAATTAGTAAGTGAAAGACTCTTTAAAGTTAACCCTTTTGCATATTTAATAATCTCATTGTTTTCAATTTCATATATTTTTTTTTAGAGCCATAAATGATGCTGTCTTAAAATGCGAACTTTCGGTGTTATCAAAGTCAGGATAAAAAAAGAATGTGCCATGATTTTTTTGATTCAACCAGTTATTTCTTATATTTTAAAAATTATGCAGAAAATCTATTGAAAAGAACAGTGGCCTATCTTTATCTGTTGGGTGAGGATAAACAAATGACCTTTGTGGTGGCTGAACAAGTAAACTTAAAGCTCTACCATTGATAGGATTATTATCAGTTACAACACAAATGACTTTTAAAACAACACTTTCTAACCCAAGTATTACTTTTTTTGTCATATCATTTAAAGTTTGAAAATTTATACATTTAACTGGCATAATGTATGCTACTTCTATAAATGGTGAAAGAATACTCGACACCATGAAGACAAATGCACTGGTTGCTGCATTATTAGAATCAACGGCAGCGCCAATGATTGATCCACCTTTATAATAAAAAAAGGGCGTTATATGTATTTCATCAATTAAAAGTATTACAGTTTTTTCATGTTATTCAAGAAATTTAGCCTCGCTTGTTATGTACATTAAAAAGGTTTCATCGCTTAATTCTAACTGTGGGGAAACCTCTAAGTTGTTACAAATTCTTCTTAAAGTATCTGGATGTGGTAGAGTAAAGTTACCACTCTGGCGAATAAAATTATATGCATCGGAAGAGATGGTTTTTAATATGCATGAAAAAATTAAAAAGTGGGTAGAATAACGAAAGTGACTACTAGAAGTTAAAAAAGAACCTAATTGCTGTTGAAGGAAATTTATAACATCTTCATTTTCACTACTTCTTATGGACTCTAAAAGGTTAACTATTAAATAAATTACAGATTTTACCTGACTGTGGCCATCCTGTGGCTTTAAATTGGTTTCAGTGAAATCTAAAATTTTTATTATATCGTTGAAATGTTGTACCTTCTTTGGTAATGTTTGATTCATTATGTTCGGGACAGGATTTTTTTCAGCTGAGACAGTTAAATCCATATTGTTATTAATTTTGACACTATACTGAATAAATGGTTCTGGTTCTGAATCAATATGCAACAAAAATAATGAATTTGAATTATCCTTATATAACCAAAATTTTTAATACTTTTCAATATCAATAACCGAATTTACCTTGCGAGATTCCTCATATTTTTCAAATGTACAGAATAGTGCTTTCAGTAAGTCCTTTTTCTAAAAACAACATTTCCCTTTCTGTCGTTTTATTTTCAGGGCACTTTCTTGAACACTGCACCTTAGACAAATTTCCAGGGGGATAATTTCGGAAAATTGATGGAACGGCTGTTGTCGTCAGTCTTCTAATTTTCAGTAGTGCTGATATATACGTCCCTGTGCGATCATCAAAACCACAGCTACCTGTCTCAAAATCTGAAACCTTAAAATGCAGCTCACAAACCTGCAAGAAAAAAGAATACAATATGAATATATTGTGAATTTGTAAGAATGAAAAATTATATTTTAAATGCAATTATGATTCATGTTTCCGAACAAAATCTAATTTAAACACTTTATTATACTTACTCTTGAATTTTTATGTGGTTCAAAATCTTTTCTTTGAATAGCATGCGACCATTTTTGCATATTTTTCTTATCTTTTGGAAAGGAAAAGATTGAGACTTTAGGTTCAGTAGGATAATTTCCCTCACACAATGGGACGCAGCATCTGCTTGGCATATTCTGAAATAAAATGCAAAAGAACAAATTATTTTATACAAATTTCACACTTTAAAGTTACAAATTCTAACATTTAGTTTGCACTAGATATTATACTGTTAAATGCTTTATAAAGGGCAATTAAAACTATTTATTAGTACAACTAAAAACAGTAATTAATATATATATATATATATATATATATATATATATATATATATATATATATATATATAAATGTTTTCATAGAAATTTCTCACCTTAAAAAGTTACAAATTCTATCATTTAGTTTTCACTAGTTATTATACTGTTAAATGTTTTATATAGTGCAATTGGAACTATTTATTAGTACATCTTTGAAATTAAATTTTTCACAGGCAGACTTTTCAACTGCACTTCAATTTTGAGAGTGTAAGTTTGCAATACTAAACAAAAATACCTGACATAAAAACTAAGCTTTACTAGTAGATATATATATATATATATATACACATCACACAAACATATATATACATTAAAAGGAAACTTTTCTAGTAGATATATATACACAACACATATATATATATATACAGAGAGAGAGGAAACAAAAATGAAAATATGGTAAAATAAGTATAAAAAGATTTACTATTCTAAGTTGTGACAGGAGTTTTTATAAAAGAGTTTAATTTTCTTATGGCAAGACATTTACGACAGAATAATTAAAGTATGCACTACTATCAAAAATATGAACACAGCAAAATGCTGTTATGGTGATTACTCACACAGGTGGAAAAATCAGTAATTCAAATGCATGCACACACACATATATACATATATATATTTAAAGTAAACTTCTGTAGCTAAAATTAAAGGATTGTTACTTCATTAATATCCATGAATGCAATTATTTTCTACCTAAAATTATATAAATTATAAGATAAATAATGCTTAAAAATATAATTTTAGTCATTCATTAATAGTTCAATAAGACTAAAAACACTACGTGCCAAATATTTTGATATATGCAACACGTTACTAAGTTTATTCATTGCTTCAATTTGAAAGTTATTATGTCTTGCAAATGATAAAATTAAACTGATGGAGGCTTAGCAGTGATCTTCAGCCTTGTTACGTCATTACTTAGAATAAAAATTCTCGGTAATATGACATACTTAAGCAGAAGTAACATAAATCACTGACTATCACCTGTGTTGATAGTCAGAAATTAAGCCTACTCCATGATGAAGTAACGAAACAGAAGTAATACATGCTTTAAATATTAGCAATATTAAAATTACAGTAATGACAGTGTAAAAGGGTACTTACCTTTATTTAAACTATTCCAAGATCTTCTAATAAAACTTGAAGTATAAAGGTCCGAGCTACAGCATGCGTTTCACTGTGCATACAGCAAGCTAACACAGTACGATGTCAACTCGAATGGCGATTTGCTATGACTGAGATTGGTGACGTCAGCCTCCAGTCCCAACTTTGCGCCGAGGCTTTGTGTTTGAGTCGGTGTTGGTCAGTTACGGAACTGTTTTATACATATAGATGTAAATAAATTATACAAGTTTAGAATCACCCCAATTTATACTTATTATGGATATATATAAAACAGTTCCGTAACTGACTCATTCATTCACTGACTGACTGACTGACATACAACGCACTGACCAAACCGCTGTACCTAAAGGGCTGAAATTTTGCATGGCGATTCTTCTTATAGTGTAGGGGTGCACTAAGAAAGATTTTTCAAAAATTCTTCTTAGATTTTTTTAAATTAAATTTTTAAGCTGTTTTTTAAACTTTTTTTACGTTTGCATTTAAAATAATACATTGAGGGTTATAAAATTTATATCACGAGAAGGATCATAAAAATTCCTTCAGAATGAAATTTTTTTCGAATTTTTACCTCCATTTCCTGCTTTTTGGTGAATTTTTTAAGATTAATTTTTTGAATTTAATTTATTAAATGCTGATCACGTGATTTCTTTTTCTGGTACTTTCAATAAATTTATCGTCACGTGCGTAACAACTACACTGCTGGCCACCCAAATTGCAACACCAAGAAAGACAAGAGATATCACAACAAAATTTATTTTGTAGATAACATGTTGACCAAGTATCAAATGATTAAATTTATAGACTTCTGTGAAGTGTGGTTCCTGCCAAAATCAGTATCCAGGGTAGAAGCCATTGTTGGAGATCACCGCTGCAACACGCCTCGGCATTGATTCAAAGAGACTTTGGATGAGTTCTTGGGGGTACAGCAGACCAAGCAGCTTCCACACGTTGCCAAAGTTGGTCTGCTGTGGCAGCTGGGGATGGAATCTGGGTCAATCGTAGAGCAACCATGGACCACATGTTTTCTATCGGCGAAAGATCCGGAGAGCGAGGCGGCCAGGGAAGCAATTCAATCTGGCGATTGACGAAGAACAGTTGGACAATGCGTGTCACGTGTGGTCGCGCATTATCCTGTTGAAATATGGGTGTGGGCAAGCCCTGAAGGTAAGGAAGGACAACTGGCTCCAACACCTCGGAGATGTAGTGCTGGATGTTTAAAGTACCGGCAATGCGTACTAGAGATGTGCGAGAGTGATATCCAATACCGCCCCATACCATAATACCCGGTGCAAGACCAGTGTGGCGGTGCATAACGCAGCTGTTCAGCATCCTCTCTTCACGGTGTCTCCAGACTCGAATGCGACCATCGTGGTGTTGCAGACAGAAGCGTGACTCGTCAGTAAAGACAATTTCATTCCATTCTGCCGTCCACATCCTTCTGTCATCGCACC
Organism: Dolomedes plantarius; assembly: GCA_907164885.2. Taxonomy (NCBI): domain Eukaryota; kingdom Metazoa; phylum Arthropoda; class Arachnida; order Araneae; family Dolomedidae; genus Dolomedes; species Dolomedes plantarius. Next base: position 86,632,632 of record OU015499.1, on the reverse strand, counting down.
ATTGGCGGCGGAGACGTCTGTGGTTCTGCGTCAAGGGTAGACAAAGCAATGGGCGTCTTGCGGACAGACCACTCTGCTGTAAACGGCGTCGAATGGTACGCGCAGACACTGGATGATGCGTTACAGACTGCATGTGCTGTTCTATGGTTCGTGATGTGACTGAGCGATCCGTCACTGCCATGCGCACAATTTGCCTGTCATCACGTGAAGTGGTGCGCTGAGGTGGATGCGATCGAACACGCCGGTCCGTCGTACCCTCCTGCATCCAACGATCACATATCCGCATTACAGTTGTTTGGTTTCGTCCAACACGACTACCGATTTCCCTGAAAGATAATCCACAATCTCGGTAGGCCACTATCCTTCCTCTGTCGAACTCGGATGCTTGATTAAAAGATGATCGCTGTTTTCGACGAGGCATAATTGATCGTTTTTTTTGAAAAAACCACAAGAAAAACACAATTGCCGAACTTGAAATCGTCGAAATCTCCAAGCCTTAAATAGCGCTTTGAAGTGGCGCCACAGGCGCGCGTGATGTACGTCTGCGCTGAAATTATAATCATTTGCATATCTCACCTCCGCTAATGCATGTTGTAAATTGCATGTTGTATCAACTAGTTATGTATATTTAGATTGATTGTTAAAACTTATGAAAATAAAATTTTAATTTGAAAATGTTTGAAACTCAGCAATCAAGGAGTCCATTTCATTCTCCCATTTCACGCCCACCTGTCAACTGCAACTGCAAATTCAGGATTAGGGCTCCGGTAGGTTACCAAAATATTATTAAAAAACCGTATTTATTTATACGTATTTAAAAGCTTCCAATCTTACCTTAGAATTATCATAAGGCTTCAATACAAAAGTATTCGAAGTTTCAAAAGATTCGTCAAGAAATGTAGATTTGTATACGATACATACATACATACATAGAGACACTTTGCTTTATTTATATAGATTTACGGCTAGCATTGATGACACGGAAAATTGTCTAATTCGTTCGAAAGATGAAAATTTAAGACAAACGCGCCTCTGGAATTTTTTTAATTGCGAAAATACCAACAGTAATAGAACGCATTTTATATCGTTTAACGCCTTTTATAGTTAACCTTTTTAAAAGAATCGTCTCTTCTGCTACGCGGCTACAAATTTTTCCGTTGATTTCTTAATCTGAAACTCGTATACAAATATACTTTTCCTCGGAATCCAAGCCATTACATGCTTTATAACGGCTTCTGTTTATAGATTTTAAATTCTATTAAAATTTCCCACGTAAGTATTATTATTATTATTATTATTTTTAATCGAAAATTTCTCTTAGGATATTTTGTTAGTGTTCATTAAATTTTTTATAAATGTTCATCCTGAGAATGTTTTCTTTATTTAACACACACCTGTAGGTATCTAATTGAGAGAAGGAATGTGGAAATATTTCTTATTGAATTGCGGCAATATAAATAGAAAAAAATGTTGTCATCAGCTAGAAAATTTTAACAGATCTTTAATGACTCCATAAAATTTAATAAGAGGCGAAAGAGATTTACATTTCATACCACTTTACACTTTAGAATCAAAAGAAATTGAAACATTTTTCGTATTTAAACAGTTAAAAATATATCTAAAAGTGTATGTTATCTAAAAATATGTACATTGTATTGTATACTTAACAATTAAAATTCGGCGGGAATGAGTTTCTCGTATTATATAAATTGTGAAGCAGTTTAAGCAGGCGATTTTTAACCGTTATTAACGAAAATCCTTAGCTGCTACCAGGCTCATTAAATTCGTAGCTTACTTTAGCTGACACTGGGTAATGCTGAGCGAGGAATCGGAAAAACTGGACCTGTTAATTTGTAATAGGTATGTGCTAACTGAACTTTGGACCTGTTACCGATTTTCAAAAGTAAAAGTTACGGCGTATGTGCCAAACGATAGAATACTCCCGCCAGGCGAATAGTATAGGGCCGCTAGACGGGGATCGGGGACGAAATAAGTATACGAGTATTTTTCCTTACCTGTTACCAGAAAATACTCCCTTACCTAAACGAGTATTTCCACACTCGTTTATACTTTATACTACTACGTACTACGTAGTACGTAGGAAGGGTCGTCGGGCGCATACAAAACACATAGACGAGTATTTCTACTTGACTTGCGACCTTCCCCACTTCCTGTTTACCATGAAATGTTCGCTTACCTAAACATTTTCACATTCGTAATGTAACCAATATTTTCCAATAAAATTGACAGTTGATCTGAATTTCATTGGACATATTCTTACTTTCTTCTTCATTTTAATTCATGACTGTTATTCAATACAAATGCACTCAAATACCTTTATAAAAATATTTACTTTCATTGGTTTTGAAATAAAAAAACATTTTTGGGTTAATGTTTTTGATAAAATTCACCGATTATTCATTATATTATTGTTAATCATTTATGTGTTTTATGACAGGTGAAAAAATTGTATCTACTCACTTGTCAGGATATTGTGAATTATATAGTTGATGATAATAAAACCAATGTCTATGAAAAAAATTATTTTATAGTAAACAAGATTATCATTAGCAAAACGTAAATATTTTTTAGAAAAAAAAACTTGGTATATATGTATTTATTGTACAATAGGTATACAGATTTTATAAATAATCAACCGAACAATTGTAGTTTGCACATAAATATTAATTATCCCTTTAAGTAAATATGAATTAAACTTACCTAATACGATTAAATTAATATTACAGAAAAATTAATTACTAAAATTTTATTGAATAAAAAAAACAGAATATTATTTATTGTTCTAAATATTAACAGTATTAACAGCTACCTTAACAGTAATACTAACTTTTTGTTTTCAAATCAAATAACAAAACTGAATAGGTATTTAAATATAAACGCATTACATTAATTATTACGCATTATTGTTAAAATGTACATGGCATTTGTAAAAATCTTACATTAATCATTAAAAAAGTTGTTACACTGAAATTTTTGTTTTCTTTACTTCTTTGTTTATTTTCTTTATTTTTAGTCTTAAAATATTTGCTCACGATAGACCAGTGGTTCTCAAACTTTAGACAGTCTGAGCGCACTTACAATACTACAGATACTTGCTGGCGCACTGTATACAAAATAGGACAAATGTGTTATAATTTGGTGCAAATCTGTTCAAATAGGCGTGATTTAACTGGTCTTCTATAATAATAAAGTAACAGGGGGGTTTGTCGAGATCACGTGACCGTAACGCGACCGGGTCGGACTCATCCAAAAAAATGGCCGACAAATACAGGAATCGGTGAATTTTTTTTTCTCATGAAAGTACATAAATGTTACATATTTGGAAAGAGCTTCGAATACTTATAATTTTTCTGCGCACACTTATTCTGTTAAATCAATAGTTTTCGAGTTATTTGGATTCTAATGAAGCGTCAGAAACGTCATCCCTCTGAGAAATCAAATCATGTATATCCAGTATGGTGCAGTGGTGCAGCCATCTATCGGCAGCGACGAGAATGAAAATTCCACTCCACTGCTGAAAAATCAAATCATGTATATCCAGTATGGTGCTGTGGTGCAGCCATCTGTCGGCAGCGACGGGAATGAAATTGACTTGAATTTAACACATTTGTAGGCCTTTTTTTTCTTTTGTGGGGCCCGAAGTACATAAATATTTTACACGGATGGCTTGAGCGTAGCTAGGCGAAGCCCGGATAGTGTTTTAATAAAGTTCAACATTTTAACAACTTGATTTAAGACCTCTCTTGAATCCTCTCCTAATGTTCTTGACATCAAGTCCTCTCTATGAAGGAAGCAATGAGTTACAATAACATTTTAATTTTTTTCCTTTATAAAAGATACAAGACTCTTGTTGCAGCCTATTATACAAGGAGCTGCATCTGTGCAAATGGCTACACACTATTTCCACGTTTACTGCCATTTGTCAAGGCAGTTATTAAGGATGTTAAAAATGCCCTCACCTTTTGTAGTCAGGCTTAAATCTTTGCAAAAAGATACTGATTTGTTATTTGATTTTCGTTAATGAAACGAATGAATGCTATGAGTTGCACCTTGATGGTAATGTCGGTTGACTCGTCAACTTGCAGTGCAAAATCAGAACACTGGAGTTTATTACCACATACATTTTTCTCAATATCAGAAGACATTTCCAAAATAAGCCTGTTGAAAGTATCATTGGACGGAGGTATCTATCTTATTTTCATAGCTGCTTCATTTCCTAACATCGAACTCACAATCTGTTGGCAAGCAGGCAAAATAAATGACTCACCCAAAGTATGAGCTTTCATATTTTCTGCGTTCAGTTCTGAGACTTGGTAAGAAGCAATTGGTTAAGAAACTTATCCATTTTTATGGGTGAATTATTTTTTAAAGGCAATTATATCAACGGTAGTTATTCTGAAAGTTGTAAAAGGCACAATACGATTACTCTTGACGGCAGTTCACAAGACACGACACGCCCACTCACCAATGCCTGTTATGCAACACTGCCAGTTCCCACGTGATGAAAGCTAGTGCCGGTGCTAACATGCCGTTCCAGATACGTTTGTTACGTTTTAAACGCGAAAAAAAATTTGCGGATCAGAAGCTAGTTGCAAGAAAAGAAACTTATAACTCTCATAATAATGTCGCAACAAAACAAGCCGAGTGTTCGTAAAGAAATGGTATAATATAGTAACTTGGTATACATTTTCTTTTCATATCTGGATAGATTTTTTAGGAATACTACAGAGCGCACCTGGAAAAGCTCTGGGGCGCACTATTGCGCCCGGGCGCACAGTTTGAGAACCACTGCGATAGAAGATCAAAAACAACAGAATTGGTCTATTAGTTTCTATTTTTTTATCAATACAAAACAGTTTAATAACTATCAATAAGTAAAACAATGAAAAATAATGATAGTAAGTGATAAAAAGGTTAGTAGTTAATTACTAATGATAATTGTCAAATTTCGAAGCCCTTTATGAGCAAAATTGAGCGTTCGTGTTTAAAAATAAAAGTTGATTGACTTTTTCGCCACCTAACCGAGAACGGCGATCGGATATTATATATCCATACTTGGAAAATATTCTCTCGCACGGGACAGAAGTTTCGAGGGCACAAAGCTTCTTTTTTGCCAATTGGCTAAGAAATGGGTAATTAAATTTTTGTTCCGCCCACCACTTCATAGCAGACTAGGTACTAGGCGAAGCGATAACAGGTACGGGGTATAGATCTACTCGGAAAAGTAGTATGGAGGGGAGAGAGGGTGACGTTATAACGGGAATGAAACTGGAAGACGAAGTTAGAGTAATGGGTATTTTCTAACAGGTATTTCTTTGGAACTGGATTGGTTATACCTGTTACTGAAAATACTCGTTTATGACATCTCTAATAAGAGCAATTCTGAGTGGTGCTGCTAGCAAAAGAATGAAGTTATCAGAATTTGATGTAAAGACTGCATTTCTTTATGGAGAAATAACCGAAGAGATTTATATAGCTCAACCTGAGGGCTTTAGGGATGGAACCAACAAAGTTTTAAAGTTGTATATGACTATATATGGGCAAAAACAAGCCCCAATATGCTGGAATGAACGTTTCAAAAGATTTGCTGAGAACTGTGGATTGCAACAATCTTCTTTAGATCCTTGTCTATTTTATAACCAAGACAAGTTGCTTCTCTTGATTGTGTATGTAGATGATGGCATCATCATTACTAAAGATGAGGAAATGGCCAAACAGTTTCTTAAGAAGCTTGAAACTGAGTACTGTGCAACTGTTGAAGTTGCTTATCATTATTTAGGAATACAAATTGAATACCTGGATAGTGGTATCTTCATACATGAAGAAGCATGTTGCAAAATAGTGTTGAATCGTTTGATTTTGTTAGAATCCAATCTGGCTAGTGTACCTATAAAAAAAAGAGGCTCCATTACAGTTCAAGAATCAGCAACTCTTTCAGATGATGTGCCTTATCGTGAGGCTCTAATGAGCCTAATGTTCTGAGCTATTGTCACTAGACCTGACATATCATATGTTGTTAATGTTCTTCCTCGAATGCTAGACAAACCAAAAAAACAACAACGGAACTTAGTGAAGAGAACATTGAGGTATCTTAAAGGAACTCCGGACTGTGGAATTATGTTTCTATCAGATTCTAAGTGTGTTCTTCTGTGCTTTTGTGATTCTGATTATGTGGGTGATCCCCTGAGTAGAAAATCCACAACAGGAATGGTTTTCATGAATGCAGGTGGAACTATTTGTTGAAAGAGCCGACGTCAATAATGTATAGTGCTCTCAACAGCCGAAGCTGAGTTCGTCGCAGCCAGTCAAGTTGGAAAAAAAGCCATATGGCTTTCCAGTTTGTTAAATGAACTGTTTTCACTAAGTGGAATATCTGTATTAAATATAGACTACCAAAATGTGATCAAACTAATTAAAAATACTACGTTTCATAACCGAACTAAACATATTGATATTCGGCATAAGTTTATCGGAGAACTGTGTGAAAACAATCAACTAGGTGTTTCTAACTGCAACAGTCATGCTCAAGATGCAGACTTGCTTACAAAAGCTTTTTCTAAAATAAGGTTTGAAAAATTGAAAGAAATGATAGGATTGATAAATTTGTGATTAATATTTACTAATTTCTATTGTGTTTAATTTCATGATTAATATTTACTATTTTTTTATTGTGTTTGATTTCGTGATTTATATGTACTATTTTCTTTGTGTATCCTTTAAGTGGGAATTTTCATTTAGGGCGTGTGTTGTAATATAAATCAAATGTAATCGTTATCGTATTGCTACTTTTATCTTTTTCGTTTTGGAAACCACAACTTCTGTCGGCTTCTCATATCTGTGTGAATCTGTGTGGTGTAGCTTGTGTAGCTTTTCTCTCAACAATCTGTTATAAATATTTCATCAATTCCTTATAATACCTTTCGATAATCATTTACTCTGTCTTTAATAAATTATAAGTCTTAAGAAACAAAACTAGGAAAACATGGCAGCAAACCAGACAGCCACGACATAAAACTCTCATGAATCCGGCTCAAGATAATTTAAAAAACTATGTAAAACACAAATCCAACACCAGGTTCCAATACTATGTCACTAATCTTACCACAGAAAATAACTGCATCTGGAAAGTCACTAAGCAACTTAAACATAAGTCTTTCAACATGCCTCCTCTCTTTAACAACTCTACAAAAACTCATGCTCTTACTCAGGAAGACAAAGCAGCACTTATTGCTAAGAGTCTTGTTAATCAATTCATCCCCCCCACCATAAACTTTCCCACCACCCCATTGAGAGAGAAGTACATAACAATGTTGGAAACTTACTTGGCACCCCAATCCCTCCCTGTGAATCTCAAACCCTCCTTCTGATGTTATCAACCACATATGGAAATTTAAAAACAATATAGCACCTGGTGCGGATATTATAACTAGCATCATGCTTAAAAATTTGCTACCCTCATTAATGCTATTATTCGCACTAGCTACTTTCCCTCCCCCAAGAAAATATCTATAATTATCCATATTCACAAACCTGGAAAATCCCCAATGGCCACTGAAACTATAGACCCATTAGCTTATTATCCACCATCAGTAAACTAGCAGAAAAATTCATTGTACAATCCATAAATTCACATCTTGAATGTAATAACATCCTCTCTCCCCATACCAGTTTTGTTTCAGGCGTTCTCTCTCAGGTCCTCATCAACTTAATAGAGTACTAGCCGGGCGAAGCCCGTCTATGCTCGGGCCCCACAAAATAAAAAATGCCCTTTTTAGGGCCATACAAATGTATTAAATTCCCGTCAATTTTCATTCCCGTCGCTGCCGACAGATGGCTGCACTATACTGTAGATGAGTGATTTGGTTTGTCAGCGCTGGAGTGCATTTAGAATTAAAATATCTGTAAAAGTATTAAAGTAACAGAACAACTGTAAGCAGAAAAATTATCAGTTTTCAAAGCTCTTTCCAAATGTGTAACATTTATGTACTTTCATGAGAAAAAAAATACACCGATTCGGCCGATTCAAATGTCGGCCATGTTTTCTCAGGATGAGTGAGGCAGTGGAGTGTTTTTAGAATTAAAATATCTCTAAAACTATTTTAAAGCTTCCACACTAATCTTAGAATTATCTCCAGGCTTCAAAACATAAGTTTACCTAGTTTCAACCAGATTCGTCAAGAAATATAGACTTGTATACATTACTTACATACATACATACATAGAGACACTCTGCTTTATATATATAGAAGACATCACTAAGGCAAAAACATATATTAAATCTACTGCTTCTGTCTTTCTAGATATCAGCAGAGATTTTGATTCTGTTTGGATACAGGGGCTCATACACAAATTAGTTAACTACACTTTCACACCTAATATCATTCATCTAATCCATAGCTACCTAACCAATAGAACATTTCAAGTTAAACTTCAAAACACTCTCTCACTCAAACACAACTTTCAATGTGGCCTTCCGCAGCGAAGCTTACTAGGACCAGTGCTTTATAACATCTATGTAAATGACTTTCCAACACACTTCAGGACAAACACTGCAATATTTGCAGATGACACAGCTATTTACATGTCTCGCAACAAACTTAACTTTGCTGTAAACCAACTAAACTTTCATTTACAACAAATTAGAGTATGGACTTGCAAGTAGAAAATTGAGCTTAATACAGACAAATATGTTGCTGTCATATTCTCTAGGAAAAAATTAGACTCCTTCAATGATCACAAAAACATTATTAATAATGTTTCTTTGCCCTGGTCCAATCCCTGTAAAAATTCAGGTATTATCCTTGATAAAAACCTTTCATGGCGCCCCCACATTAAACATATTACTGATAAATTTCGAGCTGCTAACAGAAAACTCTACACCTTAATTGCAAGAAATAGCTCTTTGAATCTTAATATGAAGTTGCTAATCTACATTGCATTCCTAAGACCAATATTAACTTATGCTTGCCAGTCCTTGTCCTACTGTGCTAAATACCATATAACTAAAATCTGTGCTGCTCAAAACAAAACCATCAGAGAAATTGTAAATGCCCTTTACTACTTCAGAAACTAAAAAATCTATGAAGAATTAAACTTTCCCACCCTAACTAATTTTATGCACTCCATTAATATTAACATCCACAATAGCTTAGAAGCTAATAATATCACTCTCTTAACAGATTTAGCAAACTATGATCATAGGTTCTCTTTTAATAGAAATAAACCCAGAACTTCACTTGCATTTGATTAGTAACTCCCCTTTTTCATTGTGAGTTCAGTACCATAGCACTAGACCGCGTTACTCCCATCCTGTAGGTTGCGGGTTCAAACCTCATCTTTGCACTCCCCCGCCTTCTACAACTCTACCTGCTGCTCTAGGCTTGGTTCTGGCAGGCTCACCCCTTTTTTATTTCTCTATATGTTTTTAACCATTTTGTTCATTTATAAAAAAAATTAAACAAATAAATCAAATCAAATCAAATTCTTCAATCAATATGTAGACATTGGTCTACGGCAAAAAAACATTATAAAATCTCAAAATTTGATACTTGAGTTATGGAAACATAACTTAAGGTAAAAAATATTTGTATAGCTAAAACTTTTCTGTTTTACTTTCTTTCTTTGTCGTCAAAACAAAGTTTACTCTCTATTAAACTTTGTTTGATCGTAGAAATTCGAGGAATCCATTACCATTCACCTATCTCTTTCTACTAACACCTTCACTTCCAAATCCATTCAGGCAAGCTCCCAAAAATAAAAGTTAATTACAAAAGTAGAGGATATTTTCTTACCCATTCACCTCTACAAAGCCTGTTGTTGTTGTTGCTGTAATTGTTGTTGAATGTGCCCCCAGGTTAATAGCCGCTGGTTTAGATATTGAAGTAAAACGCTCAATTAAACGCATCCGGGCTCTTTCTGTAAGCAATATTTTCAAGACTGAAAAACCTTTCGTAAAAGTTGGATATTTTTCATTCTCTTAGTTCAAAACACTGTTCTGATTCCGCTGCAAAGAGTTACTGAAAAAATTTTAAATTAAAATTAGTTCGAAATATAATCACTTGACGAAAACTCCTTGACAGATATAGTCAATTTCGCACTACTGTTATTATATTGATATATACCGGGTGGTCATAAAGAAACTTTGCCGATATATGGATCTCTAGCGGCTGTTCCGTTCAACCGATCGAGATGAGATTTCAGGTATAGTTAATCAGAGGTATGAGCTCTGGATTCAGTGAACGGCAACAAGTGACTCTCAAGGTTACAGTTATACGTACAGATACTCTAAATTTTCAAATGGCAATACCCTTTTTTTCCCATCGCAAAATACTCAGCGCATGCCAAAACCCTAAAGAAATTTGGAACGGTATGTGTATCACAGAAAACGGACGCATTATGCACACATAAAAAACAGCTTTGCGAACGGCCTGCAAAAACGATATATGGATGTCATAGGGACATGACAGTAGTGTCACTGTCAGGGTCAGGAAAATTGAAAATTACAGGAGGAAGTAAAATAATTGCTAAATGTAAGAAAGAAACATGGCAAATGACGGGCAATAAAAAGAGAAGGGGAGAAAGCCAACAATATAGCGAAACGAAATATATAGATTGTGCTTGTAGCAAGAAGTATCAGATAAAAGTTCAAGAGAGTAAGTTGCAACGAATAGAAGAAAAGAAGAAAGGGAAGACAAAATTTATTATGGCTATAAAACAGGCCACCCTGCTTGATGCCGAAGCATGGGAAAATTTTAAGTTAGAGGGAGAATTTTATGAATCCCGCCCTCGATGCGCATTGGTGAAAAGGGGATTGAGAGAGGCAGCCATGGACGAATGACGATGGCATGGTAATAATATGACCAATGGAAATTGTAAGAAGTGGAGTCAGAATTAATAAGAGAAAATAATATGAAATAAGAAAGGAAGGCACATATAACCGATGATAAGAGTTAGTGAGAAGTTGGAGAAAGAAGTAGTGTCAATCCGATGAATATGTACTAAGAAACCCCGATGATATAAGTCGTGGCCCATGCAAAGGAGCCCAAATACCGAGGAAGAGAGCGCCCCAGTGTCCCGTGACGAGGGTCTGCAAGGTGTGAAGGATTCATATAACCGATGATGAGAGTCCCCCAGTGTCCCGTGTAGAGTGTCTGCCATGATTGACGGAGCCTTATACCAGACGAAGAAAGGGCCTTAGTTCCCGTGATATGATAATACAACGAAGTTCGTCCTTATGAGTGCCAGCTGCCCATCATAGTGATCCAACAGTAATCTTTCGAGGTACCGTCTTTTGCGTTTCCTTTTTATATTACCGTCATTACTTCTCAGTGTGTAGCCTTAATAACTAATGTAGAGTGCGATGAGAACGTTATTTCAGTATAAAATGTTAAGGAGATGACCGATAATTCGTAAACAACAATTTAATTAATATGATGTTATGCTTATATATATATGAGTAAATATTGGTAGTAATGGAACATGGTTATATGACTAATTATGTTTATAAAATGTTATCATAATAAGTGAATGAATTAAATATATGAGTCGTAATGAATTAATTTAGTAGTAATGAAGTTGTGAGTAATGTGTTAATAAAGGATGAAATATTTAGTAGGATTGTCTCATATTGTTTATGTGTTAATAATCAATAAATTAATTTGTCAGTGTAAACCAGAGTTGTTTCCATCATTTGGGAATCACAATTAATCAATATACTTACCACAATATTAAGCAATGAATTCAAAATCAAAATTATCATTACTAGTATAATATATTTATCTAATAACCCAATCAATTAATAAATTAACTTTTCACCGCCACGATGGACCTCTAGCGGCTGTTTCGTTCAACCTATCGAGATGAGATTTCAGACATACTTATTCAGATGTATGAGCTAGGGATTCTGAGAACGGCAACACAGTGACGTTCACGGTTATGGTTATAGGTATAGAAACTCGAAATTATCAAAGGCAACGCCCACTCTTTCCCGTCGCAAAATGATCAGAGCATACCATGAAGCTACAGCTCATGGAGCATACGAAAACCCTAAAAAGCGTTGGAACGATACGTGTATCACAAAAAACGGACGGGTTATACACTCTCAAAAAAACAGCTCTGTGAATGGTTAAAAAAAACACGATCAGAAATCTTTTTGTCGGTTTTCTACGCTGAATATCTGGCGAACGGCGTTCTATGATTGGTTTCTAGCCACTGTCATATGCAAATTTCCTACGTGCGCCCCGATCGTGTCTTTGTTGTTCGTTCGCAGTGCTGTATTTTTGCGTGCATAATGAGTCCGTTTTTTGTGAGACACGTACAGATCCAACGCTTTTTAGGGTTTTCGCATGCGTTGAGTATTTTGTGACGGGAAAAAGTGGGCGTTGCCATTTGAAATTTTCGAGTTTCTATACCTATAACTGTAACCGTGAGCTTCACTGTGTTGCCGTTGTCAAAATCCCGAGCGCATACATCTGAATAACTAAACCTGAAATCTCATCTCGATAGGTTGAACGGAACGGCCGCTAGAGGTCCATATATCGGCAAAGTTTCTTTATGACCACCCAGTAAAGCAACTCTAAAGAATTTAAATCCATTGATGTGAATCTCATTAAAAAAATTAAATTAAATTCAAAAAATGAATGTACAGAAATAAATATTAATAAATAAATAAAGTACTATAAAAAGATTCGTACATGGCACACAGATATGTGATGAGATTAAGAAGCATAATATCTATTAAAAATGCATAGTTATATTCGCGGTATCAGCTTATGCAACCATTTAGAAAATTTTTACTCATTTCTCCGAGATTAAATATTTTCGTTTTCCTCTTTATCCTACTATGACATTTGTCTGTTATAAATTGTTTAAATTATAAGAATACGTATTGTTACTTAAATTTCAATCGAGATGGCGTTTTTATGACATGGGAGTATTCAGAATCTACGGGGAAGGCGTGGTTAAAGATGAAAAACAGACTGCTGAAACATGACGGCTGGATTTCATGTCCCAGCAAAAAGGAAATCCCACGTCAAATTGTCATTAATTACTTTAACTCCTATAAAAGAGAATTTTACAAATCCAAACTTACATGTCACGAGCTATTTTAAATTCTATTTTGTGAAATAGAATAGACGAAAACTAAACGTTATATATCAGTACGAGATCCATTCGCAATAATTTTTTTTTTTTTTTTTACTTATAGGAACCACAATCAGCAGTTTCAATTTAATGGAACCCTCGCATAAAATAATCTCATTAATTCTACTTAAAAACATAACAAAATAATTTATACAACGTAAACAACTCTTTAAGAATGCGTTTTGTATAATTTACTTTGTATTAAACGTATGTTATTGTCCCGTCACACAAGAGATTTTCAGTGATATATGCAAGTAGATAAAAGATTTTTTCAAAATTCTTCTTTAAATTGTTTTTCAGAATTCTGTTTCAGTTTAAAATGAAAGAAAAGAGATCATATAAAAATTAAGAATATATTAAGAAAAATTGAGAAATATTATATTAGAAAAATTAAGAAAATATATGTTAAGAAAATTTAAGAATATATTAAGAAAATTAAGAATATTAGCAAATATTATCAACAAGCAAAATTTGAGAAAATTTTAGTTATCGGAAAGTTTAGTTGTTAACATTGAGATTAAGACAAAAGAGCGCTAAAAAATTGAGTATTTTTTTTTACATCATTAATGTATTTCATATTTTCTGTCACCTCAGAGGAAGGGTTTAGAAGTTCTTCAATAGAGGATGAGTCCTCTAACCCCTCCTCTAATTAAAACCAACAAAAAAATATAAACAAAGTAAACAACTCTCTAAACGTGTTGCGTATAAATTGGCATTTAACGTATGAAATTGTCCAGACTCGCAATAGACGGACGGACGACCTTTTAAGCGATATGCAAGTAGTTAATACAATAAATTTTTTTCCAGAGTTGAGTTCCACTTTAATAAGAAAAAAAGAGAACATCAACTAAGCATTATTGTTTTTAGAATGTAGAATTTCTGATCTCAGAAGAGAAAAAAGTATCGAAGTGTTTAGTTTTTACGATTGAGATTTTTAAGAGAAAAGAGTGCGTAAATATTGAGTACTTTTTTAATATACATTATATATTTTTTAATCACCTCAGAGGGAGGGTTTAGAAGTTGTTGAGCTACGTTTCAGACGTCTACCCTTCATCTGGTTACGCGCGAAGGATATACACATCATGAAATATAAAAGCTTTTCTAGATTAAAATTAATCAAAACATATCTCAGATCAAATGGAAACAAAACTATCTAAAAAGATGGCGTCATCTTTCGTGAAAGAAAAAAGCTAACACTTCGTCATATTTGACTTTCCATCAAACCTCTACAGAAGACTCAATTACAATAGACACCGTGTATCCTTTTATTAATTCCGTCTTCTTTAAATAGTTGTCAAATGTGTTCATTTATTTACTTTACCATTTAATTTTTTTTTTTTTTTTACTTTCAAGGTCAACACTTTCCTTTTAATCCTGAGAACGGAAATATAGCCTCTTAAAATTAACCTGAAAGGACGATATGGAGCTCTGTACACCTGTGTCTTGTTAACGTACTATGTCAATGACTATGTGAAAAAGCTAACAGTAGCAAAAAACCCAAACACCCAGAAATCTGCACCTATGATAATTAATTTTTGTAAGATCCACTATTAAAAAGGCGAACATGACTCTAAATTTTATCGAGGATTGCTAATACAATTTTTCATTAAATCAGGAAATAGTAAATACTATGATACAGGGATTAAAGTATTAAAACACGCTGATTGCATGAAAATGGAAAAGCAAAACATGTGATATTTTACTTAAAGCGTAAATAGTTTAAACTTTCATAGATTTCTTATTTCCTAAAAAAAGCGATAAATAATTCTCGTCGTTAATGCTCGTGAGGTATTGATTATCCCCGAACGCTCATTCCCAGAATTGATCTCTTCGAGGCAGCAACCTTGAAACCAGTACCATGTCTTTTCTCTCTGGGGGTGGAGAGTACATAGAATGAACATTTGAAAAAGAAAATTTATTACAATTACCAGAATAATATAAGAGAAATGTTAGAAATATAAAAAAAACATTTGTTTTTGAGGTCTGACACCGCATTTTTAGACTTTTAGAGTATCTCGAAAAGCTGTTATATTAAAGTAATGGCAGGTATCACAATAATAGAATCCCCTGGTTCCAGTGTACGGTGATGCAACCTACGGATTTAATGCTACTGTTAGCGGGTAATTGAGATGCCAAAAACAAACATCCCTCCGTAACAGTTACAACTGATCCAGTTCCAAAAAAATCTCCCCACCACTCCAAACTCGTCTCCTAGCTCCATTC
Organism: Dolomedes plantarius; assembly: GCA_907164885.2. Classification (NCBI taxonomy): domain Eukaryota; kingdom Metazoa; phylum Arthropoda; class Arachnida; order Araneae; family Dolomedidae; genus Dolomedes; species Dolomedes plantarius. The sequence goes on along the minus strand of OU015499.1, from coordinate 86,617,248 downwards.
ACTTGATAACTTACCCTCTCGCCCCTCCATACTAATCATGAAGCTACAGAGTATCTGTAGCTTCATGGTTTCTATACAAGCGTCTACAGACAGCAATCTAAATCCAGCATCATTTTCGTTTTGCTCCTGGTGCCATCTGTTGACGTATATAGGAATCTTTTTATTATAAGTTTTTTTCTACTTTTACGTAATTTAGTATGCTTTAAAATCTGAATTACACATATAACACAGGATTTAAAGAGATTTTAACCAAATGAATAAATTGAAATAAGTATATTATTGAATTTTAAATTTACTTTCTTCAAATATCCACAATAATTTAAAATTTTAATTTGTTAATTTGAAAATAAATGTATTTAATAAGCTGTAATTAAAAGAATTAAGTTGCATAAATTAAAAAATTTAAAGTTTTAAATTGCAATAATTTAAATTTGCTTTAACATATAATTTTTGAAAATCAAATTTTAAATTTATCAAACTTTTAAAATATAAAAATTTATTTTAATGAGTATACATTTTTATGCTAAATTATTGAATTAATGAGGGAATGATGCTGAAATATGAAGGAATGACAGATCACTATTAAAGTTGACTATTTATAACAAACTTTTTTTGATGTAATTATTAGTAGGCAAGAATATTACATTATATTCATAATGGTTTATTTAATTATAGTAAAAATTTTATCCATAAATAAGCACATGTAAAATTATTTATCAAGAAATTTATATTGGCTTTCTTTGCTATTACAAGTTGTAGGCTGGTTCATATTTTACACCTATCAAGCTGTAAGCATGAATGTCCTTTCTTGAGGGTCATGCATATCTGTAGTTTCCTGTTGAAACCATGACATTTATAGTGAAGTTTTCGACGCCTACTAATAGGATATCTCCATGATACAGTGTTGTATCATAATTTATCATCACCTACTCACCAACTTTGTATTTAGTGTTTTTGACCTTTTGATCTTTCTTTGCTGTAGATTTTTTTACTTTTATTTTCAGAATTTAATTGAAAATAAGTGCATTTGAAAATCTTGCACTGAAAGCAAGAAAGTGAATGAAAGTCCAGTACTGTATGTGCTGAAGTATATACAATCAGATGAATCTTGCTCAAAAATGGTTCTAAATCTTTTGCTAACATATTATCAGCTTTACATATCATGTCATCATCAATTGGAAATATCTTGCTTCCTGTACATTCATACCTTAAAATTTTGATTAAAGTTTCAAATGTGTTGACATCTTTACTTTCAGCTATAATTAATTCTATCTGTTGTACGTTTTAAAAGTTTCTCCTATGCTGTCAGGTGCACCTTTCCCATGGCCTGCCTCTGTATAATTCTATGTCACGTTATGGATGCTGGAAAACTAATCTTGTGTGCGTTACCTTAACAAATGAAACATTTTTTTTCTGTATTGTGTACAATGTCCATCACCTAACATATGAACAGTATTAATTGAATGCTGGTTCTTGAAAAAATATTTTGAAATGGTCTGTAGATGATCCTAGATGGCCGATGTGTCATGTCTGAGTCATTTGCTTGCAGTGGCAAAAGGAATCAATGTTAACGAATCCTTTTGTGTCTGGTAAAGAACACAGTTTCGTTGCAAATCTTTGTGCAATGAAATTTGTTTGAGAAATCAATCAAAGTGTACTGATTGGATTTCTTCACTATACTTACAACAGTAATTTTCACTGAAGTCTGTATGTATTAGTACTGCATTAGGTTGTAGATTTTTCTTTAAATCTGCTACGCTTGTGTATATTGATGTTTAATGTTGCCAAAATGAACCAAAATAGGGTTTATATTCTCTTTTTATGTAGTAACTAAATTTAATGCAGTTTGCATCCTCTTATTTACAGATATTGTCGCGACTTTTTTAACACCATTGCAAGAATTAGTTTTCTCCAAGATCCACTTTTTGTATTTAATAAAATCATATTACATTTGTATTTAATAAAATCAATTTTTGCATGTAATAAAATCATAAAATAAAAAGATTCCTATATAAGTCAACAGATGGCAGCAGATACTAAACGAAACTGATGATGGATTTAGATTGCTGTCTGTAGACTCTTGTTTTTCTATCATCTCAGAGGAAGGGTATAGAAGTTCTCAGTAGGGGATCAGACTACTGCCCTCTAGAAAGCAAAGCCTAAGCGCTGAGCAGACGAACTCCTGTGACGTCACAGAGGCGAGGCGATTGAATTCACAACATTTCGCCTCCGAATGTATGAGCGTACCCCGCAGTTACTTACTTCGCCGCAGTGACTACACAAACCTTGTGGTCGCCTGTCGATGTGCATTTAGGATATTAAAAAAATTACAAAGGATTTTGAGACGGAATACTTGAAGAAGTAAGTATTTGAGTTTTTCTTTTATGAACTATAATTATTGCTTTTAAAATGATTTTGTTCTTTAATTATTATTATTAATATTATTGAACTTGTATGTCCAGTTTATTTGAATATGTCTTACGCCTAACGGTTAGGAATAGCGCTATCTGTTTCAACTCAGTCATTAATAATTATAAATAGTATGAAGTTGGGACGTTTTTCCATTACACATTTTCTTCAGGCACTATTAATATGTTTTCTTTTGTTTTAAATTTTCTCTATAACTTTGTATTACTACGTAAAATACTGTAAATATGCAATTCACCTTTCAGAATGTGAAAACATTGATTTGAGTAGGCAAATACTCCAGTTCTTATTGAACTGATTAAATTTTCTAATCCATTTTTACGCGAGAAAAATTAGGAATGTTTTATACAAACGAAAAAATTGTCATTACTTTTATAAAATTGGGAAATAAGCTTTTATTACTTTATATTTGAATTATTGACTGTTGAAAAATTATTTAAAGTGTTGTTTAAGCATAATTTATTATTGTAAATTTATTATCTCTGTTTAATGTTAATAAAAGTTGTGTTAAGGTAGGATGTCAGATTGTTGAGAGAGCACTTTAAATGTTTACCTTTAGTGATTCTTATTTTATTGTTTTGAAAAGTTTAGTAAATCTAGGTTATTTTTATTATCTTAAAAATTATTGCTTTTTAGAATTTACTATCCATATTTGTTATCTACTATTTCAATGCTGTATCTATTCATTTAATTTTTTAAATAATATTTTGAAGATATAAATAAATGTCACTTGTCTTTTAGCAGTTATGCCGTATAAATGCTGTGTGCCTCACTGTAGAGGCAATTATGATAAAGAAAACAAAGTGAGGGTGTTTAGATTCCCAGCTGATGAAAAACTTCAAAAAGTGTGGTTGCATCGAATATCAAGAAAAGATTTTGAGCCTACAAAGAATTCCAGGGTATGTTTGTTCAGCATATGTAAAAATATCTTCTTGAAAATAACATTAAAGTTATAATTAAAACTGCTAACAGAATCTAGTATTTTGACAAATAAAAAAAAGGATTAAATAGCTAGTATATATTATAAATATTGTTGTCTACCGTTATTATCATTATTTTTCTGAGTATTTTTCTATTCTTTAATTTTCAGGTTTGTGAGCGTCATTTTGATGTGTCATGTTGGGAGACTCATGAAGAACTGTTCGATGAAAAGAATGGAAAAAAAATTATAGTTGAGTTAAATCAACCTAATTTGAAGAAAGATGCCACTCCAGCATTATTTCCAGATTACCCATCATATCTGAATACCTCTGAAACAAAGAGAATAAGTCCTGATGAAAGAAAATTGAAGCAAGAAGAAAAAAATATTATTGAAGCGATGAAGCAAAGTTTGGAAACCCACCAGACATATGAAAATCAAAGGGGATTTCAAACAATTGAAGGATTAAAGGAATGTTTGAAGACCTGTCAGGTATCAAAATTCTGGGATGTTGTTTATCGTGAAAACAGCATATGCTTTTTAAACCTAAAGATTGATTTTTCAAATGTTTCTTTGTTATATTCTGTGCAGGTGAATGAAAAATTACAATTAAGTGTTTCATACAAAGGTGAAGAAATTGGTTTTTTGAATAAATTTAAATTTCCTTTATTAATAAAAAATGTTAATGCTTTGTATAATATTTTGAATGAAGTTGAGGGTATTCATCGAAATGAGCTCAAAAGTAACCCGTATCCTTGTGTAGACTTAATTTTAAGTATGTTAAAGAATTTAGATACTGTAGTTGAAGATAATAAGAAATCTTATTTGGAGTTCCTCAAAGAGCAGCTTACTTTACTCTTTACTAAACCAGAGAAGTACAGCTATTCACCTGAAACTTTAATATTTTCATCAATGTTTTTCTTATTATCTCCTTCTGCTTATAAATTTATAAGACAAAGTGGGCATATTACATTACCTCATCCAACAACCATTAATAGACTGAGTGCTAAATTTAATGTAAATCCTTTAAATGAAATTAATGATACAAATTTTTTAGCCTATGCAAAGCATAGGGCACTTACTTTAGAAAAACAAGAATTGTATGTTTCACTTATGATTGATGAAATTCATTTAAAAGAATGTTACGATTATAAAGGAGGAAATATTGTTGGTTTTGCAAATGATGACATTGAATGTGCAACTAGTGCACATGTCTTCATGTTGCAAAGCCTTTTCTCAAAATTTAAAGATGTTGTTTATATTTTACTGTTTATATTTTACTGTTTTATTTATTGTAGTATTCTTATAAATGAATTTATTAATGTTAATAATATAGATGAGGTTGTTAATCTAAATGAATCTTTTCTGTCTGTGTGCGTTACAGATAATGATATAAATAATATACAGAAGGATATGGCTGTTTTAACATTTTTGACTGGGTACTGTATTCATTCAGTTATTCATTTAAAATTAAAGTGTGAAGCATGTAAAGAAAATTTAACTATTGACAGAGAACTTGCCACCGATCCACAATTTGAAGTAATTAATAATTCTGATAGAGGAGGTCTAAAATATCCAACTCTAGATATTGTAAACATTGTTGCTCATAATTTTATAGTTATAAAAAAATTAGTTTCAGACTTTGAAACCGAATTTTTAAAGGAACGTAATCAAAAACAAATTGCACTTCAAATAACAATGAATATACTCTCTACAAAGGATATTTCTATTCATACATGCAAAAATCATTCTAGTGTAAAAGTAATAACGTTCATTATTCAGGCATCAACTAACACTTTATTAAATAACTACTGTAAAGCAAAATGTGATGCTGTTGCCAAAGCAAAATATGATGCTGTTTCTAAAAAATCTAATAAAAGAAAATTAGCTACTTACTCAACCTCAAGCAATCCATGTTAATGTCAAATACACATAAAATCTCTTAACTTATCTCATACATATGTACTCACTTACCCATTTCGAATGAAACCTCCATAATTGTGTAAAAACTTTATATTTTTATATTATATTAGTATTTCATCATTCATAAGTGAAGGTAAATATAATTTACGTTAAAGATGTAAAATGTATGACCTATATGTGCTAAGTGCCTAATATGTACTATCAAAATTTTTTTGCTTATTAAAAAATGAATCTTTTTAATTTTTATACAAAATAAACAGCACTCTGTTAATTAGTATTATGTCCTGTGTTACTACAGAATTTTTATATCAATAAAAAATTTTGTAATTTCGTAAATTCAGTAGAACTTTTAATTAAAACCTCCACAATTGTGTAAAAACTTGATGTTTTTAATCTCTGTATCCAGGAAGAAAAAAAAATTCTTTAAAATAAAATTTCCTTTTATTTTTCCTTTTGTGTCTTGTTTTTTCTTTGATTTTTTTTAAAGATAAAAAAGATTTCATGCTACACTTGTAAATATTTTTGGGAATGAGGCTTTAGGTATTGAATTAACGCTTAATAATAATTTGGATCATGAGCTTTAAGATTAAAATATCTATGAATAAACATAAAATACAAGATACTATCTTTTATGTACTATAAAATACAAAATAAATAAAAGATAAAGTAAAATACAAAATAAAGATATTATCTATCAAGATAATATCTTTTCTTTATTTTGTATTTTAATAGTCAGATATTTAGTTAAATCTTTTTTTTCCAATTTGCATTTTTTTTACACTTTATTTAAATAATATTTATTATTTTGTAATTCCTAAGAAAAAAGTATGCGATATTACGGAAATTTTTACTTTACCTAATATTATATTCTATAAAATGCCCATAGCTGGCTATATATATATAGTCTAAAATTTCAAACACACATTGTGCTAAAAAAAAAATTAAGTATCGTATCGATGAATTTTTAATTTATTCGGCAACTACGAATTTGATATAGTTTTTTTTTACACTATTATTATAATGCAAAATTAATAGAGGAGAAAATAAATCTTGACATCTAATGTTAAATACAATTTCCAAAGTTTACATTTTCCTGTTAAAATGATCTAGGTAAATCTTTTTTAAAATACATTTTTAATTTTTTTATCATCTCAGAGGGAGGGTTTAGAAGTTGTTGACCGGCGTTTCAGACCTCTACCCATCATCTGGTTACGCGCGAAGGATATACTCACGATGAAATATAAAAGCTTTTCTAGATTTAAATTAATCAAAACTTATCTCAGATCAAATGGAAACAAAACTATCGAAAAAGATGGCATCATCTTTCGTGGAAGAAAAATTCCAACACTTTCTCACTTTTGACTTTACCTCCAACCTCTTCAGAAGACTAAATTACAATAGCTCGGCGCTTCTGCTTAAAACCTACAATTTTTTATTGCATTGAACTCGACTATCTCACCGACTTCAGCTTATTCCTCAGCCACCGTGTTTCCTTTTATTAATTCTGTCTCCTTAAATAGTTGTCGAATGTGCTTATTTATTCATTTTTATCATTTTAATATATATAAATTTTTTTAACTTTCAAGGTCAACACTTTCTTTTTAATCCTGAGAACGGAAATATAGCCTCATAAAATTTACCTAAAGCAAAAACCCAAATGCCCAGATATCTGCATTTATGATATTTAATTTTTGTAAGATCCACTATATATAAAGGCGAACATGACTCTTTATTTTATCCAGGATTACTAATACACTTTGACATTAAATCAGGAAATAGTAAATAGTATGATAGAGGGTTAAAAGTATTAAAATACGTTGCATGAAAATGGGAAAGCAAAACATGCGAAGTTTTACTTAGAGCGTAATTAGTTAAAACTTTCATAGTTTTCTTATTGCCTAAAAAAAGTGATAAATACTTCTCGTGGGTAATGCTCGTTTAGGTATTGATTTTCTCCTGATGCTTATTTTGAGAATTGACCTCTCCGAGGCAGCAACCTAAAGCCAGTACCAAGTCTTTTCTCTCCTTGGGTGGAGATTACTTCGGCTGAACATTTGGGAAAAAATTAATGATATCTATCAATATAATATTAAAGTAATTTTTTAAATATAAATACAACATTTCATATAAAGTTCGTTTTAATGGTGTTGATCTTAAAAGGCTGTTACGAAATGTAATGGTTCGGTTTATGTTAAAAGTTGAAAGCACCATAGGGTACCAGGGGCACTGGGAAGGCGTGGTCAACAATGCAACACAGAGACATGACGGCTGGATATGTTGCCTCAAGAATAATGAAATTCCTTCCCAGACTGTCAGTAATTATTTTAACACCAAGAGAGGAGTATCTTACATGCTGCGGTCTATTTCGAGGAATACAACAGATGCCACTAAATGGCACATAACATTAGAAGTCGCCTCCGGAATGTATTAAGTTTTTGATATTTACTCACCATAATTAGCATTTATAATAAATTGGCAATCTCGCAATAAATAATATCTTTAATTAAACTTAAAAACGAAACAAAATAATGTAAATAAAGTTGATAAATGTTTGAAAATGCGTAATGCATAAATTAAACAGTTATAAGGGCATGCAATTCTCCAGAGTTCCCTAATAAATTTACGGATTATGTATTAAAAATTTTTAAATAGTTAAATAAAATAAGTTATTAATTTACAACTTTTCTACTGTTCTAAACACAATTTTTTGTGATTTTAGAAAAAGTTTTGATTAATACGTTACATCGTTTATAAACATAGATGGTGTAACTGAAAGGAACATTAATTAATATTTTCTCACTCTAATTTAATAAAAAGTCCTATGTTTAACCATGGAGCTTTTTAATCAAAAGTTTTTTCTAAAATCATAAAAATTTGTGTTCTGATCTGTAGAACAACATAATATTTTGTATCACATCAGGGGAAGGGTTCTTTCATAACTTATTTCTCAAATTTTTAAATCAATTCCTCTAATCTCTCCAAAATTTCAGCTAAACTAAATTCTTTCCTACTGTTTTATCTATGCTATGTTCATGTTTTTGTTTATAGTGAATTAGAAATATAAAGAAATAAATAAATTCAAATAAATGGAAACAAAAATTGTATATACTAGGTGACCCGTGCGGAAATTTCGCACACGAATAAAATGCGAATAATTGATATTTACCTTTTATTATTCACCGTTATTTTACTGGCTACTTTATTATGATGGGAGTACCATATACTATAGGTGAGCCAATATTACTCCCTATGACCGCAGTGTTGTACATTCGCGAAATCAGAGGGAAATGTGAGGAGAAACAGTGATTTATGGGTCCTTCGCCGTTAATCCCAGGTTTCGACTCCCCTCCCGAGCGCTCTCTTCGGAGGGGGGTTTTAAGACCAGTGATCAAACCATGAAGCTACAGATTCATGAAGCTACAGATTCTGTAGCTTCATGATTCAAACAGATAATTCTCCCCATAGCCCATTATGCTATTACGGTATAGTTATATGCTGCTAATATACATATTAAAAAACTGGAGGTGTTCCAGAGCAAAACTCTTAGACGCATTCGACGCGCGTTTACATATATGTCTAATAAAACTATACGGCGGGACCTTGGCATGCTTACTTTTACTGAAACTGCTCATAAAATATCTAAGGATTTTTATGACAATATTCCTAGATTCGCAATGAAATTTTTTCGAGTTCCTCTCTAGTCGTGAAAACCGTAAACGCCCTCGGGCGTGTCTCTTAAAGAGCTAACGTTCTCTCAGCAATCAGCAATCAGCAACAGTCTGGATAGAAGTTCCTGGGAACTGGTTCCCTCTACTTCTAAAAATATCTTTTATTTTATTGGAGCTTGCCTTAATTAAATTTGGCTGTGGAGTTGTTAGTGTGTAAAAATAATAAAATGTGGTGTGTTGGGTTCTTCGAATTTCTGCGACCAGAGAAAGTTTAGGGATAGGAAAAAATAAAATAAAAAATAAAATGAAAGCAAAAAGGTGTTAGTGATAAAAAATATTTTTTACCTTGAGTAATGGTTCCATTACCCAAGTATTAATTTTTAAAAGGTTTTATAAGTGTTTTTTACCGTAAACAGGTTTACGTATTATTTTCAAGATTTTATCATTTTTTTTTTTTTTTTTTTTTTTTGTATTTTTTATTTTTTATTTTTTGTAAAAATTAAATTAGAAACAAAAAATAATAGAAAGCAGACCAGATCCTAGCAAACTGTGCAAGAAACGGAAGGGGGGAGAGAGGAAGAGAAAAAGTTGACCGGCTGGGGATTCGATCCCACAACCTACAGATTCGGAGCCGCGCGCGCTAGCTCTGTGCTACAGTGGACACGAAGGGAAAGGGGAAATTACCAGTCAAGAGCAAGAGACGCTCTAGGTCTCTTCCTATTGAAAGGTTTCTTGTAATCATAGTTGGAGAGTTCAGTTAAAAGAGTGATATTATTAGGTTCAATGCTATTATGAAATTTAATATTAAGAGAATTAATAAAGCTTGTTAGAGGGGGGAAATTAAGTTCTTCGTAGATTTTACGATTCCTGAAGTAGTAGGGGGCTTCTACAATATCTCTTATGGTTTTATTTTGAGCAGCACAGATTTTAGTAATGTGATATTTAGCACAGTAAGACCAGGTCTGGCAAGCATAAGTAAGAATAGGTCTGAGGAAAGCACTGTAGATGAGCAACTTTAGTTTTAAGTTCAAATAGCTATCTCGAGCAATTAAGGGGAGAAGTTTTCTTTTAGCAGCTCGAAATTTATCAGTAATTTGTTTAATGTGGGGGCGCCAAGTGAGTTTTTTATCAAGGATAATGCCTAGATATTTACAGGAGGTGGACCAGGGCAGAGCAGTGTTGTCAATTATGATTTTGTAGTCATTGTAAGAGTCAAGTCTTTTATTTGTAAACATGACAGCAACACATTTATCAGTATTGAGTTTAATTTTCCATTTAAGTGTCCAGGAGTTGATGTGCTGTAGGTGAATGTTTAACTGATTCACAGCAAAGTTAATTTTGTTGGATGATGTGTATATAGCTGTGTCATCAGCGTAGACTGCTGTGTTGGTTCTAAAGTGTGTGGGAAAGTCGTTTACATAGATACAGTACAACGCTGGACCCAACAGGCTGCCCTGCGGAAGACCGCATTGAACTCTATGCTTGACAGAGAGTGTGTTTTTAAGTTTAACTTGGAAAGTTCTGTTAGTAAGATAGCTATAAATTAAGTGTATGATGTTGGGAGTGAACTTGTAATTAATTAATTTGTGTATGAGACCTTGTATCCAGACAGAATCAAATGCTCTGCTAATATCCAGGAATACAGCAGCAGTGGATTTACTATAGGTTTTAGCTTTAGTGAGCTCATCAACCACTCTATATAGCTGATGTGGTGCTGATAGAGAACGCCTAAAGCCAAATTGGTAGGGGGAGAGGATATTATTCTCATCAAGGTGAGTGTTAATATTATTGAGGATGAATTTTTCAGCTATCTTACTGATAGTTGATAACAGACTGATGGGTCTATAGCTAGAGGGATCTTTGGGGGATTTACCAGGTTTATGAATAGGTATTATAAGAGAGTTTTTCCAGGGAGAGGGGAAGTAACTGGTGCGAATGATAGCATTAATGAGGGTAGTAATGTTAATATAGGTTTTAAGGTGGAGATTTTTAAGCATTATAGCAGTGATATTATCCGCACCAGGAGCTTTGTTGTTTTTAAGTTTCCTAATATGGTTAATTACTTCAGAGGGGGGAATTTGAGGGTTAGAGGGGGTAATAGGGTTATCAAGGAGGTTATTAACATTGATATTAACTTCTCTCTCAGTGGGGCGGTGGGAAAGATTATGGGGGGGTGAATTGTTTAGCTAGATTTTTTGCAAAGAGTGCTGCTTTATCCTCTAGAGTAAGAGCATATGCATTTGTAGTGTTGTCTACAAGGGGTGGAATGTTGTAAGTGGAAGATTTAAGTTGTTTAGTAGCTTTCCAAATGGAATTATTATCAGTAGTGAGATTTGAAACATGATGGTTCCATCTGGTGTTTGATTTGTATTTAATGTAGCTTTTAAGATTGTCTTGTGCTTGGTTCATAAGTGTTTTGTGTTGTGGTTGCCTGGTTTGCTGCCATGTTTTTCTAGTTTTGTTCCTGAGGTGTTTGAGATGGTTAAGGGTTTTGTCTGTGTAGTATTTAGAGTGATTACTATGGATAGATTGTGTAGCAGTGTTGTAGGCATTGGTAATAGTGTTGGTGATGTAGTCAGTGTAGCTATCAATTTCTTCAGGAGTGTTAGGGATATTAAAATTGTAGGGTGTGTTTTTAAGTAGTTGATTAAAATGATTCCAGTCAGTGATTGTTTTGGTACTGTTGTTGGTAAGATTAAGATTAAAGTTAATGGTTAGCTGAAATGGAAGGTGGTCAGAGTTAAGGGCATTAAGTGTTTGCATGTTCATTGGGTATGGGACTCCCTTAAGGAGAGCAAAGTCAATAATGTTACCATTTCCATTATAGCTGTAGTGTGTTGGAGTGTCAGGGGCAAGTAAATCAATATCATAATTGTTAATAAGATTATAAATAGAGGTACCATGTGTGTTGTTAGTGTTGCAATTCCAAAAAGTGTGTGTAGCATTTAAATCGCCAAAAATAATTATGTTGTTGTCTAATTGAGCAATATTTTTAATGTCATTGGCTACGTCAGTGGGGTTTTGTTGTGGTGGGATGTAGGTGGAAACCATTATGAAGGGGTTTCTGTTGTTGAGAGTAATTTTAAGGGCAGTGGCGTAGACAACTTTAAGCTTAGGGAGAGGGATTTCATGGTGTGTAATGTGTTTTTTAATGTAAATGGCAGTGCCTCTGTAGGGGAAAGGGTTAGGTGGAGTGTCGTTCCTGTAAGTGATGTAGTTTTTTACATTAGCTCTGTCACCTGGTCGTAGATGGGTTTCTTGTACAAGGATTATATCAGGGGAGTGCTCATCTAAGTGATCCCGAAATTCGAAGAGTTTGCTTTTCAATCCATTTGCATTCCAGGAAAGAGCGGTGAGGCAAAGCTTATGGCAATTAGCCATGATGGGGGATGGCAATTAATGTTGGGAGATGTCGGAGATAAATCTCCAACTTATTAGCAGGACTAGATTGTTGTTTGATTTCATTGAGTATATATTTAAGTTGGGGGATAATGGCGGAGTAGTTAATATTATTTATTTCATTATTGATTTCATTTATAATAGTGGCGGCTTCTATTTGGGGGTTATTTGGTTCAGTGATAGGGACATGATTTTGTTGGAAGTTAACTTGGGGGGGTTGGGGGGTAGTTTGGCTGTTACTATAGTTAATTGGGGTGTTGTTAAGTGCATTAGCATAGGAAAAATTTGGTCGAACAATGGAATTTGTGCTAAGATGCCAGAGCTGGCATTTAAAGCACTGCATATCTCTTTTGGGGGGGATGTAATCTTCGATTTTAATGCCAATGTAGTTTAGAGATTTGATCTCATAGATCTTTTTATTTTCAGGGATATTAGGGAGGGTGATTTGGAATAGGGGGATAACATTTTTTGTTTTCCTGGATGTCATTTGGACAACCTTGGTGGGATGAATATTGTGTTTTGTTAGTGCATCATTAATTTCTTCAGTTGTGGTGTCAATATCTAGTCCTCTGATGACTACTCTGATGGGTTTAATGACTCCCATGGGGAGTATATAACCCTGGATTTTATTAACTTTAAGGTATTCTTCAATTTTTCTATGAGCATCAACACTATCAGGATGAATCCTGATAATGTCATTAGAGGGCCTGGCATAAAAGCAATTTCCAATTGCCTCACCGATCTTCTGTAATATATTTTTGTAGCTGGTTTTATCGTTCCTATCCTTGATAATGCAGATAGGTTTTATCTTGTTAGGTTTGTTGATATGGTCGTTATTTCTGTTGTTGTCAATATTAGCATCATTGAGTGTTTCTTCATTAAGATTGTTAAATATGTTTGGTGTATGTATGACTGGTGTTGGGAGTAAGTGTGGTCTGTACTGTCTGGCAGTATTTTTAGGGTATGTGAATCCGTTCGGATCACACGTGGGAGTTTTATTAAGTTCAGATAAAGCCACGTTAGATCTGGCTTTTTTAGGAGGGTTTGGGTTGTTTTCTGTAGTGGTGATGGGGTTGTTGACATTAGTTGAGTTGTTGTTGGTGTTTGTGTAGATAGAGCCTTTAGAGAGCTCCACAGCCAAATAATAATCAGGCTTACCTCCTAGACGCAGGTAAGCCGCTTCGACATCAGGGTGAGTAGCGGTCAGCTCCGCTCGAATGTCCGCATCGGTGTTCGGATCAAGTACGCGCTCGAGAAGATAGCTATCGAGCTTTGAAAGAGGGAGCTTCAAGCCAGTGAGAAGAGTAGCGCGGTTCGGGCATGCGAGCCCGACCTGCAATCTCACTCCGAAATGCCTTTTATGTGGTGGCAAGCACCAGGCCAGGATATGTCCCATTAAGGGAAATCCGGAGCTTTTTAAGTGTGCCAACTGTGGAGGCAACCACACTGCCAACTACTCAAAATGCTCCAGACACCCGAAAAACATCTCTCAAACCAAGAAAGATTCCAATCCTAATAAATCCATCAGCAAAACTAACAGTAACTCTTATAGTCATCCTGACACGTTCATTCCTGCCCCTATCCCTAGCACTTCTGCTTGGAATAAAAATAATCTCCCCACTCACAACAGTAATTCGGCGGTTTCTGGCGAAACCAACTCAATCACTATTAATAACACTCAAAATAACACTCCTAGTGCACCGGAAATAGTCTATGCTAGGACCGCGCCTAGGAAAAGAATCGACATCGAAAAACCCATCTCAAAACATAACGTTCAACATAATCCCCACTACGAAAACCACACTACTAATAACACGGGTCTCTCCGACTTTTCGGAAATCATTAAACTTGTAAGGGAATTTTCCCAAACCTACTCCATTCCTGATATCTTACAGCTTCTCAGAAACATTGCCGCGGCTCTTAGAAAGCCCGATGATGACGTTTCCAAAATGCTAAATGTATTCAAAATAATATGCGACTACTTCTGCCCCGAACCGGGTTCGAACCCAGCTCGGGGAACTTCTGGCTAGTCCCCTCTGCTTATTTGCTTGCCTTATATGGTTAGCTTTTTATTTCGCTACTATTAAGTGTTAACTACTATTTACTTTTACCTGTAATTTTAGCTACTACCCGTTTATTATTTAACCTTTAATATTTTTTAACTTAATTCAATTAATATTTCTGTCACTTGAGCACTGAAAACAACTCGATTCTCGAGTATCACTGATACCGTTAATGAACTTCTTGTTCGAAGTGTCACTGGAGTTACTCTGTAACTCCCCATCCTGAAGATGTCATCTTGATAACTCTCTATCTTGAAACTGGAGTTAAATCTAGCTAGACAAGGCACTCCAGTTGTACCCAAAATAGCACACTCCTCTGAGAAGAGTAGCAGATCGGGGGGTAGAGCCAGAGCTCTCCCCAGAGACTTCCATTGGGTCAGGTTCCGCCATCGCGTGTCTGTACACCTCGGTGTCCAGACTCCGAATCCACCACCTAACGTTCTCTCTCTTAAGTTGCTAACTTATTCTAATTTCTTAAACTCCTCCCTTCCTGTATATTTACCATCCCCCTAGAACTTCATAATAATCTCAGTGCAAATCTCTTCAACTATTCACGGCAACTAGCTGTGTTAGGATTGGCACAGTAGTTAGAGCGCTCCTCTCCATTACTATGGATCCCAGTGGATGCTTTTTTATGTTTATAATTTTAAAATGATTGAATTTTATTCTTTTTATTCTTCTTATATTTTTAATTTTACTCATTTAAATAGGACTTAATTTTTATATTTTTTCTACTGCTGAGCACATATTTACTAATGCACATATCTTATAAGTCGTACGACCATGGCACTCCAAAAATCTTTATATACCTCGCAACCTCGTCTCTTCTCTCCGGGGGATGGAAAGTACATAGGATGAACTTTTGAAAAAAAATTAATAAAATCTACCGTAATAATATAAGAGAAATTTTCAAAATATAAAATGCAATCGTTGGTCGCTTTGAACGACAGCAACCCATCTCTGATGTTGCAAAAGCCGTTACTTAAATGTAATGGCATGGATCAAAATGAAAGAACCACCGGGTGTCAGGTGATGTAACATATGGATTCATGCGCGGATCCAGCCGATTTTTAAGGGGGTGGGGGCTGTCTTCCACTCTCGGGGGGAGTGTCGGAAGGTTATGGATTATACCCTCCTCAGCGGAGGGGCCTCCCCCAGAATTTTCTATTAAATATACAGTGCTTGAAAACTTCCTTTTCGGCTATTTTTAGTGCCTCAAAAGCACCCTAAAATATTATTTTAAACCAAGAAATTTACATTCTCTCCCAATGTAACATGAAAAACATGGCATTTTATTCAAATATGATGCATTTGGATTTTTGTTTTAATTAATAAACATCTTGGTACAGTTTTATAACATATTGGTACATTTTTCATAATGTTATTGTTATGTAAATGATTTCAAACCTAATTAACTTTAATGTTACAAAATTGTCTCAAATCTTAAACTGTTGAGGACAAAGGATCATATCAGATTATATTACGTAAAGACAGTATTTTGAAATCTAATTCAACCTAATAGAAAGTTTTAATATGTTATATTTAATAAAGTAAAATACATTGCTCCCTTTGTCCAAGCTGTGATAATTTAATATATAAAAGAAACCGATATTTGGACAATTTTATGTAGGTTTGAGGTGGCAAAAACAAGTTTTGGTCTAAACAACAAAGTCCAATTTCCTTTTCTTCATTTTAGCAACGACTCTTTTTGCATCAACTTTGTCCGCAATTTCTCTGTGAATGTTTAGCAGTGCTAATACTACAAGTCTATCCTCTCTCATGGTTGTTCTCATCCAGTCCTTCAACCTTCGAAGGGTTAAAAAGGACCTCTCGGCAGTAGCTGTGCTAACCGGCAGAGTTGCAAAAATCTTCATCAATTCGTGTATTGCAGGAAAAACCTCTTTGTCACACTTGATGAGATTTTCAATGCCTTTTTCTGGAATTTCGTCATTTTTTGTCTTTGGTTGCTGATTTAACCATTTGTTTTGCCACAGGGCAACTTCATCGCTAAAAACAGCACAACTATGACTTGAAATGTTCCCCACAGCAAACTGAAATCTAGAAAACAAGACCTTAGCTGGTTCTCTTAGGTTTGTTGGGGATATTTTAACAACCGAAGTGGATATCAGGATTCATAGTTCAAGGAGTTTCATAATGTCATCGGGGAATCTATCTTTGATATCTTGAAGTATCCTGTCTCATATAGGAATGTAAATTGTTACTCTGTAGAATTCCTCAAGCTCGACAATGTTGGGGTTGGTTCGGTTTTTTTTGCCTTTGAGCAATACGATGCAAAGACACCTCCGTACCCATATCTTAAACTAAACCTGTTGCTACAAGATATACATCATATAAAAATTCTTTACACTGTGATCTTCTCTATTCCAAGGTAGAACAAGTAGATTGAAGAGCTTCACTGGCTTCTTTTTGGTAAATGCTCTTTTTTTTTAATAGCCGGCTAAGAGGAAGAGTGATAGCTAATATGTCTGCTAGAGACGCTATGGAAACTATGAAAGAACTAGTGCTTATATTATTTAAAAGAGACAGTGCTTTGGTAGCCGCTTCGGTTTCTTTCCAAGTATTTACAACTTCAAGAACTTCATGAATTTTTGGAAGGCTTGAACAAAGCAAATGAATACTGTCGTGGCGTTCTACCCATCTTGTTTGGCAGAGCCCTATAAGCTGTCTGCCTAATTTTTGTTTTAAGACAGAGTTTCTCTTTGGGCTTGCTGTAAAAAAAGAAATAACTGTTTTTATGGTGTTGACTGCACATCTGACCTCTTGAATCTTAGAGGCCTTTGTCAGTGTCAAATTCAAAGCATGGTTTAAGCACAGGCAATGGGTGGCGTTGACAGCATAATGTTTCACAGTTTTTACTGCTCCCTTTACCTCAGACACCATAGTACTACATCCATCAGTGGCTATTCCTACACAGTTTTCTGGGTCCAAATTATTTTTCTCAATTAATCCAAGCACAGTACTTCCTATCACTTCACCACTCAAGGAGGGTTCACTTAAATAAGTTAAATCTTCTTCTTGTTCAATAGCTTCAACGGGTTTTCTGGAATCCACAAAGTCCAGGAAATCTTCATAAACATTTCCTTCGTAGCAGTAGCGTGTGGAAAATGTCAATTGTGAATCATGAGCAGCATCTGTTGTTTCATCAAATAATATGCTATAGTCTTTTGCAGCTTTGATTCTTTCCAGTATGACATTTCGGACTTCAGTTGTAGATTCATTCATTTTGAATCGTTTTAATAGAGTACATTGCATTAGGGCATGCTGATTCAAGGTGTTTGCTGAGATTTTGATCTCCTGGTTCGATACGAAAACGCACCAGTTCTCTGAAATTTCCTTCTTTTTGGGTTTGAATTTCCTTTATTACGCTGCCATCATCGCGGTGGCCTCTTAGTGGAATGTTTAGTTTCCCCAGAAACAAAATACACTTGACCATGGAAGACAGCATTTTTCTGTTTTCTTCCACTTGCTTGAGGTGGCCTTTATCTTGTATATTTCTTACACTAAGTTGAGGAGACTGCACTCTTACCAGAAATTCTTTACCAGCTTCGACAGCTTTCATCTTGTATTAGACAACCATCTTTCCCAAGCAGTTTTCAGAAATCGGTCACAGGTTTTACCACTAATGTTTGCAAATTTACCTCTGCAACAGTCAAACCTGATAAAAATAATGGGCAATAGCGGCAATAAAGTCCTTGCTGTGACTTTGAACAGACGAGCCAAGGAAACTTTGTAAATAGTTCTAGATTAGGCCGGCGATTTCAGATCTCCCCCCCCCCCCTCCCACAACTGCCTTTTTGTATAGACGATGGAAAGTTATATCCTCTTGGTGGATTCCAATGACGTAGCAGTATCATTTTCTTAGTAAAATCATCCAGCTTACTTGCCTTTTCGATAAATTCACCAATATCACATTCATTGGTTGATGTGATTGGAACATCGGCACTACTAATTCTGGAGCGACTTTCAAATTTAACGGATTTTTCGGTAGCTCCCTCAAACAACACTTTTTGGGCAACTTCTGTATGGGTTTCTACTTTGAAACTGTTAAAAAAGAAACTTGATCCATTTGGCTGTCATCGTTCGATGTTGGCGTGGATTTTGCTAAACTCTTTGCTAAAAAAGCTTTCCATAGTACTTTGTTTCCTTTTTGCAGTAGTTTTATCTCCCTGAAAGTAAAATTTCATTATCAAACGCCGTTTAGAAGTGTGTTAAAATCAGGTTGCAAGATTCCACCACACGAAAAAACATGTTAAAGAAAAGCAATTAAAAACAATCGTACTTACCATTTTAGTGCAAGGGTAGTAGGGTACTTTGTACATAAACCATCAAACTCAACAAATGACAGTTTGAAAAACACACACACGCACTTTGCAATTCTCAAACAGACCCGTTATTCAATAACCAACACTGAACCTGTCTCTGTGTCACTCACGCTGTGCGATGGCAGGGACAGGGATCTTGGCGCGACTGGTGATCGCGTATCTATTTTTGTACACTAGACTCGACCTTCAAGCGAAATGCACTGCACTGGCGCTAAATTTTTTGAATTTGGCGCAAATTGTTTTGAAATAAGGCGATTGTATCTGCATTATTTGGTCTTTAATTATAAATATATCTCAATATTATCAACATTTTATATCTTGTCAGAAATCGATCGACAAGCATGTTTAAACTTAATGTTTCTTTCTCCAAAACTTGGCACTAGCGCTACATATAATTTGTTACTTTATTTTCTTTGCTTCTTGTAATCTTGAGTTCATTCTTTAAATTAAAAAACATGACCTAAAGAGGAGGGGCTGCAGCTCAATCAGCCCCCCCCCCTGGATCCGCCCCTGTATGGATTTAATGCGCTTGATAGCGGGTAAGGAAATTCTTTAACCCTCCAGCGAGCGTGCCTGTGTACAGAGTGCAACATTTTCGTTATACTGATTATTGATTTCGTTATTCTGGTCTGTTATATGTAAGGTTTGAATGTTCTAAGCTGTTTCTATTTATAGCTATACCCTTTCTAATGCTGGTGTGATATTCTTACCCTTGTATTCCTTTTCATTCATTGTTAGTCGTGATTTAACCGTGGTAAACCAGTGATTATACTGGATTACAATACGACAAAAGCAGCATTTCTTTTAGTCGATCAAATGTGCAGCTATTACACGGTATCCCGCATATCGCGAAGATGGACAATGTCATTGTTTTTTAGGTTTTTGGACATAATAGGAATCAATTCGCAAGATGTCCTTACATCTAATAAACCGGACAATTTTGAAATAAGGCGATTGTATCTGCATTCTTTGGTCTTTAATTATAAATATATCTCAATATTATCAACATTTTATATCTTGTCATAAAACGCAGAATTATTATTTTCCATTTGAAAAATAAAAGTTTATTACAAAACGTAGAATCAAGGTTGAAAGAGACGTTGCACTTAGTGCCACGCGCGCCTGCTGGTGTTCAAAAAAAATTGGCGCGCCCGCTGAAGGGTTAACGACGGTTAAAAATCACTTGCCAAAAGTGCTTCACAATTTATATTATTCCAGAAACTCATTCGCATCAAATTTTAAATGTTAAGTATACAATTCTATGTATAAATTTTCAGATAACATACATTTTTAGATATATTTTTAACATGTTTAGATACGAAAAATGTTTCAATTTCTTTTGATTTTACAGTGTAAAGTGGTATGAAATGTAAATCTCTTTAGCCTCTTTTTAAATTTATGCACGTATTAAAGTTCTATGAAAATTTTATAGTTGATCACAGCAATTTTTTTTCTATGCAATAAATATTACCGCAATTCATTAATAAATGTTTCCGCATCTCTTCTCTCAATTAGTTACCTACAGGTGTGCGTTAAATAAGGAAAACATTCTCAGGATACACAATTAAAAAAAATGAACACTAACAGATATCATAAGAGAAATTTTCGATTAAATAGTAATAATAATAATAATAATAATAATAATAATTACGTGCGTAATTTTAATAGAATTGGAAATCTATAAAGAGAAGCCGTTATAAAACATTTAATGGCTTGGAATCCGAGGAAAAGTATGTGTGAATATGAGTATCAGATTAAGTAATCAATGGAAAAATTTAGTCGCGTAGCAGAAGAAAAGATTCTATTAAAAAGATTGGCTATAAAAGGTGTTATACGTTATAAAATGCATACTATTACTGTTGGTATTTTCTCAATTTAAAAAATTCCAGAGTCGCGTTTGAAAATTTTTATCTATGTAACGAAAGTTGCTAATTTTCCATGTCATCAATGCTAGCTGTAAATAATTCATAAATTAATATTACAGGTTATGTCTCTAAAATAGGTAATCAGTTGCACATCTTGTATATCCTGAATATGTTTCAGTGATCAATTTTACAAAACAATTCATATGAATATTTTCAGAATAAACTCAGGGAAATTTTTTTATTAAATATAATCACTTCGTTATTAAAATGTTAATTAGTCTCCCACTGGGCGCCATTAACGTGCATTGGCATGTGCCGAAATGTAAAACTTTAATATCTTGTTATAACAGCACATAATTTCGACTTGACATTAACCGAATGGAATTCAATGTTTCAGGCAGTTTTGAGTGAAACCAACCATGGAAAATATTGATTAAGATGCCTAAAATCTTTTTTAAAAGCTTATAAATAACTGCTAAATATATATGTACGTACCAGCAAAATTTCTTGATATATACTCACTACAATCAGCAGTTATAATTAAAAATATTTTTCGCGATATCAATTCAAGAAACTCCCCCTCCCCCCCCCTCCCCGTCTTTAGTGTCTTTGCAAGGTTTTACTGATTTCTCCGAGTTCACAATATGTTCATTTTGCTCTATATCCTACCATGACATTCTATCAGTGTTAAATTGTTGAAATTATAAGAATATGTATAATTGCCGAAATATCAATCGAGATGGCATCATTATGAACCGGAAAGTTTTCAGGATCACGGGGAAGGCGTGGTCAACAATGCGAAACAGAGACATGAGGGCTGGATATGATGTCACAGGAATAATAAAATCCCACTTCAAATTGTCACTAATTAGTTTTAGACAGTGAAAAGAGTATTTTACATGCTGCGGGCTATTTTTGGCTATTTCGAGGACTACAACAGATGCCACTAAATGCCACATAACATTGGAAGTCGCCTTCGGAATGTAACAAAATTTTTTGTTATTTACTCACCATAATCAGTAGTTATAATTACGCATTAAATAATATCTTTAATTCAACTTAAAAACATAATAAAATAATATAACTAATATTATAATATAAAATAAAATAATATAAATATTAACAAAACAATATAAAAAAGTAAATAACTGTTTGAAAATACGCCGCGCATAAATTAATCAGTTACAAGGTCATGCAATTGTCAAGACCTCTCTAAGAAAGGGACGGATTATGTATTAAATAATTTTAAATAGTTAAATAAAATAAGTTATTAATTTACAATTTTTTCTTCAGATCTGAGCACAAATTTTTGTGATTTTAGAAAAAACTTTTGATTAATACGTTACATCGTTTATATACATAGACGATTTAAATGAAAGGAACATTAATCAATATTTACTCATACTTATTTAAAAAAAAGTTCTATGTTTAACCATGGAGCTTTTTAATCAAAAGTTTTTTCTAAAATCACAAAAATTTGTGTTCAGATCTGTAAAACATCCTAATATTTTGTATCACATCAGGGAGAGGGTTCTTTCATCACTTATTTATCCAATTTTTAAATCAATTCCTCTAATCGCTCTAAAATTTCAGCTAAACTACTCTCTCCTATTTTTTTTCTACGCTATGTTCATGTTTTTGTTTATAATTAATTAGAAATATAAATAAATAAATGTAAACAAAAAGTGTGTATACTGGGTGGCCTGTGCGAAAATTTCGCATGCGAATAAAATGCGAATATTTGATATTTACCTTTTATTATTCGCCTTCATTTTACTAGCTACTTTATTATTATGGGAGTACCATATACTATAGGTGAGCCAGTATTACTCCGTATGAGGGAGACGACAAGGAAACGACCAAGCCTTATTTGGGATTTGAACCCAAGCCCACAGAATAACAGTATAATTAGAAATAGAAATTAAAATGATAAATGAATAAAAAAAAGAAGTTATATATGTTTGTGTGTCTGTGGGGGGGGGGGATATTCATAAATAGATTTTAAAATATATATATACACATGTAAATATTTCTGTGTGTGATTTTATTTGTGTTCTGTCCTCTTTCCTTCTTTTCCCTACTTGTCAATACTTTATTAAAAGTGTTAAATTTAAGATATTACTCTAAAATAAAAATCGATTGTTCAATTATTACTCAGTTATATAAAGAGCACCGTCATCAAAAGATTGGAATTAAGTACTGGAGGTTTGGCTTCGTACCCAAGCTCTCCAAGAAATAATCCTTACGTTAAACAGCAGGGTACAGTTCATAGGCTGTTTAAGGGATGGGGTTCAGCCCACTGACCCTTCCTCTGGTTGATGCCGTGGTATAAACTCTGAAATAAAATTATATATTCTTATAAGTCACCTTCAGGAGCTTCAGGAAGAGTAGTGGTAACTACAGTACATAGGCCGGGCCCTCCACTGTAGGATGATATAGCAATGCATAAAACTACAGTGATCAATAAAAACGAAAGTAGGAATGAAAAAAGAAAGTGGGGAAAGCAAATAGCTTCGATAGAACAAGTAAAGCTGAAACAAGGGTGAAAAAAAGACTGAGCGAACAAAGAATAGGACAAACAATTAAAAGTGACGAGCAAGAATGGCACGGGGCCGTTTCTTGTTAGCTGGGTCAGCAGGGTCGTAATAAGCAAAAGTTCCCTAAGTTTTCTCTAAAATTATTATGTCGTCCACATATAGCAATAAAATAATTCTAGATTTATATGTATATACACAATTTACCCAATTTAAACTTTCAAAATGTAAAGATTTCAATTTAGAATGGATTTCAAAATACCATTGTCTACCGCTCTAGCGAAGGCCATAAAGAGCTTTTTTTAATTTGCAAACATACCCTGGTTTATCTTTATTCTTAAAACCTTGAGGTTGTTGCATATATATGTCCTCTTCTAATGATGCGTATAAATATGCAGCTTTTACATCTAACTGACAATGTTTCCATTTTAAATGACTAACAAAAATTGAGAAAAAAGTCTTATTAGAGCAAAGTTAATGACTGGCGAAAAAACTTCATCATACGTTTCACCACGTCTTTGAAGAAACCCTTGAGCTACTAAACGAGCTTTAAATATAACATTATTTTGAACATCCCTTTTCAAAGTATATACTCATCTGTTACCCAAAATTTTCGCATTTGGTTTTTCAACGAGTTCCCATACTTCTCGTTCTTCCATGGTTTTTATTTCTTGAAGCATAGCTTTATGCCAGCTATTAGCTTCGGGAGTATCCATGGCTTGATTAAAACTTGTGGGTAATTTTATGGGTTCCTCAGGGATTGTTAGTCATATGCTCGGCTCATTTTGCTGTGTAAAACCCTTTTTACTAGTTACTGGTCCTGAATAAGAATTCTTGGTACTAAAATTGAAGATTTCAGGGTCAATCTTGATATTGTGCTTCCGACAATAATCTTTAACAGAATTGAAGGATCTCAATTTTGCTTCACTATTAATTAAGGAATAATATATATTATATCGGTTTACATCTTTACGTAGTACGGCTTTTCTGAACCATTGTACTTCACGAGCTGGTATATTATGTTCCCTTAGGTATTCATCTTTGGGCTCAGGTTTTGGACTATCTTCCGATTCTGATGTAGACGGTAGCAGTTCATTCTGACTACGTTCTGGAGTTTCGGGTAATTTAAAACTTTGGTCAACATTATCGTCAGATTCGGATTCAGATTCATATTCTGAAGTGTATCTCTTTTCTGAATTTATTATATTTTCCCTATTTGGTACTTCGGAAAAATGAAGATTTGCAGTTTCTATTACCTTTCGTTGAGTGGGTAACCATATTCTATAACCTCGGGTTTTCATTCCATATCCGACCATGACGCCTTCATGTGCCCTGCTTTGAAATTTGTTTCTCAATTGTTTAGGTATATTCACATATACTTTAATTCCGAACGGTTTTAATGTTTAACAGAAGGTATATTTCCTGAATATAATTCAAATGGTGTTTTATCGTTCTTACCATGACATATGTGATTCCATACGTATGTAAAACATAACAAGGCTTCCGCCCAAAAACCGTTTGATAAATTGGATTCTTTCAACATTGCTTTTACAGAATCTAACGCAGTATAGTTGAATCTTTCAGCTACTGAGTTCTGTTCAGGGGAATACTCATTCGTACGTTCATGTTTAATACCGTGTTTTTCTAGGTAATCATTAAATTCCTGGTTCACAAATTCACCACCATTATCCGTTCTGGTATTTACTACTTTTGTGTTTAAAATTCTTTCAGCTCTATTTACGTATCTTTTAAAACAATCAAAAACATTAGATTTGCTTTTAATGGGATATACTGTCACACGTCTTGAATAATCATCAATGATTGACAGAAAGTATAACTCGCCATTAATAGATTGAGTTGGAAATTTACCACATACATCCATATGAAGGAGTTGTAAGGGACGGGTTGATCTAACTTTCCCTATCTTCTTAAAGGTAGTCCTTCGACTTTTAGTAATCTTACACGTTTCACAATTAAGATCTTGAGTTTTAAACTTGGGAAGTCCTCTTACGCTTTCTTTTGCACTCGTATTTAGCAGTGGCGCACCCAGGGGGGGGCCCAGGGGGCCCTGGCCCCCCCCCCAAAGAAGTAGAAATATTGATTTTGCATTATAAATATTTTTATTCGTTCATCTCGGCCCCCCCCATGCTATATAAATATTTTTATCCATTCATCTCGGCCCCCCCCCCCAAGAAAAAATCCTGGGTGCGCCACTGGTATTTAGTATGTATTTAGTATTTATGTGAGCGTATCTTCTATGCCAAACTTCTAAATCTTCAGAATTTAAACATTCTTCTTTTAAGATTTTTCTATTTTTAACCTCTTTTAATTTTCTTTTTTCAACATTTGCATGTACTGTTAATTTAGGATACGTAGGGTACATAAAATACAGACCATTATTCTTAAAAGCACAAAATAACAATTTGCCTTTCTTATATACAGATATTCGGCCATTTTGTCCTACGAACTTAGTTTCACCAGGTATATCTATAAGGGGGCCTGCCATAAGATTACGTCGTAATCGAGGTGTATATAAAACATTGCTTAAAATTATAATTTCCTTTTCTTTTCCCCTTTTAAAATGCATTACAACTGTTCCTTTACCTTCTACTTTACAGTTAACTCCATTTATAGCTACACTCATTGTAGTGTCGTTTACCGGCGTATATTCTGAAAATAAATCTTTATTGCAACAAAAGTTCTTGCTTGCAGCCGTGTCGAACACCCAACACTTATTATTCTGATATTCCCCCGCATTTGCTTCAATTAAAAACAGTGACCCTGGTTGATTATCTCTATGTTGTAGGTTCATCTTATTTGTACTTCTACACTGCCTTTGGGTATGCCCAATTTGACCACATCTATGGCACTTTCTAGTTTTCCTTTTGGGGGGGGGGCGTTATTTTCCCTGTTTTTCGAAGTACTAGTTACTAACACTTCGTGGTCTTGTTTTATCTGTCTTATACGGGCTTCCTCAGTTAATAGTTCTTGAAGGATTTGTTCGAAATTGAATTTCTCGTCATCCCAGCATAACCTGAACTATGCTTTGGTATTCAGCAGGCAGATATCTTATTAATTGAAATCCCTCCAACCATTCTGCTAGTGGTTTACCGGCAGTTCGAAGATCAGATGCTATCTTCTTTAGCCTGGAGGCAAAAAGTCCTATAACTTCGTTTTCATATGGGCGGCAATTTAAAAATTCATCAGCTAACATCATAGTTCGAGCACGAGATTCGGGTTTAAAATGTTTCTCTAATTTTTCCCAAGCAGACTTTGCATCAGTTACATCATGCAAAATTGGTTTGTACTCTTCAGTAATATTTAAATAAATTGTACTAAAAGCACGCCCTTTACGAATTTTGAAATCGCGTAACGCCTTCTCTTGTTCAGTTGGGGGTGGTGTTTCGGTACCTTCAATGAATCCCCAACATCCTCTGTCGAGTAGTAACATACGAATGTCGATTGACCATCGGTCAAAATTCTGACCATTAAAAGGTTGGATAGTAGACGTAATATCCATTATAAATACACTTTTATTCCTATACACTTTTATTCAACCGCTCACTCTGCTTGGCATACGTGATCTGGGCCCATAACCCTTTTTGATGATCAGTCAGTGGTTTCAAAGAATAGCTGACAGAACTTTGATACAGAGTTTAAAGTGACAGTCATGCCATAGAAATGTAAGTAGCAGAGTGAGAAATTAAGATTGAGTTTCGGTTGAGAATCGAGATTTAATAACATAGAATAACATAACAAAGTATAACATAACAGAGATAATTTATCTGTTTGCAGATACACCAAACTGGCATTGTAACAGGGAAACGAATAATATCCATGTCAGGACTTTAACATGGTACAACTGGTTAACATCTGGAAACTGGGAGAAAAAAGCAGCGAAGGGTAGAAGGAACAAGCTTTAATACAATGCGGCTAGCTTTTATAGTAATTGCCATCCAATCAATTACTGCGCCACATATATTTGCATATGATTCATGACATATATCCGCATATGCGAGAATGATTCACTTATAAATCTCTGAATATTTTACAGAGTATTATAAAATTTAATAAAATAAATAAGATGACGTACTGTCATTACTTTTAGAGTTCAGCGAATTGCTGGAGATTAAAATAATTAAGGATTTAATCTTTAAAACCCAACAGTTTCCAGGTGAGATTTTTTATCAAGGGTTAACCCTAGGTATTTAACAGTGTTTGACCAGGGGATAATGGTGGAACCAATTTTAATATTGCAGTTAGCATAGGTTCTATCGAGCTTATGAGTGAACATCCTGGCAGTGCACTTATCCGAGTTAATTTTTATTTTCCATTTAACGAGCCAGGAATTAATAAGGGCAACGTGGTCATTAATAGCTTTAACTGCATATTTATGATTAGAGGCAAAAATAGCTGTGTCGTCTGCAAAACTAGCAATTTCGGCTTTTATGTACTGCGGAATGTCGTTAATGTAGATATTAAACAAGGTTGGACCAATAAGAGAACCTTAAGAAACCCCAGAAAAAATGGGATAGGGGTCGGATAAAGTATTATTGATTTTAACTTGAAAGGTACGATTACTTAAATAGAAGGAGATAATTTTAATAAGCTGGGGGGGGGGATTTATAAGTCAGCAATCGAAATATGACACTTCAATCAAAATTTACTTTATGCGGTATCTATCCATATCAAGGGTTGGAACCAAGAAGCTATAAGATAAAAGTAATAAAAGTGAAGTAATAAGATAAAAGTTTTTAAAATTTTGAGTTAGATAAACGTTATGTTGCTCATTATAAATACTACTAGTATAGGATGACCAGTATTAATTCTTTCATTGCTTGAAAAAATAATTTATCACTGGGCTTATTAACATTCAGAGTTTTGATTGTTGCAATTTCTAGAGTATTATAAACTTTCAAAAATAAATCTCATGGGTATAATATGGAACCTTCATTTTAAATAAAAAAACTATTTTGCTCAAGATTATATTTTATACTGGTCAATTTCTGTATGCAGAGATCGCATTTAGAAAATTTGCTAATCCCCCTAAGAAAATAACTAGCAACAAAGAAGGTAAATTTTCAATTAACAATATGGAAAACATCTAAAACTAATACGTCATTATATATATAAGTATCGCACATCTTTTGTTGATCAATTTCTTTCAGAACAGTAATTTCAATTATTATTTATGTATTATGGAGCTTTATTCAATATTATGTGGACACCTTTATAGGGATGCTTAAAAAATAAAACACACTTCTTTCTAGCGGAATTTTAGCTATTTTAACTTCATGTTAGCTTAAAACACAGCAGCTGCCTTTTTTTCTCACTTTTATACTGCAAATATACATATAAAATTATAATAATGTTCTTACAGCATCTATTGGAGTAAGAGTTGTGCATTCGCAGCACGAGGCAAAAATCGGCGATAAAAGTTTAAAATGGCCAGGAAACAACGCAGATCACAGACTGGAGTCGCTTGAGAGTAACTTGCAAGTGCTTTAACTTTCTCCGGTAACGGCATAATACCGTATTTATCTACCCTACGTCCAAGAAATCGAACTTGTTCCGCAGCAAAAGAACATATAGAATGGTTAACAACAGGACCATATTGTCATTATCGTTGAGGAATCTTGCGTAAATGAGTCAGATGTTCCTCTATAGATGTAGACGCGATAATTCGAAAGCCACTCCGATCTCCCATAGGTATGTGGTTGATCAAATAGAATAACCAGTCACGCGGTGACAATCCGCTCCATCTCTTGCGTGTCACGCAACGCTAGTTGATGTTTATGAATTGGAGTGCCTTGGTCCGATTGGACTTTATCTCCAGTAAGCAAGTAAAAAGGTGTCAAGATATCGTTACTCAGTAAAGTTAAAATTAAAGATGGAAGATATTTTAAGATAAGAGTACATTACTTTTAAGATTAAACTTAAAGATGAGAGAGAACGGTAAATAAAGTTAAATAATAAAGTATGGCTCAAGGAAGATACTAGAAAGTAAATTTAAGTTTTGAAAATTAAATATTAAAACACTAGTCGAGAGGAAACGAAAATAAAAAAGGCCCGTTTCAGGGTCGTACAACTACATAATGAGATGATAGCGAAGCCTCGAGGGGAGGCTAAAATTAGCAGGAGGGAAAATTTGGAAGGGTAGACTGCTCAGACGGGGGTCGAAACCCTGACCAGCGAGTCCCGAAACGCGAGCGATAGCAGTGCACAACGAAAGCACGAAGTTAAGTTAGCAAGATAGGAAGAGTATCGCGGTAGGAGGGCCAAGGCTAACTCCTAAGAAGACACGCCCGTGGGCGTTTACGATTAGTGGGAAGGGAGTGGTCGTAATCGGGAAGCTCCGCTATCGTCTCATTGGGTAGGTTCGGATGATTTCCGTGAGATATTTTGAATATTTTAGGGGCTTGTTGGCGGGGTGATGAAATGCCGAAGTCCCTACGGATGGTCTTGATAGAGAGATATCCAAGGGCACGGCGGGTCCGCCTGAGAGTTTTTTTATATTCTTGTAATATGAAACTGTAGAAATCTTCCCGGAAATGGGAGAGAAAATGGCTTAGCTACAGTAAAAATATGAAGAGGAGGAAGTTTAAGGATAGCAACACATAATATTTATTTTGTTTTGAAGTTTTTATTATTTTTTTTTTTTTTGCCTTAGCAAAGCTAAGTATTATTTTTCATTTTTTAAGAGAAGCAGACAAGGGACAAATTAAAAAACAGAAAGGATGGCTCTAGGCCTTTTCCTGTTTTGGGGATCAGCATGATCATAATTTGCAAATTCTAGTAATAAATCATTGTCAATAGACTTGTGAAAATTAAGAGCTAATTTTTGAAGATAATTTCGAATAGCTGGGAGTCCAATCTCCCTATAGATGTCAGCATTTCTAAAGTACCAAGGGGCGTTAACGATTTGCCTAATGGTGCTGCTTTGAGCGGTAGCTAATTTTTTAATGTGAGTTTTTGCACAGTATGACCATTCTGGCCCACCATACGTAATAATAGGTCGAAGGTAAGAATTATACAAGAGCAATTTGTTACTAATACTTAATTTGCTCTTTCGAGAAATTAAGGGGTAGATTAACCTGCGAGCTGCTCGAAACTGGTCCCTAATATGTGTAATATGTTGTTTCCAAGTGATATTTTTGTCAAGAATAACGCCGAGGTATCTAACAGTGTCAGACCAGGGGATTTTTGTATTGCCTATTTGAATTTGGTGATTTTGAAAGGTCTTTTTACGTTTAGAAGTGAAAAGTACAGCTACACATTTTTCAGAGTTAATTTTAATTCTCCATTTGTCGAGCCAGAGTTGAATGGTGGTCATATGTTTATTAACATTTTTAACGGCATATTTAAAATTTTTGCAAGTGGAGTACAGGGCTGTGTCATCAGCGAAGATAGCTAAATTTACATTAGTGTGTTGGGGAATATCGTTTACGAAAATGTTAAAGAGAATTGGTGCCAGAACGCTGCCTTGTGGTAAGCCACTATAAATTTGGAATTTTTCAGAAAGTTGACCGTTAATTTTGACTTGGAAGGTGCGATTGTTGAGATAAGAAATCAAAATTTTGATGATTTGAGGGGGAAAGTTATAATTTATAAGTTTATGAATTAATCCGTCAATCCAAACTTTATCGAAAGCAAGTGCAACATCAAGGAACAGGGCAGCAGTGGAATGTTTATTTTTCTTTGCTTTAGTTAAGTGTTCGGTGAGGCGGTAGACTTGATGAGGGGCAGAAAGGGATTTTCTAAAGCCGAATTGGTAAGGGATGAGGATATGATTATTTTCGAGGTGTTCGTTAATGTATTTAGCAATAAATTTTTCAGTAATTTTGCTGATGGAATTAAGAAGACTAATGGGCCGATAACTAGTGGGGGAAGAGGGTGGTTTGTTCGGTTTAATAATGGGGACTATGATAGAGTTTTTCCAGCTATGTGGAAAGTGTTCAAATTTGAAAACAGAGATAATGACGATAGTAATTTTGAAAATGTATTTATAGGGGAGATTTTTGAGAACTGTGTTGTTGATATTGTCCTCTCCAGGGGAGTTACGTTTAGGAAGTTTTTTAATGATTTCACGGACGTCATTTGGGACTATGTAAGGAGTAGGGCTTTCATGAGGAGTATTAAGGAAGAGGTTTAAACTATTATTAACAATGTTTTCTGTGCTTGAGTTAATGATAGCATTGGGAGTGAAGTTTTTAGCGAAGTTTTTGCCAATGAGATTACATTTATCAGCTTCAGTAAGGGCTTTCGAGTTGATTTCAGGGTCTTTTAAAGGGGGAATGGTACGATATTGGTTTTTGAAACGTTATATCTCTGACGAGGAACATTAAGCCTCCACCTCTCTTATTTTGTCTATCTGTCCGATAGATATCATAACCCTTAATCTTGAGGTAAATGTCACACTTCAACTTTGTTTCTTGCAGAACAATAATTTGCACACCATATATCTCAGCCAGATCCAACACTTGATCTAATTTAATTCTAGCTGCGTTAGAAGTGATACCGTTTATATTGATCTGGAGAAGTTTCAACGAGTTATACATTGGAGACTGTAAATTACTTTTCGAACCAAGCCCTCTGCCTAAGCCTGGAGCGCGATCCTTTTTAGACTGCGCGACGATCGAGGCAGCATGAGAATCTCTGAGTGAACTATTCATGGATGGGGTAAGGGGCAGCTTCTATGGTCAGAGACCTGGAGCACCAGCGGCAGAAGACTGACTTAGCTCCGGTACCTACAGACTTTAGCTGGACATAATGGAGTGTATACACGTGCATTCAATAATTGGGTCCGGTAGGCAGCGCTGCAATCGCGTTTCAGAATTTTTTTTTATTTTCATGAATTTTAAAGCTGTATACACGTGCATTGAGTAACAATTAACTTAACCTACAAATTTGTTAAACAAACAATTTTGGTGTTTTTAATTTATGTTTATTATTGTATTTTTGCACGTGAGATTAATATAGGCTGATATATTTGTGAAGCGGTCTCTCCGGAAGCGTTACTTGACAGAGGCATACACAGAACACGGCAACTATTAGGGGAATATATATATAACATTATAACAACCTATCTAATAAGGCGTTGGCCCACCTTTAGCCTGCAAAACAGCAGCAACCCACTTTGTAATGGATGCCACAAGTCCTTGGCAGATGGCCGGAGACAGATTGCTCAAAATGTTCATGCAGCGGTCACGCAAATTCGGGGGAAATTCCGACGTTGTGGTTTTTGAGCTCTGAGCTGCCATTGCATGACACTCCAAATATGCTGTATCGGATTAAGATCCGGTGAGTTAGGTGGCGAGGACATTAACTGGAATTCAGCATTATGTTTCTGGAACCACTCCAACGCAATTTGAGAATTGACATGGAGCATTGTCATGCTGGAAGACTCCATTTCCAGTTGGGAAGACAGACGCCATGTAATGCTCGACTGGTCCACAATGATGTTCACATGGTCCGCAGAATTCATTGTCTGTTCTACCACAACCACGGGTCCCAGAGACGCCCATGATAACGTCCCCCAGAGCATAATACCACCCCCACCGGCCTGTGTTTGACCTGCTAAACATTGGTGGAGCAACTGTTCACCTGAAAGACGGCGTACCCTGAAACGACGGGACGAATGACGAATCGTGATTCATCCGACGAGGCAACTCTCTCCCGCTGATCCATAGTCCAGTCACGATTTCCCGGCCCCTATGTAGGCATAGTTGGCGATGACACTTGGTCAATAGAGGCACATGAGTGGGACGTCTATTGCGTAGTCCCATATCCAACAGTGTCGGGTGAACTTTGTGCTACAAACCATCCTACTTGGACCTACATTGTGTTGGGCTGTAAAATGAGGCACTGTCTGGCACCGTTTTTTCTTCACCAAGAGGGACAGTTTCCAACGTCCTTTTTTCTTGATATCGCGTGGACGTTCAACGCCATGGCGTCTACTGCTGGTTGCACCGTCATTCATCTATTTTGCATAAATACTAACAATGGCAGGTCGCGAACAACTTATGAGTCATGCAATTTCGGAGATACTCGTTCCGAGCCGCCGGGCCATTACAATCTGCTATATATCAAAGTCGCTAATATCAGCAACCTTTCCCATCCCACTCAGAAGAAAGGTCAAGAATGATTCCTCAGACTCCCCAACAGCAGTTAAATACCATTCAAACCTGATCATGTGCCTTCAAAGTCATCCACACGAGTTCATTGCAAAGTGTCGGGAGGTTCATAATGTTTTGGCTCTTCAGTGTATACAGATATTCACTACATACAATCTAACAATAACTATTTACAAACAGAGATGGCAAATGGAAACTTGAAGTTGTAAAATCTTGTGCATTTCAAGGCAGGTTGAAGAAAATTACGACATGTTGATTGTCTTCAAGTGGAGATCATCTACTTATTGGAACTGGCAGTGGTAACATCTATTCATTAGATGTAAAATCATTTGAAATGACTGATCATATAATATATCAAGATATTGTCATTCAGAATGTTTCAGATGACTACAAATTAAACCCTGGCTCAGCAGAGGCAACAGCCGAGTTTTCATTAAATCCCGACAAAATAATCATTGTTTATAATAGAGGCTTGTTTGCCTTATGGGACAATAAAACTTTCAATTCCGAAAATACTTATATTGGAAGCCAACAATTAGAATCTGTCTCATGGCATCGCAGTTTCACCAAATTTATGAGTTCTCACAATGATGGCAGCTATGATGTATGGAGTTCAACGGACTTCTCCAAACCTGAGGAGACACATAATAGCAATACCACCGGCCCTTGCCGGGGCATGTGAGTACAGACTTTACATCGTAGGTTGATCGGAAGCAGGACGCGGACAGCAGCGGCCTGTATTTTGAGTTTAGAAAGAGACGCGCGACAAAACAAAAGCAGAGCAAGACGACACCAGTAGAAGGCAAAGCAAACAGACAGGAAAAGTCCGCGAAATCCTCTACAGGCCTTAATATAACGTGTAGGAGTCAGGAGAGCAAAACACCCTCAATTGGCCAGAATCGAACGCGCCAGATATGGGTCGCCCAAATGAAAGTGGCACAACAGTCGGTGTGACAAATGGTATAATGGTATTGCTGTAAGTTAGTATACAAAACGAAAAGAAAAACACAAAGAACATATAGGCTAGACATAATTGCCTTGGAGGTTGAAACAGGTGTCCCAGAGGTCCACGAGATGATGTATACCCTGGGTGAAGGAACTCCGGATTTGGCAGCGAAACCAGTGGAACAATGAAAAATTGTGCGAACACTTCCTTTGCTCATAGACATTCCATCCGCTATCTCGCAAGGGGTGATTCGCCGATTATTGCTGACGAAACTGTCCACAGCTGCAATTGCTTCCTGGGTGATAACCACGAGCACTTGACCTGGTCCTGCCCTGTCGTCTGTACTGCCTCGTCCATTGCGAAAATCGTTACACCATCTGAACACCGATCTGCGTGACATACACTTTGTTCCATACAAATTTTGCATGTGACGATAAATTTCTCCAGCACTCACATCATCGACCGTTAAAAATTGCACGACTGCACGTTGACAACGTCTGGAGGCATCCATGATACGAATAATACCATTGACCTTGCTCCTACGCTATCATAAAGGCATCAGTCGTAATCTACCGATACGGCATGCCTTCCCAGCACTCGGAGAAGGGGCATGCGTAGTCTTCTGTATCTTAGAACGATGGCGCGATAACGGCAGTGCTTTTTTCATTTGGGCGACCCTTATATGATTGAACATCACCAGATTTTTCGCGCCCGGAACTAAGCCCTCGTGATGTTGACACATGCCGGATTTATGAGGTTAAAAATAACTTTACTGCGCGTGACAAACTGGTAAGTAAATTCATTTATTGCTCGACCCAATTTGGAAAAAGGCGCTTTTCTTTATTGAGAGGAATTTAGAACGTAACAAAAAATAATTGTGGGGCGTTATTATTTCTTACACACACACACATATATATATATATATATATATACTAGCTGAAAACCCGCACTTCGCTACGGAGTACATTCAAATTAAATACAACGGTCAATGTATGCAATTAATGCCAAAAAAAATTAAATATATATATTTATAATAAATACGATGATCAATGTATACAATTGATGTAAGTATATATATATATATATTTACTTATAAAAAAGTCGTAAGGGATATTTATTTATTTATTTTTTATAATATCCAATCCTCTGCTGCATTAGAAAGAAAAAAAATTCTTTTTGTCTATTCAGTTGTTATGCACATGACGATAAATTTATTTACCAAAAAAAAGAAATCACGTGATCAGCATTTAATAAATTAAATTCTAAAAATGAATTTTTAAAAATTCTCTAAAGATCAGAAGATGGAGGTAAAGATTCGAAAAAGATTTCATTTTAAAGGAATTTTTAGGATCTTTCTCGTGATATAAATTTTATAACCCTCAAATTATTATTTTAAGTGCAAACTTAAAAAAGGTTACTAAAACAGCTTAAAAATTTAATTTAAAAAAAATCTAAGAAGAATTTTTCAAAAATCTTGCTTAGTGCAGCCCTACACCATAAGAAGAATCGCCATGCAAAATTTCAGCCCTTTAGGTCCAGCGGTTTGGTCTGAGCGTTGTGTGTCAGTGACTCTGTCGGTGAGTCAGTTACGGAACTGTTATATATATATATATATATATATATTATATATATCGGAGACATGAAATCCAGTCCTTAGATCTTGATTAATTATATTTATTAGACATAAAAAATAGTCAAAAAGATAAAATGCACACATCTCAAGATATGTGCGCACACAGCGACACATTCCCTGCGCAGCTCTGGAGGAAAAACGGCGGCGGGACGGACAGCGCCACTATACGTAGTTGTATTCATCCGCACAGAAAAATAGGGCCACTCGCTCAAACTCAACACACTCCTCCTGCGAGGGACCTATTTTCCCACGAAATTTGAGAAATTACTACACACTACAAAATTATGACACAAAATACACACATGTACAAAAATACAACACACAATACATACATATACATAGTTAAGAAATTAATGAAATACTTTTCAGAGAGTAAATTAGCTTTTCCTCATTAACAGCCTTTGTGAGAAAATCTGCAGTGATATATTCAGTCTGTATATATTCCAGTTTAATAATATTGTCCATTAACAAATCTTTAACAAAATGAAAACGTAAGTTCATATGTCTTGATTTAGTCGATGATCTGGTACATTTAATCCACTGGATTACTGCTTGACTGTCTGAATTTAAGGTTAACACATCATTTATAAATTCTTTACATTTCAACTCAGATAATACATTTACAGCCCAGATAATACCTTTACAAATTTCAGAAATAGAAAATAACTCTGCTGTACATGTAGGAAGACTAACACTTTTTTGCTTATTACATTTCCATGACACAAGTAAATTACCTAATAAGATAACACCACCTGAAAATGACTTACCATTTTGGGGGCGTCCATAAATTACGTGAAGCTTTTAGAGGGGGGAAGGAAGTCGAGCTGAATCTCACCCAGTCTCACGTGGGGGAGAGGGGGGGGGGGGTCTCGGCAAATATCACGTAATTTTTTTCCGCAAGAAACAGTGTAAAATTGCTAGAAAACTGGGTTATACAGAGGCTGTTCACACATTTTTTAGACGATGTATATTGTATTCACAAAACTAAATTACATAAAATTCTTGTGTTTTAAATGTTCTATTTGACATCCCTTATTCTGAACTATCTTTCTACACCGCAATTTCCAGGATAATAATGCCTTTTGAAGTGTCAGAAGAGGTATTCTATCCCATTCCTCCTGAACAGCTTTCCAGAGTCCTGTAAGGGTTTTGGGATGTGCCCCTATGTGTGGAACAGTTTCAAACAAGAGGTGAAAAAAAGCGTCCACAGACAGCAATCCAGCATCAGTTTCGATTTGCTCCTGCTGCCATCTGTTGAATTATTTAGGAATCTTTTTATTCTCTAAGAGATTTTAACAAAATAAATAAATTGAAATAAGTATATGATTGAATTTTAAATTTACTTTCTTCAAATATCCACAATAATTTTAATTTGTTAATTAGAAAATAAATGTATTTAATAAGCTTTAATTAAAAAAATTAAGTTGCATAAATTAAAAAATTTAAAGATTTGCAATAATTTAAATTTATTATTTAGTGTTTTTGATCTTTCTTTGCTGTAGATTTCTTTTATTTTCAGAATTTAATTGAAAATAAGTGCATTTGAAAATCTTGCACTGGAAGCAAGAAAGTGAATGAAAGTCCAGTACTGTATGTGCTGAAGTATATACAATCTGATGAATCTTGCCCAAAAATGGTTCTAAATCTTTTGCTAACATATTATCAGCTTTACATATCATGTCATCATTAATTGGAAATATCTTGCTTCCTGTACATTCTTATCTTAAAATTTTGGTCAAAGTTTCAAATGTGTTGACATCTTTACTTTCAGCTGTAATT
Source organism: Dolomedes plantarius (assembly GCA_907164885.2). Classification (NCBI taxonomy): domain Eukaryota; kingdom Metazoa; phylum Arthropoda; class Arachnida; order Araneae; family Dolomedidae; genus Dolomedes; species Dolomedes plantarius. Next base: position 86,579,616 of record OU015499.1, on the reverse strand, counting down.
AATTCTATCTGTTGTACGTTTTAAAAGTTTCTCCTATGCTGTCAGGTGCACCTTTCCCACGCCTGCCTCTCTATAATTCCATGTCACGTTTTGGATGCTGGGAAACAATTATTGTGTGCGTTACCTTAACAAATGAAACATTTTGTTTCTGTATTGTGTACAGGGTCCATCACCTAACATATGAACAGTATTAATTGAATGCTGGTTCTTGAAAAAGTATTTTGAAATGGTCTGTAGATGAGCCCAGATGACCGATGTGTCATGTCTGTGTCATTTGCTTGCAGTGGCAAAAGGAATCAATGTTAACGAAACCTTTTGTGCCTGGTAAAGAACACAGTTTCGTTGCACATATGTTTGAAGTTTCTCGCTTCTCTTCTTCTACTCTTTTTTTTTTTTTAAATTACACTTCACATTAACTGTAGAAATTAATTTAGTTGTTGAACAAGAAAGTAGTCAGTGATTTAAAGTAAATAATAAATAAATAATATATCAATTCAATATTTGATAAAAGTTGATAGCTAATAACAAAATCTTATAAATTTAATGTTAATATAGTCTCTATTTAATGTTAATATTGGCTGTAATATTTAATGTAATATTGTGTATATTTAATGTTATATTGTGTAATATTTAATGTTAATATAGTCTCTTAATATTTATCAATTTTCAGAATTTTGAGTATTCAAAGACTGATTTGTATAGTTTTAACGGGTTTTTATTATGTTGATTTGAATATTAAAGATTCAGAGCATTTCTGAATATAACGTAAAACTTCTGAATTCAACATTTTTATTTCTTGTGTTATGATCATATAAGTCTTTAGGTATATTTTATGTGATACAAATACACATTGCTTTTTTTTTATTTAGTAAATATATTTAAATTAGGCATTTAATATACTTTCTTATCAAGACCTGTAAAGATTATATTTTTCATTTGTATTTTACAGCTGGAAAAAGAGCTACTTTGTATTGGGATGCTAGAGGAGAGCTATGGTCTCTTGACTGTCTCTCGACGTAGGGGATGAAAAAAATGTATTGTATATAACAATACTACTGAACTTCTAGTATTCAATAACCTCAGAAGCCAGAATAACAATATTTTTCTTCGGTATAAATTAAAGGATGCTAAGTGCATTTTTAAGATTACCAAAGGGAGAAAAATAAAACACTGTAAATTCTGTAACACTTTTCAGTAATAGAGATAAATATTTGTTTCTTGGGATTCCATGAGATCTAATTGTAAGAAAAGTTACGTACATATTACACTAGATAACCCAACAAGCCATATTTAACTCCCTTAATAGTAGCCATAATTAGTACCCTTATAGTCTTCAACCTTTGAATTCATTTAGTAGCTAGAGTTTATGCCTGAATTTTAATACAGGTTTATGATAATGATTGAATCATTTTTAAAGAGCAAGATATTTTTTATCTCTAATTATATTAACCTTTATTTAGATGCTTGTTTTATTACAAATTCACAAAAATAACAAAGACAACATTAAATTTGGACTATTGGAATCGGTTGGTTGATTTGTAACTCTATGGTCAATTATGCTCGTGATAGCTAATAAGACTGAGACCTATGGTTTAAAGTGGATTCAAAATCATTACAACATCCAAGCCAACCTGAGATTCAAATCTGACTCTTTTCATACGTTAAGTCAGAACGCTAACCATGATACAACTTAAAATTTATTGAGGAGATAAGTAAAGAGGTCACAGTTATATATTTCATATTCCATGATCTTAGATTTCGTTTTTCTTGGAACTGTTTCCGTTCCAAGAGTAGGTGTCCTACTACCCCCAAATGATCTAAAATATTCTCACGTTGGCCAAGTTTATGGGTGATTCTCCAAAAACCTGACATTTTCAAATTGCAAATTCTTTAAAAGCATAAGTGCTTAAAAAAATCTAAAAAAATTCATACTTACTCTTTATAAGGCACTTAACAAGGAAAAAGGATTCGGAGATAATAAAAGAATGGAATATAAAAACAAAGAATTAATGAATGAATTATCTAATGAATTAGAATTAATGAATTATCTTTTAGATAATTTTCCAAGATTCAGACAGGCCAGGAGAGTGACTTCCAGTGATTTAAAATTCTTTTTATAGGAAATAGTAAATGAGTAATCTTTTTTATATGCATGGGAATACATAGGAAAAATTGTTTTTAATATTATAATATTCATACCAAAATAGTTAATATTCATGTGTGAAAATACAAAATAAAAATTTAATACTGCATATTAAAAGTCAACTTTTATTTTGTCTTTGGTTATTTTTTCCTATTTAATGGAAATTTTCTCTGCTTGCTAATAAGCTTGTTAGGTGGAGCTTTGGATGTTGATTGTTCTGCTATCAAGTTTGGACGAGACTCGGTGGCAACTGAGGTATCCAAATATGCATTGAGAGCACTTATGGTATCATTGACGTGTTTCATTACTTGCACAGAATCAAATCCTTGGAGTCTTCGATGAAACTCTAACAATCTATTAAGTACCTTGCTTTTTCCATCCTGAGTTTTAAAGGTATTTTCATCCTTTTGTAAAACAGTTATGATGGCATCCTTTTCTGTAGTTCGTTTTTCAATTTGATCACAGGTGTCAATGATCAGGTTGTCATCACCACTTGATTAGGGCATTTTACTAATATTAACTTTTTGGCAAACATAATGAATGTGTTTGCATATCAGGAATCTGATACAATAATCCAGACATGTACAAGTCATGTAATGAATGCAAATATTGCATTGATCACATTTAATGCTGCATGTACAGGTGGAATTGGAAATTTTTACATCATATGTAAAAATACATTGTTCATCAGTCTTTGTGACAACGTATTTGTCACCTGCTTCATACACTTTATAGTTTTCAGGCATTTCTAAGCTGCTCTTATGGCGCTTACGTATGAGGGCTATCCTCGGTGTAAGCTTTCCTCTCTCCATAGAAATTACCGGCCTAGTAATTTTTTTGCAACAGCGTTATTCACTAAGCTGATGGTTTTATCAAGCCTTTTTAGAACTAGGCCACCAGCTTCTTCATATTTTATTTGTCGATGCCATCGCTCCAACTTCATATTTGTATTTATACCAAGGCCTGCTCTGTAACAGTATGCCCATTTCTCGCATCTTTCGGCATAATGCTGTTTGAAATATGTAATGAAATCCTTTTCATTACCTTCATATACATTCATAAAATTTTCCAGTCTTCCCTCAAATGTGGTTCTATCCAATTCAGTTAATAGCAATTGCAGCTCTTTCTTTGTTTCTTTATTACCTACATCTTTAACTTTGCTATTAATATTTGAATTCCAATTTTTATTGACATGCCAAGAACATAATAAATGCTTTGGCTGATCATGGAATACAGCTTGCCAGGCATTATAATATGAGTTTGTATCATCACTCATGAAGACATTTGTTTTAATATTTGGGAGACATTTTTTTATCTCATTAAAAAAGGGTATGATGGTTTCAGCAGCTGTTCTGGAGGAAAACAATGTACAAACAGGCAAACCCTCATGGTTCTCATCATGTACCATGAGAGTTGTCAATTGAATGTTATATTGATTCGTACCATGTGTAGAGTCAACCATTACACATGTGCTGCCATACATCTCAAATAACTTTATCTGGGCGTCGTTCATTATTCCTAATAGGAATTCATTTTCATCAATCGTAGGAAAATCAGGCAAAGGAACTCCTACAGGTTTATACCTGTACCAGGTAAAAATTTTCGGCTTGTGTTGCTCTGAATGGATTGAGAGTCCGTAGAAATCATGTCATATAATGAAGGAAACTGAGTCTACAGTACTTCTTTATACACAACATTTCTTGTTTTTCCAGAAGGAGAGTAAACGTAAAGTTTGTTAGCTGCTCCTACTCTTGAACATCCTACATACAATTGACCATGAGCAAAACAGTCCTCCTGTAATTGTAAACCAACGACTTGCAATGTTTGTCCCTGCGATTTGTTAATAGACATGGCAAAACTTAGTCGCACTGGAAATTGTAACCTCTTAAATTGAAATGGCACATTGGAAGTTATTAAAGGTATCCTAGGAATAAATATATTTTCCCCTTTGCCACAACCAGTCTGTACCTGTGCTTCAATGACATGGGATTGTAAAGCCATTATTATAAATCTGGTACCATTACAGAGCTTAGGCTGATCTAAATTTCTTAGAAGTATTATAGGAGCTCCAACTTTTAATTGAAGTCTGTGAGGAGGCAGTCCTGGAATATCTAAAGAATTGAGGAACTCCGTAGGGTAATTGACAACTTCATTTTCATCCATTACTGTATCTATAGAATTGTAAATTGTAGGATCACCTGGAATCTTTTGCAATAGCTGTTCGTTGATGGAATGAACTGTAATATTTTTTGGTGCCAATATTGCTCTTTCACACAACCAGGTAACATCTTTGTAGTGGTGAATAAAATTAGGAAATATCTTTTCTGTTAATTCACAAACATTTTGAACTACTGTGCTAATTGAAGACATATTAATCTTGTTATGAGAATCGACAGGTTTTTTTCCTTCTCCAAGTTGTAGTAAATTCTCAGCAAATAATCCTGAATGTTGATCACCATAAATTTTTGTTCGCATGTTAGTTGTAAGTTTAAAGCGTGTAACATACTGCCACAAAGAGGATGATTTAAGGCATGCTTGAATTTCATCAGCTTTAGTTCCTTTAGGAATAACTGGCAGAGTCTGACGAAAATCTCCTGATAAGACAACAGTTATACCACCCATCAAATCGTTGTTGTTTCTCAAATCCTGTAGAGTTTTGTTCAGTGCTTCTAATGCTCTTTTATGGGCCATTGTACATTCATCCCATACTATAAGTTCACATCTTTTAAAAACCTCTCCCATGCCAGAATTTTTGGTAATTTTACAAACAGCTTCATCGTTTGTAGCTAAATCCAAAGGAAGTTTGAATGCTGAATGAGCTGTTCGACCTCCAGGCAACAATGTAGCAGCTATGCCGGAAGAGGCAACTGCTACAGCAATTTTATTTTGCTTTCGCACATTGGCCAATAATAAGTTTGTTACGAAAGTTTTTCCGGTACCACCTGGAGCATCCAAAAAGTAAATGCCTCCAATCCGCTGTGAGATACTATTCACTATTGTTGAGTAAGCATTACTCTGATCAGGTAGTAACTTGGGCTCATTTTCATTTACATATTGAGCTAAGGAGTTGATGTCATATGAAGTTTCTCTTATAAGTACTGTAGGCACATTTCTAACTTCTGCTCTATTAGTTTGTGGAAGGCCAAATGAAGTTAACTGTGGTCCATCCATTGATGCTATTTTATCTTCTATTGCAATTAAAGCTCTGTTGTAGATATCATCTGTGTAAACTACTTGAAAATTAGGGTTTGCAAGTTGTGCTTGGTGCTTAAAATCTTCTGCTAAGTCATCTTTGTATTTGTTCCATAATTCTGAAGGGTTTCCTATATCACACGTTTTCAGTAGAATAGAAAATAAATCTCTTAAGCGCTTTGGCGATTGGGATACGGCTGCTTCTTGTAATGTAGCATCCCACTGGTTATCATTTTCAAGCAATCCATATTTGTAGCACGCCTCTCTAAATGTTTGGCAAATAATACCATCAACTGTTCTAAGGTCTTCAAAACTTTTAGGGCCTTTAACTTCGTGCAGCAACATTCTTAAAAAAAAACATTCATGTTGGCTTGGATGAACAGTGAAAACTCTACCCAAAGCATTGTCGAATTTGATATCTGGATAACCTTCAACTGTGTTTCCTCTTTTTCTTCTATTCCATTTTTTATTGCCCCATGTGTAATAAGACGGCAATTGGTGATGGAGTAAAGTTTGAGCAAACGCATCTTCTTGACATAATTTAAAGAAAGCAGTGAGAGTTGTTTCTCTAGGAGCAAGAGCTTGTTGCGCAGCTGTTTCATTTGTGAAATAAATAAACTCTTTGTCCATTTTCTAAATGAACTGATAATTGCTGTACTGCGGGATATCTTTCATGAATAGGGAATGAAAAAATTCTCCAGAAGGCTTCATTGCTGCTTATGTAACGGACTTGTTGAAAATTAGTAACTTCATCATGCATATTTTCTTGTAAAGCAAACATAGCTGCATCAGAACCCTTGTTAACATACTTGCATACATATTTGATGGACTTTACGGAATTACAAAATTCGACATTAATATGAGCATTAAAAATGTTAGTCAAGAGAGGGCAGTATGGAACTATTCATCTGTTATCAATTTTATGTTGACCTACTTGTGTTGTAAAGCCTCCATCATCAGGTTTTCTCCTACGATATGAGGGATACCCATCTTCTCCAGTTTGAGTTTCTTTCAAAAAGGGTTTTGGGTACCGTTTTGTACAAACGTTGTCTTTCATGCAGGGCGAATTGAATTTAGAGATCCACATGGGCCATGTACCATTTGAGTTTTAACAATTTCAAAGAGATTCTTGTCTACGTTAAGGTCTGGAAGTTCAGCTGAGATAACCGAATCAATCTCATTTAGCTGAATTTTATTGGACATCCAAAGCAAAATATGAGCATGAGGCAATCCCCTTTTTTGTCATTCAATAGTGTACATGTGGCATCTTACTGTTCCAAAAATTCTCAATTTTATGATCAAATCCATCATTTTCAATAATTTCAATCGAAAAACCCTCGCTGTAAGGTCATGTCTGTGAATGTATGTTTGTCCAGGTAGTAACTCATCCTTGATTTCTTTCCATTTAGCATTACACATGAAAGTGATGAACAGATCAGGTCGTCCAAAATTTCGAATATATGTCATTGCATCCTGGGTCCTTTCATGCATGTAACGTGGGCTTCCTGTAAAACTTGATGAAAGAATGCAAAGTTGACCAATTTCTGTTCCAGCAACATCATTATTTATGGCATCTCTTAAATGGACATATTGATCACATCTTAATTCTTTCTGATGAGTTCTAATGTAGCGTAATCTTTCAGATTCTGTTTTATTGTACATATCAACAGAAAATTGGTGAAAAAGATTTCTAGTCAACATAAGATGATTTGAAGAATCTCTACGAACCATAAATCTGTAGGCATAGAAATCCATGCAAGAAACTTTTTTGTTAGAATGTACACCTGATTGGGGTATATCAAAGTGATAACCATCTTCTCCGTGGACGAAGAGCAAAGGATATTGCAAGGCATCATAAGATCGATGAGTTTCATCTATGAATTGCAGAGTATTGTCTCGAGATTTAATTACAATGTCTCTTTTGCCATGTTCCTCACCAGTAATTATGGCAGCCACTTCATGACATTCTGGCAGATTAAATCTTCTAGCATGTTCTAAAGGAGGTCTCTTGTCGGCATCAATGATAATTTTGTGTTCAGCAATAGGAACATTTTCTAGAGCATATTTAAAACTTTGAATGTAATGATTAGATGCATGAAGCATCTCCTGAAGTTGTAGAATGAGTTCCATTTTTTGTTGTTGGGTTTGTGCTACACCTGGTTTGTGCTTGATGTTGCAAATCCGAAATGAAAAACAATTGAAGATATCTTGCTCCACAGGGGGCACGTGCACCTCTTAGAAGCACAAAAAAACCTTAAAAAATTAATTTAAAAAAAGCTAATTACGCCCCAAATTTCGTTTTTCCTGATTTAAGTTTCTCGGGTCCTAAATATTAACTGTGCCGAATTTTGTCCCGGTGGGTGAAACAGTCTATGATTCTATAGCGGACAAACAAACAGACAAGCTCTTTTATATATATAGATTAGACAATGAATAGCAGGTCCCTCTTTATGGCATGGACAAATTTATGGAATTTGTTGAAGTTATGAGACAATCAAATCAAATATTTTCAAATTTACTGACTAAAATTGGAAATGGTTCGCAATTAGAAAAGCATGAGTTACAATTACTGGAATCACGATTTTCCACAAAGGAAGAGGATGATAGACTTTGCCCACATGAAATACAACTGTTCCTGTCTAATAATTCAGTGAATGCATACAATCAAGGCGTGTTGAATTCAGCTGAAAATTTATAAAGTGTATAAAGTGGCACAAACTGCTATTTGGCATGGTGTATTCAATCCCATTTTGCATGCCATTTAAACTTATTCAAAAGCAGTTTTCTATAATCATTGTTTTTGCAATGACTATAAACAAGGGCAGGGACAAACATTCGATAGTGTTGGTTTGCATTTGGAGGAACCAGTCTTTTCGCATGGTGAACTTTATGTTGGACTCTCACGATGCAAAGATCAAAGTAAAATAAAAGTATTTGTCCGTAAAACAAATCTGCAAGGTCAACTTTTGCCTGATCATAGAGTGTTTACAAAAAATATAGCTGTTTGAAAATATGCTGTTTGTTTCTACGATATTTTATTACAATGAAATGCTGATCAACATTCCATCATTTTTGATTGGGGGTTATATACTTGTCAGCAAATAAATGATATATTTTATCAGCACCAGGAAAGAACTGTCAACAATTTTATTAAATTGTGAAAGTTTGAAAGCTTGTGCAAAAGATTTCATTGAAGAAGTAGCGTAAAAATCAACACTACATATTCTTTCTGAGACTTTGGTACAAAATGAGGAAATGAAAGATGAAACTTAATTTTGATAGCAGTGTCAATTTTAAACGTCCAGGTGTGAGAGTTGGTAGAGTCGCCATCTATCAAAATTCTACTGATAGAACAACGGCAGTGACTGCTCAGATAGATTTCACATTGAAACAGATGAATGTCTTGTCTGCGAATATAACTGCAGTGGGGGAAATATGTGAAGTATGATATACTGTAATTCCGTAAACAATTCTTGCTGTTGGTGTGTATATACCATGTATATATATCACAAAATAAGAGAATCAGCAATATAATTGATTTTTTACACCAGATATATAAAAAAAAACGGCCATCTTTGCATCCTTGAATTTCCATTTTTGGAACCGGTTTATTATGACCTAATGAGGTCAACAAGGGTTTAAAAAATTAAATTTTCTCAGTGATCTAATGAAAATTTCTGAGCATTGGTATAAGTTACACCACATATACCAGGAAAACACATATTAATAATTTCTAATGTAATATTCATACCAAAAGAGTTAATATTCATACAAAAATAGTTGATACTCAGACGTAAAATAAAAATGTGAGAAAATACAAAATAACACTTTAGTATTGCAGATTTTAAGCCTTTACTTTTTTTTATCTTTATTTTTACTTTTTGAAAGAAATTTTCTTTGCTTGTTAATAAGCTTGTTAGGCGGAGCTTTGGATATGGATTGTTCTGCTATTAAATTTGGCTGACATTCAGCAGCAACTGAGGTATCCAAAAAGGCATTTATAGCACTAATGCTATCCTCTACATGTTTCATTTCTTCCAAAGAATGCAATCCTTTTATTCTTTGTTGAAGCTCTGATAATTTGTTAATTATATTGCTTCTTCTGTCCTCAGTAGTTTTAGAGGTATTTGCATCCTTTTGAAAAATGGATACAATGGCCTCTTTTTCCATGGATCGCCTTTCACTTTGCTCACAGGTGTCGATGAAAAGGTCGTCATCATCAGTAGATAGTGGCATATTATTTATAATAACTTTTTGGCACACAAAATGTATATGCTTACATATTACAAATCGAATGCAGTAATCCACACATGTACATGACATATAATGGATGCAGATATTACATGTATCACATTTAATATTGCATGTACATGTGGAATTACATATTTTAACATCGTACGTCAAAATGCACTTTTCTTCATTTTTCGTGACGACATATTTGTCACCTGATTCAAATATCTTGTAGTTTGTAGCCATTTCCAGGCTGTTTTTATGCCGCCTGCGAATGAGGGCTATCCTGGATGTCAACTTCCCTCTTTCCATGGATATCAGGCGGCCGAGTAATTTTTTAGCGATGGCATTGTTCACTAGAGCAATAGTTTTGTCCAGCCGTTTTAAAACTAGCCCACCGGCTTCTTCATACTTAATTTGGCGATGCCAACGTTCAAGTTTCATGTTCGTATTAATTCCAAGGCCTGCCCTGAAACAATATGCCCATTTTTCGCACCTGTTTAGATAATGATCTTTAAAATATGTTGTGAAATTTTTTTCACTGACTTCATACAAGTTTAAAAATTTTCTTACCCTTGCCTCAAATGTTTTGTAATCTAGTTCCGTCAGCAATTCTTTCAATTCTCTCTTCATTGCCTCTTTATTTTCTATATCTTTCACTTTATTGTTGATGTTCGCATTCCAACTTTTATTAACATGCCAAGAACATAATAAATGTTTTGCCTTATCCTCAAATACTGCTTGCCAAGCATTATAATACGAATTACAGTCGTCGCTCATTATAACATTTGTTTTAATGTTTGGCAAGCATTTTTTTATTTCAGCAAAGAATGGTATTATAGTCTCTGCTGAAGTTTTTGACGAATATAGTGTGCAAACAGGCAAATCTTCATGGTTCTCATCATGTACCATGAGTGTTGTAAGTTGGATGTTGTACTGATTTGTACCATGTGTAGAGTCAACCATTACACATGTGCTGCCATACATCTCAAATAACTTTATCTGGGCGTCGTTCATTATTCCTAATAGGAATTCATTTTCATCAATCGTAGGAAAATCAGGCAAAGGAACTCCTACAGGTTTGTACAATAACACAGGATTATAAGAGGAATTTTTCATCTTTTGCACAATGATATCTACTGACGTTGCATCATCTGGGTGCAGGACAACTTTTTGCTGAATGTTAAAATCCCTACGAATGTTATACAGATCTTGGCGAGTAGTGAGCCCAAATCTTTTGGTAGGAGAGTACATTTCCCTTGTTCGATCTAAAATTTTTGAAATGGGAACACCAATGCTAAGAGAAGTAGCAAGACTTGTTCTTTCCTCTTTCGTTAAAGGAAGCTTCCCAACTTCTGTATCATGCCCAACATGGACAGATTGATACTGGACTTTAATTTCACTGATTTCACCAACAGTTTGCCTTGTAACATTGATTACTGCTGGGCAAGTACAGCCACACTTAACTGATCCTGAAGATTTTATGTTACGCACCCTGTTCACTTTTGTGTGCGGAACACCACTACGATGACGGACGTAATATGATAATTTCACTCCTGCATCTTTCTCAGTAGTATTCCTAATTACAAAAGATGACTTATTTTCCAGCTCAACACTCAATTTCCAAGTTGAAAAGTCGTCATCGCAAAAAAATGTTTTTGTAACGAAATTTAACTTTATATCATGAATATTTTGCAGATGTTCATGCAAATTAGACATTGTCCGGAACTTTTGGTTACACATTCCACACAGCTGATTACCTGTCATGGACAATTCTTCACCATGAACTTTTCGGTTATGACGGTAAAAATTACACATTTGACTAAATGTTGTATGACATTTGTCACAAAAAATATCAGATGAGTTGTTGCTCCGTTTTTTTAAAACAATTTCAGGGTTGTTTGGCCCTGAAGTTTTGTTGAAAGAACTTCAGACATTTTGTAACAGAAATAACTTGAAATAGACAAGAAAAGCGAACTTAACTTGATACACACAATAGCAGCGAACAACGTGTAACTGGGATGTGAAGCGGAGAATAGTGAATAGATGGCGCCACCCTTAAACCTATTTCACCTCTTGTTTGAAATGGACTGTTCCACACATAGGGATTTGGGTTGGGAAAGACGCGCTAGTATATTAAGTAAAGGTAAGGGAGAAACAAAAACAGTTCAGTTTGCAGAAACAAGAACAGATTAGGACGAAATTGCTCAAGAGGAGCAGTTGTTAATCGAATTTACAACTCGAAATTGCTCTGACGTTTCTTATACGGAAGAGTTTTCTTCACATGTCGTCACCGACTTTACAAGGGAATGGCCAGTTTTCTGGGGGTGGGCAGACTAGCATGGGAGTTGCCCAATGTAGCACTTCCCTTAGTATACATATATATATATATATATATATACAACATATAAAACCCCAAAACCCTTTCAAAATTCTAAATTCTTTTAAATTTCCTTGTGCGTAGATTAATTACGTTGCTCGCATTTCATTTTAAGAACAAAGGAGTTAGTTTTTTCGGCAGATGCTATACGATCCCAGAAATTTCGAGATAATCCCTCTTCATTATATAAGTTTTCAAGCCCGGAGATCCAGGCACAGCGAATCATTTCTTGCTGCATAGTCACGTGGCACGTCGGCTATGAAAAGGTATATGGTCAGCTGCCTTGTACACTTTCCCTACCTTGCTATTTTCATTTTTCCCCCGTGGAATTCAGCAATCATCTCATTACGAATGGTATGACCCTGAACGGGGCCTTTTTTTTCTTTTGCTGAGGGACATTTTATCATAAAAATGTTTATCTTTTCATCTTATCTTCTCTAATTTTTAAGTTTTTCTTTTTTTACTTAATTTTTCATTCTTAATATTTGCTTAATTTATTAATCTTAAATTATTCTTACCCTTCAATTTTTGAAGGTGTTAAACTTAAATTACTTTTTTACTTTGATCGAAATAGTAACTCTTAAACTTAACCTATCCTTAATATTTTAACTACTGAGAACATTATTTTGATTACATTGCATCTTGGATACAGGAGTTAAAACCTGCTGGTCAAGGCACTCCAGTCATCATCCAATTCTGCTCAGCCTGTACACTTTCCGGATTATCACCGTGATATAAAGATGTAGCAGAGTGTATAAAATAAAAGTTTGTTGGGACTTACGTTGTGTTCCGGGCTAGAGGGGCCACTTCCCTTGCTATATATATATATATAGATACATTTTAAATATAAACCTGTATATAAGTTCAAAAAACACGTATGTATAACAACTCCACTGACAGAAACTCTCCTGCGTGTTCTGTATAACAATTCCATATATATGTTTAAATAATATAGTAGGACCTCTTTAAAAAAACTTTGGTATAAAATACCTCTCAGCAGAAGTTATGGTTCTATTGGTATTAAATATATAAATCAGTCAACTTCTGGAGATAGCTATTATACCTCGAGAAATTAATTGTAAAACTATGGACAGTTCGAATGTATCTGTTTCTACCGATTGGGTTAAAGAACTTACCGGCGGTATTTAAATCTGTTAAAATTTCTATAAATCACTTAAAAAACAATTTTTGAGTTTTCTTTTGTTGATTTGCCTCCTTTAAAGAAAAATCTAACTATTTCCTTCATGCTTCCTCTTGTAAAAGCTAGGTATGATCATCATTGTACCGATTTAGAAAAGTATCGCATGAAAGGAAAGTTAAAATTTGGATTAAGAAGCCGAATAAACAAAAGTAGGCTTGGTCAGCTAATCATATGCAATCATAGTCTCCTACACATCTTAGATGGTGGGAGGGAAATATCTGGACGACGTAATACAGCTTTTGGCGTAAAAATGCTCCGTGAATGCTGTATTTAAAAACACTTAGCAAGTCTGAAATTTTGTGTCACTGCAGTTTTCTTTAATTTTTCAACCGGCCATATCTGTTTTAAGATGTGAACTACGCTTGGACCGTTAAAAAAAATTATCTCAACAATTTCTATCACTTTTTTATTGTAGATAATTTTATTTAAAAATATAATTCAAATTACAGATTTACGTTCATTACTTGTGGCTCTGCTGAATGAGGGACTGCATCCATCCGCCAATTACGGAGACTTCAAGTTATCTAAAATTAGGTCCTAAAACGTTACGGAACTAAAGCTACTATTTTTATCAGAAATAAAGTGATTCATCGGGATTCACTCGTTAAACCTGTTTTCCCAGCAATTAAAAGATTCACTTTTAAATTTTACAACAGTTTCTCTCGTATAACGAATCCTATTCAAGCATTCCTCCCTGTGATCCAAGGATCCCAGCTCGAAGGAAAGGCCAAAAGCTTTATTACGCCGTCCAAATATCTCCCTCCCACCATATGAGAAGAGTAGGAGACTGTGAATGCATATGATTAGTTGGCCCAACCTACCTTTTCTTTCTTCGGCTTCTTAATCCAAATTATACCGTCAAGATGCAGAGTAGACTGTCTGATGCTGCATGTGTTGGATCAAAGAATTCAGTGCGCTAAGAAACTTGACTTCTAATGTGGTATTTTGACGTGTCCGAACATAGAATAATAATCATATTGAAAAGTTAAGATTCATATCCATCTTAATGTTTTAATAAGTGATATTGTGACAAAAACATATTGTATACTATTTGTATTGTGAACCATGATTTCGATAAGGGAAGTGAATCACTCCTAATTACTCTCGCAGTTTGTGGAAATAAATACTGCTTCATAAATAATTAAAAAGGAATATCATATTTATATCAAAGTTTATGATTTCAATCGTTTATCTCGAGGTGTAGAATTTTATATTGTTTTTTTCTTTTATTTTACTTCAAGGCGGTTTTTACGATCATGATAATGTCATTCGAAATTCAACAGTCTCTAGTGTTATTTCAGCAATGAAATATCTTATTTTTCTCAATCTAATTTTCCCTGAAAGATTACCTCTGGGTAAAATGACTGTACTTCATAATGAAATATAGCTTAGAGAGTATTAAAGAAAACGGTTGCTCTAATTTATTTCATATTTTTCTTTGATAAATGTTATTTAAACGGTTTTGCAATTCCATTCCAAATATTCGCAATGAGATATTGCAGAGCTCCCAAACTATGTTTTCCTTTATGCGAAACGAAAACGTCCACGGATGTGTTCCCTCAAGAGGCTATGTTATCTCATCGTGCCTACTTAATTCCTCCCATCTGATTTTTAAATTTTAAATTTTCTCAATGCGAATAAGTTCCCATTTTCTTCTCCAATGCCTCTCCGGTCGTAAGAGCTTGCGCTTTCTATTATTTTGTTCCCGGTTCGGTACACAGCGATAGTAATTTGCTCTAACTTCAACTTTGTCGTTTAAAATTTTTATACAATTTTAAAATGTATTTAACCTGCTGAAGGGTAAGCATTGATTTCTATAGTTCAACCGTTTTCAAATAATCCTCTCAGTGGTAGAGAAGATTTCGAGATAATTTAACGAAATAAAGCATCAGTAACACATAAAAATTACAAACTTTAATTCAAATCATTAAAGGGTAAAAACATTTTACTGGTGAGTTATTCAAAAAATAATTTATTTCTATTTATAAAACAGTTTCGTAATTGACTGACTAGTTGACTGACTGACTGACATATATGGTTGCACAGATCAAACCGCTGGACCTAAAATGCTGAAATTTTGCATGGCGATTCTTCTTATAGTGTAGAGGTGCACTAAGAGAGATTTTTGAGAATTCTTCTTAGTTTTTTTTAATTATGTTTTTAAGATTTTTTGTAACTTTCTTTATGTTTGCATTTAAAATTCCGAGGGCTTTTATTTTCAGAGGGTTATAAAATTTATATCATGAGGAAGATCATAAAAAATTCTTTAAAATGAAATCTTTTTCGATACTTTACATCCATTTTCTGATTTTTGGTGAATTTTTAAACATTCATTTACAGAATTTAATTTTTTAAATGCTGACCACGTGGTTTCTTTTCTTTTTGTTATACTTTAAACTAATTTTGCGTCACGTGCATAACAACGAAATAGACAAATTTTTTTTTTTTTTTTTTTAGCTAATGCGGCAGACGATTGGACATTATCCAAAACAATATTTAAATACGGTAAAAGAAATGTTCCTCAAACTATACTATATTCTTTAGTATGTTCTATCTGATTTAATTTGAATATTTTCTTCATTATTTTGTCTATTCGTTATGAGTTTTTTATAAATTTATTTCTTCGTTTTTTTTACATCAATTTCATACATTGATCGTTGTATTTAATTTGAATGTACTCCGCAGCGAAGTACGGGTTTTCAAGTAGTTTATTCATATAGGAACTCATAAAAGTTTATCCAAAAAGTAAACTAATTACTGACTTTTAAATATTGGGTTAATTACTTGCTTCAATAAAATTTTAAAAATTAATAAGGAGGAAATATTTATTTTAATGTGTAACATTTCAAAAATGTAACTTTGACAGGAAACAACTAAATACCATTAAATAAGTAAATATTAATTCTGATTAATATGAATTCTGATTAATACTCCGCCCTCGGAAGAGAGCGCTCGAGAGGGAGGGCGAAACCTGGGGTTGACGGCGAGGGGACCCACAAACCACTGTTTCCCCCTACAATTCGCTCCACTTTCGCGAATGTACAACACCGCGGTCATAGGGAGTAATGCTGGTTCACCTATACCAGTGGTCGGCAAATCGTGGCTCGCGAGCCACATGTGGCTCTTTGGCCCCTTGAGTGTGGCTCTTCCACAAAATACCACGTGCGGGCGCGCACGTACAGTGCGATTGAAACTTCGTGATGACTGGTTTTTTTATTTATATTTTTACATACTTGGTGTTTATGTGTCTTTATCTTTAGGCGAGTGCTCTGAAGCGACTTAATAAGAAAACATTTCCAGAAAGATTAAATGTCAACGCGTATCGTCAAGTCGTATCTTTGCATCGTGTTTTACAATGGATTACTTCCGGGAGCGTCTCCCGATAGAAAACACTAGACTAGTCAAAATGGTCTTCGAATATAACTAACCCTCAAGTCGAAGATCTTAAATTGGTTTTAGCTTTATCAATAGCAGTTGACGAGTCTTGTGACATAAATGATACAGCGCTAGTTTCATTTTTTTGTACGATTTATTTCATCTACAGGTTCTAAAGAAGAACATTTAGAATTATTGTCACTCAAAGGTCAAACACGTGGAGAGGATATAGAAAATGCTGTAATTGAGTGCATTGAAAAAATTCATATTCTACTCGATAAAATTGTCTCAATTTCAACAGATGGGGCGAAAAGTATGACCGGCGTAAGAAATGGGTTTGTTGCTATTTTGAGAGAAAAATCACGATGTACTTACAATGAGTCCATTACCATTGCAACATTCATCTAGATGTGATTTGTGCGCAGACATTTTCAGAAGAAATTTGCAAAGTTATGAAATTGGTGATTAAGATTATCAACTCCATTATAGCTGAAGCTCTTAATCATCGCCAATTTAAAGAATTTTTAGTTGAAATGGAGGTGAGTACGCAGATCTTCTGCTGCATAACAAGGTACGTTGGTTTTCAAGAGGAAACGTTTTGAAACGTTTCTCTTTCTTAAAGAACAGAAATTAAAGCTTTTCTCCTTGAGACGGGTGTTCACTATCCAGAACTAACGAACAATCAGTGGATCCAGAAATTTTATTTCATGGGAGACGTTACGTCTCATCTAAATCAGCTTAATCGTAAACAAGAGGGGAAAGGATGCGCAATTTTTTCGATGTTAGAAATTATTTCATTCAAAAACAAATTATCTCTTTTTACTCAATATTTTGATAGAGAAACTTAGATTCACTTTCCAAGCCTGTTGAAACATCGCCAAGAAAATAATTCTGATATTGACATTTTCTATTTCAAATCAACAGTTTTAAATATAAGAGAAGCTTTTCTCGACAGGTTTCAGGAAGTCAGAAACAGCAAAGTGACGTTAGCTTCTGTTAAAAAACCTCTTAATGCTACTGTAACAGAATTAAATTTTTCTCCCTTTAATACTGAGAAGGGAGATGGCCGAATGACTAGAGCGCTGGCCTTCGGTACCAGAGTCTGTGGGTTCGGGTTCCACAATCAGCATGGATGTTTGTAGCCGTTCGGAATCGGTTTTAAGCAGTAGGTCCCGGTCTAATTAGCCCTCGTGTAGCAAAAAATGACGCAGCACTCCCAGACCAAACCAAACCCTTTAATATTGACATTAGAAACTTTTAAATGCTGTTACTGGATTTAAAAAACAAAGAAATGTGGAGTTCGAAATTTGAACGTCTTTGTGCTGATATAGAAATATTCGAGATAAACAAATGTGAACTTAGTTCACAGCATAAGTGGTCTGCTTTGAAAGATCTGGAGAAGGAAGACATGATTTTTAACACCTAGAATAAATAGTTTTGCTGACTCATATAATCAGCTGGAAAAACTAGTGTTTGCCGTTCTTTCTTATTCGGGTCTACATATTCATAAGAACAATCATTTTCACGAATGAACCTTATCATTAGTAAATTGAGAATTCATCTTATTGATGAGAACCTCGAATCGTGCCTAAAATGAAAAACAACATACAAACTTGACTTACCCAAACTTTCCAAGGAGATGCGAAGCCATTGTTCATATTAGTGTTTGTCTGTCATTGTCATGATTTAATTTTATGGATACTTTACAATTTAATTTTATCAATAAATAATATCGATATTAAGTATGATATCAAGTTTTATTCAACGTACCTATAGTTTAACTAAGACCTTAAAAAAACTAAGTACAGTTTATTAAGTAAATGTTAGGGAGCGCTGTGGAGTGATAGAAGATGTAGTGTCGAGGATTGAGGAAGGTATGTTTGAGATGGTTTGGACATACAGAGAGGATGAACGAAAGGAGATAGACGAAATAAGTATACAAGACAAGTGTGGATGGAAGAGTTGGAAGGGGTCGACTTCAGCGAATGTACCTTATTCAGATTGAGGACGTTTTTAGCAAAGGCCAGCTTTGGAGTATCCTAATTAAATTAATAACAATGTACCTACTTATATAGTTTAAGTTTAAAAAATTTGGCTCTCAAAAGATATTTCAGTCGTTGTACTTTTGACATTTGGCTCTGTTGACAAATGAGTTTGCCGACCACTGTTCTATGCTATCAAAATGAAAAGGATTATGCTAGTACTAAAGAAGAGAGAACTGATAATACTTTAGAACAGAATGACTCGGACAATAATGATAGAAGTGCATTAAATGTACATGCCATTGAATTTCAATCTGAAAATAAAAATAAAACCTTCACAGCCGCTATGGGTACCAATAGTAAAAAAACTTAGTTTTATCTACTGCTTTTGTATTTATTAAAACTAAAGAAGGAAATTTATTTCGAGTTAAAGCATTATATGATAGTTGTAGTGTTTCTTGTTTTTGTACCATTGAGTTAGCAGACATACTTAATTTAAAAATTGAGAAGACAAACATTTCGGTTTGCTGTTATCAGGTAATTTAACAACGGTTAAAAAGAAAACAGTTGCTCTTATTTGTAACAAGGAACAAATGTTTAAAAGGAAATTATAATTTTGATTATTCCTAAAATAGCGGGCTTAACTCCTTCAAACTCAATTGATGTTAGTAATCTTATGATACCAGAGAAAGTTAGTTTAGCTGATCCAGCATTTTATAAGCCGGAAAACATAAATTTGTTACTCTGCGCAGAAGTGTTCTGTGATATGTTACGAGCTGGAAAAATCTACGTGCCTCACTCAAGTTTAATTTTGCAAAATAGTGCCTTTGGTTACATAGTTAGTGGAAGTACAAATGATTCAATTCCAAAGAATTCGTCGTTTTGTGGCCTGATTATTAATAATTCAGATAGTGAATAAAAAAGATTTTTTGAATTAGAATCTATAGGCTTTTAAGATGATCCTTATTGTCACGAGGAAGACAAGACTTTAGAAATATTTAATGAGACAGTTTGTTATAAAGCTAATCGTTACGAAGTTAATTTACCTTGGAAAAAAGAATGGAGTGAATTAGCAGATAATTATAATGGAGCTGAGAATAGGTTGAAAGGTCTTCTAAAACGAATGACTTATGATAAAACACTATTTTCTACGTACAGAGAAATACTAGATGATTATCTACAGCAAGATATTATTGAGAAAATATCAAATAAAAATAAACCAATCGGTAAACCAGTATTCTACTTACCACATCAACCGGTATTTAGAGAGTCTAGTACATCAACGAAAACTAGGATAGTGTTTGACGGCAGCGCTCATGAGGTAGGAGAATTATCGTTGAATGATTGTCTATGGACAGGGACAAATTTAAACCCTAATATGTTCCATTGCTAATTAATTCTAGGTTAGCTAAAGTTGCTATTTTGGCAGATGTGGAAAAAACATTTTTGAAACTTGCACTAGCAGAAAAGGACCGTGATCCAGTACGTTTCCTCTTTTCGAGAAACATACAATTTGATGAAAAAAATTTAGAGATATATAGATTCAAAAGAGTAAATTTTGGAGTTAAATCGAGTCCGTTCTTGTTAGCAGCAACTATTAAAGAGCACTTGCGAAAATACAGGGATGAACAACCAGATGTATTTGAAGTACTAAACTCTTGTATTTACGTGAAAGATTTTATTGCTGGACAAGACAGTATGGAACAGTCTCTAAGATTATCGCGTAAAGCTAAAGAAATTATGAGTGAAGCAAGTATGAACTTGCGTAAATGGGTGTCTAATGATTCTGAATTAATGAGAAGATGGGAAGAAGAAAAGTTTGAAATCCATCCAAATAAAATTGATGACTCAAAAGAACCCTTTAAGGTCTTAGGAATATCCTGGAATACTTATCAAGATAGCTTGAGTCTAGACATTTCTAGTTTGATAGAGTCTCTTAAAAACAAAAAAATACTAAACGTTTAACTTGAAAATGGCGGGGAAAATATTTGATCCACTTGGTTTAATAACTCCGTTCACGGTAAGATTAAAATTCTTACTATAAGAACTTTGGATTCAAAAATTGACATGGGATGATGAACTTCCAACAGATATCTCTCAAGAGTGGACAGAGTGGTGTAGTAAGTGTTCGCACCTCAGTGAAGTTACAGTTCCAAAATATATCTTAAATCTTGAAGCCGATTCTATAGAAATCCACTGCTTCTCAGATGCCAGTCAAAAGGCTTATGGTGGCTTTGTTAGCAGCGCGTCTAGGTTCTGAAATTAAAAGGGTGTTTGATAGAAATAAACCCTCGAAAATATTCTATTGGACAGATGCTAAAATTGTGTTATGCTGGATTAAGGGTTCCAGCAGCAAGTGGAAATTATTCATCACTGATAGAGTCAACGAAATTAGAAAGCTGACAGTCAAGTGACTGGGGTTACTGTGCAACTAAAGATAATCCAGCAGATCTCCTAACTCGGAGTGTAAAAGCTGACTTTCTTGTGAATAATTTTAAGTGGTGTTCATGCTGTGACTTTCTGAAAAGTCCCGAGATTCGTGAACAGGACTTGCCATTTCAGTTAGCTGAAGAAGCTTGTCAAAACGAGTTAAAAAACAGCTATGAAATGTATAACTGTCCTAACTTAGTTTTATTCTCTTATAGT
This sequence comes from Dolomedes plantarius, assembly GCA_907164885.2. NCBI lineage: Eukaryota > Metazoa > Arthropoda > Arachnida > Araneae > Dolomedidae > Dolomedes > Dolomedes plantarius. The sequence goes on along the minus strand of OU015499.1, from coordinate 86,558,467 downwards.
GAACCTCATTTGTTTAACGATATTTTAAATTTATCTTCTAATTATTTAAAACTCATTCGTATTGTAAGTTATATTTTTAGATTTATATACAACTGTAAAAATCCCAAAATTAGGAAATATGGAGTCCTTTCCTTAGATCAGATAAAATCAGCAGAAACGGGGATTCTGTTACAAACCCAGAAGGGTGAGTTTAGTGAGGATATAAAACAACTAAATAAGGGTAAGTGTGTTCCTTCCAAAAGCAAAATTGCGTCCTTGAATGTATTTCTTGATAACATGGGAATTATTAGAGTAGGCGGGCGATTGTTACATACAGACCTACCCGCTAATAGCAAATATCCTATTGTTTTGCCAGGTAAACATAGTTTAACTAGTATTATTTTAGAGAATTTTCATGTAAAATATTTTCATTTAGGATCGCAAGCACTTTCGCATCAGGTACGGCAGAAATTCTGGCCACTTAATGGCAGAAATAATTGCCGGAGGATTGTTCCCAAATGTGCGACATGCTTCTTAAACAAACCAGCCACAGTTCAACAAGTAATGGCTGATTTGCCGAAAGAGCGCGTTACACTAACTTATCCATTCAATATCACTGGAGTTGATTTTTGCGGCCCATTTACCATAAAATTTAAAAATCAGCGTAAGGGAAATTTTAACAAGATTTATGTTGTAGTTTATGTGTGTATGAGTACTAAAGCCATACATTGAGATTTTGTCACTGACCAAACTAGCCAATCTTTTATTGCTTGCCTAAAAAGGTTTTTCGCTAGGCGAGGGAAATGTGCTAGCATGAGTGATAATTCAAAAACTTTTATTGGAGCTAATGAAGAAATAAAAAGATTGCATAAACTGGTTAAGTGTCCAGATGATAGTTTAGCGAACTTTTATACCATAGAGGGTATTGATTGGATATTTATTCCGCCTAGGTCACCTAATTTCGGTGGTATTTGGGAGTCTGGGGTAAAATCCTTTAAGACTCGTTTTAAAAGAGTTGTGGGTAATCAGTGTTCACATTTGGAAGAGTTCTTAACTATTTAGAAATTGAAGGAATATTAAACTCTAGACCGTTAACTCCAAATTCAGCAGAGTTTGATAATATTGAAACTTTGATTCCAGGTCATTTTTTAGTCGGAAGACCACTTACAACACTTACTGATCCAAATTTATGCGAGATAGATGGAAATAGATTATCTAAATGGGAGGGAATTACTAAGTACTCGCAAAAAATTTGGAAACTATGGAAACGCGATTACCTTAATAACCTACAGCAGCGTCATAAGTGGAAATTTGCTAAAGATGATGTTCAATTGGGCACTCTTGTATTCATAAAAGACGACCATTTGCCCTCTACCAAATGGTTAGTAGGAAGAATAACTGAGATATTTCATGGTAGGGATAACAAGATACGAGTAGTAACTGTGAGATTACCAAATCAAAAGTTGCTAAAACGAAATGTGCGCGATATTTGTATACTTCCTGTAGAATAAATGTTTGACATCTATGTTTTAAATCTGATTTGTGCTGTATATGATATTAAGTATTATTATTTGTTATTCTTTTTAGTGTATCCTATTTTGTGTTAATTGTTTGAAATTGTTAATTTCAACGGCGGGAGTGTTACGAATTGTAATAATAGATGGCGCTCTGTCCCCTTTGTAAAATGAATAAAAAGAAGAATGTACGTCGCACTCCTTCACTTGCAAGTTGCTGTGTACTAGCAGGTGCTTGGTAAAATAAAGCGACGCTTGAGCAAATGGCTCCAGAGTGTAGTTGTTTCTTAAGTAAGTTTACTGAAAGTTTGTCAGTTTATTAACACTCCTCTTAGGAAGGATCCCATCACCAAAACCAAAACTGAAATGACCATTCCTAAATTGGAACAACTGGTGTGGACCTAGCCGGTCCACTAGTCCTTCGAGATCGTCGAAAGGTGTGGATCGCAATTTTCACTTGCGCGGTTTACCCCGCAGTTCATTTCGAACTTGTTACGGATGTGTCAACGCAAAGTGGTGAAATGATACGACCATTTCAACGGCTGTACTGATTAGAGACTTCCAGTAAAATTGCTGAAATTATGAGAAACGCTCCAATAACAACCAGAAGAGGAAGAGTTGTTGTGCAAACCTAAAACTTCATTTTGAGCATTTTTCTTCTTTTTGATATGTGTTATGTTAACGTTACACTTTTGCGGGTGGAGGATGTTGCGTCATCCTACCTCCTCACTAGACGGCGCTTCTAATGCGTGCCGGAAACAAATAATGTAACTGTAACTTTTAGTTTTTAGTTCTTCGCTCTTCAGAATGTAAGTTGTTGTGTGGTGTTGTGGTGCATTCGTCCATTAAAGTGTTTAAAATAAAATCAAGTCGTTTTTACTCGTTGCTCTAAAGAAATATTTCCGATATATAACAACCTCCATATCAGGAATTTATCTATCCCCTGCTCAAATGATGTTCAATCGTAGGTTTTAGACAAAACTTCCAATGACTAACAAGTTATTGAATGCGAAGGTCCTTGATAATATTAGGGAAAAATTAGTTGAAAGGCAGAATGATCAAAAGCTATATTATGATAAAACAACTCACCCCTTACCTGAATGAAGCCTAAAAATTGTAAGAATATTAAATTTTAAATTGTAAGAATACTAAATTTTAAAAACATAACATGGGATCCAGAGCAGGTTATTTCAAAGGATAATTCCTTTCCTAGGTCTTACATTATTAAAGATGAAGCACGTAGAATCTAAAGGCGAAACAGGAAACATATCAGAAAGTCTAATACTCCCTTTGAACAAACAAATCCAGATTATGAATAAATAGATAATTTTGCACAAAATCCAATACCACCCAGTTCTCAGAGTTCACAGAGTCAGAACACCAATAACAAAACTCTGCAAAGAGCAAGTGGTCGTGTTCGTAGAAAACTTGCGTACTTAAATGATTATGTGCTATGAAAGTTTGCTTAATGTACTTGTATTTTGCTGTATTATTGTTTTTGTACATGTTATTTTACTATAATGTATATAAGTACTTGTTTATAACGTTACAATTTAATAGGGGTATGTGGAATAACTGTATCTGTGTCTGATCGGCTCCCTACTTGCAACCTGTTAACTTTTTATAGTTGACATGTTGATTGGTTCTGCTGAAAGTTGTGGTAACATGTGTTCGTAACATTCAATAAAGTATTTTTGCAATGATGCTTCTACATGATATTTTATAAACTATATTCAGCAGAATTTAACCCAACACATAGTGGATTATAACAAGGGCCACTTTGATTATTTTCCCTGGTCTCCTTCCCCATTCTTAACTTTCCGTCCATCCTCTTCAAAATTCTTAATTACAGGTTTTGACTTCTCATTCTTTCATGGATCGACCTCAAGACTATCTCACCGACTTCATCGTAATCCTTAGCCATCGTGCATCCTTTTATTAATTATGTCACCTAAATTTGTTGACGTTGAAAGATAGAAAATACACTAGTTATCTAAAATTAAGGAAAAATCACAAAAAGAGGGATAAAACTTTCAAAACTATGCCTACCCGTTTAAAATTTGAATGTTTTTAAGTAAAAGGTGCTGGACAATACTGCATTATGATAAATAGTGGCGCTGCAGTCAGAATACGTCATTTGCGAGGAGCATAAAAGTGCATTTTTCAGAGCAAGGCGATAATTGTTGCTGCGAGGCTGAGATTAAACATCTGGCATAGCTAAATTTTAACAATGTCCTAAAGGCATTATTTTACCGAAGAACTGCGATGCCGAGCTATTGGGAGACTAGAGGCAAGACAAAGTCAGACAGAAGTGGCCAGATGGCTAAATGTGAGTCCGTCTGTGTTTCATAGACTTTGACAACAATTTCTAACCACGGATTTGGCATCCAGGAGGTTAAGCCAAGGACGGCCATACGCTACGACGAGTGCCGATGACCGATATTTGTCATTATGCGCACGAAGGAATAGAACCGCAACTCCGTCTAGTCTGCAAGCTCTGTCTGCAGATTATCCCTCGCTGCAAACTCTGGAAGGTTGGTTTCAACGCCAACCATGCGTAGAATGCTTCACAAAGGTGGTGTTTTTACGAGACGACCAGCCATTTGTGACTCGCGCACATTACGCCATAGGCAGGAACCTCAACATGTCCACTGGACGCGTGAAAGAGCTGCATACGGATCAGGCAGTGTCTGTGTTTGGGGTGGTATATCTGTGGGTGGACGCACAGACCTCCATATCTTTCCCCGTGAAAATGTGAATGCTCACACTTATAGAGATGACATCCTTGATTCTTACGTGTGCCCTTATGCCGGAGCAATAGGTGATGCTTTTGTGCTACAGGACGATAACGCGAGATCGCACAGGGCTCGCATCGTGGATGCTTATCTTGAGCAGGAAACGATTCAGCGCATGAAGTGGCCAGCTCGATTGCCGAACCTGAATCCTATCGAGCATGTTTGGGACGCTTTAGGAAGACTGCTCTCAATCATCCTCCTAGGACCCTAGCCACGATTTCAACTGCTTTTCAAGAGAAATGGCTCTCAATTACTACCGAACTCAAAGAACGCATAACTGACAGCCTCACACATCGCTGTATGTGCTGTATTGCTTCTGGGGAGGATAGTGCGCCATATTAAATGTACTTTTCCTATACGAAACTGACACATCCGATTTTTTCATTGTATACATATGCTAGTTTTTATAACACCTTAATGAGGAATTTGCACATGTGGGGAAAATGCTTATTTCTATCTTTTATTAACAGATTGGTTATCAAATTGTTCGAAAACATCAATTAAAACGTACATATAGATCTAAATAATAAGAATTTTAAATTTAAAATAAGCGAAAAGTGTTGAAAAATCATGTGACCTCAAAACGCTACGTGATTGGTTCTGACGTCACTATGCACCATGCTTCAATGTTTACATTTGTCTAGCGCGAGATTCTACGTTTCCTCCTCTTAAACTAACATTTTAAAATCATATTTTTTTTCTAATTTGGTTTAATTTTTCTAAGTTTAGTTTGTGGCTATTGTTTATTCCCCCTTTTTTTAAAATTATATTCTATCGTCGTCTTTAATCTTAGTTTTATTTCTGTTAAACACATTTTTAAATTAATGCTTTAGTACTTAGAAAGTTACTTTTACTTAGATTTGGACGATAAGGCTATGGAGATAATGCTGTAGGATATGTTCAGGTAAAAAGGGATGGAGACATCTGTACAGTCAATGCAAGGGTGACACCAGAACATAATGTCACAAAAAAGACTTACAGTGTGGAACTCAAGTTGAATGAAAAGGAAGAAAATGTCCTTTCCGTCCAATGCAATGATTGTGCAGCATCTTTGGATGAGTTCCTTTATGTATTATATTTAATTTTATCTAAAAGTTTTAATGATAGTGTGTTTGGGGTAGATACAATAGACCATCCATGGTTAGCTTTCCCCGCTTTAAGTAATTTATAAATAATTAGAAATACTTCAGCAGTTATAAAAAAAATCTTTTTAATACAATACTTTATACATTTTATGTAAAAAACTAGCACCCAAAACTAGTGTAAAAAGATTAATTAAAAATAAACTTACAAAATAATTAATATATTTCATGCTTTTGTCACATTTTTCACACAAATTGTATTTATTTTAAAATTTCATCACCTACCCTCAACCCAGCATCTGGTGAATTCCATTGTAACGGACGAAACATTCACACACAAAATAAATAATAAAAAGATTATGAGATGCATATTAATGCTTCAAAATAGGAGAGTATTATTTTTTCCTGATAAAACCAATTCCTGATAAAAACTAAAGATAAACTTGACAGGTTTCAAAATTTATTTCTGGTGTATTTAAGCTGAAAAAAAAAATCTTTAATGTAACGGAAGCTACATAAAACGGAACATCATTTGTACTATAGCATCATAAGATAAAAAAATCTGTGAATCTATTATGTCAATTTGTTCAAAAATTTAAAAAATAACATCACAAGACATGCCTGTAATTTATCAGAACCTTGACATAAAAAATCAGTCATTTTTTTCTGTAATAAAAAATATAAAAACTATTTGTAACAGATGTTACATATAATACATGATGCTGCAACTGTACCCTTAACTAGGCTATTTATATTCAAAACAGTCACAAACATGCATTTATTTTACTTTTATAGTTTTTACATTAATATTAAATTTACTCCAATTAAATTCAGTGGCATAATTTACGTAAGTAATAAGGTATAAAAATGATAATTTTACTTGCTAAAAAAACTTACAAATAGATATTTTCCCATTACATCCCCTAGAAAACAAACTTAATGTAAGGAAAAAGCAATAGTACGTTCTAGTTCTACAGGTCATAAGCTTTCCAATGATATATAACACTTAATAATTTGTTTAAAATGATTTTCTTTCGTAATGGTTTCATGTTAGGTGGAATTCACCATCTGGAGAATATAACTTATAACAAAACTCGTTGTGTTTACAAATATATTTAAATATTTATTTAAGGGGACACAGTACCCTGTCAAAATTTTTTTTTATTTTAAGTATTTTAATAAACATTGTAATTGTATTGCACTTTAGCAGTCATTTTAAAACATATTCTGAAAGGTAAAATTTATTTTAACAGTAAATTTAATTAAAATTTGAATTTTTTAATTTTTTTTTCAATTTTTAAAAATCCTTATAACTTTTTCAAATATTAATATTTTTGCTCCAATTTTTTATAGGTAATGTATTTATGTCTACTATATAAAAATTGGCATGGGTTTTTTAGATACTTTTAAAATTACATTTTATATAAATTTTTTTCTATCATTTGCAGTGAAAAACGATGAAAAGTGGCACTTTGTTGTATATTTTTGAATATAAAAAGAGAAATAAGCATGTTATTGCATAATTCCATGCGAATTTTTATGCTATACATAATAGAAAACCTGTATAAAAAGTTTAATACTTGTGTCTTAAATACAAAAAAAGTTTTAGCACTTTTACTGCATGAATGTCAAGAAAAAACAAACATGGAGAAAAAGCCATTTAAAGTTTTCATTTGTTAAAAAAAGTCCCTTGAAATGAAATGATATACAAATTTTGTGGGTATTTATAATAGTCAATTAATATAATATATATATAAAACATTTTATCCATCCAACTTCAATATAAAATATTTTATGCAATTTTAAAAACATGTCAGTGAACTGTAGAAAATAGAGTCGACAACAACTGCTCTTGGTTTAAATTTTTTTCAAATTCAACAAATAAATCTTAATGTTAATTCCATGTGAAGTTTCATTAAGCGTATAATAAAGAATATGTATAAAAACTTTTATATCTCTATCTGAATTATTAAAAAAATTATAACGTTCTCAATATATGACAGTTAAGAAGAGATACCATTAAGAAAAAATAAATCATGCTACTTGAGAAAGTCATACCTGAAATTTGTATAAAATTAATGTGGAACTAGATTTGATGTACAAAGTAATGCATATGTAAAGCATTTCAACCATGTTTTAACATAAAAAATTTCCTTTAGGGTTGTAAAAGTATGAAAATTTCAAAAAAAATAAGAAAAATCGATGTAATTTTTATTCATGAAACATACCATTTACTACCACATTTTCTGAGAAAATTTTAAAAACATACTTATTTTACTAAATTAAAATCCCCAGGTTTATAGGTAACAAATATAACGAATAGAAATATAGCGTAAAGTTCAAGCTTAAAAAATATACACTTCAGGAAGAAAAAAAAAGCTGATTACAATTTTTGAACCGAAAATAAATAGCTACGTGCAGAACTACCATTACCATGTGTAAAAAATCCAAACAGTTACTTTTAACTGTTACTTCTTTCGCTCTGGTGAACAAAAAAAATAATTAATTAATTATTAATTTAAGTTTTTAGGCTAGTGGAAAAAAATGCCACGCCCACTTTAAATGGTCACTTGTCCCTTTAATTTTCTCACAACCTTATAAAAATCTAAATAACTTTTAAAGTATTCAAGATACAGCTTTGAAATTTGGTGATCATATATAGAAAGGTGGGGACAATAATTTGAGTCAATAATAAAAAAATCGATATTTTGACGATTTTTAGGGTACTGTGTCCCCTTAAGTGGAAAATGTCAAAACTTGTATTTTAAATTCATATTTGCTGCAATGATTTGGCAAATCATCTGTATCACATTAAAACTCACAATTATATCTAAATTAAAAAATTATTGTATGAGGATTTTTTTTTCGCCGCGTTTCATTGCAACTGTCCATGATTTCCTTTTGACATTATCTGTTGGAACACTAAAAAAAAGCTTTCCAGGTGTATTTACCGTTGTGCTTGTGCAGCAAGGTACTATACAATATTTAAAATTTTCTGTAACACACTTTGACATCTTAAAAATAAAGAAAAAACACTAGATATCAAACTCAAACTACGCAACACAATCCAAACACCGAAGTAAACAAATTCGCCATAGTGCATTGTGACGTCACATGTATCCGCGTAGGAAAAGTAGCGTTTTTGAGACGAAGTAAATAGTGCGCGTTTAAAAACAAATTATGTTAACTTTTAGAGTTCTAAAACTAAAAAAAAAAGATGCTTTCGATCATATTTTTCTATTTTCTATATCATAAATGTAAAATAAAAAAACGTGCAAATTCCTCATTGTCTGGCGATTTCATTTTAAGCAGTTTTATACCTACCTATGTGTTGTATAATGTGTGTAAGTTTCATTAAATTCTACGCGTAACTTTGTGAGTATTCCCTCTTTTTGTGACTTTTGCTTAATTTTTGATAACCAGTATCTATCTATCTATCTATCTATATATATATATATATATATATGTGTGTGTGTGTGTGTGTGTGTGTGTGTGTAAAAGTAATAGTAATGGAAGCTCGACGGATTTGTAATCCCATAACCGGGGTTGTAATATCAGTAAGTCGTAGCGAGTGGCGAAGGAAGGAAGTCCAGGCAGGAAAACATAATACTCAGCATTGCTGGATTACTGTTCTTTATTCGTAATACTCTACTGGCTCATGTACACTATTTAAATTCCAGTTACAATATCTATAGAACTTTATGCCTAAGAAATATCGTCCTGGGGCTGTTGGAACAGCACAGGATAAATCAAAATACACATCGCGGTGCTAGCGGGGGACGGGGTGGCCCCGTCCGCAATTTGACAGCTTGAAAATCTCAAATCCTGATGGTTTGCTGTTTCGAACACAAAAGCGTCAGAAAGGACGCCAAAATCTCCCAGGTACCATAGGAGAACTAAATTAACTGAGTTGCCTAGGTCTCCCAGGTAGTGGCGCACTGACTTTTTAATTGGCCAGAAGCGAACACATGACCCTAGCGCGTCATATCGGATGATGGTTTTCGAATGTTCCACGCCGTTCGCGTTATATAACTGTTATATAATCTTTGGCCGCGCGTGCCTTAGGGGAAAAACTAATAAATTATTACGGGTTGGATTTAGGTACAAATCAAGAAAGAGGGACGGTGTCCTATTGCGTTAGGATGAAGAATTTGGAAAAAGCGTGTCAGTGATGAAAATGATTTGAAATTTATTTCATATTCATATATATATATATATATATATATATATATATATATATATATATATATATATATATATATATATATATATATATATATATATATATATATATATATATATATATATATATATATATATATATATATATATGTAATGATAATAATAATAGTAATAATAATGGTTGTAGCCGGGCACATAACTTAACCGTTGAAATCATCAGTTTTGTAGTCGTAGCTAAGGCAAATGGAAACTGTGACGGGGCGAAGCAATGGCCGGGATCTTCAAACATTTTGTATCCATAACGTGCAATCAAAGTAGCGAGTGGCCAGGTAGATGGAGAGGGAAATAAAACACCCCGGAACACACGAGGAAAAAGGCAGCTGGTTCATAGAGTCTTTCCGTCCCCGCCCGTACAAATTTGACAGGAGCGAAAACTACATGTTTTCTGGCCGTGAGCAAACAGACAAAAGACTCGGTATTATTGAGAAAAGCGCGGGTTTTTCAGGCGGGCTGAACTGTAATTGGTCTCAAACTGACACGTGATTAAGTCGCGTCATATGAAGCGATGGTTTCGCGATGCTCGTTATATAATGCTTATGTAACGGTACGCGTGTGCAACAGCTTTAGGGGAACAAATGGATTTATATTGATTTAATTTAGGTCGCAATCGGAGGTTAAGGGGATGTATTCTGTTGCGTTAGGATGAAGACTTTGGAACGGGCGTGATAAATAATAAAAAGTGTTTTAAATTTATTTCAATTTCCCCTCCTCCGGAAAAGACTTGCGTGAGGGGCCGACTCCCTCAGCAAGGCTCTCCATCAGGCGAGACCCGGGTATCAAAATCGTAATTGGGACTAAAATTTTGAGGAATAATTTGGAATAAAATTTTGACTCGGGGGTTGACAAATTTAAATTTTGGTTACTATCACCTTTGTGTGTCTGCTCAGGTCACGAAATATACAAAATAGCATAAACTAATATTAAACAAAAATAAAAAAAATATCACTACACTTAAATTACAGTTTGGAATGAGTATGGCATTATTTAACTATTCACAAAAACTTAAATATACACTTAAAATGGAATGATAAAAAATATATACTTATTAAAACACAATAAATCACAACAAAATTTCAATGGACGCTTAAAAATGGAATGAAAAAAATATGTTTATCATGGATTACGTCACTTCATAACAACTGTTTTATATTAAAATAAGTACTTAAACTTTTAAAAGGCAAAAATAAATCAAAATAGTAATTGTCGGGTTACATTCGTGATATCCAGAGGTTCACACATAATAGGGTTTTTCTAAGAGAAAGTTTAAAAGATAGATATTTTTTTTCAAATTATTTAATTTATGTAGACAACACACAAAGTTTAACCATAAAAAAATGGAGTCAAGAGGTGTTAGGCACCCCAAAAAATCAAAAAGGAAAAAGGATCTCTGGTTCATGAGGTTTGTCGTTGTTCAGATTTAGGCTTCATTGTGGTTAATAAAGTTAATTAGTTAAATTCTTGGTAAATATCTTCAAAGGTTTTTCTACTATAATTTTTTCAAATGCACCATGGAAACAAATTAATAAGAATAATTTTAAAAATGCAATTCAACACAGTAAACTTAAATAAAAGTACCCTGGCAATAAACATTGTAAATAATTAGGAATAAGCAGGTTTTAAAAATAATACTTTCAAAAATTGTCTTAATTTGATTTCATCCAATAACACTCAACATTATTTTTTTTTAAGTTAGGGAGAAATGGATTTACACCACTGGAGCAATGAACTTAGCCTGGGTCTCCAAATGTGACAATCTTCGGTGTGAAATTCCGCAGAGGCCCGGCTAAAACGCACTAAATTCAGGCCCACTGAGCTACCATTGTATTGGGTTGTTCGTGGATTATTTTGCGTTCGGGGTCGAACCGAATCACAAAGGATTTGTATTAAATTAAGTTATGGTCGGTGTCGAACCGACTCATAAGGAATTATATTAAATTAAATTATGGTCGGGGTCTAACCGACTCATTTGGGATTATATTTCAATTAGGTTGAGGTTATGTTACTGAAAGTTAATTTGTTTTGCTTATTCGGGTTCTAGTTTTTTATTCATTAATTTCTTTCAATATTCAGACTTTGTTAGAAGCGTGCACATTCTTATGTCTTGGTAGGGTAAAAAGTCATAATAAAGAAAACATGATCACTTTAATACAAATCAGGAATTCACAATTACTCTCATGTTATTTGGCTGGGTAGTGTCTGGATACGAAAATTATCAATATTTTTAAAATTCAAGATTCTTCAAAATTATCAAAATTACCATCATAAAACAAAAATACTAAATATTCATTATAAAATAAAGACTTTCAAAAACACTTAAAACACTTCAAAAAATACACTAAATAATTTGTGGTACTTGAGAGAATTTTGTTTCAAAAGTTCAATCAATCTTTTATCTGAGGTCAATAAATACTTCTCAGTCTTTATTTAATTAACACACTCTCAGTCCTCGTTGTTAAACAAAGTCCAACTCTTTGCAACATATGTACCACAAAAATACAAAATAAAAATGAAAAACATTTAATCACTAGAATATAATCATTCTAAATTTTAATATCTTCCACAATTTTTAATAACACTTATTATCTTATAACACATTAAAAATCAATAGTAACTAAGAAGTGAAATATCACTCAATGAATCTAAGATATACATTAAATGGGGTTAAACAATATATCAAAAACAAAATAGATCTTACAGTATGAAATCAATTAACACATCCTTATATTTTAAACTTTAAACTTTTCCTATTATAAAATTCAGAAAACTTCCTTTCTCATTGTTTATTTAATATATTTAAACTCAATTCAAAGTACTTCACACTCAAAAAACATTAACTCACCTTTAGAATCCTTAACCCATGTTTTAACTTATTACTTTTTGTTTAAATTAATTAGAAAATGAACATTTTTTTCCCATCGATAAAACACAAATTAAATTTGTCGACGCAGGAGCAAACATTTATCTTCTGGTTGCAGCACAACTAGGGTAATGAAGAACACTAATCGTAAATACACACATTCCGGAACAAGATTTCAAAAAAGGAAAATTCACAATTTTTTAAGAAACACCCAGACCCTGATTTTCCATTAGGCCCAGTAGGCCCGGGCCTAGGGGCCCCCCGAATGTTGGGGGACCACCAAAATTTTTTTTTAAAAGAAAAAATTCCCAATTCAATTTTTTATTTTACCTTTTTTAATAGCAATTTTTTTTATATATCCTTACAAATTTGATTGATAGGTTCGTTATATGTATAGTTCATCTTATGTATGTTATAGTGTATATAAGGGATTAATAAGGTTTTCTGGTTGCATTGTATTGGTGTTTTAATGATCAAGTTAATATGTTGTATTGCTATTTGTTATTTGATAATGTTCTAGGTTTCTATGCTTCAAATAGCCAATTCTTGGTAAAATGGTACTTTCACAATGATTCATGATTATTTTTTTTTGTGTGTCAATTTTGGAAAATTTACACCCACATCAGTGTTAGGGGGGGCCCCCCCAATCCTGAGTTGTGCCAAGAATTTTCAATTTATAGTCAAGAATTTTCTAAATCGGGCCCTGGAAACACCGGACTTGGACGTCCACACGTTGAAACTGATCCAGGATGAATCTCGAAAACTGTAATTGGTCTCAAACTGACACGTGATTAAGTCGCGACATATGAGGCGATGGTTTCGCGATGCTCGTTATATAATGCATATGTAATGGTACGCGTGTGCAACAGCTTTAGGGGAACAAATGGATTTATATTGATTTAATTTAGGTCGCAATCGAAGGTCAAGGGGATGTATTCTGTTGCGTTAGGATGAAGACTTTGGAACGGGCGTGATAAACAATAAAAAAGGTTTTAAATTTATTTCATATATATATATATATATATATATATATATTAACTTTCAACGTAACACTTTTCCTTTAATCCCGAGAACGGAAATATAGCCACATAAAATTATCCTTAAGGAGGATTTACTTCAGGAGAATTCAATTTCTAACTACCGTTATTAAATATTTTCACTTCAGATGTTCCCACTGTAGACACATTTTTCTTTTTATCTGTTACTCAATGATTAAATAAAAATTCAATTTATAATAACATATTTTATTTAAAGCGAATACACCGTTAGTTAGAAATCAAATGTAACAGGAGGAAGTAAGCATAATCTTTTTTTAATAATCATTAGAGGGGAGAACGTGCTCTGACGTCACTGCGAGATATTGTGTAAATAATGTTGGCACACTGATAATAACTTGTATTCTAGGGGTAATTCGGGTTGATCTGTCCGTGGAGAAAGGATTATAGACATAGACATAGTCATGGTACATTAACGGGGCACCAGAGAGCAGGGCTCCATATCCTTGATGCTGATCATTTTTTGTGGCTATATATCCGTTCTCAGGATAAAAAGGAAAGCGTTGACTTGAAAGTAAAAAATAAATAAATAATAATATTAAAAATAATGAATTAATAAATAAAATTAATACTAATAATAGGAATAAATAAGTAAATAAATATAAAATGATAACTATTTACTGTGGCATGTTTAAAAAAAAATATCACGGTAGTAGACGATTAAGCAAAGATCAGTAAGGTTAGTCTTAAGGTCGATAATAAAAAAAAAAGAACAGGTCAGAGCCAGAAGCGACAGCAAATGCAATCCAGAATTTAAGGGTCATACGACTGTTAAAATTTGAAAAAGTATAAAAATAGTGTCACTTTCGACATTCTATATCTTGAAAAGTATAAGATTTAAAATCATAATTTTTTTGTGTTAATAGAAGAATGTTTGGATTATGAAAATATACCTGTTTCTTGTTTGATAGTTAAAAATAATTTGTGTTAGATAGTCATAAATAATAATCAGTTTGCTTGGGGCAAAAATGATATCAAAGCTAACGCACATAAATACTTAAAAAAAAATTGAGTTAAAGACAAAATTTCTGTTTTTAATACATACTGCAGTAACTAAAGTTTAATTTGAACCTAAATTTGTATATATTTAAGGTATATTTCTATTTTTACAGTGAAACTTAAAATAGTGCATCTCTTTTCTTAATAAATTAAATTTTATCTATGCATAAAAATGAATTCTCTAGAGATCTGTAAACAAATTTAGGTTCAGTTTCATACAAATAATAATATGTACCATCTGTGAAAATTTCATGCAAAAATATGAAATAGTTCTAGACATAACAAGTGCGTTATGTGAAAAAAAAACACATTTTGAGATAAATAACTTTGAAGTATTTTTTTTGCTGAAGCTTGATATATCAAATATTCTAGCATACCTATTTATAATAATTTTCAAGATAATAACAAAATATATATTTTATGACAACTTTCCTTAGAAAATTTCAAGAATTTTTATATATACCTTGCATAAAAATGAGAAAATTCAACTTTGCTAAACTACATAAAATATAATGAGCATCATATTCAGTTCCATTTGATTATTGTCATTTTATAATAAATTAATCCAATGTATATATGTATAAGTATATATTTATATATATACAAACAATGACAATTAAAGAATTAAAAACCTCCAGGCTCATATAGTATGCCCTCATTTTGAGAATTCTCCAAGTCAGAGCACAACTTTGCTCTTTTCGCTCTCCTATTATAAATTGTAATTTCTTTCTGTCTTTTATCAGCACATGATAATCTTTTAATACCAGCTTTATTATGGGCTGCTATAGAGTAATTCCTTAGGGTGATTCCAAGCTCCTTCATGACAGGCTACCTTCCAGTGCGACCTTCATTAAGAAGGATTAGAGCTTCGTTGACTGTTTTTCAGCAATTGTTGACCACAACTTGATGTATTGGGGCATATTTTCCAGATCACTGCATTCAGAGATTCATTTGCATTTTGCGTAAATGGTGCTAGAATGCGCTTCAGTAGATCTGGATGTGACAAATCATTAAACACAGGTTTTATAATCTCCATTACAGATGTTGGCAAGCTACTTTTATGGCGGAATGAATGTACACATCAATTTGCAAGTGCCTTCTAAAACTTGCACCATGGTGATGGGCCAGATGGACAGAAAGTATGTAGAGGCTCTTTATCATTTGAACGAGTATGGAAATGTATTGCCCAAACAGCATTCCTCATATCTTTGACAGAATTCGAATTCTGTCTTATTCCATTGCCATAATACACAGACAGTATATTTATGACACTATCTGTAAGGCGGCCTTTTCCTGAAATTGATTTTTTGTCAGATAGTTTTTTTTATCCATATTAATTTTTTAATTTTCAGAGACATGTGCCCATTCTTTTTTGCACGTGTGCAATGCATTCTCTTTTAGATACTATATCTTGACCATATGGCTCACTCTCAAGAATGGGTATAAAGTTTTGCAGTCGGCCTCCCCTATATAATTCATATAACGTATACCTCTTTCATTTTCTGATCTTTTAAAAATTTTGCCAATACTATCAGATTCCATTTTTGCAGAGGATCCAGTATGATTTTGTTTACAAATTGCAATATGTTTGAAATTCCACTTATCGAAGAAATCATCAGAGCTTGGTCCTTTCCATAAATCACAAACTTTACAAGCTGTCGACAAAACCTCTACGTTTATGACCTTTCAAGTATCGGCGCCAATTACAGTACACACACCAATCTGGGATGTACGTCCTCTCGTCTTCCAGGTGCAATCTGCTCTAACTGTTATATCTACAGAATTATTGGCAGCTAATTCTTCTTGTGCTGAATTTCTAATGCTGTCAATTGAAACAGCTTTAGATGCAAGATTTATTTTCTTGCATATTTTATCGTAGGAATTTTGCGAAACAGGTGGATCCAAGTCCATCACACCACAAAATATTTTTAATCGTTCTAAACCTTGGCAATACAGCGCAAGGCATATGTGATTATTCGGTTTATTTCTGGGATGTTTTTCTTTTGTCCTAACAGTCTTGAATTTCTAACATATGATTGAAGTTTACAGTCTACTCAGAACCAATTTACAGTCATCACATGTTATTGAGATCATGGTTGAAAGTCCAATAACTTTTTTATCGGTAACTTTAATTCTGCCGTTACAGCATTTGCAGCATAAATTTTTTCTAGAAATGAAAAAAATAATGTTTTATCAACAATAATGTTACCTTCGAAATTACTATTAGCAGACACCTTTGAAGTTTCTAAAGCAATCTTCTTTCTTGAAGCAGATATTTTAATTGGTTCTGAGTAGTAAAAACACAAGAACTCATCGATATATCAGTATAAAATTCAGCTGCATTATTTTAATCAGAAAATATAGTTTTTTGTATATTCACAGTTTCCGTTTTCGTTCGTTTAGTAAACTGATTACCATAGAAACGACTTTTTTCTTGGCGTTTTCCAGATGGCCTTTTCCTTTGTTCCATATTAAATAACACTTGAATATAATTAAATCAATAATATTTACTTGATTTTGTAATAAAATATTATAAAAAATATGGAAACTTTTATAAGAATCAACAATTTGAAAGATTTAAACCAATAAGGATAAGAAGGAAATGTGAAACACGTTGAAATAACAAACAAAAATCGCTAGAATTGCAAACAAGCACTTGTTAAGTTGTATACAACTCTTTCTCTCTTCCTCGTGAAGAAAAATAATTCTTTGCGTTTGCGAAAAAAAGGAATATTCAGCTGATTATTTGCGTTTGGTGAGTCAGCTGGGCGAATTGTTTGGCGAAGCACTTGCCCTTTAAATCTTATTACAGTAAACATCTGACACGTTTTTAATCATAACTTCCGTAATAATTGGAATTTTTTCAAGCGGATTGTCTTTTACTACTCCGAAAAGGTTAACCTTTCATGCAAATCTTTTTCAAAACATTGATTTTTTGACGGTTTAACAGTCGTATGACCACTTAGAAGCGGGTAAAGGGAAAGTTAAGAAAGGGGAAGGAGACCAGGGTGAAAAATCAAAGTGGAATTAGTACGCCTATAGCATTCCCTTGGGTCGTAGTCGGGTGAGTCGGGTGTAAGGTTAGCTATTTCTTCGTTGTCTACTGAATATAATCTATTGTAGAAGTTAGATGCGAGATCTTTAATGTGTTGCCCAATAGGTTCGATTCTCTGATCCCTGTGAATAAGTACGTTTTTAAGGTACAAGAGCGCCTTCCTAATACCACGGAGTGTTTTATTTTGAATTGTCTACAATCGCTGGATAAGGGTGTCAGTCAAAAAGCCCCAAACAGGCAAAGCGTTCAACAGGATGGGACCCAGTACGGTTTTATACAAGAGTAGTTTGCTATCAAAACCCATTTGATTCTGGTACAGGAGGTGGGCGATATCCTTACAGGCTTTAAAGAAATTTCTAATGTTATGTTCTATATTTTCTTCCACGTCAGTCGACTATCGATTTAAATTCCTAGGTATTTACCGTCTCTCTCAAAGTGAACCAGGTGATCACATAGTGTGACCGGAGGAGGTGGAATACTATTGTAACTGAAAAAATGAGTGAGGAATGTCGTTAAACAAATATTAAAAAGGATAGGTGCTAACTTAGAGCCCTGAGGGTCTCCTGCATTGATTTCTCGTTGACTAGAATATAATAGTGCATGGCGGAATTTGAAGGATCTGCCGGGAAGGTAGGAGTGTACTAAGAGGATAATTGAAGCTGGTATTTTAAACTTAATAAGTTTGTAAATGAGAGCAATGTGGCAGACTCGAGCACTCTGCGAGCCTTCTGCAGATCGAGTAATATAATTCCAGAATGCATCCGATTCTCAAAACCATCACGGATGAATTCCGTGACTCGAAGCAACTGGTGTGTTGTTGAGTGGAGGACTCGGAAACCGAACTGCGCATTATTAATAACATTATATTCGTCCAGGAACTTTTTGATTCTGTGACACAGTATGTGTTTCACTAGTTTTCTAAGAGAGGAGAGAAAGCTGATTGGAATATAGTTTTTCGGCAGAAACTGATCCTCGCCAGGTTTCTTAATAGGGATGACAACAGCGGTTTTCCTAACAAAGGGAAAGTATTTATGTTCAAAGATTTTATTATTTAAATCAGAAAGATAGGAAATATAATTTAGAGATAAGATTTTGATAGCTCAGTTACGATAAAAGATCTGTTGACTCATCTCCTGACGGTTTAGAAAAAAATAAGTGATGAGAAGTATTTTATCATATTAAGACTATTGAACAAATCTACATGGTGTAGAATTAGGATTTAGAGGCATGCAAAGCAATAGAAAGGATGCAAAATTTAAAGTTTTCTTCACTAATAGAGTTATTATTACATTGCTAGGGATTTATTTTCCTTCCATTATATTAACCTTTGCATTGCATTAAACTTGTAATTATTACTCAACAATATGAAAACTTATTTATAAACTGAATATCAACAGTAAAATTTAAAGAATTGAGAAGTAAAATAAAATAGAACAGAAAGTTCCTAATTTTTGCCTCCCGATCTCACAAAAGATGAGGTACTGGGACGGTCCAACATTCCCGTTGTGTATAAGGGAGTCCCAGGGGACCGGACAGACTGGAATTTTATCCGAAAATTAAACGCCGGTGTACAGGGAGGCGATTGCGAATACCGACGGTATCCGAAAAGTCGTTGATGTCGCGAAACAACGTTTTCGGAATTGTAGACCTCTAACGGCCAAAAATAGCGCCGGAGACGCCGTTCAAATAAGTTTCTTAAAGCTCTCTACTTAGGCTAGTCTCGTAATTTAGGTGCTTGTCCGTCTACCAGCCACCTACATTTGTTCCGAAAATAAGCCCCGGAGACGCAGAATTATCCGTTAAAGCAGTGACGTTATGTATAAGCAGGCTCATGAAAAATTAAATATTGCTTGCATGTTTATTTTCACCCCTCTCCTCCCCAATTCATGACCTTTACCTGATGTCTTCGGAAGTTCTGTGTATTTAAGAAATAATCACTACCGTGCAATCACATATCTCTCGAAAGAATCTCTAAAAAATTTTATCTAACACATGTCCAGACCCACAGGTGTGACTAAAAAAAATTAAATCCTATCACTTAAACGTATGTTATAATATTTAACACTTATTAGAAGGTATATCGTTGTTGTTTTTCGTGAACGTCGTCGAGATGATGCTATCTTCTCGCTTCTCTCCCTCTTACAAGCCAACCAGTCGCCAACAACGATGCCGACTGAGGAGCGCGCCGAAACATCAATCACCATTGTAGATGAGTGAATTAATTTACTGTTTCACTCTGGAATGTGCAGCATCTTTGAGATTCAAAAGATTTATTAATAACCATAGCAGATTAGAATTTTATTTTAGGTATGACTTTTAGAATTTTTTTGGCGAATTTTTATAAATATAAATTATAATTGCTCCCATTATTCAGTTAAAAAATTCCGTATAATGTGTTTGAGACCTGAAGAATCTCATCGGGAGTGCTTCAGAAGTTTAAAAAAGGTACAATCTTTAAGGTAGTAATGTCTCGTACAATATGATTCTGCAATGTAAAGGTTTGCATGAGTCGAATTGTGATGTTCTCTTTCCTTCGAAGTTATATAGAAATGCTCAATTATTATTTACCATGCTAAATAATTTTCATACTCATACACACACAAACTATATAATAGATATAATATAAGCAGAGAGAATGGGAGACAGATAAAAAAACTTTTATTTATGAAATCACCGTAAATCAGGGACTTTTGTATCTCTATTTAGGTTTTTTTAACTATAATTAATTTCTTTAATAAACTTATTTATATTACATTTATTAATTATTTATTAATTAATTATTTATTAATCATTTATTAATGTAATTAATTATTTATATTACATTTCCATAATTTAAAGACGCAGCTTCCTACAAGAGCGATTCGTCTACAAGCCAATATTTTCACCCAACCTTTGCGCCGTCATTGTTTGCACCAGGATCTCCATATATTTATTGGTGTGTACCTAGGGCTTAAGGGGAACCACCATGCAAAATTTCAGCTTTCTAGGCCTTATGGTTCCAGAGATACTATGGGGTTTTTTTTAGAGGGGGGGGTTAAGCCACTTTTAACCCCCTTAAAATTTGCATTTTTCAAAAAGATTTTTTAGTGGGCACCTAGGGCTTAAGGGGAACCACCATAAGAAATTTCAACTTCCTGGGTCCTATGGTTTCAGAGATACAATGGGTTTTTTATCAGTGGGGGGGGGGGGGTTAAGCCCCTTTTAAACCCCTTAATATTTGTACTTTTTAAAAATATTTCTTAGTGGGCATCTAGAGCTTATGAGTAACCACCATGCAAAATTTCAGCATCCTAAGACTTTTCCTTTGCGTTTTTAACATACTCATTTTGAATATTTTTCGTGTATTTCTGTTTTGTCGTTAGTGCTCAATTTTTAATTAGAGCTAAAACTATTTCGAATCGAAATCTTGTACTTTATCTGCCGCGTTTTCCACACATTTGTATTTTTTCAACATGCTGTTGCTCGAAATGTTGTTTATAACATCCGGGCAGCGAAATCTTTTATAAAACTTTGACGAAGAACCCAACTTTTATAAAAGTTATCTTTTATCAAAGTTGAGGTATTACACTGTCATATTTCTCGTCAAACTTCTTTTATAAAAGATCTTTGTCAAATAACTTTCATAACCTAAAAAAATAAAGAAAATCTTCAAAACGAAACTTAGAACGCGAGCGAAAAGCAATGAATGGCGAAAACAATACTATCAACAAAGATGGGGCGCATAATTGGCACTTTATTGCCGCTTTTTCGCCAAACCGCAAAGCTTCAGCTATAATACGTAAGTACCATATATATATATATATATATATATATATATATATATATATATATATATATATATATATATATATAATTAATATATATATATTTACACTTAGGGAAGTGCTACCTTGGGACACTCCTATGTTAGTCTGCACCATAAAGCACTCATGTATAACAAATATGCTGACAGAAACTCTCATGCGTTCTCTGTATAGCAATACCGTATATAAGTTGAAATAATATGGACTCTTTATAAAATACTTTTTATAAAAACTTTTCTTATAAAATACCAAACAACAAAAGTTATGGTTCTATTGGCATTAAATATATAAATCAGTCAACTTCTGGAGATAGCTTTAAACCTCGAGAAATTAATTGTAAAAGTATAGACAGTTCGAATGTATCTGTTTCTACCGATTGTGTTGAAAAACTTACCGGCAGTATTAAAATATATTAAATTTTCTATAAATCACGTATAAAACAATTTTTGAGTTTTTTTTTCTTGATTTTCACTTTTAAGAAAAATCTAATTATTTCCTTTATGCTTCCTCTTCTTAAAGCTCGGTATCATCATCATTGTACCAATTTAGAAATGTATCGCATGAAAGGAAAGTTAAAATTTGGATTAAGAAGCTGAAGAACAAAAGTAGACTTGGTCAGTTAATCATATGCATTCAAAGTCTCTTACGCTCCTTAGATGGTGGGAGAGAGATATCTGAATGGCGTAATACATATTTTGGGGTTAAAAAAAAGGTCTCTGAATGCGGTATTTAAAAAACACTTATCATGTCTGCAATTTTTTGTCATTACATTTTTCTTTAATTTTTTCAACCGGCCATATTTGTGTTAAGATGCGAAATTTGCCTCTACCTTTAAAAAAAATTATCTCAAAAATTTCTATCACTTTTGTATTGTAGATAATTTTATTTTAAAATATAGTTCATATTGTAAACTTACATTTTTTACTGTTGGCTCTGCTGAGTGAGGGATTGCATCCATACAACGATTACGAAGGCTTCAAGTTACCTAAAATTATGTCTTCAAACGTTATGAAACTAAAACTCCTATCTTTATCAGAAACGACCGAATTCATCGGGATCTACGTGTAAAGCCAGTTCTGTCAGCAATTAAAGACTGACTTTTAAATTTAAAACAGTTTCTCTCGTATAACTAATACAATTCTTCAAGCAATCCTCCCTACGATTCAGAGATTCTCAGCTCAGCGAAAACGCCAAAAGCTTTTTTACGCCGATCAGAAATCTCCATCCACTGTATATAAGAAGCATAAGAAACTGTGAATGCATATGATTAGTTGGCCAAGCCTACTTTTTGTTTCTTCGGCTTCTAAATCCAAATTTTAATTTCCCTTTCGCGTAATACTGCAAAGGCCCGTGAAATTGGGCACCCGTTGGACGACCCTACTCCTTTAAAGAGCTAGACTCCACATCTATGAAGTTTAAATCCTTTACTTCCTTCTTAACATAATTGTTTTGATACTGCAATAACCTCCCGTTTCGGAAATCGATTTTGGCCCTACCTATAAATGGAGCCAGTGGTCCAAACTCAATCTCATGATTGGAAGCAGTCATTCTGTTTCCTTTTAGTAAAAGTCATCGTCAAGGTACTTGATCTTTATCACGCACTTTTCGGTTTACACTTTCACTATGGGGAAACGAAATTTTCTTCGCAGTGCAAAGATTGGACCGATCACGGATCAAGGCGGCAGCCGTGTGAATTTCTAATTTCATATTTGGCAACTCGGGTACTTCGGAAAATTACTATAAATTTATTAATTCATTATCCTTTCGGAGGGAAAAGCAGTGCAATGCTTTGCATTGCTGAGAACTCCGTAAACCCTACTTCCTGGACCTTGAACTTGATAAGCTTACATTACATTTAATGTTGTTTAAAGGTGGATTATTATTAGAACGTGGCGATTGAAGAAACAAAAAAGTCGAAACCTGTTTTATAAAAGCATTATAAATTGTTTTACAGATTTTAATATATGTCATATGTACTACCGTCTAGATACAGAGTAGACTATCTGATATTGCATGTGTCGGATCAAGGAATTCGGTGCATTAAGAAACTTGATTTCTAATGTGATATTTTGACATGTCCGAACATAGAATATTAATCATATTGAAAAGTCAAGATTCATATCGATCTTAATGTTTTAAATAAGCAATATTGTGACAAAAGCATATTGTATTCTATTTATATTGCGAACCATGATTTCAATGAGGGAGGTGAAACCTTCCTAATTACTATCGCAGTTTGTGGAAATTAGCACTGCTTCATAAATAATAAAAAATGAATAAATATTTTTATCAAAGATTATGATTTCACTCGTTTGTCATCAAATGGCAGAAGTAGAATTATATATTATTTTTTTCTTTTATTTTCCTTCAAGGCGGTTTTTACGATCATAATAATGTCATTTGAAATCCAAGTGTCTCTAGTTTTATTTTAGCAATGAAATATCTTATTTATCTGAATCTCCTTTTTACTTAAAAGGTTGCCTCTGGGAACATAAAATGACTCTACTTCATACTGAAATATCGCTTAGAGAGTATTAAAGAAAACGGTTGCCCAAATTTAATTCATATTTTACTTTGATAAATATTATTTAAACGATTTTGCAATTCCATTCCAAATATTCCCAATGAGATTATTCCAGAGCTTCCAAACTATGATTTTTCCCTTTGTGCGAAATGAAAACACCCACGGACGTGTCATCTTAAGTGCCTGTTATCTTTTCGTGCTTACTTAATTGTAAAGCTCCTCTCATTTGTTCTTAACTTTCAATTATCTTAATGCGAGTAACACTCCCTTTTCATTTCCAATGACTTTACGGTCGGAAGAACTTGCGCTTGCTATTCTTTTCCCGGTTTGGTACCCAGTGATGGCATTTTTCGTTATCTTCAATTTTGTTGTTTAAAACATTCATGCAATAATATATGATGTATGATGAGATTCGTAAAAATACACAAATATAAGCGAAAATTTATACTTGTTTTTCATAAACTGTTGGATTAGAGATTTTCAGAATTTTTTCTTTTAACGTGTCCCAAGTACTACATAATACTAAAAAAAAAATTATAATCCTATCACTTAAACGTATATTCTAATAAGTAACAGTTATTAGTAGGTAATCGCTGTTTTTTTTTTCGTGAATGCCGACGTCATATGTATTCTTCCCGCTTTTCTCCCTCTTACCAACCAACTAGTCGCCAACAGGGATGCCGTCTGAGGAGTGCGCTTAAATATCAATCACCATTGTAGATGAGTGAATTATTTTACTGTTTTACCCTGGAATGTGCAGCATCTTTGAGATTTAAAAGATTTATCAATAACAACAGCCGTTGGAATTTTATTTTAGGTATAACTAACAGAAATTTTATGGTGAACATTTAAATATTTAAAATAATCTAGCTGTGTTATTAATTACCCTTCGTAATTTTCTTTGATGTGTATAATACCTGAAGTATCCCATCGGGAGTGCTTCAGTAGTGTGATATAATTAGTAGTGCCTCGTGCAATATGCTCCTGGAGTGTAAATATTTGCAAGAATCGAATGGTAATGAAACTATCATTAATTTCTTTACTACTTATAATACATTGCCATAATTTTATTCTTTATATTACATTTTTTTTATTATTTATATTATTTATTACCATTTTTTTATTATTTATATTACATTGCCATAATTTAAAGACGCAGATTCCCTACACGAACGATTTCTCTATAAGCCAATATTTTCACCCAACCTTGCCGCCGTCTTTGTTTGCACCAGGCCTTTGAAAGTTAGACTGGTTCTTGAACCCCGCGCATATCATGTAAAAACATGTAACAGAGCAAATTTTTTTACTGATGAGGAATTTTTAATATAAAATTGACGTGAATAATTGAAAAAAGTCGTTCATCTTAAAAAAAACTTTCTTATTTAGTTATGGTCTGAGATACGTCTCGGAAATGCTGTTTCCATATTTTGGTGAATCATTGACCGACCTACAACTACACTAGTACCAAAGCAGACTGCCTTGTTAAAATTTAAAAGAAACACCAATAACATTAAAGTTTCTTCTACAGCTTAAAATATTGCCCTTTTTAAATAAAATTGTTATGACTAAAAATACTATATTATTTTTAGGAAACCGTGCCTTTTGGAATTTTTCCTCCACTCATCCCAATTCCTCTCCCTAACAATTTCCAAAAATGTGTTAAAATTACACTCTCTCCTGATGGGGAAAGACTTTGTAAAAAGGTCACGTAAAAGGTTTCTGCGGGTCAGAACTCAAAATTGCTGAGACGATTCTAGGACGAAGGAGTAGTCATCACATATTGCCACAATAGGGTAAAGACCCGCTTTCTGGGACTGGTCTTAATTACATGGGAGTGGTCGAAGGTAGCACTTACCTTAGAATATATATATATATATATATATATATATATATATATATATATATATATATATATATATATATATATATATATATATATACACTGCTGGCCACCCGAATTGCAACACCAAGAAAGATAAGAGGTACCACATCAAAATTTATTTTGTAGATAACATGTTGACCAAGTATCAAATGATTAAATTTATAGACTTCTGTGAAGTGTTTTTCCTGCCAAAATCAGTAGCCAGAGTAGCCGCCATTGTTAGAGATCACAGCTGCCACACGCCTCGGTATTGATTCAAAGAGACTTTGGATGAGTTCTTGGGGTACAGCAGACCAAGCAGCTTCCACACGTTGCCAAAGTTGATCTGCTGTGGCAGCTGGGGATGGAATCTGGGTCAATCGTAGAGCAACCATGTACCACATGTTTCCTATCGGCGAAAGATCCGGAGAGCGAGGCGGCCAGGGAAGTAATTCAATCTGGCGATTGACGAAGAACCGTTGGACAATGCGTGCCACGTGTGGTCGCGCATTATCCTGTTGAAATATGGCTGTGGGAAAGCCCTGAAGGTAAGGAAGGACAACTGGCTCCAACACCTCGGAGATGTAGCACTGGCTGTTTAAAGTACCGGCAATGCGTACTAGAGGTGTGCGAGAGTGATATCCAATACCGCCCCATACCATAATACCCGGTGCAGGACCAGTGTGGCGGTGCATAACGCAGCTGTTCAGCATCCTCTCTTCATGGTGTCTCCAGACTCGAATGAGACCATCGCGGTGTTGTAGACAGAAGCGTGACTCGTTAGTAAAGACAATTTCATTCCATTCTGCCGTCCACATCCTTCTGTCATCGCACCATTGTCGGCGGAGACGTCTGTGGTTCTGCGTCAAGGGTAGACAAAGCAATGGACGTCTTGCGGACAGACCACTCTGCTGTAAACGGCGTCGAATGGTACGCGCAGACACTGGATAATGCGTTACAGACTGCATGTGCTGTGCTATGGTTCGTGATGTGACTGAGCGATCCGTCACTGCCATGCGCACAATTTGCCTGTCATCGCGTGAAGTGGTGCGCTGAGGTGGATGCGATCGAACACGCAGGTCCGTCGTACCCTCCTGCATCCAACGATCACATATCCGCATTACAGTTGTTTGGTTTCGTCCAACACGACTACCGATTTCCCTGAAAGATAATCCACAATCTCGGTAGGCCACTGTCATTCCTCTGTCGAACTCGGATACTTGATCAAAAGATGATCGCTGTTTTCGACGAGGCATAATTGATTGTTTTTTTTTAAATCACGAGAAAAACACAATTGCCGAACTTGAAATCTTGAAATCTCCAAGCCTTAAATAGCGCTTTGAAGTGGCGCCAAAAGCGCGCGTGATGTGCCTCTGCGCTGAAATTCTAATCATTTGCATATATCACCTCCGCTAATGCATGTTGTAAATTTCATGTTATTTGCATGTTTCCTTCAGGGTGTTGCATTTACAGTGGCCAGCAGTGTATATATATATATATATATATATATATATATATATATATATATATATATATATGTACTATGTGAAGTGCTACCTTGGGCCACTTTTCTGTTAGTCTGCAGAGTAAAACACGTATGTATGACAACTATGCTTACTTCAACTCTCATGCGTGCTCTGTATAGCAATATCATATTTATGTTTAAATAATATAGACTCTATATAAAAACTTTTGTTATAAAATATTATTCTTCGGCTATTATACCTCGAGAAATTAATTGTAAAAGTATAGACAGTTCGAATGTATCTGGTTCTACCGATTGTGTTAAAGAACTTACCGGCAGTATTAAAATCTATTAAAATTTCTATAAGTCACTTATAAAACAATTTTTGAGTTTTCTTTTTTGGATTTCCACTTTTAAGGAAATTCTAATTATTTCCTTTATGCTTCTTCTTGTTACAGCTAGGTATCATGATCATTGTACCGATTTAGAAAAGTATCGCATGAAAGGAAAGTTAAAATTTGGATTAAGAAGCCGAATAAACAAAAAGTACTCTTGGGCAGCTAATCATATGCATTCAAAGTCTCCTACGCTTCTTAGGTGTTAGGAGGGAGATATCTGAATGGCTTAATACATCTTTTGGCATTTAAAAAAGCTCTTTGAATGCCGTATTTAAAAGATACTTATCATGTCTGGAAATTTTTGTCATTGCATTTATCTTTAATTTTTAAACTGGCCATATTTGTGTTAAGATGTGAACTACGCCTGGACCGTTAAAAAAAATTCTCTCAACAATTTCTATCACTTTTTAATTGTGGAGAATTTTATTTAAAAATATAGTTCACATTGTAAGCTTACATTTTTTGCTGTTGGTTCTGCTGAGTGAGGGATTGCATCCATCCAACGATTACGGAGGCTTCAAGTTATCTAAAATTATAACTTCAAACGTTATAAAACCAAAGCTTCGATCTTTATAAGAAACGACCGAATTCATCGGGATCTACGCGTTAAAGCTGTTCATTCAGCAATTAAAAGATTAACTTTTAAATTTAAAACAATTTCTCTCGTATAATTAATATAATTCTACAATCATTCCTTTCTATGACTCAGAGATTCCCAGCTCAGTGAACACGCCTAAAGCTATATTACGCCGATCAGATATCTGTCTCCTCCATATAAGAAGCGTAAGAAACTTGTTGGCCAAGCCTACTTTTTGTATCTTCGGCTTGTTAATCAATTTCCCTTTCGCGTTTTTAATTTCCCTTTCGCGTGATACTGCAAAGTCCCGTGAAATTGGGCACGCGTTGGACAAACCTATTCCTTATGGAGGTAGACTCCACATCTATCAAGTTTAAATCCTTTAAATCTTTCTTAACATAATTATTTTGATACTGCAATAACCCCCCTTTTGGGAAATCGATTTTGGCTGCCTGCCCTACCTATAATGAGCCAGTGGTCCAAACTCAATCCCATGATTGGATTCAATTTCCTTTTAGTAAAAGTCATCGTCAAGGTATCTGCTTATTATCACACACTTTTCGGTTTACCCTTTCACTATGGGGAAACGGAATTTTCTTTGCAGTGCAAAGCTAGGACCGATCACGGATCAAGTCTGCAGTAGTGCGATTTTTCGAAATTCGTGTTTGGCAACTTGTCTACTTGGGAAAATTACTATAACTTTATTAATTCATTATCCGTTCGGAGGGGAAAGCAGTGCAATGCTTAGCATTCCTAAGAACTCCGTAAACCCTACTACATTGACCTTCAATTTGATAAGCTTAATTTGATAAGCTAAGATTATTACTAGAACGTGGCAATTGAAGAAACAAATAAGTCGAAACCTGTTTTATAAAAGTATTATAAATTGTTTTACAGATTTTAATATATGTCATATGTACTACCTTCTAGATGCAGACTAGACTATTTGACATTGCATGTGTCGGATCAAGGAATTCAGTGCACTAAAAAACTTGATTTTTAACGTGGTATTTTGACGTGCCCTAACATAGAATATTAATTATATTGAAAAATCAAGATTCATATCGATCTGAATGTTTTAAATAAGTATGACAAAAACGTAAACATATTGTATTATAGGACAAAAACATATTGTATACTATTTATATTTAAAACCATGATTTCGATGAGGGAGGTGAAACCCTCCTAATTAATAGCGCAGTTTGTGGAAAAAAGCACTGCTACATAAATAATAAAAAAGGAATATTATATTTTTATAAAATTTATGATTTCACTCGTTTGTCATCAAATGGCAGAAATAGAATTTTATATTATTTTTTCTTTTATTTTCCTTCAAGACGGTTTTTACGATCATAATAATGTCGTTTGAAATCCAACAGTCTCTAATGTTGTTTTAGCTATGAAATATCTTATTAATCTCCATCTCCTTTTTACCTGAAAGATTTCCTCTTTGAACATAAAATGACTGTACTTCATACTGAAATATTGCTTAGAGAGTATTAAAGAAAACGGTTTGTCTAATTTATTTTATATTTTACTTTAATGAATGTTATTTAAACGACTTTGCAATTCCATTCCAAATATTCGCAATGAGATTATTGCAGAGTTCTCAAACTATGATTTTTCCCTTTGTGCGAAACGAAAACACCCACTTGAGTGTCAATAAAAGTGCCTAAGAAATGTCTTCGTGATACTTAACACTAAAGCTCCTCCCATTTTTCTTAATTTTTCAATTATCTCTATGCGAGTAACACCCCTTTTCATTCCCAATGCCTTTCCAGACGGAAGAGCTTGCGCTTGCTGTTCTTTCGACTCCGGTTTGGTACCCAGTGATGGTATTTTTCGTTATCTTCAATTTTGTCGTTTAAAAAATTTCATGCAATAATATATGATGTATGATGAGATTCGTAAACATACACAAATGTAAGCCTAAATCTCTACTTGATTTTCATAAACTGCTAGATTTGAAATTTTCAGAATTTTTTTTTTAACGATTCCCAAGTACTACATAATACGAAAAAAAATTATAATCCTATCACTTAAACGTATTTTCTAATAAGTAGCAGTTATTAGTAGGTAATCGTTGCTGTTTTTCGTGAACGCCGTCGAGATGATACAATCTTCTCGCTTTTCTACATCTTACCATCCAACTAGTCGCCAACAGCGATGCCGACTGAGGAGCGCGAATAAAACACCAATCACCATTGTAGATGAGTGAATTATTTTACTGTTTTACCCTGGAATGTGCAGCATCCTTGAGATTCAAACAATTTATTAATAACATTGGCAGTAGGAATTTTATTTTAGGTAATTCTACCAGTAATTTTATGAAGAACATAGAATATATAAATAAAAATATAAATATAACGTGGATTATTAGCAATGAAGGACTACTGTGTTTAAAATCTGAGGTATCCCATCGGGAGTGCTTCAGTGGTGTTTTATAGGTAGAGATGCTAAAAACGAGTATTTTTCAGTAAAAGGTACAACCATGAAGCTACAGAAGGAGAAGCAGCTCAGTGTTAAAAATGTGTCTCCCTTTTTGCCGCCGCCACTAGAGGTCGCTCGCGTGCACTAGCGGGCGGCCATGAAGCTACAGAAGGAGGAGCAGCTCTGTGTTATAAATGTGTCTCCCTTTTTGTCGCCGCCACTAGAGGGCGCTCGCGTGCACTAGCGGGCGGCTTAGACACGGACAACCATACGCTTTAATATGGATTTTTCGTATTTTTCCTAGCGAAAACAAGTTGTTTTATTTTAGTGCGTATTTAATATGAATTTATTTATTCAATTTAACAATTTTTTATTTTCATTCAAAATCTTTATTTCAAGTGTTTTATTTGCTACAATTCAATAAAATTCTTAAAGGAAATGAGTAAATAAACTTTTTGAGAATAATTGTGTATTGGTT
This sequence comes from Dolomedes plantarius, assembly GCA_907164885.2. Taxonomy (NCBI): domain Eukaryota; kingdom Metazoa; phylum Arthropoda; class Arachnida; order Araneae; family Dolomedidae; genus Dolomedes; species Dolomedes plantarius. Next base: position 86,527,353 of record OU015499.1, on the reverse strand, counting down.
TCAGAATAAATTAGTTCAGAATTTTGTAATAATTTCATAATTAAGGAAATGAAATTACAGAGAAGAATTGTGAAGAAATGTTTTTATCATTGTTCATAATCTCTTATGGAAAAAAAAAATGTGAGAAATAATACTGATTATCTAAAACACACACACACACATTGTAGAGAAGCAACATTTTCTATCAATCACAAATAAATTCTTATCAGGACTAATAAAATAGGAAGTCAATTCTGTATTTAATTAGACAATATTTTAAAATATCTTCCTTTGGAAAAAAAAAATCAGTCAAAGCATCTCAGATTATACTTTTTAAAACCGGAGGTATAATCGTCAAGTTGGTAAATTACTGAATACAAATTTTTTCAGCGAATTAAAAAGAAAAAAACAAATAACTTTGACAAGGACAAATCAGCTATATTTTTGAATTTTCACGAAGTACGCATTTTAGCGCATAAGCAGATTTTGTACGCAGATTTTGCATAAGCATTTATAGTAACAACTTTGCTTATCATACAATGAAAACTTATTTACTTAAGGGGTGTGGTCACTTTTAAGTAACTTTAAAAGTATCATTTTTAGACCTGTGTTCGATTGTATGTACTACTCATGATTTAAGCTTGATTTATATGAAATTTTTTGAGTAACTGCCTATAATATTGTTTATTATAGATGCAATTTTGCAAGGTAATTAATAAAAATGACTTTTTATGCATAAAAAGTGAATTTTTTTTTAAAATCGAGCATTTTGCAGTCAACTACTGTGCGCATTCTGTCAAAATAAATTATTAAGGTACATTAATAATTTTTTACTATATGTGATTACAATATTTCAGGCAACAATATCCAGCAACATTATTCTAAAATATATTAAAACCTTTTAGTACGTGCTATTTTTAAATAGAAATTTCAAAAATGACTGAGTGAAAGCTTATAAAAAATTCTTTAAAAATTAAAATATATTAAGGTTCAAAAATTTTGGTAGACTTTGTTGTCTAAAGTGTTGTAATCACATATAGTAAGCAATTATTAATGTAACTTAATAATTTATTTTGATAGAATGCGCACAGTAGTAGACTGCAAAATGCTCGATTTAAAAAAAAATATTCACTTTTAAGCATAAAAAATCATTTAATTTTTTTATTAATTACCTTGAAATATTGCATATATAATAAACAGTATTATAGGCAGTTACTCAAAAAATTTCTTGTAAATCAAGCAAAAATCATGAGTAGTACTTACAATCCAGCATAGGTCCAAAAATGATACTTTTAAAGGTACTTAAAAGTTACCACTTCCCTTAAGGGGAGTGGTCACTTTTACGTACTTTAACTAACTTACGTAATTTAACTAACTTAATAGTGATTAAATTCAATATTATGGTTATTTCCAGCAGAACTTAAGATGTCTTAACTTTGCGTTCACTTAAAATGAAGCAGCTGTACTTTTCTCTCATTATTATACATCTTATATTAACACAAAACAATAATAATGTTCTTACCTTAGGAGCAGCAAATATACTAGGATTTCTCTGTCCAGTTTCTTTATTTCTTTTTAAGGCTGATCGATAGCCAGTAGAACAACCCGGAGCAAAACACGTGTTTGGCATATTTCTGCACAGAGAATAAATTTTAAAATTTATAAAACAACATTCACCACCACGCCGTATAACTCAATGTAAAATAGTCACTTCGCTTGCATGTCGCGCCCTCTACCGGTGAGCGACAACAATCGGTTCATTTTTCGAAAAATTCCCCATTGAAGCTTACGTTCCTTCTGTAGCTTCATGTGTATACGCTAGTGTTCAAAATAGCGATGGATCGGAAATACTGGACCTGTTACTTTGTAACAGGTATGTGTTAACTGAACTTTGGACCTGTTACCGATTTTCAAAAGTAACAGGTACGGCGTACGTGTCAAACTATAGAATACTCCCAGGCGAATAGAATAGGGCCGCCAGGCGGGGAGCGGGGACAAAATAAGTAAACGAGTTTTTTTGCGTACCTGTTACCAGAAAATACTCCCTTGCCTAAACGAGTATTTCCAAACTCGTTTATACTTCTACGTACTGTGTAGTACGTAGGAAGGGTCGTCGGGCGTATACAAAACAAATAGACGACACGAGTATTTTTACTTGTCTTCTGACCTTCCCCACTTCCTGTATACCAGGAAATATTCGCTTACCTATTTTCCAATAAAATTGACAGTTGATCTGAATTTCGTTCGACATATTCTTACTTTCTTTATTTTAATTCATGACTATTATTAAATACTAATACACTCAAATACCTTTATAAAAATATTTACTTTCATTGGTTTTGAAATAAAATAACATTTTTGGGTTAATGTTGTTGATAAAATTCACTGATTACTCATTATATTATTGGTAATCATTTATGTGTTTTATGACAGGTGAAAAAATTGTATCTGCTCACTTTTCAGGATTTTGTGAATTAAATTGTTGAAGACAATAAAAACAACGTCTCATGAAAAAAAAATTTATTTTATAGAAAACGAGATTATTATTTGCAAAACATAAATATTTTTTAGAAAAAACAACTTGGTATATATGTATTTATTGTACAATAGACATACAGATTTTATAAAATTCACTGATTATTCATTATATTATTGGTAATCATTTGTGTGTTTTATGACAGGTGAAATAATTGTATCTGCTCACTTGTCAGGATTTTGTGAATTAAATTGTTGATGATAATAAAAACAACGTCTTATGAAAAAAAATTTTATTTTATAGTAAACAAGATTATCATTAGCAAAACATAAATAATTTTTAGAAAAAACAACGTGGTATAAATGTATTTATTGTACAATAGGTATACAGATTTTATAAATAATCAACTGAACAATTTCAGTTTGCACATAAATATTAAATATCCCTTTATGTAAATATGAAATAAACTGTACCTAATACAATTATATTAATATTACAGTAAAACTATTTACTAAAATTTTATTGAATGAAAAAAAATAGAATATTATTTAATGTTCTAAAAATTAACAGTAGTAACAGCTACCTTAATAGTAATACTAACTTTTTGTATCCAAATCAAATAACAAAACTGAATAGGTATTTAAATATAAACGCATTGCTTTAATTATTACGAATTATTGCTAAAATGTACATGGCATTTGTAAATTTACATTAATAATTAAAAAAGTTGTTACACTTAAATGTTTGTTTTCGTTATTTCTTTGTTTATTTTCTTTAATTATTTTTAGTCTTAAAATAATTGCTCACGATAGACGGTCATTCACCACAGGTCACACATTGGTCTATTAGTTTCTATTTTTTTATCAATACAAAATCGCTTAATAATCTATATAAATAAAGCAGAGTGTCTCTATGTATGTATGTATGTATGTAACGTATACAAATCTACATTTCTTCACGAATCTAATTGAAACTTCGTATACTTATGTTTTGAAGCCTGGAGATAATTCATGAAGCTACAGAAGGAGCGGAAGCTTCAATGGGGAATTTTTCGAAAAATGAACCGATTGTTGTCGCTCACTGGTAGAGGGCGTGACATGCAAGCGAAGTGACTAATTTACATTGAGTTATACGGCGTGGTGGTGAAAGTTGTTTTATAAATTTTAAAATTTATTCTGTGTGCAGAAATATGCCAAACACGTGTTTTGCTCCGGGTTGTTCTACTAAATATAGATCAGCCTTAAAAAGAAATAAAGAAACTGGACAGAAAAATCCTAGTATATTTGCTGCTTCTAAGGTAAGAACAATTCTAAGGTAAGAACAATAAGAACATTATTATTGTTTTGTGTTAATCATGAAGCTACAGAGCCATCATTTTTTTTTTTTAAATTGTGCACAGAAATAAAATATTTCTAGTTAACTTTTCTTAATATTGAATTTTATCACTATTAAGTTTTTGATAAGTAAATAAGTTATGATAAAGAATGTTGTTACTATAAATGCTTATGCAAAATCTGTTGAGTATAATTTTAAAAAAAATTAATATTTTCCTATCTTTTTACTGTGAGTACAATGAAACCTATACTTTGTGAAAATGCGAAAATATAGCTGATTTACCCTTATCAATGTTATTTGGGGTTTTTTTCTTTTTAATTTGCTGAAAATATTTGTAATCCATAATTTACCAACTTGAAGGTAATTCCTGACAATGCTGGAACCATAATATTGAATTTAATCACTATTAAGTTAGTTAAATTACGTAAGTTAGTTAAAGTTCGTAAAAGTGACCACTCCCCTTAGGGGAGTGTTCACTTTTACGTACCTTTAAAAGTATCATTTTTAGACCTATGCTGGATTGTATGTACTACTCATGATTTTTGCTTGATTTACAAGAAATTTTTCGAGTAACTGCCTATAATACTGTTTATTATATATGCAATATTTCAAGGTAATTAATAAAAAATTAAAATGATTTTTTATGCATAAAAAGTGAATATTTTTTTAAAATCGAGCATTTTGCAGTCAACTACTGTGCACATTCTATCAAAATCAATTATTAAGTTACATTAATAATTGCATACTATATGTGATTACAACACTTTAGACAACAAAATCTACCAAAAGTTTTTAACCTTAATATATTTTAATTTTTTAAAGAATTTTTTATAAGCTTTTACTCAGTCATTTTTGAAATTTCTAATTAAAAATAGCACGTACTTAAATGTTTTAATATATTTTAGAATAATGTTGCTGGATATTGTTGCCTGAAGTATTGTCATTACATATAGTAAAAAATTATTAATGTAACTTAATAATTTATTTTGACAGAATGCGCACAGTAGTTGACTGCAAAATGCTCGATTTAAAAAAAAAATATTCACTTTTTATGCATAAAAAGCCATTTTTATTAATTACCTAGAAAAATTGCATCTATAATAAACAATATTACAGGCAGTTACTCAAAAAATTTCATATAAATCAAGCTTAAATCATGAGTAGTACATACAATCGAACATAGGTCTAAAAATGATACCTTTAAAGGTACGTAAAAGTGACCACACCCGTTAAGTAAATAAGTTTTCATTGTATGATAAGCAATGTTGTTACTATAAATACTTATGCAAAATCTGCGTACAAAATCTGCTTATGCAATAAAATGCGTACTTTGTGAAAATTCAAAAATATAGCTGATTTGTCCTTGTCAAAGTTATTTGTTTTTTACTTTTTAATTCGCTGAAAAAATTTGTATTCAGTAATTTACCAACTTGACGATTATACCTCCGGTTTTAAAAAGTGTAATCTGAGATGCTTTGACTGATTTTTTTTCCAAAGGAAGATATTTTAAAATATTGTCTAATTAAATACAGAATTGACTTCCTATTTTATTAGTCCTGATAAGAATTTATTTGTGATTGATAGAAAATGTTGCTTCTCTACTATGTGTGTGTGTGTGTTTTAGATAATCAGTATTATTTCTCACATTTTTTTTTCCATAAGAGATTATGAACAATGATAAAAAAATTTCTTCACAATTCTTTTCTGTAATTTCATTTCCTTAATTATTAAATTATTACAAAATTCTGAACTAATTTATTCTGAAACCAATACACAATTATTCTAAAAAAGTATATTTACTCATTTCCTTTAAGAATTTTAATGAATTATAGCAAAAAAAGCACTTGAAATAAAGATTTTGAATGAAAATAAGCAATTGTTAAATTGAATAAATAAATTCATATTAAATACGCACAAAAATAAAACAACTTGTTTCCGCTAGGAAAAATACGAAAAATCCATATTAAAGCGTATGGTTGTCCGTGTCTAAGCCGCCCGCTAGTGCACGCGAGCGCCCTCTAGTGGCGGCGACAAAAAGGGAGACACATTTTTATCACTGAGCTGCTCCTCCTTCTGTAGCTTCATGAGATAATTCTAATATAAGTTTGGAAGCTTTAAAATGCTTATATATAAATACAGTTTTTAAATAATATTTCATCTCAAGCCGTTGGAATCAATTATTCATAAAAACTGCGCATGCGCAGCTGGATGTTACAAGGTAAATAAACGCATTGAATATTGTTAATTAGTAGTTGTTTGGTGTTATTTAAAGTTAATTTTTCTTACATTACTCCTTTTATTTTATTTTCATTAATCCTTTTTTACTTGTGGTCTAGGTACGGTGGTTCAGTTTTAAAATTACTTAATCACTATCTAGTCAGTTTATCAATAATCTAAATCAATAAGAACACAGCAAAAAGAAATCTATGCAAAAATTTGAGAAAAAATTTAATAAAAGGTTAAAGCGCATGTTATCTCATCTAAATCTAGATCTAATCTGTTACACACAAAAGGAGAAAGAAGAGTTACATGACTAGCGCATGCGCGCTGAACAGCTTCGCGTCACAAGTGACGTGATTTCGAAGGAGAGTTCAATTTGCTCTAGTCGGAACAACCTGGTTAATTTTCAATATACGGATTACCGTTGAACTCTTTACTGTTGAAACCCCTATGTGACTTGCGATTATTTACTTTCTGAAATTTGGTTATTAGGTATTTTACATATTGTGTTTGTACTTCAGGATGTTTAGTATACTGTATTTTATATTGTTCTTAATTTTACAATTCACGATGTACTGTTAAAAGCTTAAAAATTAGTATATCTTAACTAAAAATAATCGGTCTAAACTTAAGCACAGTTTTGCGATTTATTTACGGTTAACTATGTTTGTGTTTAGCTATTCCATTTGTTTGTTTTAAAAAATGGTTTTTTAAAGGTTTTTTTGGTGCTTTATGGTGAAATAGAACTTAAAAATTAAAAAAAGGAACAAAAACTTACCTGTAAATAGCATATTTTTTTTATAAATTGGTCAATTTGAAGTAATTTTTATTGAAATTTAGCTAAAACGCGTATCACTCTCCACAAAATCCTAATGCTAATATTTTAATTTCCTTCTCACACATGATACATATGACAGTTATCTTCAAAATGGCCTACAATCTAAGAGAAAATTTTAAAATGCAAAAATACTACATGCAATTTTATGTTCTAATATGAAAATTTTCCCCGAGAAAGAATATCCAAATAAAGTAGTGCTATTTTACCATAAAAGACCAAGAAAATCTTTTAAAAATTTTCTTTTTTTGAAAAATTGACTCCAAACGCAGAATATTAATCTGAAATTTAGCTAAAACGCCTATCACTGTCCACAAAATCCTAATGCTAATATTTTAATTTTCTTCGCACACATGGTACATATGACAGTTATCTTCAAAATGGCCTATAATCTAAGAGAAAATTTTAAAATGCAAAAATAATAGAAGAAATTTTATGTTCTAATATGAAAATTTTCTCCGATTTTTAATATGGAAATTTTCTCCAATTATAACACAATTTCCTTAGCAATACAAAAACAAACAAAAGTGAAAACAGTATGGGACTATCACAGAAATATTCCACAGTTTTAACAGTAATCCGTATATTGGGAATTAACCCAGTAGAAAAGGATTAATGAAAAAAAGAAAACTAAAGGAGTAATATTAGAAAATTAACTTTAAATAACTACAAAATAACAAATCCATGCGTTCACTTACCTTGGACATCTAGAATTAACATATAGTGGGTGCGCATGCGCAGTTCTTATGAATAATTGATTCCATCGTCTGGAGATGAAATATTATTTAAAAACTGTATTTATTTAGAATTATTTTAAAGCTTCCAAACTTATCTTAGAATTATCTTAAGGCTTCAAAACATAAGTATACCAAGTTTCAACCAGATTCGTCAAGAAATGTAGATTTGTATACTTTACATACGTACATAGACACTTTGCTTTATTTATATAGATAGATATATGTTTTGCCCCGCAAAATAAAAATATATTTATTGTATTATTTTAGTCCTTTTTGTTAAAAAAATATGTTAAAATCTGAATGCTTCAAAGGAAATATATTTTTCAAAATATTAATATGTTTACATTCGAATCCTTTTAAGTTAGATTCTCCTCATGGTTCCAATTCTTTAGAAATGTGTCCAACTTGTAGATTTCGTTATGCATTATTGGTACTATAGCTTTTTTCAGTAAATATCTTGAACTCTGAACAATATCCACCCTCCTGGAAATAATATTTAATATGTAATAACTATTTTTTTACATTATAATATACCTAACTGGTTTAATATTGTCAAATGATTAACATATTTCATTTTAATGTAACTAAATATAGTCTAATTTTTTATATTATTAGTTTCACTTTTCATTTACTTAAATTCAAGTTGAATACATTTAAAATTAATGCATCTTCCCCTCAAAAAAGCAGAGAATAGAATGAACAAACTGAAAAACTTTGCTTACCATATTTATATATATATATATATATATTGGTTATATTAGTTGTTTGAAAACAACTGATCTTGCATTTATGGTGCGTGGAGCCCTAATTGCAGATTTCTATTAATTTTTACGTTTGTCAGTGGCTTCTACCTATACATTATTTTTTTTCTTTTCTAAAGAATCTTGCATTTATGGTGCATGGAACTCTTAATTGCAGATTTCTATTAATTTTTTTGTTTGTCAATGCCTTCTAGCTATACTTTAATATTTTTGCTACAAAATCTTGCATTTATGGAGACATTTATTATGTAGATATTAATTATGGAGATGTTTATTGCTACAGAATCTTGCATTTATGGTGTGTGGAGCCCTAATTGCAGATTTTTATTAATTTTTACGTTTGTCAGGGTCTTTTACCTATATTTTAATACAGGGGTGTCCAGCCCGCAGGCCGCATACGGCCCAAAGCAAGTGTTAGTGAGAGAGCTCAAAGCGAAAAAAAAATTAATAGCCTGCCTTGATATAAAAAGGAATGCGGAAAAGAAAAAAAATGGACCATGTTATGCAAATCATCTTCAAAATGGTGAATTTTATGAAGGATTGGGGATTGATTCATAGCCAGTTTCAGGAATTTCTTAAAAGCTTGGATGCTGAATATGGCAATACTTTTAAGAAATAAGGTAGCTCAGTGGAGAAAATATTAAAAAGGTTTTATAGCCTACTTGATGATATCAAATTGTTTATGACATTGAAAAGTAATCTGTGCCAGAACTTTATGATAACTGGCTTGCAGATTTAGCAGATTTTGATAGATCTGAATGCCCATTTAAATGACTTAAACACCCGTCACTTCATGGATTTTACCTCAGAGCAAAATCCATGAAGTTGAAATTATGGCAAGCCAAATTAAATGTTAAAAAATTTTTGCGTTTCGAGACGCAGACCAAGCACAATTCTAAAAATGTTACAAAATACGCAGCCCTACTTTCCGATTTAGTACAAGAATTTAAAATTGATTTGAGGACTTTGGGGAAAATAAACAATTTTTTTTTGCATGTTTTCTACTCTATTTACAGTCGATATAGATATAATGCTAGCAAATTGTCAAATGGAATGCATAGAGTTGCAATCTGACATCTAACTTAAAGAGAAATTCAATCGAGTCTCTTTGTTGAACTCATAAATCATACCTGCCCAGATATAAATATCCTTCACTGCATAGTTAAGCGTTATTCCGGTCATGAACGTTTGGAAGCACGTACATCTGTGAACAACTATTTTCAAGAGTGAAGCACACTAAGGGTCAAATTAGAACCAAAATTTATTCGTTGTTTTTTAGTATTGATGTGTATGACATTTCCCATCCCTTTTTTATAATATGTTATTTATACTGTGTTTAATTTTTCATGCAGAGTTCACAAGGCAAAAGACAATTTGACATTTTTACTTTTCAGCTTTTAGTGATGAAAGGCTGAATCTATCTAAATTCTGAGATGTGTATAACATTTCACATGTTTTTTTCCTATGTTATTTATACTGTGTTTAGTTTTTAAGTTGAATTTTGTTAACAAACATTCATATTGAACCTCGAATCAAGAAACGAGAAACATAGTTTATGAAGGTACTTGAGATAATATTTGGATCAGTTTAATTGAACAGAGATTTATATGGAGTTTAATAAGGACAGGATGTTTCTATTACTGTACAAAATCTTGCATTTATGGTGCGTGTAGCCCAAATTGAAGATTTCTGTTAATTTTTTCATCAGTCAGTGCCTTTAACCAATACTTTAATACTTTATTTATATATTTTTTTGGCTACAGAATCCTGCATTTATGGAGGTATTTATATGGACAATTAGACATTTTTACTTTTAAGCTTTTAGTGATTTATTATAAATGTATATATTTTATGATATTTATACTGTTATTAAATCTATGTTATTTATACTGTGTTTAGTTTTCAAATTAATTTTTGTTAACAAACATTAGACAATTTGACATTTTTAATTTAAACTTGAAAAATGAAAGGCTGAATCTACTAAAATTCTGAGATGTGTATAACATTTCACATGTTTTTTTTAAATGTTATTTATGCTGTGTATACTTTTTTAATCAATTTTGTTTAACAAACATTCGACAAAATGACATTTTTACTTTTCAGCTTTACTTTTTAAAACTCTTAACTTTCCAAGAGACAATTTGACATTTTTTCCTTTTCAGCTTTTAGTGGTTTATTATAAATGTATATATTTTATGTTTTACTTTTCAGCTTGTTTTGCTCCAAAGATGAAAGGTTAAATCTAGATGAATTCTGAGGAGTTAATTATAAATTTATATATTTTTATATTGGATTTTTTTTTTATTATTTGGGTGTATAACATTTCACTTGCTTATTTTTCTATGTTATTTATACTGTGTTTAGTTTTTAAATTGATTTTGGTTAACAAACATTCGACAAATTTACATTTTTACTTTTCAGCTTTACTTTCCAAAACACAATTTGACATTTTTCCTTTTCAGCTTTTAGTGGATTATTATAAATGTATGTATATTTTATGTTTTACTTATCAGCTTCTTTTGCTCCAAAGATTGAAGGTTAAATCTTGCTAAATTGTTTATATTTTAAATTGATTTAGGTTAACAAACATTCCACAATTTGATATTTTTACTTTACAGCTTTTAGTGGTACAATGATGAAAGACTGCATCTACCAAAATACTGAGATATGTATAACATTTCACATGCTTTTTTTTTTTTTCGCTATGTAATTTATACTGTGTTAAGTTTTTAAATTGATTTTGGTTAACAAACATTCCACAATTTGACATTTTTACTTTACAGCTTTTAGTGGTACAATGATGAAAGACTGCATTTACCAAAATACTGAGATATATATAACATTTCACATGCTTTTTTTTTTCGGGGGAGGGCTATGTAATTTATACTGTGTTAAGATTTTAAATTGATTTTGGTTAACAAACATTTTACAATTTGACATTTTTACTTTACAGCTTTTAGTGGTACAATGATAAAAGACTACATTTACCACAATACTGAGATATGTATAACACTTCACATGCTTTTTTTTTTTTTGGCTATGTAATTTATACTGTGTTAAGTTTTTAAATTGATTTTCGTTAACAAACCTACTTAAAATTCCGGGCAACGCCTTGTACTTCAGCTAGTTATAAATAAATAAAACAATGAAAAATAATGACAGTAAGTGATAAAAAGATTGGTAGTTAATTACTAATGATAATTGCCAAATTTCGAAGTTCTTTATGAGCAAAATTGAGCGTTCGTGTTTAAAAATAAAAGTTGATTGACTTTTTCGTCATCTAACTGAGAACGGCGATCGGATAATATTTATCCAGAGTTGGAAAATATTCTCTCGCACAGGACAGAAGTTTCGAAGGCACAAAGCTTCTTTTTTGCCAATTGGCTAAGAAACGGGTAATTAAATTTTTGCTCCGCCCACCATTTCATAGCAGATGGCGAAGCGGTAACAGGTACGGGGTATAGACTTCGGTAAATGAGTATGTAGGTGAGAGAGGTGGCGGGATCACGGGAATGAAACTGGAGGATGAAGGTAGAGTAGCAGGTATTTTGTATCAGGTATTTGTGGTAGGTATTTTTTTGGAACTGGATTGGATTTACCTGTTACTGAGAGGTGCTCGCTTTTGGCATCTCTAGTTCAAAAGAGGGCGTGATTCCCAGAGATCGGGATTCCTCTGCTGGTCCGTTTTGGCCTTCGGCCTTCACTAGTTGATTTCGAGCGTTGGCTGCGGCCAACGCAATTACACGATTGTTTCTCTAAACTATGGCAAGTATTATACCGTAATAGGATTTATATATTAAACTTTTTCATAATAATTTTTTGGTAGTTTCAGAACGATTTAAATTAAAATTTGTGGTTTGAATTAATTCAGACTTTAAATATCGTACCAAATATAATTGCTTCTTTGGGGAACTCGGGGCCTTGGGATGTCTTTTGGGCTTACCTGCATCCTATTCAGAAAGTTCCCCTTGAGGTAATTGACATGGTTAGGCCCCCTGATGACGTGACCTGCCGATTACCTCTGTCGTTTTATGGTTCAGTTCCGGCTCTTATGCAGAATCTTGCCGTTGGTGCGTGGATGCCCAGAGTGCTTGATTTCTGTTTGTTTTTTGTCTTTTTTAGTATAATTTTTATCTATTTCTGTTGGATTATTTATATGACATTTAAACAATCTGAAAAAAATTTCTCATTTAACATCAGAAAAGACGAATCTGATATATCTTTGCATCTTGTCGAGAGACAGTGTGCCCACTGCGTAAATAAACAAAAAGGAAAACATTTCTTTGCCTTTTCCACTCCTCTTTTCTCAAAGAGAAGATTAGCCCTCACCTTTCTTTAATGTAACAATATCAACTCTGCCCCTTTTGACCACAATGAAACCGAACACTTATAGTTTATAACATAGAAAATATATCTTTTGTAAGTTAAAATATTTATCACAATTTTCAGGCTCATAATATTTAAAATTATTCTTGATGAACATACAGTAACCACCGCTTATAGTGATCAGTGGTTATAAGAATCAACCGTTTATAAGAATCAATATCGCAAAAACAAAAACAAATGTATTATTTCCATGTTAAAATTTCCGCTTTAAAGAATCAATCCACCGGTTATAAGAATCAGTTTGCAATCTTCGCCTTCCTTTCATTTTTCCAAAAAATGCCACTTGAACTCTCAAAAGGTACGAAATTCTTTCTTAAGTTTTTGAAAAGAAAGATTGATAAAACTTTGGGGTGGAAAACAGTCGTAAAATACATTCCTTTAGACATAACATAAGAGTTTCTCCTTATACGTTTTTGCTAAACACTTTCTTATTGGATTTACTCAGGGGCATCTAACCCGCCCGGGTTCGATTTCGCTTTTCTCCAGACAGGCACTCCTTTTTTCCCACCACTTACTTCCTGGTTGCGGATTTCTGGACCCTGAAACACATAAATCTTCCGCGAAGCGTCCACCATCACTTACGCAAACGGGACAGTGGATTCAGCACTTCAAACCGTGAAACGGAAACGGATTCATTTTGTTGAATCAGATGAACCAGATGCTGAATCAAACGTTTCACGGTTTGATTCTGAATCAAACCGTGAAACGTAAGCTATAAAGTGAATCTTCGTCTGAGACTGTAATAAGCATACGTCGCTAGTATTCACTTTAGTTTTCTAACAAAATTGCCAGTTAGTGTTAGAACTTTTTGATAGTCGAATTCAAATATGATAAAACAAGGAAAACTCTTAGTTTTTCTGAAAAACAGAACTTGTTAATTAGATATGATGCTCTTCCAAAGTGTAGTCAAAGAGAAGCTGCCTCTTGTTGATTTTATAATCATGTGTTGTTACTTATAGGTCTAGAAATTGAGTTATAGTATTTGTTTAGAAATTGAGTATTTTTAAAATTATAAAAAATAATTTTAATAAATGATAAATAACGTAAATTAAAGAGTATTTAATGGTAAATTATTTATATATGTGCCTGTGTGTTTATATATATGTACAAGTATATATTTGTGTATGTGTGCCTGTCCAAAGGGAAGTTTCGGTTATAAGAATCAACCGCTTATAAGAATCAAAAACAGTAATAACAAACGTGATTCTTATAAGCGGAAATCACTGTATTTCAAAAAAAAATTTCTTTTTTTTTTCTGAAAAAAATTTAAAATATGATTAAAACATTTTAATTTTATCTCGTAATCATAATAATATTACATTTCAGTTGAAATATACAATGAGTATCGAAATTCAATTTAATTATATAGTATAAATTACATAACTTTAATTTTTTTATAATATGTATGTAATGGTAGAATTTTGATTGGTTTCCTCAGATAGAAAAGTACTACCTGGTTGTACAATATTATTATCTTGCCTTCGTATCACAGGTATACGTGTTACTAGACATAATATTTTAAGTAATGAAGGAAAGTTAAAGTTATTGTGCTAATCCATGAATTTTTATTTCGTCTTTCTGCTGTTACATCCGGTCACATTTGTGGGAAGAACATTACAGCACATTTCGGAAGTTTCTAAGAGTTTTGAAATAGTTAAAGCAGTATTATCTACATCGTGGTATCGATTTCAGGCCAATTTTTACACCTTGGTTACAGCATATACGGAAGTCTTTAGCCTGCGCCCTCCACTAGAGGAGTTTATTGAGAAGATTTTGTGTGACCGCATATCTGATAGTCCTGGAGCAGAAGGCGGTCCGCATTTTGGGGCATTGACACGCCTCATATAGATTTACCATAGCAATTATTGATGGTAGTATCCATGAAGCTACAGAAGGAGGAGCAGCTCAGTGTTAAAAATGTGTCTCCCTTTTTGTCACCGCCACTAGAGGGCGTTCGCGTGCACTAGCGGGCGGCTTAGACACGGACAACCATACGCTTTAATATGGATTTTTCGTATTTTTCCTAGCGAAAACAAGTTGTTTTATTTTAGTGCGTATTTAATATGAATTTATTTATTCAATTTAACAATTTTTTATTTTCATTCAAAATCTTTATTTCAAGTGTTTTTTTTGCTACAATTCAATAAAATTCTTAAAGGAAATGAGTAAATAAACTTTTTCAGAATAATTGTGTATTGGTTTCAGAATAAATTAGTTCAGAATTTTGTAATAATTTAATAATTAAGGAAATGAAATTACAGAAAAGAATTGTGCAGAAAGTTTTTTATCATTGTTCATAATCTTTTATGGAAAAAAAATGTGAGAAATAATACTGATTAACCAAAACACACACACACACATAGTAGAAAAGCAACATTTTCTATCAATCACAAATAAATTCTTATCAGGACAAATAAAATAGGAAGTCAATTCAGTATTTAATCAGACAATACTTTAAAATATCTTCCTTTGGAAAAAAAATCAGTCAAAGCATGTCAGATTACACTTTTTAAAACCGGAGGTATAATCCTCAAGTTGGTAAATTACTGAATACAAATTTTATCAGCGAATTAAAAAGAAAAAAACAAATAACTTTGACAAGGACAAATCGGCTATATTTTTTAATTTTCACAAAGTACGCATTTTATTGCATAAGCAGATTTTGTACGCAGATTTTGCATAAGCATTTATAGTAGCAACATTGCTTATCATACAATGTAAACTTATTTACTTAAGGTGTGTGGTCACTTTTACGTACCTTTAAAAGTATCATTTTTAGACCTATGTTCGATTGTATGTACTACTCTTCATTTAACCTTGATTTATATGAAATTTTTTGAGTAACTGCCTATAATATTGTTTATTATAGATGCAATTTTTCAAGGTAATTAATAAAAATGACTTTTTATGCATAAAAAGTGAATTTTTTTTTAAAAATCTAGCATTTTGCAGTCAACTAATGTGCGCATTCTGTGAAAATAAATTATTAAGGTACATTAATAATTTTTTACTATATGTGATTACAATACTTCAGGCAACAATATCCAGCAACATTATTCTAAAATATATTAAAAGCTTTTAGTACGTGCTATTTTTAATTGGAAATTTCAAAAATGACTGGTAAAAGCTTATAAAAAATTCTTTAAAAATTAAAATATATTAAAGTTAAAAAATTTTGGTAGATTTTGTTGTCTAAAGTGTTGTAATCACATATAGTAAGCAATTATTAATGTATCTTAATAATTTATTTTGATAGAATGCGCACAGTAGTTGACTGCAAAATGCTCGATTTAAAAAAAATATTCACTTTTTATGCATAAAAAATCATTTTATTTTTTTATTAATTACCTTGAAATATTGCATATATAATAAACAGTATTATAGGCAGTTACTCAAAAATTTTCTTGTAAATCAAGCAAAAATCATGAGTAGTACATACAATCCAGCATAGGGCCAAAAATGATACTTTTAAAGGTACTTAAAAGTGACCACTCCCCTTAAGGGGTGTCGTCACTTTTACGTACTTTAACTAACTTACGTAATTCAACTAACTTAATAGTGATTAAATTCAATATTATGGTTCCAGCATTGTCAGGAATTACCTTCAAGTTGGTAAATTATCGATTACAAATATTTTTAGCAAATTAAAAAGAAAAAACCCCAAATTACATTGATATGGACAAATCAGCTATATTTTCGCTTTTTCACAAAGTATGGGTTTCATTGTAATCACAGTAAAAAGATAGGAAAATATTAATTTTTTTAAAAATTATTCTCAACAGATTTTGCATAAGCATTTATAGTAACAACATTCTTTATCATACAATGAAAACTTATTTACTTATCAACTAACTTAATAGTGATAAAATTCAATATTAAGAAAAGTTAACTGGAAATATTTTATTTCTGTGCACAATTTAAAAAAAAATGATGGCTTTAGTTAAGACGTGTAGCTCAATTTGCCATAACCACAAAATATATTGAATAGAAGAAAAGTATTTCATAATTATAAAGAACTGAAATTGACAACATACACTATTAATACATTATTATAAAATGTATTAATAGTGTATGTTGAAATGTAGTAGATGATTGAAAGAATGTAGTGGATGATTGAAAAATAAAACACGCTTATTTCCAGCAGAACTTAAGATGTCTTTACTTTGCATTCACTTAAAACACAGCAGCTGTACTTTTCTCTCATTATTATACATCTTATATTAACACAAAACAATAATAATGTTCTTACCTTAGGAGCAGCAACTATACTAGGATTGATCTGTCCAGTTTCTTTATTTCTTTTTAAGGCTGATCTATAGCCAGTAGAACAACCCGGAGCAAAACACGTGTTTGGCATATTTCTGCACACAGAATAAATTTTAAAATTTATAAAACAACTTTCACCACCACGCCGTATAACTCAATGTAAAATAGTCACTTCGCTTGCATGTCGCGCCCTCTACCGGTGAGCGACAACAATCGGTTCATTTTTCGAAAAATTCCCCATTGAAGCTTACGCTCCTTCTGTAGCTTCATGGGTACAACCTATCCAGTTCCCAAAAAATACCTGTAACAAAAACTGGTACTCTAAAGGCCTTATCACACGTCAACGCGTACCCGTTTAAAATGCAACGGATTCAAGATACGATTCCCTTTCGCGATGAAAAAACATCGGGTAGGGTTGCTTTTGAATCGCAAAAGCAAACGTCTGGAATTGGCGTTTAAACGCGCTTGCGTACCTGAAATTGGCGATTAATCGCTCCTGCGTATATGGAATGACGTTTATCGTGCATGCGTTAACGAGTGTGAGGTTGCAATTTGTTGTACGCGATGGATAGATTAGAAAATATTAAAATATGTACTACAGTATTAGCCATTACTGCAGTGATTGATTTAATAAATAAGGAGAAAACTCGACTTAGACCGAAGAGATCTGCTTGGTCCAGAAAGTGGTTACAAAGAAGAAATAAACTGGGCTGCTATGAAAATCTCATGCGAGAACTAGCATTAGAGGTAAGTTCTCTGTTGTCTACTTAATATGCCTTTAATTACATACCATACTATGTATTTCATTTATAAACATGCGGTTTATGGTTAGAACGTTTATAAAAAATGACAGATTTAAAATTAAAGAAAGAAGTGTTGAGGAAAATAGATGAACGTTATAACATGGTTGCAACACCAGCTCATCTGCTCTCTTACTTGCTTGATTCAAAAACAAAAAATTCAAGAACTGAATTATCTGCTGATGAAAAAAAGACAAGCATTGGAATATGTTAAAAAGAAATTCCTTCATTATTCTCTACTACTAGTAGATAGAGCAAGTGGTAGTTTTTATTTATTTTTAATGATTAAATTTGCAACACTATTTCAGATTAACTTGACAATTAAAAATTATCAATAAAGTCTACATTTTTAAAAAAAATTAATACAATTATACCATTGTTAATTTAAAAAATGTTATCTTCCAATATTCTTAGAATTTTTTGTAATTATTTGAAAAGTAGGTAACACTAATGTACATTAGTTAAAAGTATTATTTGAATATCATAATTATGGTATATTTATGACAGATGATACTCTTGGACAAACTTGTTGCGAATCGACATTTTTATCCTAAAACAAGGGGGGGGGGGGAATAGTTAGTTTAAAAAAAAAAACCTGTTTTTTTTTCCTACTCTGATGCCTGTACAACTCATAGAAATACAATTAATGATTTAATTATTAATTAAGAAATTTTTATCCCTGCAATATACAGTGTAACTATATTACTTATGAGCATTTGTTTATTTATGCCTAATACATATATATATTTAATGTTTAAACTTTTTAATTGTAGTTTGAGTTTTCTGATTCTTTTCAAGAATTTTAAATACTTAATATGTACAATTCTTTGTGCATTTTAAAGTATGTACAATTTATAACATTGTTCTAAAGTAATATGTTTTGTTAGTTTTAAGGTAAATTTTTTAATTATAAATGAAAACAATTTGTAAATCAATGTACAATGTGCAGCAATTTCTATTTTTAAAACATTAGGACACTGAAGGTTATCGTCGATGGATTAGAATGATCACTGCTGATTTTGAATTTCTAGTTCAGAAAATTTCACCATTGATAAAAAAAGAAAGCACTGTGATGCGTGAAGCCATACCAGCCGCTGAGAGATTGGCAGTTACATTACGATATCTTGCAACAGGTTAGAAACTTTTTTATATATTTTCAAGAAATAAAAGATTATATTTATTCATAATTTATACTATTAAATATATATATTGGACTTTTTGATTATTAAAAAGTATATGAATACAATTCATATCTTTTTTAAATTGACATTTAATAATGTATAACACAAACATTTATTTTATTTTATAATGACATGAACTTCTATCATATGCATTCCCTTTTATATTGGTTTTTATTTATATATACATTTTTTTCTTTTTGCATACAGGAGAAACTCAGACATCATTGGCATATCAATTCCGGATCGCTCAAAACACTATATCTGGAATTATACCTGTGGTGTGTGATGCATTAATCAACACCTTGATGCAAGATTATTTAATAGTCCCATCTACAGAAGCAGAATGGGAAATTATTTCTGAACAATTTAATAATATGTGGAACTTCCCTATGTGTATCGGTGCAATGGATGGAAAGCACATAAAAATCTCACCACCCCCTGGGTCTGGTTCCATTTATTATAATTATAAAGGCGATTTTAGCCTGGTACTCCTAGCACTTGTTAATGCCAATTTAGAGTTTATCTATGTCGATATTGGAACAAATGGTAGAATAAGTGATGGGGGTGTATGGGCTAAAAGTAAATTAAAAGCATCCATAGAATCTGGGAAACTTAATATCCCAAAGTGTGGTACTCTACCGAACAGTACATTAACTGTACCGTATGTTATTGTGGCTGATGATGCATTTCCTCTCTGTGAGAATATTATGAAACCATATCCTGGGAGAAATCTCACAGAGGAGAAAAGGATCTTCAATTACAGAGTCTCCAGAGCTCGAAGAGTCTCTGAAAATGCATTTGGTTTACTGGCTGCTCGATTTCAGATTTTTAAGAGCCCAGTAAATGCCAGACCCGATCGGGTAAAAAAAATTGTACTTGCCACTTGCATTCTGCACAATTTTTTGAAAAAAAGAGCAGAAAGCATCTACATTACAAGTGGCAGTATAGATACTGAAGATCACAAAAATCTATGCATAAGAAAAGGCAATTTCAGAGATAGAAATAGCAGCCTCCATAACTTTCGGAGAGTACCACAAAATTCATCTCAATGTTCCAAACAGGTGCGTGAAATATTTTGTACATATTTTAATTCTGTTGGTGCTGTTCCATGGCAAAGTGATATGTGTAAATATCATTAAGCATTTACTCTGAAATAAATAAATGAAATATTTTAAATTTTATTTTATTCCTCATCACTTTTTTCATTGTATTTAATTTCATATAAAATTTGTTGAATTTTCAGTCTTGCTTTTTCTCTTTTTTTTCTGGACATAGATCTCATATAATCTGCTATATATTGTCCATATCCGTCTTCACCATCAATCTCCTTCTTCATATTCAATTTCTTGAGGACATTAGAGGCTTCCTCAAATATGTCCTCGGAAGTTTTCCTATGTTTCATTTGTGTTTCAGACCTTTTTCTTTTTGGAGTGCTGTCTTCCGAGTGTACTGGATCTCTATAAAATGGTGTACCAAATTCCTCTTGAGATGCAGCACCAAATTCGTCTTGAGATGCAGGTTGAGATGCAGCCTGAAAAGAAAAGAAGTCATTTTTTCAAGAGAAATGATTTTTCAACTTAGGACAGGGTTTAATATTTAACAAAAAAAATTAATTAAATACCAAAAGATATTTAAATATCATGAATATATAAAAATGTATTAAACATAATAAAAAGTTATACTATAAAAAGCAAAATATTAAAAACCGAAGCATTGAGATGGAATCTGTGATATGAACACCCAAGAGCAAAATAGTGCACACAAAACAATTGTCTCATGAAACAAATAGCAGTATTATTTATTGCAAGTCATATATATGTATGTATATAGAGTTTCCCCCAGACAGTTTCAGGAGGGCAAGGCACCCCGCCTGCCTTTTGATATAGTGCCTCATAAGTATATATAGTGCCTCATAAGTATAATATACTGCCTCATAAGTATTATACGCGCCTTTAAGAATAAAAAATTTCCTTAAAAATCTAAAAAGTCCCCTTTTCCAAAACCAGCGCCCTGTCCTTTTTCTAAGCATGGGGGAAACTATATATATATATATATAGTTGAGATACATCACTGATTGCAAGATGTGATACAGAAGAAAAAAAAAAGTATATGCATAAAAAAATCTTTTTCAAGCTGTGCGTTTGAAGTATTTGAAAGAGAAAAAATTTTGATCAGATTCAGAAAAATTAAAATGTAAAATATCATAAAATTGTATGATCATTACACACACACACACACACACACATTATATATATATATATATATATATATATATATCTGCCAACATTGCCAAAAGCTTTTCAGGAGCAAATACAAAAGATTTCAGGAGCACACCACCAAGTTGATAATTTAAAAATGTTTTTATACACATACATATATGTGAGTGCGTGCAAACTTGTAATTAAAAAACAATGAATTTTAGGAAAAAATTATAAATTATTTTTCTGCAAAACTAGTTTTCTTAGCAATTTCCAGATTACACAATAAGACTAACTGCATTGTCATATAAAGTTTTAAGAGTAAATTTGAGCAAAATGAAAATGTAAAGTCTTACTTCCTAGCCTTCAACATACATTCATAAGTTTATAAGCACAAGGGAGTTAGAATTACAGATTCTTAATTAATCAAAGCAAGTTGAGATACCACAGTAATATATGATTTCAATTACCTTTTGGTAGGTTTCCTACTATAGACTTTAAAAAAATGAAACAAAACTTTGTTGGCACAATAATTTTACCAAATTTTATTTTATTTTCACTAATATTATAAAAAATATGTAAATAAATATAATTTCTACTAAAAAATTTAGTAACCATGTGCACACAGCTAATTATTGTTTCTTTAATGCTTGATAACTTGCTTTTTTTAGCTCTGATTAAATTAATCTAATTCTGATTAATAGCTCTGGGATAGAGACACTTTATAATTTTTCCACAAAAGAAATATATATTTGATGATAAACAACCAATGATAAATTTAACTTTTAATCCACAATACATTTTAATGTACAAACAGTTAACAGCAATTGTATATACAAATAACTTTGTGAAAATATATCAGGTAACACCCATGAAAATGAATATTGTACATTTTTCTTAAAAGTTTATTAAATTCTTTTTTTTTTTTTTTTTTTGATGTGATATAGTCCAAGAACAAATTTACTAATGAAAGTATCAGTTTTAAAATGACACACAAATTAAAACATGAAAATTAATAAGTTTTCTAACAGTTAATTAAAAGATTCAAAGAAATCTTACCTCAAATGGAGTTACTTCACACTCCACAGGCATGTCCAAATTCGACGAACTTTCTTGTGGTTCATGAACATCATTTAAAAATGCCAATTTAGAAAAGTGTGTCCACTTGGGCTGCATTTCAAAGGCCCCTGAGCCACTTTTTAGAGACCTCAGCAGCTTTTTCTTTTTGAAGTAATAGGCCTTCAAATTTATGAATTTGCGCTTGAGCAATTCTGAATGGATTATGGAATGAAAAAGTAGATAAGTTCACATTTATGTTAAAGTATTTCAATAAAAATAATAAGAAATAAAATATAAATTTATAATATAAATTCTTTTTATTTAAAAAATAAAATTGTCTTGACACTTCAGATTGAATCATATATATTTTGTGTTTTGAATGAGAACAAAAAGCAAATTATTTACTTTTTTTAGAAAATTGTTTCTGTTTTGAAGTGGTTAATCTTCATTATTTATAAATTATAATTCTGTTCTCAAATGAAAAAAGTTTTAAAATATGATATTAATACAATTACAAATATAAAATGGAGGTTTTTATGTTAAGCGAATTAAATTTATGCCATTACTTAGTACTTATTTAACTTAGTCTTCCGGTTTCAATCCGTGATTCCGACACCCTCTCTCCTCTCCATACTCATTTACTGAGGTTTATACCCCGTACCAGTTACCGCTTCTCCTGGTGCCTAGTCTGCTATGAAGTGGTGGGCGGAACAAAAATTTATTAAACCATTTCTTAGCCAATTTGCAAAAATGAAGATTTGAGCCATCGAAACTTCTGTCCCGTGCGAGAGAATATTTTCCAAGTCTGGATAAATAATATCCGATCGCCGTTCTCGGTTAGATGGCGAAAAAGTCAATCAACTTTTATTTTTAAACACGAACGTTCAATTTTGCTCATAAAGGGCTTCGAAATTTGGCAATTATCATTAGTAATTTACTACCAATATTTTTAGCATTTACTGACATTATTTTTCATTGTTTTATTTATTGATAGTTATTAAGCGATTTTGTATTAATAAAAAAATAGAAACTGATTGACCAATTCTGTGGTGATGGACCGTCTATCGTGAGCAAATATTTTAAGACTAAAAATAAACAAAGAAAATAAACAAATAAGTAACGAAAACAAAAATTTAAGTGTAACAACTTTTTTAATGATTAATGTAAGATTTTTACAATTGCCGTGTACATTTTAACAATAATGCGTAATAATTAATTTAATGCGTTTTTATTTAAATACCTATTCAATTTTGTTATTTGATTTGGATACAAAAAATTAGTATTACTAATATGGTAGCTGTTAATACTGTTAATTTTTAGAACATTAAATAATATTCTATTTTTTTTTTATTCAATAAAATTTTAGTAATTAGGTTTTCTGTAATATTAATATAATTGTATTAGGTACAGTTTAATTCATCTATATATATAAAACAGTTCCGTAACTGACTCATTCACTGACTAACATACAACGCACAGACCAAACCGCTGGACCTAAAGGGCTGAAATTTTGCATGGCGATTCTTCTTATGGTGTAGGGTTCACTAAGACAGATTTATCAAAAATTCTTCTTAGATTTTTTTAAATTAAATTTTTAAGCTGTTTTTTTAACTTTTTTTTTAAGTTTACATTTAAGATAATACTTTGAGGGTTCTAAACTTTATATCACGTGAAAAATTATAAAAATTCCCTTAAAGTGAAATCTTTTTCGATTCTTTACCTCCATATCCTGATTTATGGTGAATTTTTTAAAGATTAATTTTTAGAATTTAATTTCTTATATGTTGATCACGTGATTATTTTTTGCTGGTACTTAAATAAATTTATCTTTACGTGCATAACAACTAAATAAACAAAAATATTTTTTTTCCCTGGCTAATGCGGCAGACAATTGGACATTATCCAAAACAATAATAAAATACAGTAAAAGAAATGTTCTACAAACTGTATTATATTAGCTGTACTATATTCTTTAGTATTCTTTATATTAGATTTAATTTGAATATTTTCTTCTACATTATTTTGTCTAAAAAATTATCCTTTACGACTTTCTTATAAATATATATATATATATATATATATATATATATATATATATATTTTACATCAATTGTATACATTGATCGTCGTATTTATCGTATAATATCTATACTTATATATAAAGAGAGAGTGATTTTGTACGTGGAGGGTAATCTCCAGAACCATTGCACGTATTTGAAAAATTCTTTCACTGTTTGAAAGGTACATTATTCCAGATGGACATAGGCTATATATTATGTATATCTGATCAGTAGAAATAAAGTTAGGGACTTAATCCTAACAATCTCCATTGTTACCGCTACTGTCCTCTACCTCTTTTTGTGCCGAAGACTTCAACGATCCTTAGCGTGGTGCTATCGCGGTGGGCTTCTATTCTGACGTTAGCGGTTCGAACCTAGCTGTTCTCCGGCACGCCCTTTTAAAAAATTAACTTTAATTATTAAGTAACGTAATATTAATTTGAATATTATTTTAGGTGCTTAAAATGATTTAAAAACATTCTTTACTTAAAATCTTTTTTTTATTTTTGTATTTTTATTTCATCTCTTAACCTCTCTCTATTATCTATCTATACTTATATATAAAGAGAGAACGATTTTGTACGTGGAGAGTAATCTCCAGAACATATATACATATATATATATATATATATATATATATACATATATATATATATATATATATATATATATATATATATACATATATATATATATATATATATATATACATATATATATATATATATATATATATATATATATATATATATATATATATATATATATATATATATATATATATATATATATATCCTTCGGATATATGCTATCCCACCCCGTAAAGAAAAGGTTTAATATTTTTAAGATTCAAGTAGAGGAGGTATTGATAAATACAAAAAGGATTTTTAAAACTGGCAACGTTAAAGGGTTTTTTGAAGAAAACTACATTTGGAACTACGCTTTTAACTGGACATTTAAGGTAAAAAAAGATTTACAATCTATTGGCTATCAACTGGAAATTTATTGGTATAATATTTTGTTCAACCCGGACAAAGTTGGGACGTGCCTCTAGTATATATATATATATATATATATATATATATATATATATATATATATATATATATATATATATATATATATATATATATATATATATATATATATATATATATATATATATATATATATATATATATATATATATATATATATATATATATATATTTGGCATGAATTGCATACATTGACCGTTGTATTTAATTTGAATGTACTCCGAAGCGAAGTACGGGTTTTCAGCTAGTATTTACATAAAGGGATAATTAATATTTATGTACAAACTACAATTGTTCAGATGATTATTTATAAAATCTGTTTACCTATTGTACAATAAATACATTTATACCAAGTTGTTTTACTAAAAAATATTTATGTTTCGCTAATGATAATCTTGTTTACTATAAAATAAATTTTTTTTCATAAGACGTTGTTTTTATTATCATCAACAATTTAATTCACAAATTCCTGACGAGTGAGCAGATACAATTTTTTCACCTGTCATAAAACACGTAAATGATAACCAATAATATAATGAATAAGAGAATTTTATAAAATCTGTATACCTATTGTACAATAAATACATATATACCAAGTAGTTTTTTCTAAAAAATATTTATGTTTTGTTAATGATAATCTTGTTTACTATTAAATATATATTTTTTTTATATACGTTGTTTTTTTATTATGAATTTAATTCACAAAATCCTGACAAGTGAGCAGATACAATTTTTTTACCTTTCATAATACACATAAATGATTACCAATAATATAATGAATAATCATTGAATTTTATAAAATCTGTATACCTATTGTACAATAAATACATGTATACCAAGTTGTTTTTTCTAAAAAATAGTTATGTTTTGCTAATGACAATCTTGTTTACTATAAAATAATTTTTTTTATATACGTTGTTTTTATTATCATCAATTTAATTCACAAAATCCTGACAAGTGAGCAGATACAATTTTTTCACCTGTCATAAAACACATAAATGATTATCAATAATATAATGAATAATCAGAGAATTTTATAAAATCTGTGACCTATTGTACAATAAATACATATATACCAAGTAGTTTTTTCTAAAAAATATTTATGTTTTGTTAATGATAATCTTGTTTACTATAAAATATATATTTTTTTTATATACGTTGTTTTTATTATCATCAATTTAATTCACAAAATCCTGACAAGTGAGCAGATACAATTTTTTTACCTGTCATAACACAAATAAATGATTACCAATAATATAATGCATAATCAGTGAATTTTATCAACAGCATTAACCCCAAAATGTTATTTTATTTCAAAACTAATGAAACTAAATATTTTTATAAAGGTATTTGAGTGTATTAGTATTTAATAATTGTCATGAATTAAAATGAAAGTAAGAATATGTCCAACGAAATTCAGATCAACTGTCAATTTTATTTTATAATAATGGTTATAAACGAACGTGAAAATGTTTAGGTAAGCGAATACTTCCTGGTAAACAGGAAATGGGGAAGGTCACAAGACAAGTATAAATACTCGTCTATTTGTTTTGTATGCGGTCGACGACCCTTCCTACGTACTACGTAGTACGTAGAAGTGTAAAGTATAGACGAGTGTGGAAATACTCGTTTAGGCAAGGGAGTATTTTCTGGTAACAGGTAGGTAAAATACACGTATACATATTTCGTCCCCGCTCCCTGCCTGGCGACCCTATTCTATTCGCCTGGCGGGAGTATTCTATCGTTTGACACGTGCGCCGTACCTGTTACATTTGAAAATCGGTAACAGGTCCAAAGTTCAGTTAGCACATACCTGTTACAAAATAACAGGTCCAGTATTTCCGATCCATCCCTAGTAATAGGTAGTAATGTCTCATGCAATATGATCCTGCAATCTAAAGGTTTGCATGAATAGAATTGTGACGTTCCTTGGAACTTATAGAAAAATTCTTAAATATCATTTGTTATGCTAATAAATTTTCATAGTCACACACACACAAACTATATTATATATATTATATAAATAGAGAGGATGAGACAGACAAAAAGCTTTTATTTATGAAATCAGCGTAAATCAGTGACTTTTGTATCTCTTTTTAGGGTTTTTTTTAAATCATCATTAATTTCTTTCCTCAACTTTTATTATTTACATTACATTTCCATAATTTAAAGACGCAGCTTTCCTATATGAACGATTTCTCTCCAAGCCAATATTATCAACCAACCTTGGCCCCGTCTTTGTTACAAGAGGCCTTTGAATGTCCCGTAAGTTATACTGGTTCTTGAACCCCGCCCTAATCTTGTGATAACATGTAACACAGCTTATTTATTTACTTTTATTCAATAAAGTAAGAGTATAAAGAAATTTATTAGTAAATAAAGCTTGTACATTTGTAAGAAAACTTGTAAAAAAATCCGATGAGGAATTTTTAATATAAAATTGACGTTTATTATCGAAAAAGTCATTCTTCTAAAAATAAAAAAAAAAACTGGTTAAACATTCTTTTATTTTGTTATGGTCACAGATACGTCTCGGAAATGCTGTTTCGACATTTTGGTCCATCGTTGACCGACCTACAACTACACTAGTACCAGAGCAGACTGCATTGTTAAAATTTAAAAGAAAGAGCAATAACATTAAAATTTCTTCTACAGCTTAAAATATTGCTCTTTTTAAATAAAATTGTTATGTCTAAAAATACTAAATTATTTTTTGGAAACCGTGCCGTTTGGAATTTTTCCTCCACTCATCCCAATTCCTCTCCCTAACAATTTCAAAAAATGTGTTAAAATTTCACACTTCCCTGATCGGGCAAGATTTCGTAAAAAGGTCTCGTAAAAGGTTTCTGCGAGACAAAACTCGAAATTGCTCAGACGATTCTAGTACTCATCAGAATGAGAAATGAGCAAAGTTCTGAGGAAAAGTTCCTTGGAAATTTTTTCATCTGCTTTCTAAAAATATCTTCAAATTTATCTGCAGTTTGCCTGAATTACAATTGACAGTGGAGCTGTTAGTAATAGAGATAAGTGTGTATTGTGATAGGTTCCTCGAATTTCTGCGACCAGAGAGAGTTGAAAGAGAGAAGGAAAATTTAAGATAAAAAAAAATAAAAGGTGTTAGTAGAGACAGATATTTTTACCTTGAGTTATGTTTCCATAACTATAGTATCAATATTTAAAAGATCTTATAATGATTTTTGCCTAGGTCTACGTATTAATTTTTGAGATTATATATATATATATATATATATATATATATATTCAAAGAAACATTTAAAAAAGGATAGCCTGCCAAAACCATGCCTATAGTGCGAGATTTATAAGGGAGGGTAAAAGATCACCATGTCGGGGATTCGATCCCGCAACCTACAGGATGGGAGTAGCAAGCTCTACCGAAGTGCCACCGAACACAGGTGGGAGAGGGAAATTACCATTCAAGAGCAAGAGACGCTCTTAGTCTCTTCCTATTGAAAAAATTTACTAAAATCATAGTTTGATAGATCAGTTAAGAGAGTGATATTGTGAAGAATTCTTGTATTTCAAAATAATACCACAAACTTTCAATACTGCAGAAAACACTTTTATTTTACAAATTAATTTAACATACCAACTAGAGCCCAAGGCGCACCTAGTTCTAAGATATTCATGGAATACCGAAGAACAAAGTTTTTCTTTTAATCATGAAGCTACAGAGCTTCAGCTTCATGCTTTTAATAAAAAGAGACCAGAGTTTCCTTTTTGCAACAACATAAAAATGTAATATTCTTTCAGCTCGTTCAGCTCGCGGTGACAAAATTAAATAATGATAAATAAATTCGCGTGAACAAAATAATAAATTTAAATAATCGTTTTGCTTTTAACATAATAAATTGAAAATTATGAAGTGGATTTCACATCCTCCCACCTTGAGATGTGGAAGTTCCACAACTCAACAACTATATTACAGATCCAGCCTTTCGAAAATTTTAACAGTCCGCCCTAGCCTTGTCTTCTTTTGAACAACTGCACAGTCTATGGAGTTGTCGTCAGAACACTTAGGAATAACATTCTTCATAGAGGCGATTTTTATAGGTAATGTATTTTTGTCCAGTGGAAAAGCCGAATCGTTAGAAGAAATCTCCAAAGGGAAGACGCGCTGAATCGGACGCAGAATTTTTTCACAAGAAGTTCTAAGTTTGATGAGTAGACACACACCATCTTTCCCTGGCAGAATTTATGTCACTTTTCCCAGTGTCCAGTCGATTCGAATAGCGTTTTCACTTTTTATGAGAACAATATCCCCGGGAGCTATCTTCGAAGGGTGTTTACGTATTATAGCTTAAACTTGGCAGCTTTTTACCAATGGGGCAATATCGGCCCGCCAACACCTAATTTCACAGCGGCAACCTAATTTCTAACCGGAAGTTATAAACATTTCCAGCAATAGCATATTTAAAAATTTCAAATGTTTAGAATACTCGGCAGATCAAGAACAAGATTTCAATTATAAATAATTTTTGCTTTAATTAAAAATTGCGCACTATTGACACAACAGAAATGCATGAAAAATATTCAAAATGAGTATGTTAAAAGAAACGCAACACTTTCGAAGCTTAAGTCTTAAGATGCTTAAATTTTGCATGGTGGTTACTCCTAAGTCTTACGAGTCCACTAAGAAATATTTTCAAAAAATTACAAATTTTAAGGGTGTTAAAAGGGGCTTAACCCCCACCCTCCCTTTAAAATACACCCAACGTATCTCATGAACAAAAGGGTCCGGGAAGTTGAAATTTTGTATGGTGGTTCCCCTTAAGCCCCACGTGCACACCAATAAATCTTTTTTTAAGTTCAAATTTTAAGGAGCTTAATCCCCAACCCCCCAAAAATAAAGAAATAAACCCACTGTATCTCTGGAACCATAAGGCCTGGGAAGCTGAAATTTTGTTGTTTGGTTTCCCTTAAGCCCTATGTGCACACCAATAAATCTTACCTTATGTTCAAATTTTAAGTGGTTTAGTCCCCCCCCCCTCCAAAAAAAAAACAAACGACTGTATCTCTGGAACAATAATGCCTAAGAAGTTGAAATTTTGCATGGTGGTTCCTCTTAGGCTCTAGATACTGACCAAGAAAGATTTTTTAAAAAGCAACTTTTAAGGAGGTTGTAAAGTGGTTTTAAATCCCAAAAATAAAAATGAAATATCCAAAACTATTTTCTATACTAAAATAATTGCTATGTTGCTGATACTTTGTCGACAGCTTATATTAAGGGGGAGATCAAAGATGATTCAGACATGATGAACATGGTGCATTCTGTATCGAAGGTTTTGCTAATGAGTGAGAATAGGGTTAAACAATTCCAAAAAGCTACAAAGGAAGATAGTGAGCTAAAATTAATTTGTGAATACTTTCGAAATGGTTGGCCTGAAAGAAAAAAGATACCCACAAATCTTTTAAATTGTTTCAAAGTGAGAAATGATATGGTTTGTGTGAAGGGATTATTATTTTTAAACGAAAAAATTATTATCCCTAGGGTCCTTAGACAAGACATGTTAATGTTGGTACTCGAAGCCCATCTAGGCATTCAAAAGTGTAAAAGTCGAGTCAAGGAATTGATGTACTTTCCAGGGATGAACAATGATATTGAATGTACTGTTTCCAAGTGTGATACATGTGAAAAATTCTCAAGAGCAAACACGAAAGAGCCTTTATAGCCTCATGTAGTACCATACAGACCATTTGAAAAAGTAGGGGTAGATTTAATGGACTTTGGCACTATAAGTTATTTAGTACTTATGGTTTATTATTCAAAGTGGTTGGAGGTTTGTGCTCTTAAGAGTAAGTCAGCAGTTGAAGTGATAAGCAAACTTAAGGCTATCTTTTCCAGATTTGTTGTATCCAGGAGTGTAGTTTCAGATAATGTTCTCTTTAATAGTTACCTCTACAAACAGTTTGCAAAAGAATGGGACTTTAATTGTGCATTCATTAGTCCTCATTATTCACCAAGAAATAGAATGGTTGAAAGGGGTGTGGAAACAGTCAAATGCTTGTTCAGGAAAGCAACGGAGGATAGTAAAGACTACTATGTTGCATTAATGGAATATCGCAAAACCCCCATATCAGGAATTAATCTATCCCCTGCTCATATAATGTTCAATCGTAGGTTAAAGACAAAACTTCCAATGACTAACAAATTATTGAATGAGAATGTCCTTGATAATATTCGGGAAAATTAGTTCAAAGGCAGAACATTCAAAAGCTATCTATACTAATATATAAAGAGAGAGAGAGCGGATTTTGTATGTGGAGGGTAATATCATGAACCACTGCACATATTTGAAAAATTCTTTCACAATTTGCAAGGTACATTATTCCAGATCGACAAGGGCTATATACTATATATATCTAATAAGTAGAAAGAAAGTTTGGGGCCTAACTACTGAGCTGATGCTTAACCTTTACAACTTTTCCTTTGTCAACCATAGTGAATTAACCATAGCAACACATCAAACAATATATTCTTTTATTATCAGTAAAACATTTAACATTTGAATTTTGTTTGTCAAACATAGTCAAGAAAGCATAGCAATACATCAAACTACATTTTCATTTATTATCAGTAACACATTTAATATTTTAAAGATTAAAGTGGAGGAGGAGGTATTGATAAATACAAAAAGGATTTTTGAAATTGGCAAAGTTTAAAGGTTTATTGAAGAAAATTACATTTGGAACTAAGATTTTTATTTAGGAAATTTCAGATAAAAAAAGATTTTTAATTTATTGGCTTACAACTGGAAATATTTTGGTATAATATTACAGAACTTTATTTAACTTATAAACTTTATATTTATGAATTTATGTACAATTTTATGCATAATTTACGTAAATCGAACTTGAATTATTGAACTTTATTCAAAAATCAGTGTTTTTCATTGAAACTTTTAAATTTATTGATTATATCGAATAGACCTATGTTTGTTCCATTACAAGTGAAGAAGTATTGCTTCAACTGAGCTGAAATTTTGTATAGATACACTTGATAGTTCAGCTTAAAACATAGGTATATTATTTTTGAAAATCGGGCCCCGGAGTTTTTTAAATTATTGTTTTAATGATTTTGCCCCTACAGGTTGCTTATTTCGACAGCTTCTGCGGCTGTCCTCGCTGACAGCGATACAATGGGGCCGAATCGTACCAAAATCGTTACGCGGGTGGCCCCGGACACGATTCATTGACTGATTGACTGACTGACTAACAGAATGCGAACACACCAAACCGCTGGACCTAAAGGGCTGAAATTTTGCATGGCGATTCTTCTTATAGTGTAGGGGTGCAGTAAGAAAGATTTATGAAAAATTCTTCTTAGATTTTTTAAAATTAAATTTTTAAGATGTTTTTGTATTTTTTTAAAAGTTTGCATTTAAAATAATAATCTGAGGGTTATAAAATTTATATGACGAGAAAGATCATAAAAATTCCTTTAAGATGAAATCTTTTTCGAATCTTTACCTCTGTTTTCTGATTTTTGGTGAATTTTCAAAGATCAATTTTTAGAATTTAATTTATTAAATGCTGATCACGTGGTTTCTTTTCTTTTTGTGGTACTTTAAATTAATTTTACGCCACGTGCATAACAACGAAATAAATTGACATAATTTTTTTTTTCTTTTTAATGCGGCAGACGATTGGACATTATCCAAAAAAATATTAAGATACAGTAAAAGAAATTTTCCTCAAACTATACTGTATTAACTGTGCTGTGTTCTTTAGTATGTTCTATTATACGCAATTTGAATATTTTCTTCTACATTATTTTGTCCATACGAATTATTTATAAGTATATTTTTGGGTTTTTTGGCATTAATTGCATACATTGACCGTTGTATTTAATTTGAATGTACTCCGTAGCGAAGCACGGGTATTCAGCTAGTATTATTATAAAACAACTCACCCCTTACGTGAATGAGGCCTAAAAAAATGTAAGAATGTTAAATATTAAAAACAAAACATGGGATTCAGCCCAGGTTATTTCAAAGGATAATTCCTTTAATAGGTCTTACATTATTAAAGATGAAGCAGGTAGAATCTAAAGGCGAAACAGGAAACATTTCAGAAATGTCTAATACTCCCTTTAAACAAACAAATCCAGATTATGAAGAAATAGATAATTTTGCACAAAATCCAATACCACCCAGTTCTCAGAGTTCACAGAGTCAGAACACCAATAACAAAACTGTGGAAAGAGCAAGTGGTCGTGTTCGTAAAAAACCTGCGCACCTGAATGATTATGTGACATGAAAATTTACTTAATATACTTGTATTTTGCTGTATTATTGTTTTTGTACTTGTTATTTTGCTGTAATGTATATATGTACTAGTTTATAACGTTACAATTTAATAGGGGTATGTGGAATAACTGTATCTGTGTCTGTTCGGCTCCCTAATTGCAACCAGTTAACTTTTTGTAGTTGACATGTTGATTGGTTCTGCTGAAAGCTGTGGTAACAGGGTTCTGTGGTAACATGTGTTCGTAACATTCAATAAAGTATTTTTGTAATGATGCTCCTACATGATATTTTATAAACTACAGTCAGCAGAAAATATCATAACACATAGTGGATTATAAGAAAGGCGACGTTGATTATTTTCCCTGGTCTCCTTCCCCATTCTTAAATTTCCGTCCATCCTCTTCAAAATTCTTAATTACAGGCTCTGACTTCTCATTCTTTGATGGATCGACTTCAAGACTCTCTCAACGACTTCATCGTAATCCTTAGCCATCGTGCATCCTTTTATTAATTCTGTCACCTTAATTTGTTGACGTTGAAAGATAGAAAATACACTAGTTATCCAAAATTAAGGAGATAACACATTAAGAGAGGTAACACGTTCAAAACTATGTCTATCTGTTTAAAATTTGAATATGTTTTTAAGTGAAAGGTGCTGAACAATACTTACTACATTATGCAAAATAGTGGCGCCGCAGTCGGAATACGTCATTTGCGAGGAGCATAAAAGTGCTTTTCTCAGAGGAAGGCGAGAATGAGGAATTTGCACGTTTTTTTATTTTGCATTTATGATATAGAAAATAGAAAAATATGATCGAAACCATCTTTTTTTTTAGTTTTAGAACTCTAAAAGTTAACATAATTTGTTTTTAAACGCGCACTATTTACTTCATCTCAAAAACGCTACTTTTCCTACGCGGATACATGTGACGTCACAATGCTCCATAGCGAATTTGTTTACTTCGGTGTTTGGATTGTGTTGCGTAGTTTGAGTTTGATATCTAGTGTTTTTGCTTTATTTTTAAGATGTCATAGTGTGTTAAAGCAAATTTTAAATATTGTATAGTACCTTGCTGCACAAGCACGACGGTAAATACCGGTAATGAACCGGTCTTTCATTTTATAATATTTAGTGAGAACAGTGTCCTGTCTCTCTAAAAGTCTGCTTTTTTCAACAACTTTTGTTCGAAATGAGCCATCTTGTGGTATTAAAGGCTCCAAATTATTTTTTACTAAATCTTTCCCTTTAATGAATTTTATTGAATTGCCTACACAAGAAAGTTTTGACTTCTTCAAGTAACTCGAAACTGACGTCACTGCTGGTTTTTCACTCCGTCTATGAAGCCACATAATCAAAGCTACAGCATGTTTACATCCACCTGTAAAAAATATATTTATAGAAACCCTCAGAAATATGATTATACAATTTAGTTAACAAAAATCAAAATATTGTCGGTTAAATTTAAACTAGCATTTAATGCAAAAATGAAAACTATATTCCGAGAAT
This sequence comes from Dolomedes plantarius, assembly GCA_907164885.2. Lineage (NCBI taxonomy): Eukaryota > Metazoa > Arthropoda > Arachnida > Araneae > Dolomedidae > Dolomedes > Dolomedes plantarius. The sequence continues at coordinate 86,492,249 of OU015499.1, read as the reverse complement.
ATCATATTTTATTCACTTGAATAATCATTGTAAAATGTTTATTTGCTTTAAAATTTTGATTTTATGAAAAATATTTCAAATAAAATGCTGTTATTTCTGACTTTAATTTTTTTCTGTGTTCATTAAATGAATAAACTTTCATCCGTAATTGAAAATCGTTAAATTACCATATTATCTCTATCAGATTAAATTATTTTCAATATACCTGAATAACTTCAGAAAACTGGCATTCTGGATAGCGGTCTATAAAATGTTTGTTCACAGCAGAGATATGCAATATACAACTCTTAAAGTATATTACATACATATACTTGATAATAGCTTTGATGCTGTCTATGCATAGCTTTGAATCTGAACTATGCACGATAATTAAACTTTATGTAACATCCGTTACATAAAGTTTAATTATCATGCATAGTTCAGATTTATTATAATTCCTTTACCATTTAAAATACACATATTTCTATGATATGAATGCAGAACACTGAACACATTCGTAAATTTGGTAGTGTTTTTAATTTCTGTCAACTTTTTAATAGACAATTAAAATTACTAAATATCTTATAACAGACTACTTGTAATGTTGCAGTGCTAATTAATTCTACAAAATTAAACATGTACTATGAATGAATAATAATAGAAGCTGTTTATTAAACTTTTAGAGTACGAGATTAATTTAATAATATGCATAAGCAATGTCTAACTTTAAAGTTTGTGTAAAGTACAACGCACGTTAGCGTTCTACAATCTACATTACATAACTAGAATAATAAATACAAACAAATATATACATACCTCTGAGCTTTAAATCCTCGTATTTCTGCTCCCATAAAACTTGGATTATTTCCCAAAAAGGAAAACACTGCAAATGAATCCATTTTAGGCAGGTTGTCAGATTGTCCTTTTGCAAAACCGGGTAATAACGCCATGGTAAACAAAACAGAAATAAAACTAATAATAAAGACGACGATAGAATATAATTTAAAAAAAGGGGAATAAACAATAGCCACAAAATAAAATTAGAAAAATTAAACCAAATTAGAAAAAAAATATGATTTTAAAATGTTAGTTTAAGAGGAGGAAACGTAGAATTTCGCGCTAGAAAAATGTAAACATTGAAGCATGGGGCATAGTGACGTCAGAACCAATCACGTAGCGTTTTGAGGTCACATGATTTTTCAACACTTTTCGCTTATTTTAAATTTAAAATTTTTATTATTTAGATCTATATGTACGTTTTAATTGATGTTTTCGAACAATTTAATAACCAATCTGTTAATAAAAAATAGAAATGAGCATTTTCCCCACATGTGCAAATTCCTCATTGTCGCTGCGAGGCTGAGATTAGACATCTGGCATAGCTAAATTTTAACAATGACCTCCAAGCATCATTTGACCGAAGAACTGCGATGGCGAGCTATTGGGAGACTAAAGGCGGGAGAAAGTGTGACAGAAGTGGCCAAATGGCTAAATGTGAGTCCGTCTGTGGTTCATAGACATTGGCAACACTTTCTAACCTCGGATTCGGCATCCAGGAGGTTCAGCCAAGGACGGTCATAGGCTTCGACGAGTGCCGATGACCGATATTTGTCATTATGCACACGAAGAAATAGAACCGCAACTCCGTCTGCAGATTCTCCCTCGCTGCAAACTCTGGAAGGCTGGTATCAACGTCAACCATGCGTAGAATGCTTCACGAAGGTGGTGTTTTTGGAGACGACCAGCCATTGCGTCCCGCTCACGTCACGCCATAGGCGGGAACGTTTGCATTGGACACGTCAGCATGTCCACTCGACGCGTGATCAATGGAGGGCTGTTCTATTTACGGATGAGTCCAGGTTTAGACTCCAAAGCGATAGTAGGCGTATTTTGATTTGGAGAGAACCTGGAACTCGTTTTCATCCATCACTCATCCGTGAAAGAGATGCAAACGGATCAGGCAGTATCTGTATTTGGGGTGGTATCTCTTTGGGTTGATGCACAGACCTCCATGTCTTTCCCCGTGAAAATGTGAATTCTCACACCTATAGAGATGATGTCATACGGATATGACAGTAGTGTCACGGCTAAGGGCAGGAAAATGGAAAATTACGGGACGAAGAACATTAGGCTATGCATGAATATGAGTAAATATCAGTAGTAAATTGAACAAGGCTAATATGAGTGATTATGAATATAAAATGATATCATAATAATTGAATGAATTAAATATATATGTCGTAGAGAATTTAACTTAGTAGGAATGAATTTGTAAGTAATATGTCTAGATGAAGTATGAAATATTTCGTTGGAGAGTATTGTATCATATTATGTGGTTTCATCAATAAATTAATTTGTCATATTAAACCAGAGTTGTTTTCATCATTTGGAGTCATAATGAATGCAATGTACGAACCAGATCTTGACCTATTATTTAATTAATTCAAAATCAAAATCATTATTATATACAGGGTGGTTCAAATTAAAGTATCCGTGTTTGTGACGCCCTGGTGAGAAAAGCAGTGGACATAGTGTCTTCATATTTGGAGGGTATACATATCAGGCTATGGGGAATTGATCGGAGGAAAAAAACAGTTAGTTCCAACAAAGACCGTTAGGGGAAAATGAGGCGCTGCAATCGGTTGAAGGTTAGGAAAATGAAACATGACTGTACGAAGAAAGGAAAGAATACGAGGTGTCGGTAATTAACTTTATTAGTACCGTTCGTTACACCAGAACTCGATCCTACAGATATGATAGGGAAGGTGCAGACGAAAGGCATGCATGTAGCAACAACAGCACACAAATATTTCACAGGTGATTTTCAATGTGTCCAAGATGCTTCAGGGCCAACGCGTGACACCGTGTTATAGCATGATCCAGAGCGGCGTGTAACTGGTCGGGACCGATGTTGCGTACGTGCAAGGGGATGTTATTCTTCAAATCTGCCAGATTTCCTATGTTTCACCGATAAACTTTATCTTTGAGGTAACCAAAAACCAAAAATAGCACGGGGTTAAGTTGGGTAAACGTGGAGACCATCTGGTGAGATTTGCACGGCTAATAATGCGATCCTCCATAAAATGACGTCGCAGCTATTGATGAACCTCACGTCCAATGTGAACAAGGGCACCATCTTGTTGGAATACCGTTGTAGCGAGACATCCACGCTGCTGGAGTTCTGGAATTACCACACCTTGCAACATAGCCCGATAACGTGCTGCAGTCACAGAACAGTTTTTTGGTCCATGAGGGGTGATTTTCTCGAAGAAAAATGGCCCAATCATAAATATCGCAGAGAAGCCGATCCATACAGTCACATGCGGTGAATACAGGGGCATTTGGAGGGCCGAGTGAGGATTATCAGTCGACCAGATACGGCAGTTATGTGCGTTCAGTGTTCAGCACAAAGAAATGTGAGCCTCATCGGTCCATAGGATGTTCCACGGCCAATTCTGCTCCACCTCCATACTTGCCAAGAATGTTAAAGCGAACGTTTCACGCAGATCGTAATCGCCATGTTTTAACTCTTGTAAGCGATGGAGCTTATACGGATAGGCTTTCAGTGTTTTCCGCATGCACCTCCATGCCGTATTGTGTGACAATCCGAGTTGCCTTGAAACGGCGCGAGCACTGCATGTTCCTGCTGTGTTAGAATTTACATGCTCAACGACAGCGGTTGCGACATCCTCCATCACCTGCGGTATCCGGTTTTTTCGCCCTAGGCCTGGTTGACCGGCAAAGCTACCTGTTTCCTCGAAACGTTTCACCATTCGCCGCAGGGCACATGGCGTTACTGGACCCGCACGCAAAGCTTTTTGCCCTCGTTACACGCGAAGCGCATTAGCGGCGTTATCGCCGTTTTGGTAAAATAGCAGTAGCAGCAAAGCGCACTCCGGCAACGAAAGAACCATCGTGGTGGTCGAAGAATGTTCCGAACCTGTGAACCCAGTGTTTTATCTGTTTCGACGGCTCTTTCGCCCAGCTCGTATGCAAATTTTGTTCTCCGGTACTGCGCGCACAATCGAATATTCAAATTCTCACTTAACTACAGCACCGCGAAAAGGGCTGGAAGTTTAGTTGTGCCTCTGTTATAGAGGAGACATAACGCGTACGCAGCACACGCTTGCAAACATAAAGCTTAGTCAGAGTAGTCTAGTTCCTGCATGTGAAGCGAACTGTACTAATAAAATCAATTACCGGCACCTCGTATTCTTTCCTTTCTTCGTACAGTCATGTTTCATTTCCCTTACCTTCAACCAATAGCAGCGCATCATTTGCACCTAGCGGTCTTGGTTGGAACTAACTGTTTTTTTCCACCAATCAATTCCCCATGGCCTGATATGTATACCCTCCAAATATGAAGACGTTACGTCCACTGCTTTTCTCACCAGGGCGTCCTAAACAGGGATACTTTAATTTGAACCGCCCGGTATATTTATAATACCACAACCATTAAACTTTCACTGTCACAGATGGCATCCTTGATTCTTATGTGTACCGTTATGCCGGAGCAAGAGGTGATGCTTTTGTGCTACAGGACGATAACGTGAGACTGCACAGGGCTCGCATCGTGGATGTTTATCTTGAGCAGGAAACAATTCAGAGCATGAAGTGGCCAGCTCAATCACCGGACCTGAATCCTATCGAGCATGTTTGGGACGCTTTAGGACGACGAATAGCTGCTCTCAATCCTCCTCCTAGGACCTTAGCCACGCTTTCAACTGCTTTTCAAGAGCAATGGCTATTACTTCATACCGAACTCATAGAAGGCATAATTTACAGCCTGATACATTGCTGTATGTGCTGTATTGCTACTCGGGGGATCATGCGCCATATTAAAGGAACTTTTCCTGTACAAAACTGACACATCCGATTTGTTCATTGTATACATATGCTAGTTTCTATAACACCATAATTGTCTGGAGATTTCTTTTTAAGCAGTTTTATACCTAACTTTGTGTTGTATAATGTGTGTAAGCTTCATTAAATTCTACGCGTAACTTTTTGAGTAATCGCTCTTTTTGTGACTTTTCCTTAATTTTTTGATAACCAGTATGTATCTATGTATCTATCTATCTATCTATCTATCTATATATATATATATATATATATATATATATATATATATATATATATATATATATAAATATATATATATATATATATATATATATATATATATATATAAATATATATATATATATATATATATATATATAAATATATATATATATATATATATATATATATATATATATATATATATATATATATATATATATATATTTATATTAATATATATATATATATATATATATATATATATATATATATATATATATATATATATATATATATATATATATATATATATATATATATATATATATATATATATATATATATATATAAACTTTCAACGTCAACACTTTTCCTTTAATCCCGAGAACAGAAATATGCCACATAAAATTATCCTTAAGGAGGATTTGCTTCAGGAGAATTCAATTTCTGACTACCGTTATTAAAAAATTTTCACGTCCGATGCAACCACTGTAGACGCATTTTTTTTTTATCTGTTACTCAATGATTAAATAAAAATTAAATTTATAAAAACTTATTTTATTTAAAGCAAATACACCGTTAGTTAGAAGTCAAATGTAACAGAAGGAAGTAGACATAACCCTTTTTTTTAGAATCATTAGAGGGAAAAACGTGCTCTGATGTCACTGCGAGAAATTGTGTAAATAATGTTGGCACAGTGATAATAACTTGTATTCTAGGGATAATTCGTGTTGATCTGTCCGTGGAGAAATGATTATAGACATGGACGTAGCTATGGTACATTAACGGGGCACCAGAGAGCAGGGCTCCATATCCTTGGTATGGATAATTTTTTGTGGCTATATATCAGTTCTCAGGATAAAAAAAGACAGTGTTGACTTGAAAGTTAAAAAAAAAATAAATAATGATAATAATAATAATAATAAATAAATAAATAAATATAAATAATAATAATAATGGCAACAAATAAATAAGTAAATGAATATAAATTGATAACTATTTAATGTGGCATGTTTAAAAAAAATATCACGGTAGCAGACGATTAAGCAAAAATCAGTGAGGATAGTCTTGAGGTCGATCCATTTAAAAAACAGAAAAACAAAAAAAAAAAAAGAGAGAGAGAAAGGAAGGAAAAAAAAGGTCAGATGTAGGAGCGACGACAATTGTAATCCAGAATTTAGGGGTCATACGACTGTTAAAGGTTGTAAAAGTATAAAAATAGTGCCACTTTCGAGATTCTATATCTTGAAAAGTATAGGATTTAAAATCATAATTTTTTTTTGTTAATAGGAGAATGTTTGGTTTATGAATATATACCTGTTTCTTGTTTGATAGTTAAAAATAATTTGTGAAAATAATTTTTATAAATACCTTGCATAAAAATGAGAAAATTCAACTTTGCTAAACTACATAAAATATAATGAGCATCAAATTCAGTTCCGTTTTATTATTGTCATTTTATAATAAATTAATCCAATGTATATATGTATAAGTATATATTTATATATATACAAACAATGACAATTCAAGTATTAAAAACCTCCAGGCTCGTATATTATACCCTCATTTTGAGAATTCTGCAAGTCAGAGCACAACTTTGATCTTTTCGCTCTCCTATTATAAATTGTACTTTCTTTTTGTCTTTTATCAGCACATGATAATCTTTTTATACAAGCTTTATTATGGGCTGCTATAGAGTAATTACTTAGGGTGATTCCAAGCTCCTTCATAACAGGCTACCTTCCAGTGCGACCTTCATTAAGAAGGATCAGAGCTTCGTTGACTGCTTTTCAGCAATTATTGACCACAACTTGATGTATTGGGGCATATTTTCCAGATCAGTGCATTCAGAGATTCATTTGCATTTTGCGTAAATGCTCCGAGAATGCGTTTCAGTAGATCTGGATGTGACAAATCATTAAACACTGGTTTTATAACCTCCATTACAGATGGTGGCAAGCTACTTTTATGGCGGAATAAATGTACAAATCCATTTGCAACTGCCTTCTGAAACTTGCACCATGGTGATGGGCCAGATAAACAGAAAGTATGTAGAGGCTCTTTATCAGTTGAACAAGTATGGAAATGTATTGCCCAAACAGCATTCCTCATATCTTTGACAGAATTTGAATTCTGTCTTATTGCATTGCCATAATACACAGACAGTTGATTTATGACACTATCTGTAAGGCGGCCTTTTCCTGAAATTGATATTTTGTCAGATAGTTTTTTAGATCCATATTAATTTTTTTATTTTCGAAGACATGTACCCATTCTCTTTTGCATGTGTGCAATGCATTCTCTTTTAGATACTATATCTTGACCATATGGCTCACTCTCAAGAATGGGTATAAAGTTTTGCAGTCGCCATCCCCTATATAATTCATATAACGTATACCTCTTTCATTTTTTGATCTTTGAAAAATTTTGACCATGCTATCAGATTCCATTTTTGCAGAGAATCCAGTATGATTTTTTTTACAAATTCAATATGTTTGGAATTCCACTTATCGAAGGAATCATCAGAGCTTGGTCCTTTCCATAAATCACAAACTTTACAAGCTGTCGACAAAACCTCTACGTTTATAACCTTTTCAGTATCGGCGCCAATTACAGCACACACAACAATCTGGGATGTACGTCCTCTCGTCTTCCAGGTGCAATCTGCACTAACTGTTATATCTACAGAATTATTGGCAGATACTTCTTCTTGTGCTGCATTTCTCTTGCTGTCAATTGAAACACCTTTAGATGCAAGATTTATTTTCTTGCATATTTTATCGCAGGAATTTTGCAAAACAGGTCGATACAAGTCCATCACACCACAAAATATTTTAAATACTTCTAAACCTTGGCAACAAAACGCAAGGCAAATGTGATTCTTTCGTTTATTTCTAGGATGTTTTTCTTTTGTCCTAACAGTCTTGAATTTCTAACACATGATTCAAGTTTACAGTCATCACATGTTATTGAGATCATGGTTGAAAGTCCAATAACTTTTTTTATCGTTAACTTTAATACTGCCGTTACAGCATTTGCAGCATAAATTATTTTCTAGAAATGAAAAAAATAATGTTTTATCAACAATAATGTTCCTTCGAAATTACTATTAGTAGACACCTTTGAAGTTTCTAAAGAATCTTCTTTCTTCAAGCAGATATTTTAATATTCTCTGGAGTAGTAAAAACACAAAAACTCATCGATATATCAGTATTAAATTCAGCTGCATTATTTTAATCAGAAAATATAGTTCTTTGTATATTCACAGTTTCAGTTTCCAGTCATTTAGTAAACTGACTACCATAGAAACTCCCTTTCTCTTGGCGTTTAACAGATGGACTTTTCATTTGTTCCTTATTAAATAACACTTGAATATAATTAAATCAAGAATATTTACTTGATTTTGTAATAAAATATTATAACAAATACGGAAACTTTTATAAGAATAAACAATTTGAAAGATTTAAACCAATGTGGATAAGAAGGAAATGTGATACACGTTGAAATAGCAAGCAAAAATCGCTAGAATTACAAACAAGCACTTGTTAAGTTGTGTAGAACTATTTCTCTCTTGCTCGTGAAGAAAAATAATTCTTTGCGTTTGCGAAAAAAAAGGAATATTTAACTGATTATTTGCGTTTGGTGAGTCAGCTGGGCGAATTGTTTGGCAAAGCACTTGCCCTTTAAATCTGTTTTCGGTAAACATCTGACACGTTTTTAATCATAACTTCCGTAATAATTGGAATTTTTTCAAGCGGATTGTCTTATAATACTCCGAAAAGGTTAACCTTTCATGCAAATCTTTTTCAAAACTTTGATTTTTTGACGGTTTAACAGTCGCATGACCCCTTAGAAGAGGGTAAAGGGAAAGTTAAGAAAGGGGAAGAAGACCTGGGTGAATAATCAAAGTGGACTTAGGACGCCTATAGCTTTCCTTTGGATCGTAGTCGGGGAGCTTAGCTATTTCTTCGTTGTCTGCCGAATATAATCTATTGTAGAAGTTAGATGCGAGATCTTTAATGTGTTGTCCAATAGGTTCGATTCTCTGATCCCTGTGAATAAGTACTTTTTTAAGGTATAAGAGCGCCTTCCTAATACAACGGAGTGTTTTATTTTGAATTGTCTACAATCGCTGGATAAGGGTGTCAGCCAAAAAGCCCCATACAGGCAAAGCGTACAACAGGATGGGACCCAGTACGGTTTAATACAAGAGTAGTTTGCTATCAAAACCCATTTCATTCTGGTACAGGAGGTGGGCGATATCCTTACGGTCTTTAAAAAGATTTCTAATGTTATGTTCTATATTTTTCTTCCACGTCAGTCGACTATCGATGTAAATTCCTAGGTATTTACCGTCTCTCTCAAATTGAACCAGGTAATCGCATAGTGTGACCGGAGGAGGTGGAATTCTATTGTAAGTGAAAAAAATAGCTTTAGTTTTTGAAGGACTTAACTTGAGCCTCCAGCATTCGAACCATCGTTCAATAATTCCAATACGTCTCTGTAGGAACTTGTGGATATATTTAACACTATGATACTTAGCTAGTATTGCCGTGTCATCCTCAAACATTACTACAGTAGTGAAGAGAGAGTGAGGAATGTCGTTAAACAAATATTAAAAAGGATAGGTGCTAACTTAGAGCCCTGAGGGTCTCCTGCATTGATTTCTCGTTGACTAGAATATAATAGTGCATGACGGAATTTGAAGGATCTGCCGAGAAAGTAGGAGTGTAGTAAGTGGATAATTGAGGCTGGTATTTTAAGCTTAATAAGTTTGTAAATGAGAGCACTGTGGCAGACTCGAGCACTCTGAGAGCCTTCTGCAGATCGAGTAATATTATTCCAGAATGCATCCGATTCTGAAAACCATCATGGATGAATTCCGTGACTCGAAGAAACTGGTGTGTTGTTGAGTGGAGGACTCGGAAGCCGAACTGCGCATTAATAATAACATTATATTCATCCAGGAACTTTTTGATTCTGTGACACAGTATGTGTTCCAATAGTTTGCTAAGAGAGGAGAGCAAACTGATTGGAATATAGTTTTTCGGCAGAGACTGATCCTCACCAGGTTTTTTAATAGGGATGATAACAGCAGTTTCCCTAACAATGGGAAAGTATTTATGTTCAAAGATTTTATTATTTAATTCAGAAAGATAGTAAATATAATTTAGAGGTAAGATTTTGATAGCTCAGTTACGATAAAAGATCTGTTGACTCATCTCCTGATGGTTTAGAAAAAAATAAGTGATGAGAAGTATTTTATCATATTAAGACGATTGATCTAATATACATGCTGTACAATTAGGATCTAGAGGCATACAAAGCAATAGAAAGCATACAAAATTTAAATTTTTCTTCACTAATAGAGTTATTATTACATTGCTAGGGATTTATTTTCCTTCCATTATATTTACCTTCGCGTTGCATTAAAATTGTAATTATTACTCAACAATATGAAAACTTATTTATAAACTGAATATCAACAGTAAAATTTAAAAAATTGCGAAGTAAAATAAAATAGAACATAAAGTTCCTAATCTTTGCCTCCCGATCTCACAAAAGATGAGGTACTGGGATGGTCCAACATTCCCCTTGCGTATCAAGGAGTCCCAGGGGACCGGACAGACTGGAATTTTATCCGAAAATTAAACGCCGGTGTACAGGGAGGCGATTGCGAATACCGACGGTATCCGAAAAGTCGTTGATGTCGCGAAACAACGTTTTCGGAATTGTAGACCTCTAACGGCCAAAAATAGCGCCGGAGACGTCGTTGAAATAAGTTTCTTAAAGCTCTCTACTTAGGCTAGTCTCGTAATTTAGGTGCTTGTCCGTCTACCAGCCACCTACATTTGTTCCGAAAATAAGCCCCGGAGACGCAGAATTAACCGTTAAAGCAGTGACGTTATGTATAAGCAGGCTCATGAAAAATTAAATATTGCTTGCATGTTTATTTTCACCCCTCTCCTCCCCAATTCATGACCTTTACCCGATGTCTTCGGAAGTTCTGTGTATTTAAGAAATAATCACTACCGTGCAATCACATATCTCTCGAAAGAATCTCTAAAAAATTTTATCTAACATATGTCCAGACCCACAGGTGTGACTAAAAAAAATTAAATCCTATCACTTAAACGTATGTTATAATATTTAACACTTATTAGAAGGTATATCGTTGTTGTTTTTCGTGAACGTCGTCGAGATGATGCTATCTTCTCGCTTCTCTCCCTCTTACAAGCCAACCAGTCGCCAACAACGATGCCGACTGAGGAGCGCGCCGAAACATCAATCACCATTGAAGATGAGTGAATTAATTTACTGTTTCACTCTGGAATGTGCAGCATCTTTGAGATTCAAAAGATTTATTAATAACCATAGCAGATTAGAATTTTATTTTAGGTATGACTTTTAGAATTTTTTTGGCGAATTTTTATAAATATAAATTATAATTGCTCCCATTATTCAGTTAAAAAATTCCGTATAATGTGTTTGAGACCAGAAGAATCTCATCGGGAGTGCTTCAGAAGTTTAAAAAAGGTACAATCTTTAAGGTAGTAATGTCTCGTACAATATGATTCTGCAATGTAAAGGTTTGCATGAGTCGAATTGTGATGTTCTCTTTCCTTCGAAGTTATATAGAAATGCTCAATTATTATTTACCATGCTAAATAATTTTCATACTCATACACACACAAACTATATAATAGATATAATATAAGCAGAGAGAATGGGAGACAGATAAAAAAACTTTTATTTATGAAATCAGCGTAAATCAGGGACTTTTGTATCTCTATTTAGGTTTTTTTAACTATAATTAATTTCTTTAATAAACTTTTATTATTTATATTACATTTCCATAATTTAAAGACGCAGCTTCCTACAAGAGCGATTCGTCTACAAGCCAATATTTTCACCCAACCTTTGCGCCGTCATTGTTTGCACCAGGATCTTCATATATTTATTGGTGTGTACCTAGGGCTTAAGGGGAACCACCATGCAAAATTTCAGCTTTCTAGGCCTTATGGTTCCAGAGATACTATGGGGGTTTTTTTAGAGGGGGGGGGGTTAAGCCACTTTTAACCCCCTTAAAATTTGCATTTTTCAAAAAGATTTTTTAGTGGGCACCTAGGGCTTAAGGGGAACCACCATAAGAAATTTCAACTTCCTGGGTCCTATGGTTTCAGAGATACAATGGGTTTTTTTTCAGTGGGGGGGGGGGGTTAAGCCCCTTTTAAACCCCTTAATATTTGTACTTTTTAAAAATATTTCTTAGTGGGCATCTAGAGCTTAGGAGTAACCACCATGCAAAATTTCAGCATCCTAAGACTTTTCCTTTGCGTTTTTAACATACTCATTTTGAATATTTTTCGTGTATTTCTGTTTTGTCATTAGTGCTCAATTTTTAATTAGAGCTAAAACTATTTCGAATCGAAATCTTGTACTTTATCTGCCGCGTTTTCCACACATTTGTATTTTTTCAACATGCTGTTGCTCGAAATGTTGTTTATAACATCCGGGCAGCGAAATCTTTTATAAAACTTTGACGAAGAACCCAACTTTTATAAAAGTTATCTTTTATCAAAGTTGAGGTATTACACTGTCATATTTCTCGTCAAACTTCTTTTATAAAAGATCTTTGTCAAATAACTTTCATAATCTAAAAAAATAAAGAAAATCTTCAAAACGAAACTTAGAACGCGAGCGAAAAGCAATGAATGGCGAAAACAATACTATCAACAAAGATGGGGCGCATAATTGGCACTTTATTGCCGCTTTTTCGCCAAACCGCAAAGCTTCAGCAATAATACGTAAGTACCATATATATATATATATATATATATATATATATATATATATATATATATATATATATATATATATATATATATATATATATATATATATATATATATATATTTGCACTTAGGGAAGTGCTACCTTGGGACACTCCTATGTTAGTCTGCACCATAAAGCACTCATGTATAACAAATATGCTGACAGAAACTCTCATGCGTTCTCTGTATAGCAATACCGTATATAAGTTGAAATAATATGGACTCTTTATAAAATACTTTTTATAAAAACTTTTCTTATAAAATACCAAACAACAGAAGTTATGGTTCTATTGGTATTAAATATATAAATCAGTCAACTTCTGGAGATAGCTTTAAACCTCGAGAAATTAATTGTAAAAGTATAGACAGTTCGAATGTATCTGTTTCTACCGATTGTGTTGAAAAACTTACCGGCAGTATTAAAATATATTAAATTTTCTATAAATCACGTATAAAACAATTTTTGAGTTTTTTTTTTCTTGATTTTCACTTTTAAGAAAAATCTAATTATTTCCTTTATGCTTCCTCTTCTTAAAGCTCGGTATCATCATCATTGTACCAATTTAGAAATGTATCGCATGAAAGGAAAGTTAAAATTTGGATTAAGAAGCCGAAGAACAAAAGTAGACTTGGTCAGTTAATCATATGCATTCAAAGTCTCTTACGCTCCTTAGATGGTGGGAGAGAGATATCTGAATGGCGTAATACATATTTTGGGGTTAAAAAAAGGTCTCTGAATGCGGTATTTAAAAAACACTTATCATGTCTGCAATTTTTTGTCATTACATTTTCTTTAATTTTTTAAACCGGCCATATTTGTGTTAAGATGCGAAATTTGCCTCTACCTTTAAAAAAAATTATCTCAAAAATTTCTATCACTTTTGTATTGTAGATAATTTTATTTTAAAATATAGTTCATATTGTAAACTTACATTTTTTACTGTTGGCTCTGCTGAGTGAGGGATTGCATCCATACAACGATTACGAAGGCTTCAAGTTACCTAAAATTATGTCTTCAAACGTTATGAAACTAAAACTCCTATCTTTATCAGAAACGACCGAATTCATCGGGATCTACGTGTAAAGCCAGTTCTGTCAGCAATTAAAGACTGACTTTTAAATTTAAAACAGTTTCTCTCGTATAACTAATACAATTCTTCAAGCAATCCTCCCTACGATTCTGAGATTCTCAGCTCAGCGAAAACGCCAAAAGCTTTTTTACGCCGATCAGAAATCTCCATCCACTATATAAGAAGCATAAGAAACTGTGAATGCATATGATTAGTTGGCCAAGCCTACTTTTTGTTTCTTCGGCTTCTAAATCCAAATTTTAATTTCCCTTTCGCGTAATACTGCAAAGGCCCTTGAAATTGGGCACCCGTTGGACGACCCTACTCCTTTAAAGAGCTAGACTCCACATCTATGAAGTTTAAATCCTTTACTTCCTTCTTAACATAATTGTTTTGATACTGCAATAACCTCCCGTTTCGGAAATCGATTTTGGCCCTACCTATAAATGGAGCCAGTGGTCCAAACTCAATCTCATGATTGGAAGCAGTCATTCTGTTTCCTTTTAGTAAAAGTCATCGTCAAGGTACTTGATCTTTATCACGCACTTTTCGGTTTACACTTTCACTATGGGGAAACGAAATTTTCTTCGCAGTGCAAAGATTGGACCGATCACGGATCAAGGCGGCAGCCGTGTGAATTTCTAATTTCATATTTGGCAACTCGGGTACTTCGGAAAATTACTATAAATTTATTAATTCATTATCCGTTCGGAGGGAAAAGCAGTGCAATGCTTTGCATTGCTGAGAACTCCGTAAACCCTACTTCCTGGACCTTGACCTTGATAAGCTTACATTACATTTAATGTTGTTTAAAGGTGGATTATTATTAGAACGTGGCGATTGAAGAAACAAAAAAGTCGAAACCTGTTTTATAAATGCATTATAAATTGTTTTACAGATTTTAATATATGTCATATGTACTATCGTCTAGATACAGAGTAGACTATCTGATATTGCATGTGTCGGATCAAGGAATTCGATGCATTAAGAAACTTGATTTCTAATGTGATATTTTGACATGTCCGAACATAGAATATTAATCATATTGAAAAGTCAAGATTCATATCGATCTTAATGTTTTAAATAAGCAATATTGTGACAAAAACATATTGTATTCTATTTATATTGCGAACCATGATTTCAATGAGGGAGGTGAAACCTTCCTAATTACTATCGCAGTTTGTGGAAATTAGCACTGCTTCATAAATAATAAAAAATGAATATTATATATTTATCAAAGTTTATGATTTCACTCGTTTGTCATCAAATGGCAGAAGTAGAATTTTATATTATTTTTTTCTTTTATTTTCCTTCAAGGCGGTTTTTACGATCATAATAATGTCATTTGAAATCCAAGTGTCTCTAGTTTTATTTTAGCAATGAAATATCTTATTTATCTGAATCTCCTTTTTACTTAAAAGGTTGCCTCTGGGAACATAAAATGACTCTACTTCATACTGAAATATCGCTTAGAGAGTATTAAAGAAAACGGTTGTCCAAATTTAATTCATATTTTACTTTGATAAATATTATTTATACGATTTTGCAATTCCATTCCAAATATTCCCAATGAGATTATTCCAGAGCTTCCAAACTATGATTTTTCCCTTTGTGCGAAATGAAAACACCCACTTGAGTGTCAACATCTTAAGTGCCTGTTATCTTTTCGTGCTTACTTAATTGTAAAGCTCCTCTCATTTGTTCTTAACTTTCAATTATCTTAATGCGAGTAACACTCCCTTTTCATTTCCAATGCCTTTACGGTCGGAAGAACTTGCGCTTGCTATTCTTTTCCCGGTTTGGTACCCAGTGATGGCATTTTTCGTTATCTTCAATTTTGTTGTTTAAAACATTCATGCAATAATATATGATGTATGATGAGATTCGTAAAAATACACAAATATAAGCGAAAATTTATACTTGTTTTTCATAAACTGTTGGATTTGAGATTTTCAGAATTTTTTCTTTTAACGTGTCCCAAGTACTACATAATACTAAAAAAAAAAATTATAATCCTATCACTTAAACGTATATTCTAATAAGTAACAGTTATTAGTAGGTAATCGCTGTTTTTTTTTTCGTGAACGCCGACGTCATATGTATTCTTCCCGCTTTTCTCCCTGTTACCAACCAACTAGTCGCCAACAGCGATGCCGACTGAGGAGCGCGAATAAAACACCAATCACCATTGTAGATGAGTGAATTATTTTACTGTTTTACCCTGGAATGTGCAGCATCTTTGAGATTTAAAAGATTTATTAATAACCATAGCAGATTAGAATTTTATTTTAGGTATGACTTTTAGAATTTTTTTGGCGAATTTTTATAAATATAAATTATAATTGCTAATTATCAATAACAACAGCCGTTGGAATTTTATTTTAGGTATAACTAACAGAAATTTTATGGTGAACATTTAAATATTTAAAATAATCTAGCTGTGTTATTAATTACCCTTCGTAATTTTCTTTGATGTGTATAATACCTGAAGTATCCCATCGGGAGTGCTTCAGTAGTGTGATATAATTAGTAGTGCCTCGTGCAATATGCTCCTGGAGTGTAAATATTTGCAAGAATCGAATGGTAATGAAACTATCATTAATTTCTTTACTACTTATAATACATTGCCATAATTTTATTCTTTATATTACATTTTTTTATTATTTATATTATTTATTACCATTTTTTTATTATTTATATTACATTGCCATAATTTAAAGACGCAGATTCCCTACACGAACGATTTCTCTATAAGCCAATATTTTCACCCAACCTTGCCGCCGTCTTTGTTTGCACCAGGCCTTTGAAAGTTAGACTGGTTCTTGAACCCCGCGCATATCATGTAAAAACATGTAACAGAGCAAATTTTTTTACTGATGAGGAATTTTTAATATAAAATTGACGTGAATAATTGAAAAAAGTCGTTCATCTTAAAAAAAACTTTCTTATTTAGTTATGGTCTGAGATACGTCTCGGAAATGCTGTTTCCATATTTTGGTGAATCATTGACCGACCTACAACTACACTAGTACCAAAGCAGACTGCCTTGTTAAAATTTAAAAGAAACACCAATAACATTAAAGTTTCTTCTACAGCTTAAAATATTGCCCTTTTTAAATAAAATTGTTATGACTAAAAATACTATATTATTTTTAGGAAACCGTGCCTTTTGGAATTTTTCCTCCACTCATCCCAATTCCTCTCCCTAACAATTTCCAAAAATGTGTTAAAATTACACTCTCTCCTGATGGGGAAAGTCTTTGTAAAAAGGTCACGTAAAAGGTTTCTGCGGGTCAGAACTCAAAATTGCTGAGACGATTCTAGGACGAAGGAGTAGTCATCACATATTGCCACAATAGGGTAAAGACCCGCTTTCTGGGACTGGTCTTAATTACATGGGAGTGGTCGAAGGTAGCACTTACCTTAGAATATATATATATATATATATATATATATATATATATATATATATATACACTGCTGGCCACCCGAATTGCAACACCAAGAAAGATAAGAGGTATCACAACAAAATTTATTTTGTAGATAACATGTTGACCAAGTATCAAATGATTAAATTTATAGACTTCTGTGAAGTGTTTTTCCTGCCAAAATCAGTAGCCAGAGTAGCCTCCATTGCTAGAGATCACAGCTGCCACACGCCTCGGTATTGATTCAAAGAGACTTTGGATGAGTTCTTGGGGTACAGCAGACCAAGCAGCTTCCACACGTTGCCAAAGTTGATCTGCTGTGGCAGCTGGGGATGGAATCTGGGTCAATCGTAGAGCAACCATGTACCACATGTTTTCTATCGGCGAAAGATCCGGAGAGCGAGGCGGCCAGGGAAGTAATTCAATCTGGCGATTGACGAAGAACCGTTGGACAATGCGTGCCACGTGTGGTCGCGCATTATCCTGTTGAAATATGGCTGTGGGAAAGCCCTGAAGTTAAGGAAGGACAACTGGCTCCAACACCTCGGAGATGTAGCACTGGCTGTTTAAAGTACCGGCAATGCGTACTAGAGGTGTGCGAGAGTGATATCCAATACCGCCCCATACCATAATACCCGGTGCAGGACCAGTGTGGCGGTGCATAACGCAGCTGTTCAGCATCCTCTCTTCATGGTGTCTCCAGACTCGAATGAGACCATCGCGGTGTTGTAGACAGAAGCGTGACTCGTTAGTAAAGACAATTTCATTCCATTCTGCCGTCCACATCCTTCTGTCATCGCACCATTGGCGGCGGAGACGTCTGTGGTTCTGCGTCAAGGGTAGACAAAGCAATGGACGTCTTGCGGACATACCACTCTGCTGTAAACGGCGTCGAATGGTACGCGCAGACACTGGATGATGCGTTACAGACTGCATGTGCTGTGCTATGGTTCGTGATGTGACTGAGCGATCCGTCACTGCCATGCGCACAATTTGCCTGTCATCGCGTGAAGTGGTGCGCTGAGGTGGATGCGATCGAACACGCAGGTCCGTCGTACCCTCCTGCATCCAACGATCACATATCCGCATTACAGTTGTTTGGTTTCGTCCAACACGACTACCGATTTCCCTGAAAGATAATCCACAATCTCGGTAGGCCACTGTCCTTCCTCTGTCGAACTCGGATACTTGATCAAAAGATGATCGCTGTTTTCGACGAGGCATAATTGATTGTTTTTTTTTTAAATCACGAGAAAAACACAATTGCCGAACTTGAAATCTTGAAATCTCCAAGCCTTAAATAGCGCTTTGAAGTGGCGCCAAAGGCGCGCGTGATGTGCCTCTGCGCTGAAATTCTAATCATTTGCATATATCACCTCCGCTAATGCATGTTGTAAATTTCATGTTATTTGCATGTTTCCTTCAGGGTGTTGCATTTACAGTGGCCAGCAGTGTATATATATATATATATATATATATATATATATATATATACTATGTGAAGTGCTACCTTGGGCCACTTCTCTGTTAGTCTGCAGAGTAAAACACGTATGTATGACAACTATGCTTACTTCAACTCTCATGCGTGCTCTGTATAGCAATATCATATTTATGTTTAAATAATATAGACTCTATATAAAAACTTTTGTTATAAAATATTATTCTTCGGCTATTATACCTCGAGAAATTAATTGTAAAAGTATAGACAGTTCGAATGTATCTGTTTCTACCGATTGTGTTGAAGAACTTACCGGCAGTATTAAAATATATTAAATTTTCTATAAATCACGTTTAAAACAATTTTTGAGTTTTCTTTTCTTGATTTTCCACTTTTAAGAAAAATCTAATTATTTTCTTTATGCTTCCTCTTGTTAAAGCTGGGTATCATCATCATTGTACCAATTTAGAAATGTATTGCATGAAAGTAAAGTTAAAATTTGGATTAAGAAGCCGAAGAAACCAAAAGTAGGCTTGGTCAGCTAATCATATG
This sequence comes from Dolomedes plantarius, assembly GCA_907164885.2. Lineage (NCBI taxonomy): Eukaryota > Metazoa > Arthropoda > Arachnida > Araneae > Dolomedidae > Dolomedes > Dolomedes plantarius. The sequence goes on along the minus strand of OU015499.1, from coordinate 86,472,883 downwards.
CATTTAAAGTCTCTTACGCTCCGTAGATGGTAGGAGGGAAATATCTTGATGGCGTAATACATATTTTGCTGTTCAAAAAAGTTATGTGAATGCTGTATTTAAAAAACACTTATTATGTCTGCAATTTTTGTCATTGCATTTTTCTTTAATTTTTCAACTGACCATATTTGTGTTAAGATGCGAACTACGCCTGTACCTTAAAAATAATTATCTCAACAATTTCTATCACTTTTGTATTGTAGATAATTTTATTTTAAAATATAGTTCATATTGTATATTTACATTTTTACTGTTGGCCCTGCTGAGTGAGGGATTGCATCCATACAACGATTACGAAGGCTTCAAGTTATCTAAAATTATGTCTTCAAACTTTATGAAACTAAAACTCCTATCTTTATCAGAAACGATCGGATTCATCGGGATCTACATGTGAAACCAGTTCTTTCAGCAATTAAAGACTGACTTTTAAATTTAAAACAGTTTCTCTTGTATAACAAATACAATTCTTCAAGCATTCCTCCCAATGATTCTGAGATTTTCAGCTCAGCGTAAACGCCAAAAGCTTTATTACGCCGATCAGATATCTCCATCCACCTTATAAGAAGCGTAAGAATCTCTGAATGCATATGATTAGTTGGCGAAGCCTACTTTTTGTTTCTTCGGCTTCTTAATCCAAATTTTAATTTCCCTTTCACGTGATTCTGCAAAGACCCGTGAATTTGGGCACGCGTTAGTCGACCCTACTCCTTAAGGAGCTAGACTTCACATCTATCAAGTTTAAATCCTTTAATTCCTTCTTAACATAATTTTTTTGATACTGCAATAACCTGCCTTTTCGGAAATCGATTTTGGCTCCCTGCCTTGCCTATAAATGTGCCAGTTTTCCAAACTCAATCTCATGATTGGAAGCAGTCGTTCTGTTACATTTTAGTAAAAGTAATCGTCAAGGTACCTGATCTTTATCACACACTTTTCGGTTTACCCTTTCACTATGGGGAAACGGAATTTTCTTCGCAGTGCAATGATTGGACCGATCACGGATCAAGGCGGCAGCCGTGTGAATTTCTAATTTCTTATTTGGCAACTCGTGTACTTCGGAAAATTACTATAAATTTATTAATTCATTATCCGTTCGGAGGGAAAAGCAGTGCAATGCTTTGCATTGCTTAGAACTCCGTAAACCCTACTACCTTCACCTTAACCTTGATAAGCTTACATTACATTTAATGTTGTTTAAAGGTGGATTATTATTAGAACGTGGCGATTAAAGAAACAAAAAAGTCGAAACCTGTTTTATAAAAGCATTATAAATTGTTTTACAGATTTTAATATATGTCATATGTACTACCGTCAAGATGCAGAGTAGACTATCAGATGTTGCATGTGTCGGATCAAGGAATTCGGTGCACTAAGAAACTTGATTTCTAATGTGGTATTTTTACGTGCCCGAACATAGAATATAAGTCATATTGAAAAGTCAAGATTCATATCGATCTTAATGTTTTAAATAAGTAATATTGTGACAAAAACATATTGTATTCTATTTATATTGTGAACTATGATTTCAATGAGGGAGGTGAAACCCGCCAAAATTACTATAGGAGTTTGTAAAAATAAGCACTGCTTCATAAATAATAAAAAATGAATATTATATATTTATCAAAGTTTATGATTTCACTCGTTTGTCATCAAATGGCAGAAGTAGAATTTTATATTATTTTTTTCTTTTATTTTCCTTTAAGGCGGTTTTTACGATCATAATAATGTCATTTGAAATCCAAGTGTCTCTAGTTTTATTTTAGCAATGAAATATCTTATTTATCTGAATCTCCTTTTTACTTAAAAGGTTGCCTCTGGGAACATAAAATGACTCTACTTCATACTGAAATATCGCTTAGAGAGTATTAAAGAAAACGGTTGTCCAAATTTAATTCATATTTTACTTTGATAAATATTATTTAAACGATTTAGCAATTCCATTCCAAATATTCCCAATGAGATTATTCCAGAGCTTCCAAACTATGATTTTTCCCTTTGTGCGAAATGAAAACACCCACTTGAGTGTCAACATCTTAAGTGCCTGTTATCTTTTCGTGCTTACTTAATTGTAAAGCTCCTCTCATTTGTTCTTAACTTTCAATTATCTTAATGCGAGTAACACTCCCTTTTCATTTCCAATGCCTTTACGGTCGGAAGAACTTGCGCTTGCTATTCTTTTCCCGGTTTGGTACCCAGTGATGGCATTTTTCGTTATCTTCAATTTTGTTGTTTAAAACATTCATGCAATAATATATGATGTATGATGAGATTCGTAAAAATACACAAATATAAGCGAAAATTTATACTTGTTTTTCATAAACTGTTGGATTAGAGATTTTCAGAATTTTTTCTTTTAACGTGTCCCAAGTACTACATAATACTAAAAAAAAAATTATAATCCTATCACTTAAACGTATATTCTAATAAGTAACAGTTATTAGTAGGTAATCGCTGTTTTTTTTTTTTTTCGTGAACGCCGACGTCATATGTATTCTTCCCGCTTTTCTCCCTCTTACCAACCAACTAGTCGCCAACAGGGATGCCGTCTGAGGAGTGCGCTTAAATATCAATCACCATTGTAGATGAGTGAATTATTTTACTGTTTAACCCTGGAATGTGCAGCATCTTTGAGATTTAAAAGATTTATCAATAACAACAGCCGTTGGAATTTTATTTTAGGTATAACTAACAGAAATTTTATGGTGAACATTTAAATATTTAAAATAATCTAGCTGTGTTATTAATTACCACCCAGCTCGGGGAGCTTCTGGCTAGTCCCCTCCTCCTGTTCTGTTTGCTTAAATAGGTCTGCTTTTATGGGCTTCATGGAAAGCGCGTCCTCTTACTATTAACTTAAAATTTTCCCCTACTCACTTAGCTGTAATATTAATGTTGTTACTTAATTAAATTTATTTTTACTAATTTAATTTTTTTACTTTTTGTTTTATTTTTTTTTCTCTCTCCTTAACTACTTGTGTAGTCTTTCTTTTTTTTTAACTTGCTAATTTCTCCCTCGCGTTATTTATAACTGTCTAGTAATTTTTTACTTGAGCACTGAAAATAACTCGATTCTCGAGTGTCACTGATACTGTTAAAGAACTTCATGTTCGAAGTGTTACTGGAGTTACACTGTAACTCCCATCTTGCGCATGTCACCTTGAAGAAATTTATCGTGAAACTGGAGATAAATCCGTCAGGACCAGGCACTCCAGTAGTTCAAAAATACCATGAGTTATTAATTACCCTTCGTAATTTTCTTTGATGTGTATAATACCTGAAGTATCCCATCGGGAGTGCTTCAGTAGTGTGATATAATTAGTAGTGCCTCGTGCAATATGCTCCTGGAGTGTAAATATTTGCAAGAATCGAATGGTAATGAAACTATCATTAATTTCTTTACTACTTATAATACATTGCCATAATTTTATTGTTTATATTACATTTTTTTATTATTTATATTATTTATTACCATTTTTTTATTATTTATATTACATTGCCATAATTTAAAGACGCAGATTCCCTACACGAACGATTTCTCTATAAGCCAATATTTTCACCCAACCTTGCCGCCGTCTTTGTTTGCACCAGGCCTTTGAAAGTTAGACTGGTTCTTGAACCCCGCTCATATCATGTAAAAACATGTAACAGAGCAAATTTTTTTACTGATGAGGAATTTTTAATATAAAATTGACGTGAATTATTGAAAAAAGTCGTTCATCTTAAAAAAAAACTTTTTTATTTAGTTATGGTCTGAGATACGTCTCGGAAATGCTGTTTCCATATTTTGGTCAATCATTGACCGACCTACAACTACACTAGAACCAAAGCAGTCTGCCTTGTTAAAATTTAAAAGAAACACCAATAACATTAAAGTTTCTTCTACAGCTTAAAATATTGCCCTTTTTAAATAAAATTGTTATGACTAAAAATACTATATTATTTTTAGGAAACCGTGCCTTTTGGAATTTTTCCTCCACTCACCCGAATTCCACTCCCTAACAATTTCCAAAAATGTGTTAAAATTACACTCTCTCCTGATGGGGAAAGACTTCGTAAAAAGGTCACCTAAAAGGTTTCTGCGGGGCAGAACTCAAAATTGCTGAGACGATTCTACGACGGAGGAGTAGTCATCACATATTGCCACAATAGGGTAAAGACCCGCTTTCTGGGACTGGTCTTAATTACATGGGAGTGGTCGAAGGTAGCACTTACCTTAGAATATAAATATATATATATATATATATATATATATATATATATATATATATATATATATATATATATATATATATATATATATATATATATATATATATATATATATATATATACACTGCTGGCCACCCGAATTGCAACACCAAGAAAGATAAGAGGTATCACAACAAAATTTATTTTGTAGATAACATGTTGACCAAGTATCAAATGATTAAATTTATAGACTTCTGTGAAGTGTTTTTCCTGCCAAAATCAGTAGCCAGAGTAGCCGCCATTGTTAGAGATCACAGCTGCCACACGCCTCGGTATTGATTCAAAGAGACTTTGGATGAGTTCTTGGGGTACAGCAGACCAAGCAGCTTCCACACGTTGCCAAAGTTGATCTGCTGTGGCAGCTGGGGATGGAATCTGGGTCAATCGTAGAGCAACCATGTACCACATGTTTTCTATCGGCGAAAGATCCGGAGAGCGAGGCGGCCAGGGAAGTAATTCAATCTGGCGATTGACGAAGAACCGTTGGACAATGCGTGCCACGTGTGGTCGCGCATTATCCTGTTGAAATATGGCTGTGGGAAAGCCCTGAAGGTAAGGAGGGACAACTGGCTCCAACACCTCGGAGATGTAGCACTGGCTGTTTAAAGTACCCGCAATGCGTACTAGAGGTGTGCGAGAGTGATATTCAATACCGCCCCATACCATAATACCCGGTGCAGGACCAGTGTGGCGGTGCATAACGCAGCTGTTCAGCATCCTCTCTTCATGGTGTCTCCAGACTCGAATGAGACCATCGCGGTGTTGTAGACAGAAGCGTGACTCGTCAGTAAAGACAATTTCATTCCATTCTGCCGTCCACATCCTTCTGTCATCGCACCATTGGCGGCGGAGACGTCTGTGGTTCTGCGTCAAGGGTAGACAAAGCAATGGACGTCTTGCGGACAGACCACTCTGCTGTAAACGGCGTCGAATGGTACGCGCAGACACTGGATGATGCGTTACAGACTGCATGTGCTGTGCTATGGTTCGTGATGTGACTGAGCGATCCGTCACTGCCATGCGCACAATTTGCCTGTCATCGCGTGAAGTGGTGCGCTGAGGTGGATGCGATCGAACACGCAGGTCCGTCGTACCCTCCTGCATCCAACGATCACATATCCGCATTACAGTTGTTTGGTTTCGTCCAACACGACTACCGATTTCCCTGAAAGATAATCCACAATCTCGGTAGGCCACTGTCCTTCCTCTGTCGAACTCGGATACTTGATCAAAAGATGATCGCTGTTTTCGACGAGGCATAATTGATCGTTTTTTTTTTAAATCACGAGAAAAACACTATTGCCGAACTTGAAATCTTGAAATCTCCAAGCCTTAAATAGCGCTTTGAAGTGGCGCCAAAGGCGCGCGTGATGTGCCTCTGCTCTGAAATTCTAATCATTTGTATATATCACCTCCGCTAATGCATGTTGTAAATTTCATGTTATTTGCATGTTTCCTTCAGGGTGTTGCATTTACAGTGGCCAGCAGTGTATATATATATATATATATATATATATATATATATATATATATATATATATATATATATACTATGTGAAGTGCTACCTTGGGCCACTTCTCTGTTAGTCTGCAGAGTAAAACACGTATGTATGACAACTATGCTTACTTCAACTCTCATGCGTGCTCTGTATAGCAATATCATATTTATGTTTAAATAATATAGACTCTATACAAAAACTTTTGTTATAAAATATTATTCTTCGGCTATTATACCTCGAGAAATTAATTGTAAAAGTATAGACAGTTCGAATGTATCTGTTTCTACCGATTGTGTTAAAGAACTTACCGGCAGTATTAAAATCTATTAAAATTTCTATAAGTCACTTATAAAACAATTTTTGAGTTTTCTTTTTTGGATTTCCACTTTTAAGGAAATTTTTATTATTTCCTTTATGCTTCTTCTTGTTACAGCTAGGTATCATGATCATTGTACCGATTTAGAAAAGTATCGCATGAAAGGAAAGTTAAAATTTGGATTAAGAAGCCGAATAAACAAAAAGTACTCTTGGGCAGCTAATCATATGCATTCAAAGTCTCCTACGCTTCTTAGGTGGTAGGAGGGAGATATCTGAATGGCTTAATACATCTTTTGGCATTTAAAAAAGCTCTTTGAATGCCGTATTTAAGGGGACTGCCTACGTTCGGAGCACTTTTTTTTAAAAAAATACCTTATTGATTAAATACATGCATTTTTATTTAAAATGTAATATGAAATGATGGAAATATATATAATTTTTCCTAAATTTGCATACAGTTTCAAGAAATAAGCAAATTTGTATAAAAATTAAGCTAAATTTAACACTTATGCTAGAAGCTCTACACTCAGTTCAAATGAATATATTTCAATTTCCTTGATACTGTATGCTACTATTACACTTACCTGTGAAAGAAACTAAAAGTTTTGTAATATTACTGAAATTCACTGAAATATGCCAAATTTCGTATAACAATTCAGAATTATTCCAAAAAAAATCTTGTTTTTTTAGTACAAATACCTGTAAAATGATCAAATCTATACATAGAGCTTCGAATGCAGTTCTAAGCATAGTACTAAATGTAAAAAACATTGCAGACAAATTTCATTAAAATATCTTTAACACTTTTTGAGTTATGAAATTTATCGTAGAAGCAAAACACTGAAAAATCAGTTTTTCACAAAATGCATTTAAAGTTTATACTTTAAAAAAAAACTATGTTATATTGATTTGTCAAAGTTAAAATTCTCCACATTTATAAGTCGAGCCCTCCTTTATTTCATGATTTGACAATTTTGCTTTTTTAGCAGCTTTTCTTTTTTTTCTGGCTATTTTTACACTTGGTAATAAGCGACGTTTTGAGGCAAATTTGTATAAAAATCAAGCTAAATTTAACACTTATGCTAGAAGCTCTGCACTCAGTTCAAATGAATATATTTCAATTTCCTTGATACTGTATGCTACTATTACACTTACCTGTGAAAGGAAAAAAAAGTTTTGTGATATTACTGAAATTCACTGAAATATGCCAAAATTTGTATAACAATGCAGAATATTCCAAAAAAATCTTGTTTTTTGAGTACAAATACCTGTAAAATGATCAAATCTACACATAGAGCCTAGAACATATTTTTAAGCATAGTACTAAATGTGAAAAAACATTGCAGAAAAATTGCATTAAAATATTTTTAACACTTTTTGAGATATGAACTTTATCGTAGAAGCAAAACACTGAAAAATCAATTTTTCACAAAACGCATTTAAACTTTTTACTTAAAAAAAAAAAAAACTATGTTATATTTATTTGTCAAAGTTAAAATTCTCCACATTTATAAGTCAAGCCCTCCTTCATTTCATGATTTGACAATTTTGCTTTTTTAGCAGCTCTTCTTTTTTTTCTGGCTATTTTTGCACTAGGTAATGAGCAACGTTTTGAGTTTATGATTCGCTCATTGTCGATACCCAAGTAATTATGGACCATCTCCTTTTCTATGGATAATCCTAAATTTTCAAAAACAGGTAGTAGTCCTAAATAGCCAGAATTGAACAACAAAACTGCAATATGAGCTCCTAACAACATAGTCTGCAGTCCAACAAAAGTTTCTTTTGGCAAAATTGTCCATATCATGTTGTTGAAACTCTCATTGTTATTTTGAGTCATACCATGTAAGCATTTTGAGAGGAGTGCTTGATCACATAGACTCATGTAAGTTGCTTTTATAGTGTTTATGATGGAGTCTGGAAGGCCAGGAGATTTATCAGAAATCTGTTGACCAGCATGCATTGCTCTCTGATACTTGCACCAACTATTTGGCCCTACTGGGCACTGTCCATGCATTTTATTTTTATTGTTCGAGCAACAGTGGAAAAATGCTGCTATGACAGCAGACTGCATATTTTGTAGATCTAATGTATTGCTACGAATCGCTATAATATAATAATTCTGGAGTTTATCTATAAACTTATCAGTTAATTTTCCTTTACCTCCCAGCCCTTTCTTGTTCTTTTTAATTTTCGTAAACGACTGCCTACTCTTTTTTGAACGTGACCAATGCACTCCAATTTTGTAACGGTATTCTTACCATAAATGTCTTTCACGCTCATATAAGCTTTAGAATCCCCATCGCCATAGTATTCGGTGTACTGCAGTCCTCGATTTTTCACAGATCTTTCAAATATGCGATATGCACCCACTACCTCCATACTTGCTGCTGATCCTTTGTGATTCGAGCATATGTGATTTTTATTTGTTTCAATCACTTCATTATTTTGGTCACAAACTCGACAATACTGAGACATGACCTCCAAGTCTAAAACTTTTTCTGTTATAATAGATATGGCTGACACAGAACCATTTAAGGATGTGTGGCCACGCCGCTGCCAGGTACCGTCTAAGGGCACACCACAAGAAATGCTTTTCTTCAGATCCAGAACTTCTCTCGAAGCTTCATTCATGTTATTTTCAGATGCAGCACATACAGCTTCCAGCAGTTGAACTTCATGTCTTCTAAATGCTGCTTTAGAAATAAAGGACAAGTTTAGAGTGAACAACAGTTTTTTTCCAGCTGTATAACCCTTTCCAATAAGTCTTAAACCAAGCACTAAGAAAGAATTTATAGTGTTTTTTTTGTTGTTCTTGGGAGATGAAGAAAAACCGTTTCTATATCCACACTTGCAAAGCAAGCAAAAGTTTGAGCAAAGTCCAAATTTTGTTTCTTCTATCAGCTGCAAGCCAGTTTCAAAACACAGTGGGCAACAGAGCATGGAAAACACAGAAACTAGACCATTATCTTCATAAACTTTCAGACCATTATCTTCATAAACAGTCAACTGTTCCATACCTGAAGGAATTTTTAATTTAGATGAGCTGGCAGTTATCACTTCATCACCATCAACTCGCTTCGAATTCGTATAACGATTACCATGAAAAGATCTTTTTTTAGATTTTTTAGATCTTACTTTAGGCATTTTGAAATAAAGTAATCGAAATAAACAAGTTTAAAAAGAATTTAAATACAAAAGCAGTGAAGATCAATGTAAAATATAATCAAAAATGAAGCGTAGAATAAAGCGTCGAACAAGCATGAAACGACGCTTTAGATATCACAAGAATGTAAACAAGCATTGCTAAATCGCCGTTGTTGCCATTTTATGAAAAACAAAGTGAGAAAAAACTGTTGCCAGGTGCAAATAAATGAATCCAGATTTTAAAATTATAAGATTTATTGATAATTGAATATAAATAGAGTACAAAAACGCTAAAAAAAGGTGTTGTTTACATATCTGCTGGCCCTTTAAATGCTACTTCCGGATTTGAAAATATCACTTCCGGTTTACTAAATTGGCTATAACTTCTGTTCTAATTATCATAAAAACAAAATTAAGACGGTTTTGGATTCCCAAAAGAATGCCCTATAACATAAAATAATAATAAAAATTTCGACATTTCGACCAAAAATCGGCATTCTAACGTAGGCATTCTAACGTAGTCCCCTTAAAAGATACTTATCATGTCTGCAAATTTTTGTCATTGCATTTATCTTTAATTTTTAAACTGGCCATATTTGTGTTAAGATGTGAACTACGCCTGGACCGTTAAAAAAAATTCTCTCAACAATTTCTATCACTTTTTAATTGTGGAGAATTTTATTTAAAAATATAGTTCACATTGTAAACTTACATATTTTGCTGTTGGTTCTGCTGAGTGAGGGATTGCATCCATCCAACGATTACGGAGGCTTCAAGTTATCTAAAATTATAACTTCAAACGTTATAAAACCAAAGCTTCGATCTTTATAAGAAACGACGGAATTAATCGGGATCTACGCGCTAAAGCTGTTCATTCAGCAATTAAAAGATTAACTTTTAAATTTAAAACAATTTCTCTCGTATAATTAATATAATTCTACAATCATTCCTCTCTATGACTCAGAGATTCCCAGCTCAGTGAACACGCCTAAAGCTATATTACGCCGATCAGATATCTGGCTCCTCCATATAAGAAGCGTAAGAAACTTGTTGGCCAAGCCTGCTTTTTGTATCTTCGGTTTGTTAATCAATTTCCCTTTCGCGTTTTTAATTTCCCTTTCGCGTGATACTGCAAAGTCCCGTGAAATTGGGCACGCGTTGGACAAACCTATTCCTTATGGAGGTAGACTCCACATCTATCAAGTTTAAATCCTTTAAATCTTTCTTAACATAATTATTTTGATACTGCAATAACCCCCCTTTTGGGAAATCGATTTTGGCTGCCTGCCCTACCTATAATGAGCCAGTGGTCCAAACTCAATCCCATGATTGGATTGAATTTCCTTTTAGAAAAAGTCATCGTGAAGGTATCTGCTTATTATCACACACTTTTCGGTTTACCCTTTCACTATGGGGAAACGGAATTTTCTTTGCAGTGCAAAGCTAGGACCGATCACGGATCAAGTCTGCAGTAGTGCGATTTTTCGAAATTCGTGTTTGGCAACTTGTCTACTTGGGAAAATTACTATAACTTTATTAATTCATTATCCGTTCGGAGGGGAAAGCAGTGCAATGCTTAGCATTCCTAAGAACTCCGTAAACCCTACTACATTGCCCTTCAATTTGATAAGCTTAATTTGATAAGCTAAGATTATTACTAGAACGTGGCAATTGAAGAAACAAATAAGTCGAAACCTGTTTTATAAAAGTATTATAAATTGTTTTACAGATTTTAATATATGTCATATGTACTACCGTCTAGATGCAGACTAGACTATTTGACATTGCATGTGTCGGATCAAGGAATTCAGTGCACTAAGAAACTTGATTTTTAACGTGGTATTTTGACGTGCCCTAACATAGAATATTAATTATATTGAAAAATCAAGATTCATATCGATCTCAATGTTTTAAATAAGTATGACAAAAACGTAAACATATTGTATTATAGGACAAAAACATATTGTATACTATTTATATTTAAAACCATGATTTCGATGAGGGAGGTGAAACCCTCCTAATTAATAGCGCAGTTTGTGGAAAAAAGCACTGCTACATAAATAATAAAAAAGGAATATTATATTTTATAAAATTTATGATTTCACTCGTTTGTCATCAAATGGCAGAAATAGAATTTTATATTATTTTTTCTTTTATTTTCCTTCAAGACGGTTTTTACGATCATAATAATGTCGTTTGAAATCCAACAGTCTCTAATGTTGTTTTAGCTATGAAATATCTTATTAATCTCAATCTCCTTTTTACCTGAAAGATTTCCTCTTTGAACATAAAATGACTGTACTTCATACTGAAATATTGCTTAGAGAGTATTAAAGAAAACGGTTTGTCTAATTTATTTTATATTTTACTTTAATGAATGTTATTTAAACGACTTTGCAATTCCATTCCAAATATTCGCAATGAGATTATTGCAGAGTTCTCAAACTATGATTTTCCCTTTGTGCGAAACGAAAACACCCACTTGAGTGTCAACAAAAGTGCCTAAGAAATGTCTTCCTGTTACTTAACTCTAAAGCTCCTCCCATTTTTCTTAATTTTTCAATTATCTCTATGCGAGTAACACCCCTTTTCATTCCCAATGCCTTTCCAGCCGGAAGAGCTTGCGCTTGCTGTTCTTTCGACTCCGGTTTGGTACCCAGTGATGGTATTTTTCGTTATCTTCAATTTTGTCGTTTAAAAAATTTCATGCAATAATATATGATGTATGATGAGATTCGTAAACATACAGAAATGTAAGCCTAAATCTCTACTTGATTTTCATAAACTGCTAGATTTGAGATTTTCAGAATTTTTTTTTTCACGTTTCCCAAGTACTACATAATACGAAAAAAAGTTATAATCCTATCACTTAAACGTATTTTCTAATAAGTAGCAGTTATTAGTAGGTAATCGTTGCTGTTTTTCGTGAACGCCGTCGAGATGATGCAATCTTCTCGCTTTTCTACATCTTACCTGCCAACTAGTCGCCAACAGCGATGCCGACTGAGGAGCGCGAATAAAACACCAATCACCATTGTAGATGAGTGAATTATTTTACTGTTTTACCCTGGAATGTGCAGCATCCTTGAGATTCAAACAATTTATTAATAACATTGGCAGTAGGAATTTTATTTTAGGTAATTCTACCAGTAATTTTAAGAAGAACTTAGAATGTATAAATATAAATATAAATATAAGGTCGAATATTAGCGATGAAGTACAACTGTGTTAAAAATCTGAGGTATCCATCGGGAGTGCTTCAGTGGTGTTTTATAGGTAGAGATGCTGAAAACGAGTATTTTTCAGTAAAAGATACAACCATGGAGCTACAGAAGGAGGAGCAGCTCAGTGTTAAAAATGTGTCTCCCTTTTTGTCGCCGCCACTAGAGGTCGCTCGAGAGCACTAGCGGGCGGCCATGAAGCTACGGAAGGAGGAGCAGCTCTGTGTTAAAAATGTGTCTCCCTTTTTGTCGCCGCCACTAGCGGGCGGCTTAGACACGGACAACCATACGCAATAATATGGATTTTTCCTAGCGAAAACAAGTTGTTTTATTTTAGTGCGTATTTAATATGAATTTATTTATTCAATTTAACAATTTTTTATTTTCATTCAAAATCTTTATTTCAAGTGTTTTATTTGCTACAATTCAATAAAATTCTTAAAAGAAATGAGTAAATAAACTTTTTCAGAATAATTGTGTATTGGTTTCAGAATAAATTTGTTCAGAATTTTGTAATAATTTAATAATTAAGGAAATGAAATTACAGAGAAGAATTGTGAAGAAAGTTTTTTATCATTGTTCATAATCACTTATCGAAAAAAATGTGAGAAATAATACTGATTAACCAAAACACACACACACACACATAGTAGAAAAGCAACATTTTCTATCAATCACAAATAAATTCTTATCAGGACTAATAAAATAGGAAGTCAATTCAGTATTTAATCAGACAATACTTTAAAATATCTTCCTTTGGAAAAAAAATCAGTCAAAGCATCTCAGATTACACTTTTTAAAACCGGAGGTATAATCGTCAAGTTGGTAAATTACTGAATACAAATTTTTTAGCGAATTAAAAAGAAAAAAACAAATAACTTTGACAAGGACAAATCAGCTATATTTTGAATTTTCACAAAGTACGCATTTTATTGCATAAGCAGATTTTGTACGCAGATTTTGCATAAGCATTTATAGTAACAACATTGCTTATCATACAATGAAAACTTATTTACTTAAGGGGTGTGGTCACTTTTACGTACCTTTAAAAGTATCATTTTTAGACCTATGTTCGATTGTATGTACTACTCATGATTTAATCTTGATTCATATGAAATTTTTTGAGTAACTGCCTATAATATTGTTTATTATAGATGCAATTTTTCAAGATAATTAATAAAAATGACTTTTTATGCATAAAAAGTGAATTTTTTTTTAAATCGAGCATTTTGCAGTCAACTACTGTGCGCATTCTGTCAAAATAAATTATTAAGGTACATTAATAATTTTTTACTATATGTGATTACAATATTTCAGGCAACAATATCCAGCAACATTATTCTAAAATATATTAAAACATTTAAGTACGTGCTATTTTTAATTAGAAATTTCAAAAATGACTGAGTAAAAGCTTATAAAAAATTCTTTAAAAAATTAAAATATATTAAGGTTAAAAAATTTTGGTAGATTTTGTTGTCTAAAGTGATGTAATCACATATAGTAAGCAATTATTAATGTAACTTAATAATTTATTTTGATAGAATGCGCACAGTAGTAGACTGCAAAATGCTCGATTTAAAAAAAAATATTCACTTTTAAGCATAAAAAATCATTTAATTTTTTTATTAATTACCTTGAAATATTGCATATATAATAAACAGTATTATAGGCAGTTACTCAAAAAATTTCTTGTAAATCAAGCAAAAATCATGAGTAGTACATACAATCCAGCATAGGTCCAAAAATCATACTTTTAAAGGTACTTAAAAGTGACCACTCCCCTTAAGGGGAGTGGTCACTTTTACGTACTTTAACTAACTTACGTAATTTAACTAACTTAATAGTGATTAAATTCAATATTATGGTTATTTCCAGCAGAACTTAAGATGTCTTAACTTTGCGTTCACTTAAGGTGACTGCCTACGTTCGGAACAAAATTTTTGAAATAATTCAATTTCTTGCCATTTTATACTATTTTTGGTTAAACAATGAATTTTTAAGCATAAACAGCTTAAAATTTTATCCATATGTATTGCATTTTTTGAAAAATTGGGTAATTTAATGGAAATTTTAGCTAAATTTTACCAAAACGGTTTACACTCTACAAGAAAAAGTATTGCAGCAATCTTAATTATTTTTGGCCATTAGTTATAAATAACAACAATCTTCAAAATGAACCAAAATCAATGAGAAATTTTGAGGTACAAGGAAATACAATGGAAAATATATGCTAACATGCAATTTTTCGAAATTTTAGTTGCTCAATCTATTTAAAAGCACCTGCAAAATGAAAAGTATTTCACTTACCTTAAAAATTTTGGGTTATTTCATTTTTCATATTATTTAAAATATACACTGAAAATTTCATGACAATACATTCATTATATTTTGAGATATCATGAAAATGGTAAATTTGTTTTGTAAAAAAATAAGTTTTGAGAAAATTGCAATTAAAGTTTTCAGTTATCTGAAAAACAAAGTTTCGTTAGACATAGGAGTCTAAAATGCCCCAGGATAGTAAGATAGGCCTTCTGTTTCTTCATTCAGTATGCATTTTTTCTTTCGGCGTGCACACAGTCTTTTTCTTTGAATTTTTGCTTGAGGCAAAGATTTTCTTTTTGAGTCGTAAACTCTGTCAAAATCACTGGATTCCAATCCGCTTAACACATAAGAGCCTGTCTGTAAATGTAAATTGTTTAAAACTGTAAGAATACCTTTAGCACCATCATTAAATTGAAGGGCAGCTATGTATGACCCCAGTTGCAAAGTTTTTAATTCAACAAAATGAAGTTTTGGAATGAAATTCCACAGAACACCGTTGAAACTTTCATTTGCATTCTGTGTTTTCCCATGCAGACACTTCTCTAACAATTTTTGATCACACAGCTTCATGTAGATGGGTTTCACAATGTTGATAACACTTTCTGGAAGTCCAACGGATTTATCGTTATAGGTTGTATTTAATGATTTTGCCCGTTTGAACTTGGACCAACTGATAAGTCCTTCTGGGCACTGACCATGCATTGGGTGCTTGTTGCTAGAACAGCAGTGGTAAAAAGCTGCAATTACTGCTTGTTGCATGCTTTGTAAACTACCAACATTACTACGGATTGCAATTCCGTAGTAATTTTGAAGCTTATCAATAAAGCGATCAGTCAGTTTCCCTTTACCTCCGAGTCCTTTAGTGCACTTTTTTAATTTTCGAAGGTGAGTGCCAACTCTCTTCTGGATATGACCAATGCATTCCAGTTTATTTACCGAGTTCTCACCATATATGTTTTTCACAGCATTAAGTGCTTTAGAGTCACCATCACCACAGTACTCAGTATAGCATAAATTCCTCATATGTTTTGATCTCTCAAAAATACGGTAAACACCCACAGTCTCCATATTTGAAGCTGAACCGGTATGATTTCGACAGGTATGTGGTTTAGAAACAGTATCTAGTGTTCCAGACGTGGTACTACATATCCTGCAGAATTGAGTCATTGTTTCTAAATCTAATATTTTGCCAGTGTCAATTGAGATACAGCTGACGCAACCATTCAGTGATGAATAACCCCTCTTCTGCCACGTTCCATCAACTGAGACCCCACAATTCACTACTGCTTTTTTCGTGCATTTCAAATCTTTAATTTCTTTTGCAGCATTACACATACTTTCTTCAACAGCTTTATATGCAGCCTGATGAATTTTCAGTTCTTGTTGTCTGAAAGTTCCTTTAGAAAGGAAAGGCATATCCAGTACTGAGAACAATTTTTTTCCTGCTGTATAGCCTTTTCCTATAAGTCTTAAAGCAAAAACAGCAAGAGTATTTATATTATTAGACTTATCCAACTTTTTTGAAGAGGCAAACCCTTTTGAGAAAGAACAGTTGTTGCATTTTAGTAAAAAATTGGAACACATACCAAACCGTGAATCTTCAGTCAGTGAGAGTTTATTGTTGAAACAGACTGGACAACATAATATTGCAAATACAGAAACTAAAATGTCAATATCCATTATTCTGCTTCCGCAAAGTTCAATTATCTTTGAACTTTCTTCCAAAGAAACACCTTTCTTGCTCTCAAGTTTCGATGAACTTGCAGTATTTACTTCACTACAATCAACTGCAACAGTTTCATTTCTCTTCGAAATGGTGAACTGATTTCCATTAAATTTTCTCTTTTTAGAACGATAATTTTTGCGTTGACCCATTTCTTATGATGTTTTCCGTAAAATTAAAAATGATTTTTAAACAAAAAGCAGTATTTTATATTAGAAAATAGCGAAAGCAAAGAGAGAGAAATATCAGCGTGACGATGTAAACAAACGAACACATGAACTAATTTGTTGCCACTTTTCCATTAATAAACAAATAATATTTTTGGTAAAAACATTTAAGAATAATGTAAAAACATTAGAATAACTTAAAATTACAAAAAAATTAACATTAGGGCTGAAAATGAGCAAAATACTGCAATTTTAAAACAACTTCCGGTTTGGAGCTACTACTTCCGGTTTCATTTTTCTGGAGACATCATGTTTTATAATGGCTATAACTTTTCTTCTAAATCACGTAAAGACAAAAGAAAAAAAGTTTTGGAAAGATAAAAGTCCAAACAATAAGAAACACAAATAAAAAAAAAATCGACCTAGAGGTCGAAAATCGGTGTTTTCAACGTAGTCGGTCACCTTAAAATGAAGCAGCTGTACTTTTCTCTCATTATTATACATCTTATATTAACACAAAACAATAATAATGTTCTTACCTTAGGAGCAGCAAATATACTAGGATTTCTCTGTCCAGTTTCTTTATTTCTTTTTAAGGCTGATCGATAGCCAGTAGAACAACCCGGAGCAAAACACGTGTTTGGCATATTTCTGCGCACAGAATAAATTTTAAAATTTATAAAACAACTTTCACCACCACGCTGTATAACTCAATGTAAAATAGTCACTTCGCTTGCATGTCGCGCCCTCTACCGGTGAGCGACAACAATCGGTTCATTTTTCGAAAAATTCCCCATTGAAGCTTACGCTCCTTCTGTAGCTTCATGTCTATACGCTAGTGCTCAAAATAGCGATGGATCGGAAATACTGGACCTGTTACTTTGTAACAGGTATGTGTTAACTGAACTTTGGACCTGTTACCGATTTTCAAAAGTAACAGGTACGGCGTACGTGTCAAACTATAGAATACTCCCAGGCGAATAGAATAGGGCCGCCAGGCGGGGAGCGGGGACAAAATAAGTAAACGAGTTTTTTTGCGTACCTGTTATCAGAAAATACTCCTTTGCCTGGGCGGGGACGAAATAAGCATACGAGTATTTTTCCGTACCTGTTACCAGAAAATACTCCCTTGCCTGGGCGGGGACGAAATAAGTATAGGAGTATTTTCCGTACCTGTTACCAGAAAATACTCCCTTGCCTAAACGAGTATTTCCAAACTCGTTTATACTTCTACTGTACTGTGTAGTACGTAGGAAGGGTCGTCGGGCGCGTACAAAACAAATAGACGACACGAGTATTTTTACTTGTCTTGTGACCTTCCCCACTTCCTGTATACCAGGAAATATTCGCTTACCTATTTTCCAATAAAATTGACAGTTGATCTGAATTTCGTTCGACATATTCTTACTTTATTTATTTTAATTCATGACTATTATTAAATACTAATACACTCAAATACCTTTATAAAAATATTTACTTTCATTGGTTTTGAAATAAAATAACATTTTTGGGTTAAAGTTGTTGATAAAATTCACTGATTACTCATTATATTATTGGTAATCATTTATGTGTTTTATGACAGGTGAAAAAATTGTATCTGCTCACTTTTCAGGATTTTGTGAATTAAATTGTTGAAGACAATAAAAACAACGTCTCATGAAAAAAAAATTTATTTTATAGAAAACGAGATTATCATTAGCAAAACATAAATATTTTTTAGAAAAAACAACTTGGTATATATGTATTTATTGTACAATAGACATACAGATTTTATAAAATTCACTCATTATTCATTATATTATTGGTAATCATTTGTGTGTTTTATGACAGGTGAAATAATTGTATCTGCTCACTTGTCAGGATTTTGTGAATTAAATTGTTGATGATAATAAAAACAACGTCTTATGAAAAAAAATTTATTTTATAGTAAACAAGATTATCATTAGCAAAACATAAATAATTTTTAGAAAAAACAACGTGGTATAAATGTATTTATTGTACAATAGGTATACAGATTTTATAAATAATCAACTGAACAATTTCAGTTTGCACATAAATATTAAATATCCCTTTATGTAAATATGAAATAAACTGTACCAAATACAATTATATTAATATTACAGTAAAACTATTTACTAAAATTTTATTGAATGAAAAAAAATAGAATATTATTTAATGTTCTAAAAATTAACAGTAGTAACAGCTACCTTAATAGTAATACTAACTTTTTGTATCCAAATCAAATAACAAAACTGTATAGGTATTTAAATATAAACGCATTGCTTTAATTATTACGAATTATTGCTAAAATGTACATGGCATTTGTAAATTTACATTAATAATTAAAAAAGTTGTTACACTTAAATGTTTGTTTTCGTTATTTCTTTGTTTATTTTCTTTATTTATTTTTAGTCTTAAAATAATTGCTCACGATAGACGGTCATTCACCACAGGTCACACATTGGTCTATTAGTTTCTATTTTCTTATCAATACAAAATCGCTTAATAATCTATATAAATAAAGCAGATTGTCTCTATGTATGTATGTATGTATGTAACGTATACAAATCTACATTTCTTGACGAATCTAATTGAAACTTCGTATACTTATGTTTTGAAGCCTGGAGATAATTCATGAAGCTACAGAAGGAGCGGAAGCTTCAATGGGGAATTTTTCGAAAAATGAACCGATTGTTGTCGCTCACCGGTAGAGGGCGTGACATGCAAGCGAAGTGACTATTTTACATTGAGTTATACGGCGTGGTGGTGAAAGTTGTTTTATAAATTTTAAAATTTATTCTGTGTGCAGAAATATGCCAAACACGTGTTTTGCTCCGGGTTGTTCTACTAAATATAGATCAGCCTTAAAAAGAAATAAAGAAACTGGACAGAAAAATCCTAGTATATTTGCTGCTTCTAAGGTAAGAACATTATTATTGTTTTGTGTTAATCATGAAGCTACAGAGCCATCATTTTTTTTTTAAATTGTGCACAGAAATAAAATATTTCTAGTTAACTTTTCTTAATATTGAATTTTATCACTATTAAGTTAGTTGATAAGTAAATAAGTTATGATAAAGAATGTTGTTACTATAAATGCTTATGCAAAATCTGTTGAGTATAATTTAAAAAAAAATTAATATTTTCCTATATTTTTACTGTGAGTACAATGAAACCCATACTTTGTGAAAATGCGAAAATATAGCTGATTTGCCCTTATCAATGTTATTTGGGGTTTTTTCTTTTTAATTTGCTGAAAATATTTGTAATCGATAATTTACCAACTTGAAGGTAATTCCTGACAATGCTGGAACCATAATATTGAATTTAATCACTATTAAGTTAGTTAAATTACGTAAGTTAGTTAAAGTGAACACTCCCCTTAAGGGGAGTGGTCACTTTTACGTACCTTTAAAAGTATCATTTTTAGACCTATGCTGGATTGTATGTACTACTCATGATTTTTGCTTGATTTACAAGAAATTTTTCGAGTAACTGCCTATAATACTGTTTATTATATATGCAATATTTCAAGGTAATTAATAAAAAATTAAAATGATTTTTTATGCATAAAAAGTGAATATTTTTTTTAAATCGAGCATTTTGCAGTCAACTACTGTGCACATTCTATCAAAATCAATTATTAAGTTACATTAATAATTGCTTACTATATGTGATTACAACACTTTAGACAACAAAATCTACCAAAATTTTTTAACCTTAATATATTTTAATTTTTTAAAGAATTTTTTATAAGCTTTTACTCAGTCATTTTTGAAATTTCTAATTAAAAATAGCACGTACTTAAATGTTTTAATATATTTTAGAATAATGTTGCTGGATATTGTTGCCTGAAGTATTGTTATCACATATAGTAAAAAAATATTAATGTAACTTAATAATTTATTTTGACAGAATGCGCACAGTAGTTGACTGCAAAATGCTCGATTTAAAAAAAAATATTCACTTTTTATGCATAAAAAGTCATTTTTATTAATTACCTAGAAAAATTGCATCTATAATAAAGAATATTATAGGCAGTTACTCAAAAAATTTCATATAAATCAAGCTTAAATCATGAGTAGTACATACAATCGAACATAGGTCTAAAAATGATACCTTTAAAGGTACGTAAAAGTGACCACACCCGTTAAGTAAATAAGTTTTCATTGTATGATAAGCACTGTTGTTACTATAAATGCTTATGCAAAATCTGCGTACAAAATCTGCTTATGCAATAAAATGCGTACTTTGTGAAAATTCAAAGATGTAGCTGATTTTTCCTTGTCAAAGTTATTTGTTTTTTTCTTTTTAATTCGCTGAAAAAATTTGTATTCAGTAATTTACCAACTTGACGATTATACCTCCGGTTTTAAAAAGTGTAATCTGAGATGCTTTGACTGATTTTTTTTCCAAAGGAAGATATTTTAAAATATTGTCTAATTAAATACAGAATTGACTTCCTATTTTATTAGTCCTGATAAGAATTTATTTGTGATTGATAGAAAATGTTGCTTCTCTACTATGTGTGTGTGTGTGTTTTAGATAATCAGTATTATTTCTCACATTTTTTTTTCCATAAGAGATTATGAACAATGATAAAAAAATTTCTTCACAATTCTTTTCTGTAATTTCATTTCCTTAATTATTAAATTATTACAAAATTCTGAACTAATTTATTCTGAAACCAATACTGTTGTGAAACAGAAGAACTTTACAGGACACTAATGGCCCTAGATGGCGTTAGGTGTCCTATAATAGAACCGCTTGTTTATATCCCTTTTTTGATATTTTGTATATTTTGTTTGCTGTGCGAAAATGAGGTCACAGCTGTTTTTGCAGAGAATCTGTTACTACGCAGAAAGCGCTCTGTAAGTTTCGCTATGTACGGCGCGTCAATTTTTATGTTTTTATAAAGGATATATTCTGATGATGTATCTTCTTTTATTTGAGTTAGATTAATGTGTCGTTGCCGGTTAAAGTACTGATGAACTACCCAGGTAAGTCTGAAAATGATTTCGTTTTCCAGTATGGGTTGATTCTTTGTTTTGAGCAGTAAAGAGTGTGTCATTTTTTGGTTTCTTTGTTTGCGTGCATATATCAGGTCGATATAGACATTTAGTATATTGAAGTTTTATCTCTAAGTGCTGGGGAAATATTTTATAATTTCCTTTTCCTAACATTTAAGTGGCGTCCGCGACAGGATTCTTTCGGTTTTAACTGCTCAAATTAATATTTGAATTATCTTATCAAGTGTAGAGTTAGTTTTTGATAATGGAAACTTTAATACTTAAACGGAAGGCTTTGCGCGCTTCTTTTACAAAGACAGTCAATGTTTTGAAATCAGAACTTGTTAAAGAGGACATTGACTTAGGTTTAATAAAAGATAAGTTTACTAAATTGCAGAATTTGCATGTAGAATTAAAAGAACTAGACGACCAAATTCTTGACTTGATGATAGAGGGGAAGGCTGCGGAAAAGGAAGTCTCAACTGAAATTGAAACCCGCTAATTATATTCAGATGGTTTTATCACCCTGACCCGTCAAGTAAATGAGAAATTAGAAATTCCTGAGGAAACGGGTTTCGAGACTAGGTCACAGGATGGTTCTAACATATCGTGTCATAAAATTAAAGCATATAAACTTCCGAAAATTGAACTTAAGAAGTTTGACGGTGAATTGCTTAATTGGCTTCCCTTTTGGTCCCAGTTTGAAAAGATCAACAATGATCCTGATTTGCATGACAGTGACAAATTTTCTTATTTGGTTCAGAGTATGAAGTCGGGATCGCGGGCTAAAGAGTTCATTGAAAGTTATCCGGTGACTTCAGAAAATTATGATAAGGCTGTTACTGCTCTTAAAGAGCGTTTCGAGAAAAGTGAGTTATTAATTGAAGTTTATGTAAGGGAATTAATTAAATTAATTATTTCTAATGTTAAGGCAGATAGCAAAGATAAATTGCCCCTTGATAAACTTTATGATAAAATTGAAGCTCAGTTGAGGGCTTTAGAATCTTTAGGTTTGAAATCAATAGATAACACATCGTGGCTGTATCCGATGGTGGAATCGAGCCTTACGGAAGAAGTTTTAAAGGCATGGCAGAGGAGTTCGCTCTTTAACCAGCCTGAAGGAACCGACGTTTCTCGCCTCACAAATTTGATGAAATTTTTAAAAGCTGAAGTGGAGGGTGAGGAAAGATTAAAACTGGCAAGTAGTGGGTTTGATAGTGTTAATCATAAAGAGGAACATCATGATAGAGCAAGGGGTGAAATTAAGGGTAAGTTTAAATTTAAGAAACCAGCAAATATTCCTACTGCCTCAGGTTTCCTTACAACTAAAGATCGTTGTTGTATATTTTGCAGTAAAGCACATGATAGTAAAAATTGTTACGATTCACGTTTTATGACTCTTGATGAAAAGATTTCTAAAATTAAAGAGAAAAGGTGTTGTTTAAAATGTTTAGAACCCAATCATGTCGCAAGAGTCTGTAAACAATTTGTTCGTTGCTATGCTTGTGGTAAAGCGCATTTAATTTCTCTTTGTCCGGAAATGCATACTAGAGGTGAATTTTCAACAGAGAAGCCAGTAATAGAAAACATACAAACAGCTACTGCCAGACAAATGTGTACCGCGGAAGTTGCGTTAATGACGTTGCAGGTAACAGTCGCGGAAGTCAATAAGATAAGAAACGTTAGAGTACTCTTAGATTGTGGGTCCCAGAAATCTTATATTTTGGGGTCATTGGCAGTGGAGTTAGGTTTACCAATAGTATCTAAGGAAACAGTAGCTCATACTTTATTTGGGGGTGCTAGAACCGACCCAAATCTGCACAATAAATATCGAGTAAAGTTGTGTTCCTCGAGTCAGCAGAAATATCCAGACTTAGAGTTTGACTTTTTAGATCAGGATGTAATTTGTGGGGATATACCGCGTGTATCGAGAGGTCCAATATTAAAAGAGTTAAAGCGTAACAAAATTTGGTTGTCTGATGTAGGATCAGATTGTCCTAAAATCGAGATGCTCATTGGCAGTGATATTTATGGAAAAATTCTCACGGGACTTGTAAAGCAATTAAATGGAGGATTAACTGCGGTTTGTACAAAATTAGGTTGGGTCGTTTGTGGTGCATATGATGATTTTTCTACTTCTAAAGAACAAAGTGCATCATTGTTGTGTAGTTTAGCAGTCCGGGACTTTAAAATTTATCTATGGAAATCCGATCTATGGAATTTAGAGACAATCGGAATATTAGATGCTCAGCAGAACTTAACGAAAACTGCCGAGGAAGAAATTGCCCGCGAACAATTTTTGAATTCCCTCACAAGAAACGAAGAAGGTCGCTATTGTGTGGGTTTACCTTGGTTAGGGTATAATGTAGAGTTGCCATCAAATCGCCATGTTGCTGAAAAAAGATTGTTCAGTGTAACACGAAGACTTAAGTCTCTGAGCAAATATGAGGATTACGATAAGGTTTTTAAAGAATGGATGGATGAGGGTGTAATTGAAGTAGTGCCAGAGGCTGAACTTAATTCTAAGGGTCACTACCTTCCACATCACCCCGTGTTCAAAGCAGATAGTAGCACGACTAAAATAAGACCTGTTTTTGATGCGTCGTGTAAAGTTAACAGATCACCCTCCCTTAATGATTGTTTATTTAAAGGACCAAACTTGATTGAAGAAATCCCTTCAATTTTACTGAGGTTTAGAGAAAAATGCATTGGGGTGACCTCTGATATTAGGCGTGCATTTTTACAGATAGAGTTGAGAAAAGAAGATAGGGATTTTTTGAGATTTTTATGGTGGGAGAAAGAGGATGTCTTTAAGGTATTTCGCCATACCAGGGTAGTTTTTGGAGTGACATCCAGCCCGTTCTTATTGGGGGGAGTTATTGCGTTTCATTTGTCACAAGTACCAACAGAACAAAAGTTTATCACCCAGAAATTAGATAGGTCTTTTTATGTCGATAATTGTGTAACTTCGGTAGATAACGAGAAAGAGCTCGTGGATTTTATAAAATGTTCTACTGAAATTCTAGCCGAAGCAAAAATGGATTTGCGTATGTGGATCTTTGGTCCAGTAGAGAAGGATGTTGGTTTCATACCGATAGATTTGAATACAGAATCCCCATTAAAGGATCCCGTGCCAGTGTTAGGGGTTATTTGGGACAGAGAAGAAGATAACCTTTCTATTGACATTAAAACTGCATCACTTTCAAAAAATTTGTCTAAAAGAGAAGTCCTGTCTGTAACACAGACCATTTTTGACCCGCTAGGTTTTTTAACACCTGTTTTATTGCCAGCAAAGCTATTACTCCAGGAAATTTGGGCGATAAAAGCGGACTGGGATACTTCGTTACCAGAGAATATGAAAACAAAATTTTTAAAGTGGCATAGTAATTTGAAAATTCTATCTAACTTGAAAATACCGCGGCGAATTGGGTTCGGTGATAAAAGTTCTTGGTCATTACATGTGTTATGTGATGCCAGCCAACAGGCCTATGCCACAGTAATTTTTCTGAGGTGTGAACACAACAGAGAAATATTCGTTAATTTTGTAGCGGCTAAATCTAGAGTCGCACCCCTAAAGAGAATTACCATTCCTCGCCTAGAACTTCTGGCGTGTGTCTTGGGTGTGCGCCTTTCCAAATATGTGACGGAAGCGCTTTCACTAAATGACATTCCGAAACATTTTTGGACCGATTCCACCACAGCCTTATCTTGGATCAAAAGAAATGATATATGGGGGACGTTTGTGGGCAACCGAGTTAGGGAAATTTGTTCTGTCACAAATGTAAATCAGTGGTCATATGTCCCGGGTCAATCAAACCCGGCTGACTTGCCTTCCCGAGGTTGTTCCCCTCTTCAGTTTTCTGAGCTTGGTTGGTGGAAAGGACCTATTTGGCTAAAAGAGCCTAGAGATAACTGGCCAAAACTAGATGTTAAACCCGATGAGACTTTAGTTTTTTCTGAGTGTAGGAAAGGAATAAATTTAAATGTAAATATAAATGTATCAGTAATTCCTGAAGAAACTAAATGGTTTGAGAAATTCTCCAAATTTTCAAAAATGGTAAGAGTTTTAAGTTGGGTAAAAAGATTCATCAAAAATTGCCAAAGGCAAATGGTGAATAAAGAACCTTCCCTGTCAGCTTTCGAGGTGCAGGAAGCTAAAAACACACTTCTTTTGCTGCTTCAGATGGAGAATTTTCCTGAGGCTGGAGACGTAATCCATGGCATTTTAACGCAGAGAGATCAGAGTGGCCTAAGGAGAGTAAAGACAAAAATTGTCGAACAGGACGATAATTATGCTTTTAGATACCCTATTTTGCTACCTTCTAAGCATCATATTGTTGAATGTTTGATAAGAGAATATCATTTAAGAAATTCCCATGCTGGAATACAAACTCTTACTGTCATAATCCGAGAGGAATTTTGGATAATTGCCGCCAGACGCACAATAAGATCAGTTGTCAAGAAATGTGTACGATGTAAGAGATTTTCAGCAAAACATATGACAACAGTACCCATTCAATTGCCATTAGACAGAATTCGAGACGCATCTACATTTGAAATTACCGGTATCGATTTATGCGGCCCTCTGATTCTCCGATCTAAATCAAAAGCCTGGGTAGTTTTATTTACATGCGCCGTTTACAGGTGCGTGCATCTGGAACTTGTGACGTCCATAAGTACGGAATGTTTTATCCAAGCTTTGCGTAGATTCATAGCGCGAAGAGGCCGACCGTCTGTCATTTATTCAGATAATGGCACGAACTTTATCGGAACTTCGACGGTACTGAGAAAAGTTGATTGGGAAAAGGTAGTTTCTCAAGAAACGTTAAACCCAATCAAATGGAAATTCATTCCTCCAACTGCTGCGTGGTGGGGCGGATGGTGGGAGCGATTAATTCGTTCCTCCAAGAATCTGATCGTGAGAGTCTTGGGACAAGCGTCAGTAAATTATGAGGAGTTGCTCACTATTATTTGTGATGTTGAAGCAGTAATAAACTGTCGACCCCTCACTTATATTTCCAATGACTCTGAAGACCTTCTGCCGTTGACACCATCAATGTTTCTACAGGACATTAAAGAATCCGGTACAGCTGACTTAGATTTTATAGACAAAAGCAAACTCCTAGTTCGACAGCGTTTTTGTCAAGAACTTCGAGAACAGTTCCGCAGTAGGTTTCGCAAGGAGTATCTTGGACAGCTAGTGCAGAAACATGGACAGAAGGACTGTGAAATAAATGTCGGAGACATAGTGTTAATAGGTTCGGAGAACCTTAAAAGGATTCAGTGGCCAGTCGCTCTAGTTCAAGAACTTTGTACCGGCAGAGATGGCCGCACCAGAGTGGTCAAAGTCAAGACCAAAAATAGTATACTGATTCGCCCTGTACGCAAACTATACCCACTGGAAGTGTGCTCGTGTACCAAGGCCTCCATAATTTAATTTTTGATTTATTCCTCTACAAATCAAAAAGGTGGGAGTGTTGTGAAACAGAAGAACTTTACAGGACACTAATGGCCCTAGATGGCGTTAGGTGTCCTATAATAGAACCGCTTGTTTATATCCCTTTTTTGATATTTTGTATATTTTGTTTGCTGTGCGAAAATGAGGTCACAGCTCTTTTTGCAGAGAATCTGTTACTACGCAGAAAGCGCTCTGTAAGTTTCGCTATGTACGGCGCGTCAATTTTTATGTTTTTATAAAGGATATATTCTGATGATGTATCTTCTTTTATTTGAGTTAGATTAATGTGTCGTTGCCGGTTAAAGTACTGCTGAACTACCCAGGTAAGTCTGAAAATGATTTCGTTTTCCAGTATGGGTTGATTCTTTATTTTGAGCAGTAAAGAGTGTGTCATTTTTTGGTTTCTTTGTTTGCCTGCATATATCAGGTCGATATAGACATTTAGTATATTGAAGTTTTATCTCTAAGTGCTGGGGAAATATTTTATAGTTATCTTTTCCTAACAAATACACAATTATTCTGAAAAAGTATATTTACTCATTTCCTTTAAGAATTTTAATGAATTATAGCAAAAAAAGCACTTGAAATAAAGATTTTGAATGAAAATATGCAATTGTTAAATTAAATAAATAAATTCATATTAAATACGCACTAAAATAAAACAACTTGTTTCCGCTAGGAAAAATACGAAAAATCCATATTAAAGCGTATGGTTGTCCGTGTCTAAGCCGCCCGCTAGTGCACGCGAGCGCCCTCTAGTGGCGGCGACAAAAAGGGAGACATATTTTTAACACTGAGCTGCTCCTCCTTCTGTAGCTTCATGAGATAATTCTAATATAAGTTTGGAAGCTTTAAAATGCTTATATATAAATACAGTTTTTAAATAATATTTCATCTCAAGCCGTTGGAATCAATCATTCATAAAAACTGCGCATGCGCAGCTGGATGTTACAAGGAAAATAAACGCATTGAATATTGTTAATTAGTAGTTGTTTGGTGTTATTTAAAGTTAATTTTTCTTACATTACTCCTTTTATTTTATTTTCATTAATCCTTTTTTACTTGGCTAATTTTCAATATACGGATTACCGTTGAACTCTTTACTGTTGAAACCCCTATGTGACTTGCGATTATTTACTTTCTGAAATTTGGTTATTAGGTATTTTACATATTGTGTTTGTACTTCAGAATGTTTAGTATACTGTATTTTATATTGTTCTTAATTTTACAATTCACGATGTACTGTTAAAAGCTTAAAAATTAGTATATCTTAAATAAAAATAATCGGTCTAAACTTAAGCACAGTTTTGCGATTTATTTACGGTTAACTATGCTTGTGTTTAGCTATTCCATTTGTTTGTTTTAAAAAATGGTTTTTCAAAGGGTTTTTTTTGGTGCTTTATGGTGAAATAGAACTTAAAAATTAAAAAAAGGAACAAAAACTTACCTGTAAATAGCATATTTTTTTTATAAATTGGTCAATTTGAAGTAATTTTTATTGAAATTTAGCTAAAACGCGTATCACTCTCCACAAAATCCTAATGCTAATATTTTAATTTCCTTCTCACACATGATACATATGACAGTTATCTTCAAAATGGCCTACAATCTAAGAGAAAATTTTAAAATGCAAAAATACTACATGCAATTTTATATTCGAATATGAAAATTTTCCCCGAGAAAGAATATTCAAATAAAGTAGTGCTATTTTACCATAAAAGACCAAGAAAATCTTTTAAAATTTTTCTTTTTTTGAAAAATTGACTCCAAACGCAGAATATTAATCTGAAATTTAGCTAAAACGCCTATCACTGTCCACAAAATCCTAATGCTAATATTTTAATTTTCTTCGCACACATGGTACATATGACAGTTATCTTCAAAATGGCCTATAATCTAAGAGAAAATTTTGAAATGCAAAAATAATACACGCAATTTTATGTTCTAATATGAAAATTTTCTCCGATTTTTAATATGAAAATTTTCTCCAATTATAACACAATTTCCTTAGCAATACAAAAACAAACAAAAGTGAAAACAGTATGGGACTATCACAGAAATATTCCACAGTTTTAACAGTAATCCGTATATTGGGAATTAACCCAGTAGAAAAGGATTAATGAAAAAAAGAAAACTAAAGGAGTAATATTAGAAAATTAACTTTAAATAACTACGAAATAACAAATCCATGCGTTCACTTACCTTGGACATCTAGAAATAACATATAGTGGGTGCGCATGCGCAGTTCTTATGAATAATTGATTCCATCGTCTGGAGATGAAATATTATTTAAAAACTGTATTTATTTAGAATTATTTTAAAGCTTCCAAACTTATCTTAGAATTATCTTAAGGCTTCAAAACATAAGTATACCAAGTTTCAACCAGATTCGTCAAGAAATGTAGATTTGTATACGTTACATACGTACATAGACACTTTGCTTTATTTATATAGATAGATATATGTTTTGCCCCGTAAAATAAAAATATATTTATTGTATTATTTTAGTCCTTTTTGTTAAAAAAATATGTTAAAAGCTGAATGCTTCAAAGGAAATATATTTTTCAAAATATTAATATGTTTACATTCGAATCCTTTTAAGTTAGATTGTCCTCATGGTTCCAATTCTTTAGAAACGTGTCCAACTTATAGATTTCATTATGCATTATTGGTACTATAGCTTTTTTCAGTAAATATCTTGAACTCTGAACAATATCCACCCTCCTGGAAATAATATTTAATATGTAAT
This sequence comes from Dolomedes plantarius, assembly GCA_907164885.2. NCBI lineage: Eukaryota > Metazoa > Arthropoda > Arachnida > Araneae > Dolomedidae > Dolomedes > Dolomedes plantarius. Next base: position 86,442,983 of record OU015499.1, on the reverse strand, counting down.
AACTATTTTTTTACATTATAATATACCTAACTGGTTTAATATTGTCAAATGATTAACATATTTCATTTTAATGTAACTAAATATAGTCTAATTTTTTATATTATTAGTTTCACTTTTCATTTACTTAAATTCAAGTTGAATACATTTAAAATTAATGCATCTTCCCCTCAAAAAAGCAGAGAATAGAATAAACAAACTGAAAAACTTTGCTTACCATATTTATATATATATATATATTGGTTATATTAGTTGTTTGAAAACAACTGATCTTGCATTTATGGTGCGTGGAGCCCTAATTGCAGATTTCTATTGATTTTTACGGTTGTCAGTGGCTTCTACCTATACATTATTTTTTTTCTTTTCTAAAGAATCTTGCATTTATGGTGCATGGAACTCTTAATTGCAGATTTCTATTAATTTTTTTGTTTGTCAATGCCTTCTAGCTATACTTTAATATTTTTGCTACAAAATCTTGCATTTATGGAGACATTTATTATGCAGATATTAATTATGGAGATGTTTATTGCTGCAGAATCTTGCATTTATGGTGTGTGGAGCGCTAATTGCAGATTTTTATTAATTTTTACGTTTGTCAGGGTCTTTTACCTATATTTTAATACAGGGGTGTCCAGCCCGCAGGCCGCATACGGCCCAAAGCAAGTGTTAGTGAGAGAGCTCAAAGCGAAAAAAAAAAATTAATAGCCTGCCTTGATATAAAAAGTAATGCGGAAAAGAAAAAAAATGGACCATGTTATGCAAATCATCTTCAAAATGGTGAATTTTATGAAGGATTGGGGATTGATTCATAGCCAGTTTCAGGAATTTCTTAAAAGCTTGGATGCTGAATATGGCAATACTTTTAAGAAATAAGGTAGCTCAGTGGAGAAAATATTAAAAAGGTTTTATAGCCTACTTGATGATATCAAATTGTTTATGACATTGAAAAGTAATCTGTGCCAGAACTTTATGATAACTGGCTTGCAGATTTAGCAGATTTTGATAGATCTGAATGCCCATTTAAATGACTTAAACACCCGTCACTTCATGGATTTTACTTCAGAGCAAAATCCATGAAGTTGAAATTATGGCAAGCCAAATTAAATGTTAAAAAATTTTTGCGTTTCGAGACGCAGACCAAGCACAATTCTAAAAATGTTACAAAATACGCAGCCCTACTTTCCGATTTAGTACAAGAATTTAAAATTGATTTGAGGACTTTGGGGAAAATAAACAATTTTTTTTTTGCATGTTTTCTACTCTATTTACAGTCGATATAGATATAATGCTAGCAAATTGTCAAATGGAATGCATAGAGTTGCAATCTAACATCTAACTTAAAGAGAAATTCAATCGAGTCTCTTTGTTGTACTCATAAATCATACCTGTCCAGATATAAATATCCTTCACTGCATAGTTAAGCGTTATTCCGGTCATGAACGTTTGGAAGCACGTACATCTGTGAACAACTATTTTCAAGAGTGAAGCACACTAAGGGTCAAATTAGAACCAAAATTTATTCGTTGTTTTTTAGTATTGATGTGTATGACATTTCCCATCCCTTTTTTATAATATGTTATTTATACTGTGTTTAATTTTTCATGCAGAGTTCACAAGGCAAAAGACAATTTGACATTTTTACTTTTCAGCTTTTAGTGATGAAAGGCTGAATCTATCTAAATTCTGAGATGTGTATAACATTTCACATGTTTTTTTCCTATGTTATTTATACTGTGTTTAGTTTTTAAGTTGACTTTTGTTAACAAACATTCATATTGAACCTCGAATCAAGAAACGAGAAACATAGTTTATGAAGGTACTTGAGATAATATTTGGATCAGTTTAATTGAACAGAGATTTATATGGAGTTTAATAAGGACAGGATGTTTCTATTACTGTACAGAATCTTGCATTTATGGTGCGTGTAGCCCAAATTGCAGATTTCTGTTAATTTTTTCATCAGTCAGTGCCTTTAACCAATACTTTAATACTTTATTTATATATTTTTTTTGGCTACAGAATCCTGCATTTATGGAGGTATTTATATGGACAATTAGACATTTTTACTTTTAAGCTTTTAGTGATTTATTATAAATGTATATATTTTATGATATTTATACTGTTATTAAATCTATGTTATTTATACTGTGTTTAGTTTTCAAATTAATTTTTGTTAACAAACATTAGACAATTTGACATTTTTAATTTAAACTTGAAAAATGAAAGGCTGAATCTACTAAAATTCTGAGATGTGTATAACATTTCACATGTTTTTTTTTAAATGTTATTTATGCTGTGTTTACTTTTTTAATCAATTTTGTTTAACAAACATTCGACAAAATGACATTTTTACTTTTCAGATTTACTTTTTAAAACTCTTTACTTTCCAAGAGACAATTTGACATTTTTTCCTTTTCAGCTTTTAGTGGTTTATTATAAATGTATATATTTTATGTTTTACTTTTCAGCTTCTTTTGCTCCAAAGATGAAAGGTTAAATCTAGATGAATTCTGAGGAGTTAATTATAAATTTATATATTTTTATATTGGATTTTTTTTTTTATTATTTGGGTGTATAACATTTCACTTGCTTATTTTTCTATGTTATTTATACTGTGTTTAGTTTTTAAATTGATTTTGGTTAACAAACATTCGACAAATTTACATTTTTACTTTTCAGCTTTACTTTCCAAAACACAATTTGACATTTTTCCTTTTCAGCTTTTAGTGGATTATTATAAATGTATGTATATTTTATGTTTTACTTATCAGCTTCTTTTGCTCCAAAGATTGAAGGTTAAATCTTGCTAAATTGTTTAGATTTTAAATTGATTTAGGTTAACAAACATTCCACAATTTGATATTTTTACTTTACAGCTTTTAGTGGTACAATGATGAAAGACTGCATCTACCAAAATACTGAGATATGTATAACATTTCACATGCTTTTTTTTTTCGCTATGTAATTTATACTGTGTTAAGTTTTTAAATTGATTTTGGTTAACAAACATTCCACAATTTGACATTTTTACTTTACAGCTTTTAGTGGTACAATGATGAAAGACTGCATTTACCAAAATACTGAGATATATATAACATTTCACATGCTTTTTTTTTTCGGGGGAGGGCTATGTAATTTATACTGTGTTAAGTTTTTAAATTGATTTTGGTTAACAAACATTTTACAATTTGACATTTTTACTTTACAGCTTTTAGTGGTACAATGATAAAAGACTACATTTACCACAATACTGAGATATGTATAACACTTCACATGCTTTTTTTTTTTTTGGCTATGTAATTTATACTGTGTTAAGTTTTTAAATTGATTTTCGTTAACAAACCTTCTTAAAATTCCGGGCAACGCCGGGTACTTCAGCTAGTTATAAATAAATAAAACAATGAAAAATAATGACAGTAAGTGATAAAAAGATTGGTAGTTAATTACTAATGATAATTGCCAAATTTCGAAGTCCTTTATGAGCAAAATTGAGCGTTCGTGTTTAAAAATAAAAGTTGATTGACTTTTTCGTCATCTAACTGAGAACGGCGATCGGATAATATTTATCCAGAGTTGGAAAATATTCTCTCGCACAGGACAGAAGTTTCGAAGGCACGAAGCTTCTTTTTTGCCAATTGGCTAAGAAACGGGTAATTAAATTTTTGCTCCGCCCACCATTTCATAGCAGATGGCGAAGCGGTAACAGGTACGGGGTATAGACTTCGGTAAATGAGTATGTAGGTGAGAGAGGTGGCGGGATCACGGGAATGAAGCTAGAAGATGAAGGTAGAGTAATAGGTATTTGTGGTGGGTATTTTTGTGGAACTGGATCGGTTTTACCTGTTACTGAGAGGTGCTCGCTTTTGGCATCTCTAGTTCAAAAGAGTGCGCGAATCCCAAAGATCGGCGTCCCTCTGCTGGTCCGTTTTGGCCTTCACTAGTTGATTTCGAGCTTTGGCCGCGGCCAACGCAATTACGTGATTGTGTCTCTAAATCATGACAAGCATTATACCGTAATAGGATTTATATATTAAACTTTTTCATAATAATTTTTTGATAGTTTCAGAACGATTTAAATTAAAATTTGTGGTTTGAATGAATTCAGACTTTAAATATCGTACCAAATATAATTGCTTCTTTGGGGAACTCTGGGCCTTGGGATGTCTTTTGGGCTTACCAGCATCCTATTCAGAAAGTTCCCCTTGAGGTAATTGACATGGTTAGGCCCCCTGATGACGTGACCTGTCGATTACCTCTGTCGTTTTATGGTTCAGTTCCGGCTCTTATGCAGAATCTTGCCGTTGGTGCGTGGATGCCCATAGTGCTTGATTTCTGTTTGTTTTTTGTCTTTTTTAGTATAATTTTTATCTATTTCTGTTGGATTATTTATATGACATTTAAACAATCTGAAAAAAATTTCTCATTTAACATCAGAAAAGACGAATCTGATATATCTTTGCATCTTGTCGAGAGACAGTGTGCCTACTGCGTAAATAAACAAAAAGGAAAACATTTCTTTGCCTTTTCCACTCCTCTTTTCTCAAAGAGAAGATTAGCCCTCCCCTTTCTTTAATGTAACAATATCAACTCTGCCCCTTTTGACCACAATGAAACCGAACACTTATAGTTTATAACATAGAAAATATATCTTTTGTAAGTTAAAATATTTATCACAATTTTCAGGCTCATAATATTTAAAATTATTCTTGATGAACATATTTCAGAAAAAAATTTCTTTTTTTTTCTGAAAAAAAATTTAAAATATGATTAAAACATTTTAATTTTATCTCGTAATCATAATAATATTACATTTCATTTGAAATATAAAATGAGTATCGAAATTCAATTTAATTATATAGTATAAATTACATAACTTTAATTTTTTTATAATATGTATGTAATGGTAGAATTTTGATTGGTTTCCTCAGATAGAAAAGTACTACCTGGTTGTACAATATTATTATCTTGCCTTCGTATCACAGGTATACGTGTTACTAGACATAATATTTTAAGTAATGAAGGAAAGTTAAAGTTATTGTGCTAATCCATGAATTTTTATCTCGTCTTTCTGCTGTTACATCCGGTCACATTTGTGGGAAGAACATTACAGCACATTTCGGAAGTTTCTAAGAGTTTTGAAATAGTTAAAGCAGTATTATCTACATCGTGGTATCGATTTCAGGCCAATTTTTACACCTTGGTTACAGCATATACGGAAGTCTTTAGCCTGCGCCCTCCACTAGGGGAGTTTATTGAGAAGATTTTGTGTGACCGCATATCTGATAGTCCAGGAGCAGAAGGCGGTCCGCATTTTGGGGCATTGACACGCCTCATATAGATTTACCTTAGCAATTATTGATGGTAGTATCCATGAAGCTACAGAAGGAGGAGCAGCTCAGTGTTAAAAATGTGTCTCCCTTTTTGTCGCCGCCACTAGAGGGCGCTCGCGTGCACTAGCGGGCGGCTTAGACACGGACAACCATACGCTTTAATATGGATTTTTCGTATTTTTCCTAGCGAAAACAAGTTGTTTTATTTTAGTGCGTATTTAATATGAATTAATTTATTCAATTTAACAATTTTTTATTTTCATTCAAAATCTTTATTTCAAGTGTTTTATTTGCTACAATTCAATAAAATTCTTAAAGGAAATGAGTAAATAAACTTTTTCAGAATAATTGTGTATTGGTTTCAGAATAAATTAGTTCAGAATTTTGTAATAATTTAATAATTAAGGAAATGAAATTACAGAGAAGAATTGTGAAGAAAGTTTTTTATCATTGTTCATAATCGCTTATCGAAAAAAATGTGAGAAATAATACTGATTAACCAAAACACACACACACACACATAGTAGAAAAGCAACATTTTCTATCAATCACAAATAAATTCTTATCAGGACTAATAAAATAGGAAGTCAATTCAGTATTTAATCAGACAATACTTTAAAATATCTTCCTTTGGAAAAAAAAATCAGTCAAAGCATCTCAGATTACACTTTTTAAAACAGGAGGTATAATCTTCAAGTTGGTAAATTACTGAATACAAATTTTTTCACCGAATTAAAAAGAAAAAAACAAATAAATTTGACAAGGACAAATCAGCTATATTTTTGAATTTTCACAAAGTACGCATTTTATTGCATAAGCAGATTTTGTACGCAGATTTTGCATAAGCATTTATAGTAACAACATTGCTTATCATACAATGAAAACTTATTTACTTAAGGGGTGTGGTCACTTTTACGTAACTTTAAAAGTATCATCTTTAGACCTATGTTCGATTGTATGTACTACTCATGATTTAAGCTTGATTTATATGAAATTTTTTGAGTAACTGCCTATAATTTTGTTTATTATAGATGCAATTTTTCAAGATAATTAATAAAAATGACTTTTTATGCATAAAAAGTGAATTTTTTTTAAACATCGAGCATTTTGCAGTCAACTACTGTCCGCATTCTGTCAAAATAAATTATTAAGGTACATTAATAATTTTTTACTATATGTGATTACAATACTTCAGGCAACAATATCCAGGAACATTATTCTAAAATATATTAAAAGCTTTTAGTACGTGCTATTTTTAATTAGAAATTTAAAAAATGACTGGTAAAAGCTTATAAAAAATTCTTTAAAAATTAAAATATTTTAAGGTTCAGAAATTTTGGTAGATTTTGTTGTCTAAAGTGTTGTAATCACATATAGTAAGCAATTATTAATGTAACTTAATAATTTATTTTGATAGAATGCGCACAGTAGTTGACTGCAAAATGCTCGATTTAAAAAAAATATTCACTTTTTATGCATAAAAAATCATTTTATTTTTTTATTAATTACCTTGAAATATTGCATATATAATAAACAGTATTATAGGCAGTTACTCAAAAAATTTCTTGTAAATCAAGCAAAAATCATGAGTAGTACATACAATCCAGCATAGGGCCAAAAATGATACTTTTAAAGGTACTTAAAAGTGACCACTCCCCTTAAGGGGAGTGGTCACTTTAACGTACTTTAACTAACTTACGTAATTCAACTAACTTAATAGTGGTTAAATTCAATATTATGGTTCCAGCATTGTCAGGAATTACCTTCAAGTTGGTAAATTATCGATTACAAATATTTTTAGCAAATTAAAAAGAAAAAACCCCAAATAACATTGATATGGACAAATCGGCTATATTTTCGCTTTTTCACAAAGTATGGATTTCATTGTAATCACAGTAAAAAGATAGGAAAATATTAATTTTTTTTAAAATTATACTCAACAGATTTTGCATAAGCATTTATAGTAACAACATTCTTTATCATACAATGAAAACTTATTTACTTATCAACTAACTTAATAGTGATAAAATTCAATATTAAGAAAAGTTAACTGGAAATATTTTATTTCTGTGCACAATTTAAAAAAAAAAAATGATGGCTTTAGTTATGACGTGTAGCTCAATTTGCCATAACCACAAAATATATTGAATAGAAGAAAAGTATTTCATAATTATAAAGAACTGAAATTAACAACATACACTATTAATACATTATTATAAAATGTATTAATAGTGTATGTTGAAATGTAGTAGATGATTGAAAGTATGTAGTGGATGATTGAAAAATAAAACACGCTTATTTCCAGCAGAACTTCAGATGTCTTAACTTTGCGTTCACTTAAAACACAGCAGCTGTACTTTTCTCTCATTATTATACATCTTATATTAACACAAAACAATAATAATGTTCTTACCTTAGGAGCAGCAAATATACTAGGATTGATCTGTCCAGTTTCTTTATTTCTTTTTAAGGCTGATCTATAGCCAGTAGAACAACCCGGAGCAAAACACGTGTTTGGCATATTTCTGCACACAGAATAAATTTTAAAATTTATAAAACAACTTTCACCACCACGCCGTATAACTCAATGTAAAATAGTCACTTCGCTTGCATGTCGCGCCCTCTACCGGTGATCGACAACAATCGGTTCATTTTTTGAAAAATTCCCCATTGAAGCTTACGCTCCTTCTGTAGCTTCATGGGTACAACCTATCCAGTTCCCAAAAAATACCTGTAACAAAAACTGGTACTCTAACTTAGTCTTCCGGTTTCAATCCGTGATTCCGACACCCTCTCTCCTCTCCATACTCATTTACTGAGGTTTATACCCCGTACCAGTTACCGCTTCTCCTGGTGCCTAGTCTGCTATGAAGTGGTGGGCGGAACAAAAATTTAATAAACCATTTCTTAGCCAATTTGCAAAAATGAAGATTTGAGCCATCGAAACTTCTGTCCCGTGCGAGAGAATATTTTCCAAGTCTGGATAAATAATATCCGATCGCCGTTCTCGGTTAGATGGCGAAAAAGTCAATGAACTTTTATTTTTAAACACGAACGTTCAATTTTGCTCATAAAGGGCTTCGAAATTTGGCAATTATCATTAGTAATTTACTACCAATATTTTTAGCATTTACTGACATTATTTTTCATTGTTTTATTTATTGATAGTTATTAAGCGATTTTGTATTAATAAAAAAATAGAAACTGATTGACCAATTCTGTGGTGATGGACCGTCTATCGTGAGCAAATATTTTAAGACTAAAAATAAATAAAGAAAATAAACAAATAAGTAACGAAAACAAAAATTTAAGTGTAACAACTTTTTTAATGATTAATGTAAGATTTTTACAATTGCCGGGTACATTTTAACAATAATGCGTAATAATTAATTTAATGCGTTTTTATTTAAATACCTATTCAATTTTGTTATTTGATTTGGATACAAAAAATTAGTATTACTAATATGGTAGCTGTTAATACTGTTAATTTTTAGAACATTAAATAATATTCTATTTTTTTTTTATTCAATAAAATTTTAGTAATTAGGTTTTCTGTAATATTAATATAATTGTATTAGGTACAGTTTAATTCATCTATATATATAAAACAGTTCCGTAACTGACTCATTCACTGACTAACATACAACGCACAGACCAAACCGCTGGACCTAAAGGGCTGAAATTTTGCATGGCGATTCTTCTTATGGTGTAGGGTTCACTAAGACAGATTTATCAAAAATTCTTCTTAGATTTTTTTAAATTAAATTTTTAAGCTGTTTTTTTAACTTTTTTTTTAAGTTTACATTTAAGATAATACTTTGAGGGTTCTAAACTTTATATCACGTGAAAAATTATAAAAATTCCCTTAAAGTGAAATCTTTTTCGAATCTTTACCTCCATATCCTGATTTATGGTGAATTTTTTAAAGATTAATTTTTAGAATTTAATTTCTTATATGTTGATCACGTGATTATTTTTTGCTGGTACTTAAATAAATTTATCTTTACGTGCATAACAACTAAATAAACAAAAATATTTTTTTTCCCTGGCTAATGCGGCAGACAATTGGACATTATCCAAAACAATATTAAAATACAGTAAAAGAAATGTTCTACAAACTGTATTATATTAGCTGTACTATATTCTTTAGTATTCTTTATATTAGATTTAATTTGAATATTTTCTTCTACATTATTTTGTCTAAAAAATTATCCTTTACGACTTTCTTATAAATATATATATATATATATATATTTTACATCAATTGTATACATTGATCGTCGTATTTATCGTATAATATCTATACTTATATATAAAGAGAGAGTGATTTTGTACGTGGAGGGTAATCTCCAGAACCATTGCACCTATTTGAAAAATTCTTTCACTGTTTGAAAGGTACATTATTCCAGATGGACATAGGCTATATATTATGTATATCTGATCAGTAGAAATAAAGTTAGGGGCTTAATCCTAACAATCTCCATTGTTACCGCTACTGTCCTCTACCTCTTTTTGTGCCGAAGACTTCAATGATCCTTAGTGTGGTGCTATCGCGGTGGGCTTCTATTCTGACGTTAGCCGTTCGAACCTAGCTGTTCTCCGGCACGCCCTTTTTCTTTTAAAAAATTAACTTTAATTATTAAGTAACGTAATATTAATTTGAATATTATTTTAGGTGCTTAAAATAATTTAAAAACATTCTTTACTTAAAATCTTTTTTTTATTTTTGTATTTTTATTTCATCTCTTAACCTCTCTCTATTATCTATCTATACTTATATATAAAAAGAGAACGATTTTGTACGTGGAGAGTAATCTCCAGAGCATATATACATATATATATATATATATATATATATATATATATATATATATATATATATATATATATATATATATATATATATATATATATATATATATATATATATATATATATGTATATATATATCCTTCGGATATATGCTATCCCACCCCGTAAGGAAAAGGTTTAATATTTTTAAGATTCAAGTAGAGGAGGTATTGATAAATACAAAAAGGATTTTTAAAACTGGCAACGTTAAAGGGTTTTTTGAAGAAAACTACATTTGGAACTACGCTTTTTACTGGACATTTAAGGTAAAAAAGATTTACAATCTATTGGCTATCAACTGGAAATTTATTGGTATAATATTTTGTTCAACCCGGACAAAGTCGGGACGGGCCGCTAGTATATATATATATATATATATATATATATATATTTGGCATGAATTGCATACATTGACCGTTGTATTTAATTTGAATGTACTCCGAAGCGAAGTACGGGTTTTCAGCTAGTATTTACATAAAGGGATAATTAATATTTATGTGCAAACTACAATTGTTCAGATGATTATTTATAAAATCTGTTTACCTATTGTACAATAAATACATTTATACCAAGTTGTTTTACTAAAAAATATTTATGTTTCGCTAATGATAATCTTGTTTACTATAAAATAAATTTTTTTTCATAAGACGTTGGTTTTATTATCATCAACAATTTAATTCACAAATTCCTGACGAGTGAGCAGATACAATTTTTTCACCTGTCATAAAACACGTAAATGATAACCAATAATATAATGAATAATCAGAGAATTTTATAAAATCTGTATACCTATTGTACAATAAATACATATATACCAAGTAGTTTTTTCTAAAAAATATTTATGTTTTGTTAATGATAATCTTGTTTACTATAAAATATATATTTTTTTTATATACGTTGTTTTTTTATTATGAATTTAATTCACAAAATCCTGACAAGTGAGCAGATACAATTTTTTTACCTGTCATAATACACATAAATGATTACCAATAATATAATGAATAATCATTGAATTTTATAAAATCTGTATACCTATTGTACAATAAATACATGTATACCAAGTTGTTTTTTCTAAAAAATAGTTATGTTTTGCTAATGACAATCCTGTTTACTATAAAATAATTTTTTTTATATACGTTGTTTTTATTATCATCAATTTAATTCACAAAATCCTGACAAATGAGCAGATACAATTTTTTCACCTGTCATAAAACACATAAATGATTATCAATAATATAATGAATAATCAGAGAATTTTATAAAATCTGTGACCTATTGTACAATAAATACATATATACCAAGTAGTTTTTTCTAAAAAATATTTATGTTTTGTTAATGATAATCTTGTTTACTATAAAATATATATTTTTTTTATATACGTTGTTTTTATTATCATCAATTTAATTCACAAAATCCTGACAAGTGAGCAGATACAATTTTTTTACCTGTCATAATACACATAAATGATTACCAATAATATAATGCATAATCAGTGAATTTTATCAACAACATTAACCCCAAAATGTTATTTTATTTCAAAACTAATGAAACTAAATATTTTTATAAAGGTATTTGAGTGTATTAGTATTTAATAATTGTCATGAATTAAAATTAAAGTAAGAATATGTCCAACAAAATTCAGATCAACTGTCAATTTTATTTTATAATAATGGTTATAAACGAACGTGAAAATGTTTAGGTAAGCGAATATTTCCTGGTAAACAGGAAATGGGGAAGGTCACAAGATAAGTATAAATACTCGTCTATTTGTTTTGTATGCGGTCGACGACCCTTCCTACGTACTACGTAGTACGTAGAAGTGTAAAGTATAGACGAGTGTGGAAATACTCGTTTAGGCAAGGGAGTATTTTCTGGTAACAGGTAGGGAAAATACACGTATACATATTTCGTCCCCGCTCCCTGCCTGGCGACCCTATTCTATTCGCCTGGCGGGAGTATTCTATCGTTTGACACGTACGCCGTACCTGTTACATTTGAAAATCGGTAACAGGTCCAAAGTTCAGTTAGCACATACCTGTTACAAAATAACAGGTCCAGTATTTCCGATCCATCCCTAGTAATAGGTAGTAATGTCTCATGCAATATGATCCTGCAATCTAAAGGTTTGCATGAATCGAATTGTGACGTTCCTTGGAACTTATAGAAAAATTCTTAAATATCATTTGTTATGCTAATAAATTTTCATAGTCACACACACACAAACTATATTATATATATTATATAAATAGAGAGGATGAGACAGACAAAAAGCTTTTATTTATGAAATCAGCTTAAATCAGTGACTTTTGTATCTCTTTTTAGGGTTTTTTTTAAACCATCATTAATTTCTTTCCTCAACTTTTATTATTTACATTACATTTCCATAATTTAAAGACGCAGCTTTCCTATATGAACGATTTCTGTCCAAGCCAATATTATCAACCAACCTTGGCCCCGTCTTTGTTACAAGAGGCCTTTGAATGTCCCGTAAGTCATACTGGTTCTTGAACCCCGCCCTAATCTTGTGATAACATGTAACACAGCTTATTTATTTACTTTTATTCAATAAAGTAAGAGTATAAAGAAATTTATTAGTAAATAAAGCTTGTACATTTGTAAGAAAACTTGTAAAAAAATCCGATGAGGAATTTTTAATATAAAATTGACGTTTATTATAGAAAAAGTCGTTCTTCTAAAAATAAAAAAAAAAGTGGTTAAACATTCTTTTATTTTGTTATGGTCACAGATACGTCTCGGAAATGCTGTTTCGACATTTTGGTCCATCGTTGACCGACCTACAACTACACTAGTACCAGAGCAGACTGCATTGTTAAAATTTAAAAGAAAGAGCAATAACATTAAAATTTCTTCTACAGCTTAAAATATTGCTCTTTTTAAATAAAATTGTTATGGCTAAAAATACTAAATGATTTTTTGGAAACCGTGCCGTTTGGAATTTTTCCTCCACTCATCCCAATTCCTCTCCCTAACAATTTCCAAAAATGTGTTAAAATTTCACACTTCCCTGATCGGGCAAGACTTCGTAAAAAGGTCTCGTAAAAGGTTTCTGCGAGAGAGAACTCGAAATTGCTCAGACGATTCTATTACTCATCAGAATGAGAAATGAGCAAAGTTCTGAGGAGAAGTTCCTTGGAAATTTTTTCATCTGCTTTCTAAAAATATCTTCAAATTTATCTGCAGTTTGCCTGAATTACAATTGACAGTGGAGCTGTTAGTAATAGAGATAAGTGTGTATTGTGATAGGTTCCTCGAATTTCTGCGACCAGAGAGAGTTGAAAGAGAGATTGAAAATTTAAGATAAAAAAAAATAAAAGGTGTTAGTAGAGACAGATATTTTTACCTTGAGTTATGTTTCCATAACTATAGTATCAATATTTAAAAGATCTTATAATGATTTTTGCCTAGGTCTACGTATTAATTTTTGAGATTATATATATATATATATATATATATATATATATATATATATATATATATATATTCAAAGAAACATTTAAAAAAGGATAGCCTGCCAAAACCATGCCTATAGTGCGAGATTTATAAGGGAGGGTAAAAGATCACCATGTCGGGGATTCGATCCCGCAACCTACAGGATGGGAGTAGCAAGCTCTACCGAAGTGCCACCGAACACATGTGGGAGAGGGAAATTACCATTCAAGAGCAAGAGACGCTCTTAGTCTCTTCCTATTGAAAAAATTTACTAAAATCATAGTTTGATAGATCAGTTAAGAGAGTGATATTGTGAAGAATTCTTGCATTTCAAAATAATACCACAAACTTTCAATACTGCAGAAAACACTTTTATTTTACAAATTAATTTAACATACCAACTAGAGCCCAAGGCGCACCTAGTTCTAAGATATTCATGGAATACCGAAGAACAAAGTTTTTCTTTTAATCATGAAGCTACAGAGCTTTAGCTTCATGCTTTTAATAAAAAGAGACCAGAGTTTCCTTTTTGCAACAACATAAAAATGTAATATTCTTTCATCTCGTTCAGCTCGCGGTGACAAAATTGCTATGGCGAGTTTGCACTTCCTAAGTCTGCTGTCTTTAATTAGAACCTCTGAAGCAAAAAAAAGAAAACATCGATTCTGGGTTCGAAGGATTTTCCAAGAAAGGGAAAAACATGGTATTCACAACACCTTAATTAGAGATCTTCGAACTACCGATCAGGTGTTCTGAAAAAAGTCTTGTTGAAAAAACAGTAGTGCATAACAAATAGTATGTAATAGAAATTTCGACAAAATATTACTGAGGGTTTTAGTTGTCATGTTTAGTGTATATCATCTCTATAACATTTGGATAGTTAAAAATGTCAGACCTTTACAAAGTGACATTTTAAGATTACAGATCAGTTTGCACTAAATCCATTATCTGGTAATAGAAAATCATTATTCCAACAAATTATTCTAGTAGAATTTACTGTTTGACTTATTTAGCTTGCAGTTATGGAGGTGCTGTTCATAAATAAACACTTCCATGTCAAACCGAGACGCCATTGCTGTTTTGTGTTTCGTGGATCAAGACGCATTCCTATTGGCTGTCATACACGCTGAATCCGCGGACGGAAACAGAAAAGTTCAACATTTTCAACTCATTTTTTCACCGTCATTCTGCTGGGCAGAAACGGAAAAAACCGGAAGTGCGTAGATTTTCCGATTCTGTTTTCTGTTTCTGTCGCGTTTTCTGGTGAAGTGGAGTCCAGGCATAAAGGATCACCATGTCGGGGATTCGAACCCGCAACCTACAGGATGGGAGTAGCGAGCTCTACCGCAGTGCCACAGGTGAAGGGAAATTACCATTCAAGAGCAAGAGACGCTTTTAGTCTCTTCCTATTGAAAGGTTTCTTAAAATCATAGTTTGATAGATCAGTTAAGAGAGTGATATTGTGAAGAATTCTTATATTTCAAAATAATACCACAAACTTTCAATACTACAGAAAACACATTTATTTTACAAATTAATTTAACATACCAACTAGAGCCCAAGGCTCACCTAGTTCTAAGATATTCATGGAATACTGAAAAAACAAAGTTATTCTTTTAATCATGAAGGTACAGAGCTTTAGCTTCATGCTTTTAATAAAAAGAGACAAGAGTATCCTTTTAGCAACAACATAAAAATGTAATATTCTTTCATCTCGTTCAGCTCACGGAGACAAAATTAAATAATGATAAATAAATTCGCGTGAACAAAATAATAAATTTAAATAATCGTTTTGCTTTTAACATAATAAATTGAAAATTATGAAGTGGATTTCACATCCTCCCACCTTGAGATGTGGAAGTTCCACAACTCAACAACTATATTACAGATCCAGCCTTTCGTGAATTTTAACAGTCCGCCCTAGCCTTGTCTTCTTTTGAACAACTGCACAGTCTATGGAGTTGTCGTCAGAACACTTAGAAATAACATTCTTCATAGAGGCGATTTTTATAGGTAATGCATTTTTGTCCAGTGGAAAAGCCGAATCGTTAGAAGAAATCTCCAAAGGGAAGACGCCCTGAATCGGACGCAGAATTTCTTCACAAGAAGTTCTAAGTTTGATGAGTAGACACACACCATCTTTCCCTGGCAGAATTTATGTCACTTTTCCCAGTGTCCAGTCGATTCGAATAGCGTTTTCACTTTTTATGAGAACAATATCCCCGGGAGCTATCTTCGAATAGTGTTTACGTATTATAGCTTAAACTTGGCAGCTTTTTACCAGTGGGGCAATATCGGCCCGCCAACACCTAATTTCACAGCGGCAACCTAATTTCTAACCGAAAGTTATAAACATTTCCAGCAATAGCATATTTAAAAATTTCAAATGTTTAGAATACTCGGCAGATCAAGAACAAGATTTCAATTATAAATAATTTTTGCTTTAATTAAAAATTGCGCACTATTGACACAACAGAAATGCATGAAAAATATTCAAAATGAGTATGTTAAAAGAAACGCAAAACTTTCGAAGCTTAAGTCTTAAGATGCTTAAATTTTGCATGGTGGTTACTCCTAAGTCTTACGAGTCCACTAAGAAATATTTTCAAAAAATTACAAATTTTAAGGGTGTTAAAAGGGGCTTAACCCCCACCCTCCCTTTAAAATACACCCAACGTATCTCATGAACAAAAGGGTCCGGGAAGTTGAAATTTTGTATGGTGGTTCCCCTTAAGCCCCACGTGCACACCAATAAATCTTTTTTTAAGTTCAAATTTTAAGGAGCTTAATCCCCAACCCCCCAAAAATAAAGAAATAAACCCACTGTATCTCTGGAACCATAAGGCCTGGGAAGCTGAAATTTTGTTGTTTGGTTTCCCTTAAGCCCTATGTGCACACCAATAAATCTTACCTTATGTTCAAATTTTAAGTGGTTTAGTCCCCCCCCCCCCTCCCAAAATAAAACAACGACTGTATCTCTGGAACAATAATGCCTAAGAAGTTGAAATTTTGCATGGTGGTTCCTCTTAGGCTCTAGGTGCTGACCAAGAAAGATTTTTAAAAAGCAACTTTTAAGGAGGTTGTAAAGTGGTTTTAAATCCCAAAAATAAAAATGAAATATCCAAAACTACTTTTTATACTAAAATAATTGCTATGTTGCTGATACTTTGTCGACAGCTTATATTAAGGGGAAGATCAAAGATGATTCAGACATGATGAACATGGTGCATTCTGTATCGAAGGTTTTGCTAATGAGTGATAATAGGGTTAAACAATTCCAAAAAGCTACAAAGGAAGATAGTGAGCTAAAATTAATTTGTGAATACTTTCGAAATGGTTGGCCTGAAAGAAAAAAGATACCCACAAATCTTTTAAATTGTTTCAAAGTGAGAAATGATATGGTTTGTGTGAAGGGATTATTATTTTTAAACGAAAAAATTATTATCCCTAGGGTCCTTAGACAAGACATGTTAATGTTGGTACTCGAAGCCCATCTAGGCATTCAAAAGTGTAAAAGTCGAGTCAAGGAATTGATGTACTTTCCAGGGATGAACAATGATATTGAATGTACTGTTTCCAAGTGTGATACATGTGAAAAATTCTCAAGAGCAAACACGAAAGAGCCTTTATAGCCTCATGTAGTACCATACAGACCATTTGAAAAAGTAGGGGTAGATTTAATGGACTTTGGCACTATAAGTTATTTAGTGCTTAAGGTTTATTATTCAAAGTGGTTGGAGGTTTGTGCTCTTAAGAGTAAGTCAGCAGTTGAAGTGATAAGCAAACTTAAGGCTATCTTTTCCAGATTTGTTGTACCCAGGAGTGTAGTTTCAGATAATGTTCTCTTTAATAGTTACCTCTACAAACAGTTTGCAAAAGAATGGGACTTTAATTGTGCATTCATTAGTCCTCATTATTCACCAAGAAATGGAATGGTTGAAAGGGGTGTGGAAACAGTCAAATGCTTGTTCAGGAAAGCAACGGAGGATAGTAAAGACTACTATGTTGCATTAATGGAATATCGCAAAACCCCCATATCAGGAATTAATCTATCCCCTGCTCATATAATGTTCAATCGTAGGTTAAAGACAAAACTTCCAATGACTAACAAATTATTGAATGAGAATGTCCTTGATATTATTCGGGAAAATTAGTTCAAAGGCAGAACATTCAAAAGCTATCTATACTAATATATAAAGAGAGAGAGAGCATATTTTGTATGTGGAGGGTAATATCATGAACCACTGCACATATTTGAAAAATTCTTTCACAATTTGCAAGGTACATTATTCCAGATCGACAAGGGCTATATACTATATATATCTAATAAGTAGAAAGAAAGTTTGGGGCCTAACTACTGAGCTGATGCTTAACCTTTACAACTTTTCCTTTGTCAACCATAGTGAATTAACCATAGCAACACATCAAACAATATATTCTTTTATTATCAGTAAAACATTTAACATTTGAATTTTGTTTGTCAAACATAGTCAAGAAAGCATAGCAATACATCAAACTACATTTTTATTTATTATCAGTAACACATTTAATATTTTAAAGATTAAAGTGGAGGAGGAGGTATTGATAAATACAAAAAGGATTTTTGAAATTGGCAAAGTTTAAAGGTTTATTGACGAAAATTACATTTGGAACTAAGCTTTTTATTTAGGAAATTTCAGATAAAAAAAGATTTTTAATTTATTGGCTTACAACTGGAAATATTTTGGTATAATATTACAGAACTTTATTTAACTTATAAACTTTATATTTATGAATTTATGTACAATTTTATGCATAATTTACGTAAATCGAACTTGAATTATTGAACTTTATTCAAAAATCAGTGTTTTTCATTGAAACTTTTAAATTTATTGATTATATCGAATAGACCTATGCTTGTTCCATTACAAGTGAAGAAGTATTGCTTCAACTGAGCTGAAATTTTGTATAGATACACTTGATAGTTCAGCTTAAAACATAGGTATATTATTTTTGAAAATCGGGCCCCGGAGTTTTTTAAATTATTGTTTTAATGATTTTGCCCCTACAGGTTGCTTATTTCGACAGCTTCTGCGGCTGTCCTCGCTGACAGCGATACTATGGGGCCGAATCGTACCAAAATCGTTACGCGGGTGGCCCCGGACACGATTCATTGACTGACTGACTGACTGACTAACAGGATACGAACACACCAAACCGCTGGACCTAAAGGGCTGAAATTTTGCATGGCGATTCTTCTTATAGTGTAGGGGTGCACTAAGAAAGATTTATGAAAAATTCTTCTTAGATTTTTTTAAATTAAATTTTTAAGCTGTTTTTGTATTTTTTTAAAGTTTGCATTTAAAATAATAATCTGAGGGTTATAAAATTTATATGACGAGAAAGATCATAAAAATTCCTTTAAGATGAAATCTTTTTCGAATCTTTACCTCTGTTTTCTGATTTTTGGTGAATTTTCAAAGATTAATTTTTAGAATTTAATTTATTAAATGCTGATCACGTGGTTTCTTTTCTTTTTGTGGTACTTTAAATTAATTTTACGCCACGTGCATAACAACGAAATAAATTGACATAATTTTTTTTTTCTTTTTAATGCGGCAGACGATTGGACATTATCCAAAAAAATATTAAGATACAGTAAAAGAAATTTTCCTCAAACTATACTGTATTAACTGTGCTGTGTTCTTTAGTATGTTCTATTATACGTAATTTGAATATTTTCTTCTACATTATTTTGTCCATACGAATTATTTATAAATATATTTTTGGGTTTTTTGGCATTAATTGCATACATTGACCGTTGTATTTAATTTGAATGTACTCCGTAGCGAAGCACGGGTATTCAGCTAATATTATTATAAAACAACTCACCCCTTACGTGAATGAGGCCTAAAAAAATGTAAGAATGTTAAATATTAAAAACAAAACATGGGATCCAGCCCAGGTTATTTCAAAGGATAATTCCTTTAATAGGTCTTACATTATTAAAGATGAAGCAGGTAGAATCTAAAGGCGAAACAGGAAACATTTCAGAAATGTCTAATACTCCCTTTAAACAAACAAATCCAGATTATGAAGAAATAGATAATTTTGCACAAAATCCAATACCACCCAGTTCTCAGAGTTCACAGAGTCAGAACACCAATAACAAAACTGTGGAAAGAGCAAGTGGTCGTGTTCGTAAAAAACCTGCGCACCTGAATGATTATGTGACATGAAAATTTACTTAATATACTTGTATTTTGCTGTATTATTGTTTTTGTACTTGTTATTTTGCTGTAATGTATATATGTACTAGTTTATAACGTTACAATTTAATAGGGGTATGTGGAATAACTGTATCTGTGTCTGTTCGGCTCCCTAATTGCAACCAGTTAACTTTTTGTAGTTGACATGTTGATTGGTTCTGCTGAAAGCTGTGGTAACAGGGTTCTGTGGTAACATGTGTTCGTAACATTCAATAAAGTATTTTTGTAATGATGCTCCTACATGATATTTTATAAACTACAGTCAGCAGAAAATAACCTAACACAGAGTGGATTATAAGAAAGGCGACGTTGATTATTTTCCCTGGTCTCCTTCCCCATTCTTAAATTTCCGTCCATCCTCTTCAAAATTCTTAATTACAGGCTCTGACTTCTCATTCTTTGATGGATCGACCTCAAGACTATCTCAACGACTTCATCGTAATCCTTAGCCATCGTGCATCCTTTTATTAATTCTGTCACCTTAATTTGTTGACGTTGAAAGATAGAAAATACACTAGTTATCCAAAATTAAGGAGATAACACATTAAGAGAGGTAACACGTTCAAAACTATGCCTATCTGTTTAAAATTTGAATATGTTTTTAAGTGAAAGGTGCTGAACAATACTACATTATGCAAAATAGTGGCGCCGCAGTCGGAATACGTCATTTGCGAGGAGCATAAAAGTGCTTTTCTCAGAGGAAGGCGAGAATTGTCGCTGGGAGGCTGAGATTAGACATCTGGCATAGCTAAATTTTAACAATGACCTCCAAGCATCATTTGACCGAAGAACTGCGATGGCGAGCTATTGGGAGACTAAAGGCGGGACAAAGTCTGACAGAAGTGGCCAAATGGCTAAATGTGAGTCCGTCTGTGGTTCATAGACATTGGCAACACTTTCTAACCTCGGATTCGGCATCCAGGAGGTTCAGCCAAGGACGGTCATAGGCTTCGACGAGTGCCGATGACCGATATTTGTCATTATGCACACGAAGAAATAGAACCGCAACTCCGTCTGCAGATTCTCCCTCGCTGCAAACTCTGGAAGGCTGGTATCAACGTCAACCATGCGTAGAATGCTTCACGAAGGTGGTGTTTTTGGAGACGACCAGCCATTGCGTCCCGCTCACGTCACGCCATAGGCGGGAACGTTTGCATTGGACACGTCAGCATGTCCACTCGACGCGTGATCAATGGAGGGCTGTTCTATTTACGGATGAGTCCAGGTTTAGACTCCAAAGCGATAGTAGGCGTATTTTGATTTGGAGAGAACCTGGAACTCGTTTTCATCCATCACTCATCCGTGAAAGAGATGCAAACGGATCAGGCAGTATCTGTATTTGGGGTGGTATCTCTTTGGGTTGATGCACAGACCTCCATGTCTTTCCCCGTGAAAATGTGAATGCTCACACCTATAGAGATGATGTCATACGGATATGACAGTAGTGTCAAGGCTAAGGGCAGGAAAATGGAAAATTACGGGACGAAGAACATTAGGCTATGCATGAATATGAGTAAATATCAGTAGTAAATTGAACAAGGCTAATATGAGTGATTATGAATATAAAATGATATCATAATAATTGAATGAATTAAATATATATGTCGTAGAGAATTAACTTAGTAGGAATGAATTTGTAAGTAATATGTCTAGATGAAGTATGAAATATTTCGTTGGAGAGTATTGTATCATATTATGTGTATTCATCAATAAATTAATTTGTCATATTAAACCAGAGTTGTTTTCATCATTTGGAGTCATAATGAATGCAATGTACGAACCAGATCTTGACCTATTATTTAATTAATTCAAAATCAAAATCATTATTATATACAGGGTGGTTCAAATTAAAGTATCCGTGTTTGTGACGCCCTGGTGAGAAAAGCAGTGGACATAGTGTCTTCATATTTGGAGGGTATACATATCAGGCTATGGGGAATTGATTGGAGGAAAAAAACAGTTAGTTCCAACAAAGACCGTTAGGGGAAAATGAGGCGCTGCAATCGGTTGAAGGTTAGGAAAATGAAACATGACTGTACGAAGAAAGGAAAGAATACGAGGTGTCGGTAATTAACTTTATTAGTACAGTTCGTTACACCAGAACTCGATCCTACAGATATGATAGGGAAGGTGCAGACGAAAGGCATGCACGTAGCAACAACAGCACACAAAGATTTCACAGGTGATTTTCAATGTGTCCACGATGCTTCAGGGCTAACGCGTGACACCGTGTTATAGCAGGATCCAGAGAGGCGTGTAACTGGTCGGGACCGATGTTGCGTACGTGCAAGAGGATGTTATTCTTCAAATCTGCCAGATTTCCTATGTTTCACCGATAAACTTTATCTTTGAGGTAACCAAAAACCAAAAATAGCACGGGGTTAAGTTGGGTAAACGTGGAGACCATCTGGTAAGATTTGCACGGCTAATAATGCGATCCTCCATAAAATGACGTCGCAGCTATTGATGAACCTCACGTCCAATGTGAGCTGGGGCACCATCTTGTTGGAATACCGTTGTAGCGAGACATCCACGCTGCTGGAGTTCTGGAATTACCACACCTTGCAACATAGCCCGATAACGTGCTGCAGTCACAGAACAGTTTTTTGGTCCATGAGGGGTGATTTTCTCGAAGAAAAATGGCCCAATCATAAATGTCGCAGAGAAGCCGATCCATACAGTCACATGCGGTGAATACAGGGGCATTTGGAGGACCGAGTGAGGATTATCAGTCGACCAGATACGGCAGTTATGTGCGTTCAGTGTTCAGCACAAAGAAATGTGAGCCTCATCGGTCCATAGGATGTTCCACGGCCAATTCTGCTCCACCTCCATACTTGCCAAGAATGTTAAAGCGAACGTTTCACGCAGATCGTAATCGCCATGTTTTAACTCTTGTAAGCGATGGAGCTTATACGGATAGGCTTTCAGTGTTTTCCGCATGCACCTCCATGCCGTATTGTGTGACAATCCGAGTTGCCTTGAAACGGCGCGAGCACTGCATGTTCCTGCTGTGTTAGAATTTACATGCTTAACGACAGCGGTTGCGACATCCTCCATCACCTGCGGTATCCGGTTTTTTCGCCCTAGGCCTGGTTGACCGGCAAAGCTACCTGTTTCCTCGAAACGTTTCACCATTCGCCGCAGGGCACATGGCGTTACTGGACCCGCACGCAAAGCTTTTTGCCCTCGGTACACGCGAAGCGCTTTAGCGGCGTTATCGCCGTTTTGGTAAAATAGCTGTAGCAGCAAAGCGCACTCCGGCAACGAAAGAACCATCGTGGTGGTCGAAGAATGTTCCGAACCTGTGAACCCAGTGTTTTATCTGTTTCGACGGCTCTTTCGCCCAGCTCGTATGCAAATTTTGTTCTCCGGTACTGCGCGCACAATCGAATATTCAAATTCTCACTTAACTACAGCACCGCGAAAAGGGCTGGAAGTTTAGTTGTGCCTCTGTTATAGAGGAGACATAACGCGTACGCAGCACACGCTTGCAAACATAAAGCTTAGTCAGAGTAGTCTAGTTCCTGCATGTGAAGCGAACTGTACTAATAAAATCAATTACCGGCACCTCGTATTCTTTCCTTTCTTCGTACAGTCATGTTTCATTTCCCTTACCTTCAACCAATAGCAGCGCATCATTTGCACCTAGCGGTCTTGATTGGAACTAACTGTTTTTTTCCACCAATCAATTCCCCATGGCCTGATATGTATACCCTCCAAATATGAAGACGTTACGTCCACTGCTTTTCTCACCAGGGCGTCCTAAACAGGGATACTTTAATTTGAACCGCCCGGTATATTTATAATACCACAACCATTAAACTTTCACTGTCGCAGATGGCATCCTTGATTCTTATGTGTTCCGTTATGCAGGAGCAAGAGGTGATGCTTTTGTGCTACAGGACGATAACGTGAGACTGCACAGGGCTCGCATCGTGGATGTTTATCTTGAGCAGGAAACAATTCAGAGCATGAAGTGGCAAGCTCAATCACCGGACCTGAATCCTATCGAGCATGTTTCGGACGCTTTAGGACGACGAATAGCTGCTCTCAATCCTCCTCCTAGGACCTTAGCCACGCTTTCAACTGCTTTTCAAGAGCAATGGCTATTACTTCATACCGAACTCATAGAAGGCATAATTTACAGCCTGATACATTGCTGTATGTGCTGTATTGCTACTCGGGGGATCATGCGCCATATTAAAGGAACTTTTCCTGTACAAAACTGACACATCCGATTTGTTCATTGTATACATATGCTAGTTTCTATAACACCATAATTGTCTGGAGATTTCTTTTTAAGCAGTTTTATACCTAACTTTGTGTTGTATAATGTGTGTAAGCTTCATTAAATTCTACGCGTAACTTTTTGAGTAATCGCTCTTTTTGTGACTTTTCCTTAATTTTTTGATAACCAGTATGTATCTATCTATGTATCTATCTATCTATCTATATATATATATATATATATATATATATATATATATATATATATATATATATATATTATATATATATATATATATATATATATATATATATATATATATATATATATATATATATATATATATATATATATATATATATTTATATATATATATATATATATATATATATATATATATATATATATATATATATATATATATATATATATATATATATATATATATATATATATAAACTTTCAACGTCAACACTTTTCCTTTAATCCCGAGAACAGAAATATGCCACATAAAATTATCCTTAAGGAGGATTTGCTTCAGGAGAATTCAATTTCTGACTACCGTTATTAAAAAATTTTCACGTCCGATGCAACCACTGTAGACGCATTTTTTTTTTATCTGTTACTCAATGATTAAATAAAAATTAAATTTAT
Source organism: Dolomedes plantarius (assembly GCA_907164885.2). Taxonomy (NCBI): domain Eukaryota; kingdom Metazoa; phylum Arthropoda; class Arachnida; order Araneae; family Dolomedidae; genus Dolomedes; species Dolomedes plantarius. Next base: position 86,418,222 of record OU015499.1, on the reverse strand, counting down.
AAAAACTTATTTTATTTAAAGCAAATACACCGTTAGTTAGAAGTCAAATGTAACAGAAGGAAGTAGACATAACCCTTTTTTTAGAATCATTAGAGGGAAAAACGTGCTCTGATGTCACTGCGAGAAATTGTGTAAATAATGTTGGCACAGTGATAATAACTTGTATTCTAGGGATAATTCGTGTTGATCTGTCCGTGGAGAAATGATTATAGACATGGACGTAGCTATGGTACATTAACGGGGCACCAGAGAGCAGGGCTCCATATCCTTGGTATGGATAATTTTTTGTGGCTATATATCAGTTCTCAGGATAAAAAAAGACAGTGTTGACTTGAAAGTTAAAAAAAAAAAATAAATAATGATAATAATAATAATAATAAATAAATAAATAAATATAAATAATAATAATAATGGCAACAAATAAATAAGTAAATGAATATAAATTGATAACTATTTAATGTGGCATGTTTAAAAAAAATATCACGGTAGCAGACGATTAAGCAAAAATCAGTGAGGATAGTCTTGAGGTCGATCCATTTAAAAAACAAAAAAAAAAAAAAAGAGAGAGAGAAAGGAAGGAAAAAAAAGGTCAGATGTAGGAGCGACGACAAATGTAATCCAGAATTTAGGGGTCATACGACTGTTAAAAGTTGTAAAAGTATAAAAATAGTGCCACTTTCGAGATTCTATATATTGAAAAGTATAGGATTTAAAATCATAATTTTTTTTTTGTTAATAGGAGAATGTTTGGTTTATGAATATATACCTGTTTCTTGTTTGATAGTTAAAAATAATTTGTGAAAATAATTTTTATAAATACCTTGCATAAAAATGAGAAAATTCAACTTTGCTAAACTACATAAAATATAATGAGCATCAAATTCAGTTCCGTTTTATTATTGTCATTTTATAATAAATTAATCCAATGTATATATGTATAAGTATATATTTATATATATACAAACAATGACAATTCAAGTATTAAAAACCTCCAGGCTCGTATATTATACCCTCATTTTGAGAATTCTGCAAGTCAGAGCACAACTTTGATCTTTTCGCTCTCCTATTATAAATTGTACTTTCTTTTTGTCTTTTATCAGCACATGATAATCTTTTTATACAAGCTTTATTATGGGCTGCTATAGAGTAATTACTTAGGGTGATTCCAAGCTCCTTCATAACAGGCTACCTTCCAGTGCGACCTTCATTAAGAAGGATCAGAGCTTCGTTGACTGCTTTTCAGCAATTATTGACCACAACTTGATGTATTGGGGCATATTTTCCAGATCAGTGCATTCAGAGATTCATTTGCATTTTGCGTAAATGCTCCGAGAATGCGTTTCAGTAGATCTGGATGTGACAAATATTAAACACTGGTTTTATAACCTCCATTACAGATGGTGGCAAGCTACTTTTATGGCGGAATAAATGTACAAATCCATTTGCAACTGCCTTCTGAAACTTGCACCATGGTGATGGGCCAGATAAACAGAAAGTATGTAGAGGCTCTTTATCAGTTGAACAAGTATGGAAATGTATTGCCCAAACAGCATTCCTCATATCTTTGACAGAATTTGAATTCTGTCTTATTGCATTGCCATAATACACAGACAGTTGATTTATGACACTATCTGTAAGGCGGCCTTTTCCTGAAATTGATATTTTGTCAGATAGTTTTTAAGATCCATATTAATTTTTTTATTTTCGAAGACATGTACCCATTCTCTTTTGCATGTGTGCAATGCATTCTCTTTTAGATACTATATCTTGACCATATGGCTCACTCTCAAGAATGGGTATAAAGTTTTGCAGTCGCCATCCCCTATATTATTCATATAACGTATACCTCTTTCATTTTTTGATCTTTTAAAAATTTTGACCATGCTATCAGATTCCATTTTTGCAGAGAATCCAGTATGATTTTTTTACAAATTCAATATGTTTGGATTTCCACTTATCGAAGGAATCATCAGAGCTTGGTCCTTTCCATAAATCACAAACTTTACAAGCTGTCGACAAAACCTCTACGTTTATAACCTTTCCAGTATCGGCGCCAATTACAGCACACACAACAATCTGGGATGTACGTCCTCTCGTCTTCCAGGTGCAATCTGCACTAACTGTTATATCTACAGAATTATTGGCAGATACTTCTTCTTGTGCTGCATTTCTCTTGCTGTCAATTGAAACACCTTTAGATGCAAGATTTATTTTCTTGCATATTTTATCGCAGGAATTTTGCAAAACAGGTCGATACAAGTCCATCACACCACAAAATATTTTAAATACTTCTAAACCTTGCCAACAAAACGCAAGGCAAATGTGATTCTTTCGTTTATTTCTAGGATGTTTTTCTTTTGTCCTAACAGTCTTGAATTTCTAACACATGATTCAAGTTTACAGTCATCACATGTTATTGAGATCATGGTTGAAAGTCCAATAACTTTTTTTATCGTTAACTTTAATACTGCCGTTACAGCATTTGCAGCATAAATTTTTTTCTAGAAATGAAAAAAATAATGTTTTATCAACAATAATGTTCCTTCGAAATTACTATTAGTAGACACCTTTGAAGTTTCTAAAGAATCTTCTTTCTTCAAGCAGATATTTTAATAGTCTCTGGAGTAGTAAAAACACAAAAACTCATCGATATATCAGTATTAAATTCAGCTGCATTATTTTAATCCGAAAATATAGTTCTTTGTATATTCACAGTTTCAGTTTCCAGTCATTTAGTAAACTGACTACCATAGAAACGCCCTTTCTCTTGGCGTTTAACAGATGGACTTTTCATTTGTTCCTTATTAAATAACACTTGAATATAATTAAATCAAGAATATTTACTTGATTTTGTAATAAAATATTATAACAAATACGGAAACTTTTATAAGAATAAACAATTTGAAAGATTTAAACCAATGTGGATAAGAAGGAAATGTGATACACGTTGAAATAGCAAGCAAAAATCGCTAGAATTACAAACAAGCACTTGTTAAGTTGTGTAGAACTATTTCTCTCTTGCTCGTGAAGAAAAATAATTCTTTGCGTTTGCGAAAAAAAAGGAATATTTAACTGATTATTTGCGTTTGGTGAGTCAGCTGGGCGAATTGTTTTGCAAAGCACTTGCCCTTTAAATCTGTTTTCGGTAAACATCTGACACGTTTTTAATCATAACTTCCGTAATAATTGGAATTTTTTCAAGCGGATTGTCTTATAATACTCCGAAAAGGTTAACCTTTCATGCAAATCTTTTTCAAAACTTTGATTTTTTGACGGTTTAACAGTCGCATGACCCCTTAGAAGAGGGTAAAGGGAAAGTTAAGAAAGGGGAAGAAGACCTGGGTGAATAATCAAAGTGGACTTAGGACGCCTATAGCTTTCCTTTGGATCGTAGTCGGGGAGCTTAGCTATTTCTTCGTTGTCTGCCGAATATAATCTATTGTAGAAGTTAGATGCGAGATCTTTAATGTGTTGACCAATAGGTTCGATTCTCTGATCCCTGTGAATAAGTACTTTTTTAAGGTATAAGAGCGCCTTCCTAATACAACGGAGTGTTTTATTTTGAATTGTCTACAATCGCTGGATAAGGGTGTCAGCCAAAAAGCCCGAAACAGGCAAAGCGTACAACAGGATGGGACCCAGTACGGTTTAATACAAGAGTAGTTTGCTATCAAAACCCATTTCATTCTGGTACAGGAGGTGGGCGATATCCTTACGGTCTTTAAAAAGATTTCTAATGTTATGTTCTATATTTTTCTTCCACGTCAGTCGACTATCGGTGTAAATTCCTAGGTATTTACCGTCTCTCTCAAATTGAACCAGGTGATCGCATAGTGTGACCGGAGGAGGTGGAATTCTATTGTAAGTGAAAAAAATAGCTTTAGTTTTTGAAGGACTTAACTTGAGACTCCAGCATTCGAACCATCGTTCAATAATTCCAATACGTCTCTGTAGGAACTTGTGGATATATTTAACACTATGATACTTAGCTAGTATTGCCGTGTCATTCTCAAACATTACTACAGTAGTGAAGAGAGAGTGAGGAATGTCGTTAAACAAATATTAAAAAGGATAGGTGCTAACTTAGAGCCCTGAGGGTCTCCTGCATTGATTTCTCGTTGACTAGAATATAATAGTGCATGACGGAATTTGAAGGATCTGCCGAGAAAGTAGGAGTGTACTAAGTGGATAATTGAGGCTGGTATTTTAAGCTTAATAAGTTTGTAAATGAGAGCAATGTGGCAGACTCGAGCACTCTGCAAGCCTTCTGCAGATCGAGTAATATTATTCCAGAATGCATCCAATTCTGAAAACCATCATGGATGAATTCCGTGACTCGAAGCAACTGGTGTGTTGTTGAGTGGAGGACTCGGAAGCCGAACTGCGCATTAATAATAACATTATATTCGTCCAGGAGCTTTTTGATTCTGTGACACAGTATGTGTTCCACTAGTTTGCTAAGAGAGGAGAGCAAACTGATTGGAATATAGTTTTTCGGCAGAGACTGATCCTCACCAGGTTTTTTAATAGGGATGATAACAGCAGTTTCCCTAACAATGGGAAAGTATTTATGTTCAAAGATTTTATTATTTAATTCAGAAAGATAGTAAATATAATTTAGAGGTAAGATTTTGATAGCTCAGTTACGATAAAAGATCTGTTGACTCATCTCCTGATGGTTTAGAAAAAAATAAGTGATGAGAAGTATTTTATCATATTAAGACGATTGATCTAATATACATGCTGTACAATTAGGATCTAGAGGCATGCAAAGCAATAGAAAGCATACAAAATTTAAATTTTTCTTCACTAATAGAGTTATTATTACATTGCTAGGGATTTATTTTCCTTCCATTATATTTACCTTCGCGTTGCATTAAAATTGTAATTATTACTCAACAATATGAAAACTTATTTATAAACTGAATATCAACAGTAAAATTTAAAAAATTGCGAAGTAAAATAAAATAGAACATAAAGTTCCTAATCTTTGCCTCCCGATCTCACAAAAGATGAGGTACTGGGATGGTCCAACATTCCCCTTGCGTATCAGGGAGTCCCAGGGGACCGGACAGACTGGAATTTTATCCGAAAATTAAACGCCGGGGTACAGGGGGCGATTGCGGGTACCGACGCTATCCGAAAAGTCAGTGATGTCGCGAGACAGCGTTTTCGGAATTGCAGACCTCAAACGGCCAAAAATTGCGGCGGAGACGCCGTTCAAATAAGTTTCTTAAAGCTCTCGTAGGATAGTCTCGTAATTTAGGTGTTTGTCCGTCCACCAGCCACCTCCATTTGTTCCGAAAATATGACCCGGAGACGCATAATTAACCATTAAAGCAGTGACGTTATTTATAAGCAGGCTCATGGGAAAATAAAATATTGCTTGCATGAATATTTTCACCACTCCCTTCCCCAATTCATGACCTTTACCCGATGTCTTCGGAAGTTCTGTGTATTTAAGAAATAATCACTACCGTGCAATCACATATCTCTCGAAAGAGTCTCTAAAAAATTTTATTTTACTGCGAACTAAATTCAGTTGATTTTAAGTTTTTATCAGACCTCAAAATTGAGTTTGATTTCTGTCATGCATTTTTATTCGGAGTACCTTGCGTGAAACTATCGAGCACCATTGTTAAGAATACTATTAAAAAAAATTTCCCAATATATGTAGCATACATAATCTAACACAAGTCGAGACCCACAGGTGTGACTGCCTGGCCGACTGGAGCTGCGAATTTAAATAGGCAAAGAAGTGAGACTTAGAAAAAAATATGAAATTTTCAACAAATAGCGAAAAAGTATTAATAGTTTAATATAATATGCGATGAAACTTCTAAAAATACACAAATATAACAGAAAATTTATGCTTGTTTTTCATAAACAGCTGGATTTGAGATTTACAGAATTTTTTTTTTTGACGTCTCCCAAGTACTACATAATACTAAAAAAAAAATTAAATCCTATCACTTAAACGTATGTTATAATAATTAACACTTATTAGAAGGTATATCGTTGTTGTATTTCGTGACCGTCGTCGAGATGATGCAATCTTCTCGCTTCTCTCCCTCTTACAAGCCAACCAGTCGCCAACAACGATGCCGACTGAGGAGCGCGCCGAAACATCAATCACCATTGTAGATGAGTGAAATATTTTACTGATTCACTCTGGAATGTGCAGCATCTTTGAGATTCAAAAGATTTATTAATAACCATAGCAGATTGGAATTTTATTTTAGGTATGACTTTTAGAATTTTTATGACGAATTTTTATAAATATAAATTATAATTGCTCCCATTATACAGTTCAAAAATTCCGTATAATGTGTTTGAGACCTGAAGAATTTCATCGGGAGTGCTTCAGAAGTTTAAAAAAGGTACTACCTTTAAGGTAGTAATGTCTCGTGCAATGTGATTCTGCAATGTAAAGATTTGCATGAGTCGAATTGTGATGTTCTCTTTCCTTCGAAGTTATATAGAAATTCTCAATTATTATTTATCATTCTAAATAATTTTCATACTCATACACGCACAAACTATATAATACATATAATATAAACAGAGAGAATGAGAGACGGATAAAAAACTTGTATTTATGAAATCAGCGTAAATCAGTGACTTTTGTATCTCTATTTAGATTTTTTTAACTATAATTAATTTCTTTAATAAACTTTTATTATTTATATTACATTTCCATAATTTAAAGACGCAGCTTCCTACACGAGCGATTTGTCTACAAGCCAATATTTTCACCCGACCTTTGCGCCGTCATTGTTTGCACCAGGTCTTTGAATGTCTGACTGCTAGACTGGTTCTTGAACCCCGCGCTAATCATGTGATAACATATAACACAGCTAATTTATTTACCTTTTTTCAATAAAGTAAAAGTAGAAAGAAATTTATTAATAAATAAAAATTGTAAATTTGTAATAAAACTTGTAAAAAAATCCGATGAGGAATTTTTAATATAAAATTAACGTTAATTATTGAAAAGGTCGTTCGTCTTAGGAAAAGAGGAAAAAAAAAAAAAAAATCTTATTTAGTTATGGTCTCAGATACGTCTCGGAAATGCTGTTTCCATATTTTGGTCCATCATTGACCGACCTACAACTACACTAGTACCAAAGCAGACTGACTTGTTAAAATTAAAGAGAAACAACAATAACATTAAAGTTTCTTCTACAGCTTAAAATATTGCCCTTTTAAAATAAAATTGTTATGGGTAAAAATACTAAATTATTTTTAGGAAACGCGCCGATTGGAATTTTTCCTCCATTTATCCCAATTCCTCTCCCTAACAAATTCCAAAAATGTGTTAAAATTACACTTTCCTGATCGGGCAAGACCGTAAAAAGTTTCTGCGGGACAGAACTCGAAATTGCTCTGACGATTCTAGGACGGAAGAGTAGGACAGAAGAGTATCACATGTCGCCACAGAATTTGCAGGGTAAAGACCCGCTTTCTGGGAGTGGTCTGACTAACATGGGAGGGGCCAAGGTATCACTTAGAATATATATATATATATATATATATATATATATATATATATATATATATATATATATATATATATATATATATATATCTATATATATATATATAAATAATATATATATATATGTTATATATATATATAATATATATATATATATTATATATATATATATATATAATATATATATATATATATATATATATATATATATAATATATATATATATATATATTTATATATATATAATATATATATATATATATTTATATATATATAATATATATATATATATATATATATATATATATATATATATATATATATATACATATATATATATATATATAATAATATATATATATATATATATATATATATATATATATATATATATATATATATATATATATATATATATATATATATATATACATATATATATATATATATATATGTATATATATATATATATATATATATATATATATATATATATATATATATATATATATACACTTAGGGAAGTGCTACCTTGGGCCACTCCTATGTTAGTCTGCACCGTAAAGCACGCATGTATAACAAATATGCTGACAGAAACTCTCATGCGTGCTCTGTATAGCAATACCGTATATAAGTTGAAATAATATGGACTCTTTATAAAATACTCTTTTTATAAAAAACTTTTGTTATAAAATACCAAACAACAGAAGTTAAGGTTCTATTTGTATTAAATATATAAATCAGTCTACTTCTGGGGATAACTATTAAACCGCGCTAAATTAATTGTAAAAGTATAGACAGTTCGAATGTATCTGTTTCTACCGATTGTGTTGAAAAACTTACCGGCAGTATTAAAATATATTAAATTTTCTATAAATCACGTTTAAAACAATTTTTGAGTTTTCTTTTCTTGATTTTCCAATTTTAAGAAAAATCTAATTATTTTCTTTATGCTTCCTCTTGTTAAAGCTGGGTATCATCATCGTTGTACCAATTTAGAAATGTATTGCATGAAAGTAAAGTTAAAATTTGGATTAAGAAGCGGAAGAAACCAAAAGTGGGCTTGGTCAGCTAATCATATGCATTTAAAGTCTCTTACGCTCCTTAGATGGTAGGAGGGAGATATCTGGATGGCGTAATACATATTTTGGCGTTCAAAAAAGTTCTGTGAATGCTGTATTTAAAAAACACTTATTATGTCTGCAATTTTTGTCATTACATTTTTCTTTAATTTTTCAACCGGCCATATTTGTGTTAAGATGCGAACTACGCCTGTACCTTAAAAAAAATTATCTCAACAATTTCTATCACTTTTGTATTGTAGATAATTTTATTTTAAAATATAGTTCATATTGTATATTTACATTTTTTACTGTTGGCCCTGCTGAGTGAGGGATTGCATCCATACAATGATTACGAAGGCTTCAAGTTATCTAAAATTATGTCTTCAAACTTTATGAAACTAAAGCCCCTATCTTTATCAGAAACGATCGGATTCATCGGGATCTACGTGTGAAACCAGTTCTTTCAGCAATTAAAGACTGACTTTTAAATTTGAAACAGTTTCTCTTGTATAACAAATACAATTCTTCAAGCATTCCTCCCAATGATTCAGAGATTCTCAGTTTAGCGTAAACGCCAAAAGCTTTATTACGCCGATCAGATATCTCCATCCACCTTATAAGAAGCGTAAGAATCTCTCAATGCATATGATTAGTTGGCCAAGCCTACTTTTTGTTTCTTCGGCTTCTTAATCCAAATTTTAATTTCCCTTTCACGTGATTCTGCAAAGACCCGAGAATTTGGGCACGCGTTAGTCGACCCTACTCCTTAAGGAGCTAGACTCCACATCTATCAAGTTTAAATCCTTTAATTCCTTCTTAACATAATTTTTTTGATACTGCAATAACCTGCGTTTTCGGAAATCGATTTTGGCTCCCTGCCTTGCCTATAAACGGAGCCAGTTTTCCAAACTCAATCTCATGATTGGAAGCAGTCATTCTGTTACATTTTAGTAAAAGTCATCGTCAAGGTACCTGATTTTTATCACACACTTTTCGGTTTACCCTTTCACTATGGGGAAACGGAATTTTCTTCGCAGTGCAATGATTGGACCGATCACGGATCAAGGCGGCAGCCGTGTGAATTTCTAATTTCATATTTGGCAACTCGTGTACTTCGGAAAATTACTATAAATTTATTAATTCATTATCCGTTCGGAGGGAAAAGCAGTGCAATGCTTTGCATTGCTTAGAACTCCGTAAACCCTACTAGATTCACCTTAACCTTGATAAGCTTACATTACATTTAATGTTGTTTAAAGGTGGATTATTATTAGAACGTGGCGATTGAAGAAACAAAAAAGTCGAAACCTGTTTTATAAAAGCATTATAAATTGTTTTACAGATTTTAATATATGTCATATGTACTACCGTCAAGATGCAGAGTAGACTATCAGATGTTGCATGTGTCGGATCAAGGAATTCGGTGCACTAAGAAACTTGATTTCTAATGTGGTATTTTTACGTGCCCGAACATAGAATATAAGTCATATTGAAAAGTGAAGATTCATATCGATCTTAATGTTTTAAATAAGTAATATTGTGACAAAAACATATTGTATTCTATTTATATTGTGAACTATGATTTCAATGAGGGAGGTGAAACCCGCGAAATTACTATAGGAGTTTGTGGAAATAAGCACTGATTCATAAATAATAAAAAATGAATATTATATATTTATCAAAGTTTATGATTTCACTCGTTTGTCATCAAATGGCAGAAGTAGAATTTTATATTATTTCTTTCTTTTATTTTCCTTCAAGGCGGATCTTACGATCATAATAATGTCATTTGAAATCCAACAGTCTCTAATTTTATTTTAGCATTGAAATATCTTATTTATCTCAGTCTCCTTTTAACTTGAAAGATTACCTCTGGGAACAAAATGACTCTACATCATACTGAAATATCGCTTAGAAAGTATTAAAAAAAATGGTTGCTCTAATTTATTTTATATTTTACTTTGATAAATATTATTTAAACGATTTTGCAATTCCATTCCAAATATTCGCAATGAGATTATTGCAGAGCTCCGGAACTATGATTTTTCCCTTTTTGCGAAACGAAAACACCCTCGGGCGTATAATCTAAGTGCCTAAGTTATCTCTTCGTGCTTACTTAATTCTAAAGCTCCTCCCATTTGTTCTTAAATTTTCAATAATCTTAATTCGAGTAACACCCCCTTTTCATTTCCAAAGCCTTTCCGGTCGGAAGAGCTTGCGCTTGCTATTCTTTCCCCGGTTTGGTACCCAGTGATGGCTTTTTTCGTTATCTTCAATTTTGCCGTTTAAATTTTTCATGCAATAATATATGATGTATGATGAGATTTGTAAAAATACACAAATATAAGCGAAAATTTATACTTGTTTTTCATAAACTGCTGGATTTGAGAATTTCAGAATTTTTTTTTAACGTTTCCTGAGTACTACATAATACTTAAAAAAAAAAATTATAATCCTATCACTTAAACGTATTTTCTAATCAGTAACAGTTATTAGTAGGTAATCGTTGTTTTTTTTTTCGTTAACGCCGTCGATATAATGACGTAATCTTCTCGTTTTTCTCCCTCTTACCAGCTAATCGGTCGCCATCAGCGATGCCGACTGAGGAGCGCGCCTAAACATCAATCACGAATGTAGATGAGTGAATTATTTTAATGTTTTAACCCGAAATATGCAGTATCTTTGATATTTAAAAGATTTATCAATAACAACAGCCGTTGGAATTTTATTTTAGTTATGACAACCAATAATTTTATTGTAAAAGATTTTTTATACAAAATAAAATTGCTGTAAGTTTCCGGTTATGGTACGGGACTTCATCACTGTCTTCAATAACTGAAGCGCCCCACCGGGAATGCTTCGGTAGTGTGATATAGGTAGTAATGTCTTGTGCAATATGGTCCTGCATTGTGACTAATTGCTTGAATCAAATGGTAATGTTCGCTCTGTTTGAAACTTATATAAAAATGCTAAAGTATCTCTTGTCATACCAATAAATTGTCATAGTCACATCAGAAGCTACAGAAGGAGCGTAAGCTTCAATGGGGAATTTTTCAAAAAATGAACCGATTGTTGTCGCTCACCGGTAGAGGGCGTGACATGCAAGCGAAGTGACTATTTTACATTGAGTTATACGGCGTGGTGGTGAAAGTTGTTTTATAAATTTTAAAATTCATTCTGTGTGAAGAAATATGCCAAACACGTGTTTTGCTCCGGGTTGTTCTACTGGCTATAGATCAGCCTTAAAAAGAAATAAAGAAACTGGACAGAGAAATCCTAGTATATTTGCTGCTCCTAAGGTAAGGACATTATTATTGTTTTGTGTTAATCATGAAGCTACAGAGCCATCATTTTTTTTTTAATTGTGCACAGAAATAAAATATTTCTAGTTAACTTTTCTTAATATTGAATTTTATCACTATTAAGTTAGTTGATAAGTAAATAAGTTTTCATTGTATGATAAAGAATGTTGTTACTATAAATGCTTATGCAAAATCTGTTGAGTATAATTTTAAAAAAATTAATATTTTCCTATCTTTTTACTGTGAGTACAATGAAACCCATACTTTGTGAAAATGCGAAAATATAGCTGATTTGTCCTTATCGATGTTTTTGGTTTTTTCTTTTTAATTTGCTGAAAATATTTGTAATCGATAATTTACCAACTTGAAGGTAATTCCTGACAATGCTGGAACCATAATATTGAATTTAATCACTATTAAGTTAGTTAAATTACGTAAGTTAGTTAAAGTACGTAAAAGTATCATTTTTAGACCTATGCTGGATTGTATGTACTACTCATGATTTTTGCTTGATTTTCAAGAAATTTTTTGAGTAACTGCCTATAATACTGTTTATTATATATGCAATATTTCAAGGTAATTAATAAAAAATTAAAATGATTTTTTATGCATAAAAAGTGAATATTTTTTTTAAATCGAGCATTTTGCTGTCAACTACTGTGCACATTCTATCAAAATCAATTATTAAGTTACATTAATAATTGCTTACTATATGTGATTACAACACTTTAGACAACAAAATCTACCAAAATTTTTTAACCTTAATATATTTTAATTTTTTAAAGAATTTTTTATAAGCTTTTACTCAGTCATTTTTGAAATTTCGAATTAAAAATAGCACGTACTTAAATGTTTTAATATAGTTTAGAATAATGTTGCTGGATATTGTTGCCTGAAGTATTGTAATCACATATAGTAAAAAATTATTAATGTACCTTAATAATTTATTTTGACAGAATGCGCACAGTAGTTGACTGCAAAATGCTCGATTTAAAAAAAAATATTCACTTTTTATGCATAAAAAGTCATTTTTATTAATTACCTTGAAAAATTGCATCTATAATAAACAATATTATAGGCAGTTACTCAAAAAATTTCATATAAATCAAGCTTAAATCATGAGTAGTACATACAATCGAACATAGGTCTAAAAATGATTCTTTTAAAGGTACGTAAAAGTGACCACACCCTTTAAGTTAATAAGTTTTCATTGTATGATAAGCAATGTTACTATAAATGCTTATGCAAAATCTGCGTACAAAATCTGCTTATGCAATAAAAAGCGTACTTTGTGAAAATTCAAAAATATAGCTGATTTGTCCTTGTCAAAGTTATTTGTTTTTTTCTTTTTAATTCGCTGAAAAAATTTGTATTCAATAATTTACCAACTTGACGATTATACCTCCGGTTTTAAAAAGTGTAATCTGAGATGCTTTGACTGATTTTTTTTCCAAAGGAAGATATTTTAAAGTATTGTCTGATTAAATACAGAATTGACTTCCTATTTTATTAGTCCTGATAAGAATTTATTTGTGATTGATAGAAAATGTTGCTTTTCTACTATGTGTGTGTGTGTGTTTTGGTTAATCAGTATAATTGTAATTTCATTTCCTTAATTATTAAATTATTACAAAATTCTGAACTCATTTATTCTGAAACCAATACACAATTATTCTGAAAAAGTATATTTACTCATTTCCTTTAAGAATTTTAATGAATTATAGCAAAAAAAGCACTTGAAATAAAGATTTTAAATGAAAATAAGCAATTGTTAAATTGAATAAATAAATTCATATTAAATACGCACTAAAATAAAACAACTTGTTTTCGCTAGGTTAAATACGAAAAATCCATATTAAAGCGTATGGTTGTCCGTGTCTAAGCCGCCCGCTAGTGCACGCGAGCGCCCTCTAGTGGCGGCGACAAAAAGGGAGACACATTTTTAACACTGAGCTGCTCCTCCTTCTGTAGCTTCATGAGTCACATACAAACTGTATAATATATATATGATATAAACAAAGATGATGAGACAGAGAAAAAGGTATTATTTATGAAATCAGCATAAATCAGTGACTTTCGTATCTCTCTTTAGGTTTTTTTGTAACTATCATTAATTTCTGTACTAAACTTTTATGATTTATATTACATTTCCATAATTTAAAGACGCCGCTTCCCTATATGAACGATTTTTCTCCAAGCAAATATTTTCACCCAACCTTGGCCCCGTCTTTGTTTACAAGAGGCGTTTGAATGTCCCGCAAGTCATACTGGTTCTTCAACCGAGCGCTAATGTTGTGATAACATGTAACACAGCTTATTTATTTACTTTTATTCAATAAAGTAAGAGTAGAAAGAAATTTATTAGTAAATAAAACTCGTAAATTTCTAAGAAAACTTGTAAAAAAATCCGAATAGGAATTTTTAATATAAAATTGACGTTTATTATTGAAAAAGTCGTTTTTCTAAAAAGAAAAAAAAACTGGAAAAAACATTCTTTTATTTTGTTATGGTCACAGACACGTCTCGAAAATGCTGTTTCCATATTTTGGTCCATCATTGACCGACCTACAACTACACTAGTACCAAAGCAGACTGTATTGTTAAAATTTAAAAGAAAGAGCAATAACATTAAAGTTTCCTCTACAGCTTAAAATATTGCTCTTTTTAAATAAAATTGTTATTGCGAAAAATACTAAATTATTTTTAGGAAACCGTGCCGTTTGGAATTTTTCCTCCACTCATCACAATTCCTCTCTCTAACAATTTCCAAAAATGTGTTAAAATTACGAACTTCCCTGATAGTGCAAGACTTGGTAAAAAGGTCTCGTAAAAGGTTTCTGCGAGACAAAACTCGAAATTGCTCAGACGATTCTAGTACTCATCAGAATGAGAAATGAGCAAAGTTCTGAGGGGAAGTTCCTTGGAAATTTTTCCATCTACTTTCTAAAAATATCTTCAAATTTATCTGGAGTTTGCCTGAATTACAATTGACAGTGGAGCTGTTAGTAATAGAGATAAGTGTGTATTGTGATAGGTTCCTCGAATTTCTGCAACCAGAGAGATTTGAAAGAGAAGAAGGAAAATTTAAGATAAAAAAATAAAAGGTGTTAGTAGACACAGATTTTTTTACCTTGAGTTATGTTTCCATAACTCAAGTATCAATATTTAAATGATCTTATAATGATTTTTGCCTAGGTCTACGTATTAATTTTTGAGATTTTATATATATATATATTTTTTTTCAAAGAAGCATTTAAAAAAGGATAGCCTGCCACAACCATGCCTATAGTGCGAGATTTAAAAGGGAGGGTAAGGCCAGGACTCCACTTCACCAGAAACAGAAAACAAAAAAAGTCTTGTTGAAAAAACAGTAGTGCATAACAAATAGTATGTAACAGAAATTTCGACAAAATATTACTGAGGGTTTTAGTTGTCATGTTTAGTGTATATCATCTCTATAACATTTGGATAGTTAAAAATATCAGACCTTTACAAAGTGACATCTTAGGATTACAGATCAGTTTGCACTAAATCCATTATCTGGTAATAGAAAATCATTATTCCAACAAATTATTCTAGTAGAATTTACTGTTTGACTTATTTAGCTTGCAGTTATGGAGGTGATGTTCATAAATAAACGCTTCCATGTCAAACCGAGACGCCATTGCTGTTTTGTGTTTCGTAGATCAAGACGCATTCCTATTGGCTGTCATACACGCGGAATCCGCGGACGGAAACAGAAAAGTTCAACATTTTCAACTCTGTTTTCCACCGTCATTCTGCTGGGCAGAAACGGAAAAAACCGGAAGTGCGTAGATTTTCCGATTCTGTTTTCTGTTTCTGTCGCGTTTTCTGGTGAAGTGGAGTCCAGGCCTAAAGGATCACCATGTCGGGGATTCGAACCCGCAACCTACAGGATGGGAGTAGCGAGCTCTACCGCAGTGCCACAGGTGAAGGGAAATTACCATTCAAGAGCAAGAGACGCTCTTAGTCTCTTCCTATTGAAAGGTTTCTTAAAATCATAGTTTGATAGATCAGTTAAGAGAGTGATATTGTGAAGAATTCTTGTATTTCAAAATAATACCACAAACTTTCAATACTACAGAAAACACATTTATTTTACAAATTAATTTAACATACCAACTAGAGGCCAAGGCTCACCTAGTTCTAAGATATTCATGGAATACTGAAAAAACAAAGTTATTCTTTTAATCATGAAGCTACAGAGCTTTAGCTTCATGCTTTTAATTAAAAGAGACAAGAGTTTCCTTTTAGCAACAACATAAAAATGTAATATTCTTTCATCTCGTTCAGCTCACGGAGACAAAATTAAATAATGATAAATAAATTCGCGTGAACAAAATAATAAATTTAAATAATCGTTTTGCTTTTAACATAGTAAATTGAAACTTATGAAGTGGATTTCACATCCTCCAACCTTGAGATGTGGAAGTTCCACAACTCAACAACTATACTAAAGATCCAGCCTTTCGTGAATTTTGACAGTCCGCTATAGCCTTGTCTTCGTTTGAACAACTGCACAGTCGATGGAGTTGTCGTCAGAACACTTAGGAACAGCATACTTCATAGAGGCGATTTTTATAGGTAATGTATTTTTGTCCAGTGGAAAAGCCGAATCGTTAGAAGAAATCTCCAAAGGGAAGACGCGCTGAATCGGACGCAGAATTTCTTCACAAGAAGTAATAAGTTTGATGAGTAGACACACCATCTTTCCCTGGGAGAATTTCTGTCACTTTTCCCAGTGGCCTGTCGATTCGATTAGCTTTTTCACTTTTTATGAGAACCATATCCCCGGGAGCTGTCTTCGAAGGGTGTTTACGTATTATAGCTTAAACTTGGCAGCTTTTTACCAATGAGGCAATATCGGCCCGCCAACACCTAATTTCACGATGGCAACCTATTTTCTAACCGGAAGTTATAAACATTTCCAGCAATAGCATATTTAAAAATTACAAATGTTTGGAATACTCGGCAGATGAAGCACAAGATTTCAATTATGAATAATTTTAGCTTTAATTAAAAATTGCGTACTATTGACAAAACAGAAATGTATGAAAAATATTCAAAATGAGTATGTTAAAACAAACGCAAAACTTTCAAAGCTTAAGTCTTCAGATGCTAAAATTTTGCATGGTAGTTACTAATAAGTCTTACGAGCCCACTAAGAAATATTTTTAAAAAATTACGAATTTTAAGGGTGTTAAAATGAGCTTAATCCCTCCCCCCCCCTTTAAAATACACCCAATGTATCTCTTGAACAAAAGGGTCCGGGAAGTTGAAATTTTGTATGGTGGTTCCCTTTAAGCTCCACGTGCACACGAATAAATTTTTTTTTGAGTTCAAATTTTAAGGGTTTTAGCCTCCCCCCCCCAAAAAAAAACCCCACTGTAACTCTGGAACTATAAGACCTGGGAAGGTGAAATTTTGTTGCTTGTTTTCCCTTAATCCTTACGTACACACCAATAAATCTTTTCTTTTTAAGTTCAAATTTTAAGGGGTTTAGCCCCCCCCCTGAAAAATAAAGAAATAAACCCACTGTATCTCTGGAACCATAAGGCCTAGGAAGCTGAAAGTTTGTTTTTTGGATTCCCTTAAGCCCTAGGTGCACACCAATAAGTCTTTTTTTTTTTAGTTGACATTTTAAGAGGTTTATCTCCCATCCCCCCAAAAAAAATATAATCCCACTGTATCTCTGGAACCATAAGGCCTGGGAAGCTGAAATTTTGGTGGTTGGATTCCCTTAAGCCCTAGGTGCACACCAATAAATCTTACCTTACGTTAAAAATTTTAAGGGGTTTACCCCCCCCCCCCAAAAAAAAAAAAAAAAAAAAAACCCACTGTATCTCTGGAACAATAAGGCCTAAGAAGTTGAAATTTTGCATGGTGATTCCCTTAGGCTCTAGGTGCTGGCCAAGAAAGATTTTTAAGAAGCAACTTTTAAAGAGGTTGTAAAGTGGTTTTAAATCCCCAAAATAAAAATGAAATATCCAAAACTCGTATTTATATTGAAATAGTTGCTATGTTGCTGATATTTTGTCGACAGCTTATATTAAGAGGGATATCAAAGATGATCCAGGCATGATGAACATGGTACATTCTGTATTGAAGCTTTTGCCAATGAGTGAGAATAGGGTTAAACAACTCCAAAAAGCTGCAAAGGAAGATAGTGAGCTAAAATTAATTTGTGAATACTTTCGAAATGGTTGGCCTGAAAGAAAAAAGATACCCACAAATCTTTCAAATTGTTTCAAAGTGAGAAATGATATTGTTTGTGTGGAGGGGTTATTATTTTTAAACGACAAAACTATTATCCCTATGGTCCTTAGACAAGACATGTTAATGTTGATACTCGAAGCCCATCTAGGCATTCAAAAGTGTAACAGTCGAGCCAGGGAATTGATGTACTGGCCAGGAATGAACAATGATATTGAACGTACTGTTTCCAAGTGTGATTCATGTGAAAAATTCTCAAGAGCAAACACGAAAGAGCCTTTAAAGCCTCATGTAGTACTATACAGACCATTTGAAAAAGTATGGGTAGATTTAATGGACTTTGGCAATATAAGTTATTTAGTACTTATGGTTTATTATTCAAAGTGGTTTGAGGTTTGTGCACTTAAGAGTAAGTCAGCAGTTGAAGTGATAAGCAAACTTAAGGCTATCTTTTCCAGATTTGGTGTACCAAGCACTGTAGTTTCAGATAATGTTCCCTTTTTTAGTTACCTCTACAAACAGTTTGCAAAAGAATGGGACTTTAATTGTGCATTCATTAGTCCTCATTATTCACCAAGCAATGGAATGGTTGAAAGGGGTGTGGAAATAGTCCTCGTGATCTCCTTTACAGACGATTATCTCGCTCCTTCCCTCCAAGCGATGCAGGACGATATGATGCATTATATTTGGCTTCTAAATTTATTTTTCTTTTCGGCCTTTCTTTTGTATTATATAAATTTAATTTTCCATTGCCTTAAATTTTTTACGTCATACTGCAAGTCCGATGGAGTTTGGCACTCATTTTTCATATGCTTAAGCTGTGGATTTAATTCTTTTTTACTATTTATTCTTTCCGTTTGCTGTCCATAACTTTCCTCGCATTTTTTTATATTTAAATCTTTTGTTTTTTAAATCATATGTACTTGCAACTATGTTTATCATTAAAATCTTTAAAAAAAAGGATTATACCTTTGTATAACGGTAAAAAAAATTATAAAATTTTATAAATGGTTACTTTAACCAAAAAGTACATCGCCTCAAGTCTATCCTTACTGATATTTGCTTAATCGTCTGCTACCATAAATTAATTAATTAATTAATTAATTATTTTTACTTTTCTTTCTTAAACCTGCCACATTAAATAGTTGTCAATTTATATATATATTTATTTATTTTTTGCTACTATTAGTATTATTTATTTTTATTTATTTATTATTATTATTATTATTATTATTTTTATTATTATTATTCTAACTTTCAAGTCAACAGTTTTCTTTTAATCCTGAGAGCGGAAATACAGCCACAAAAAATTATCCATACCGAGTATATGGAGCCCTGCTCTCTGGTGCCTCGTTAATGTACCAGTATATGTCTATGTCTAAAGTTCATCGCCTCAAGGCTATCCTTACTGATTTTTGCTTAATCGTCTGCTACCGTAAATTAATTAATTAATTAAGATTTTTTCTTTTCTTTCTTAAACCTGCCACATTAAATAGTTGTCAATTTATATATATTTACTTATTTTTTTTTGCTAGTATTAGTATTATTTAATTTTATTTATTTATTATTATTATTATTTAATTTTTATTATTATTATTCTAACTTTCAAGTCAACACTTTTCTTTTAATCCTGAGAGCGGAAATACAGCCACAAAAACTTATTCATACCGAGTATATGGAACCCTGCTCTCTGGTGCCTCGTTAATGTACCATGTATATGTCTATAAAGTACATCCCCAGCCTCTCCGATAACCCATTCTTTTTGTTTTGTGCGACTATCACTAGATGGCACCACATAACGGGTGCATATTCAAGTCCTTCCCTTCGTTTTCATGCCGACTTTCTATGTGCACACTTTAAATTATACATCTCCTAGGTCAAGTGAAGCCCTTACTAGTCCATACAAAAGATAACTCAATTTGAATCACAGAATTAAAAATCTTTTTATATGCTAATTCATGGTAATTTGAATATTTCTCCTCAGCCTCCTTTCCTTCGATAATTAATAATTTAGTTCCTAATAAATCATTAATGTTACCGTCATTAATTCGTTAAAATTTTGTGAGTAAACTATTTTTAACGAAAGCTCTTTAAATTACACAAGTATCACAATTCAAGAAATTCTCTGTTTAGAGGAATTTTATTCTCGTTACTATTCTATTTCATAAAATATCACATAAAGTATTTCTCAAATTAAGGATTGATTTTCTTGATTTTTCATAACAGCTCAAGAAGTTCTAAATTCAAATTCTAATACTCGCGAAATGTTAAATACCGGTGAAATTTTTTACGACTAAAATCTGCGAGAAATAAAATGAAGGATCCTTTTCCAAATGGAAACCTTCTTCCTTTTCTGAATCAAAGAACCGGTGTGAAGCTATTTATCGTTTAACACCTCAATTTTGTCTCGAAAATCTAATAAAAGGAGTGCATTCATAAGAAGGTTACCAAGGTATCTAGCGTATTTAGTATGAATGTCTTAAGGAAACTGTGTATTAAATGGGACTACGATACAGTTGTATAAGCTTTTCCCTTTAATCAATACCCCTCAATTATGTATATATATATATATATATATATATATATATATATATATATATATATATATATATATATATATGTAAATATATAATATATATATGTAAATATATAATATATATATATATATATATATATATATATATATATGTAAATATATATATATATATATATATATATATATATATATATATATATATATATATATATATATATATATATATATATATATATATATATATATGTTTGGCTCAGTTCACTTAACGTTAAACTTAACTCTTACTAGTAGAAAATAACTGAACCACACAGCAAATTATGGGATAAAAGATTCTAAGACAGCTCATAAGGTCGCTGGGTTTTTCCTCTGACTGCATTCTGGATACTAAGAATTCAATGTTAAACAGTTTGAAAACCTTCAATGATGACAACTTGACAATGCTCAAACTTGTTAATGATGACAAGCATGTTGAAACAAACTGACTTTATTGAAAGACGAAAACTCAGCTAATACAAGGCAATGTTTAGATACTCACGCGGAAGAATGTCGGCATTTCTACACTTGAAAACTTTAAGAAGCATTCCAACAGAAATTCGCATGAAAGGTGCTCTCGCAGTACATCATTACAATCCATAGAACGGCGAGCAAAAAACACGACACTCTTCCCTACAAGGCTGTATGCAACTGATTACATCGCGGGAAGGAAGCTTAGCGATGGCAAAAACTACAGCAGTATCGCCATCTAGTGATAATTAAACGAGTTATTTAAACTTCTACACAAAAAAAAATGCAAAAATAGAAAATCAAAATCCAACATTCTCCCGCCCTTGAAACCCTTTAGGGGTTTCAAAACACTGAATTACACATAATCTAAACAAACAATATTAACAACAATTGAAAAAGGTTACAAGACATAAAAAAACATTGGTCAATTATACAAGTAAACTAAATGGTTACATGGAGAACTAGTCTAAAGGTAATCTACAAAGTTTGGTGATGGGACGAGTAAGTTGACCTGAATCAGTTTTTAAAGTAACAACTCGAACCTTCTCATCTTTACCGGGATGTAACTTTAACACACGTGCAAGTTTCCATTTTAATGGAGGTGCCAACTCATTCTTGATAAGGACAAGATCATCAACTGAGATATTTTTTTGTGACACACACCACTTAGGACGTTGTTGTAGTCTGGCAAGATATTCCTTGCTCCACCGGTTCCAGAAACTCTGAAGCAGACTCTGGACAAGTTGCCAACGTCCAAGATGTGATAATGGAATTGCAGTCAAATCTGGTTCAGGGATAGCTGTCAAAGCTGAACCAATGAGAAAATGGCCTGGTGTTAATGGCGATAAATCATTTGGATCTGGAGAGAGAGAACAAAGTGGTCTTGAGTTAAGACACGATTCTATTTGAGCCGCAAGGGTGAATAACTCCTCCAAAGAAAGCAAAGAGTTTCCCATAGTTCTTCTAAGGTGGTACTTCATAGATTTCACACCGGCCTCCCAAATACCACCATGATGAGGAGCAGCTGGTGGATTGAATTTCCAGGTGATTCCCTCAGAGGAAGAAAAATTTAACACATTTGAATTTTCATTCTGAGAAAGAAAAGATCTAAGTAAGCCCTTCAGCTCTCTATCAGCTCCGACAAAATTAGTTGCGCAATCACTGACGATTTCCAAAGGCCTACCTCTTCTAGAGATAAAGCGTTTCAAAGCACCAATGAAGGCTTGAGTAGTGAGGTCCGTCACTACCTCAAGATGCATTGCTCGCGTGGAAAAACACACAAAAATCGCAATGTAAACCTTGAAGGATTTTTTCCCCCGGCCATTTCTCTCCCTCGCAAGAAACGGTCCTGCAAAGTCAACACCTGATGTTGAGAAGGCCCTGGAAGGTGTGACTCTTGAAGCTGGTAAATCTCCCATAAGCTGACTCATAGCAGAAGCAGAAAGACGAAAGCACGTTTTACAGCTTTTTACAAATCTACGGACCACATCTCTTCCACAAGGGATCCAAAATTTTTGCCTTATAACTGAGAGCAAGAGTTGAGGCGATGCATGCAAATGTGTTACATGAAAGTGCTGAACAATAAGAGTTGTCAAATGATGTTTCTTGGGAATGATAGCTGGATGTTTCGAATCATTAGAGATACTGGAATTTCTAAGTCTCCCACCAACTCTTAACACATCCTCATTGTCCAAGAATGGGCATAGCGCAAGAATCTTGCGGGAAGTCTTCAATGCTCTTCCTGTTTTTAAGCAATGCAACTCTTCTCCAAATTCTGCATGCTGGACTAGTTTGACTATAGTTAATGTTGCTCTTGAAAGTTCAGCTGATGTTAAATAACTTATATTTCTTTCACCTGAAGATTTTCTAGTATTGTTTAGGAAACGTAGAACCCAAGCAAAAACTCTACAGAGTTTGGTGAATGAAGAAATCTTGAAGATAACTGATAGTGGCTGAAATTGAGTAGCTGCTGAAATTAAGCTTTTCCTTTGCTCAATGAGTTGTGATTCTTGGAATGGAAAACTTGTACATGATTGCTCATTAAAAAATTGCTCTGAAGGCTGCCTGAGAAAACTGGGACCCTGAGTCCAGAGGTCACAAGACAAGAAGTCTGAAGGTAGAAGACCTCTGGTGCCACAGTCGGCAGGGTTATCCACACCTGGAACATGGTTCCAGTGTACGTCTGGTGCAGCTTCCTGTATCTTGGCTACTCGATTCGCTACGAAAGGGAGCCAGCGGCGAGGTTCTGAGGCAATCCACGAGAGTGCCACTTGAGAGTCAGTCCACGCAAAAGTTTTGCTGAAAGGAATTTCCAATGTTGGTAGAATAGATTCCAACAATGTTGCTAAAAGTAATGCTGAACATAACTCAAGTCTTGGAAGGGACTGAGTTTTGACTGGAGCAACTCTAGTTTTTGACGTTAAAAGTGATACTGTAATGTTATGATCTTGAGTGACTGAGCGAATATACACAACAGCACAGTATGCTTTTTCTGATGCATCACAAAACGCATGAATCTGGATATCAATAGGCTGTGTACACATGACAAATCTAGGCAATTTAAAGTTGACCAGCAAAGGCAGCTGTGAGTGGAATATTCTCCAACGTGAAGAAAGTGGTTCACTGAGAACATCATCCCAACCTAGATTTTGACTCCATAGTTCTTGTATGAAGATTTTAGCACTTATGACAACTGGTGCTAACCAACCCATCGGGTCAAATAATCTGGCAATGTCTGAAAGAATTTTACGTTTGGTCAGGTCTTGATGATTACAAATTGTGATGGACACACGAAAGGAATCTGTACCTGGATGCCAAACGATACCAAGAACCTTGATAGTTTCACTGTCTTCAATAGATAATGATTGGTTTATGGCTTTAGAATGGGCAGGAATACTCTTCAAAACTGCTGGAACATTGGAACTCCACTTGTGAAGTCTGAAGCCTCCCCGAAGCATCATCTCTGATAGTTGACTGGTTAGTTGTTCAGCCTTTAACTCAGAGCTCTCTCCAGTCATGATATCGTCTACGTAAAAGTCTCTGAGGCAGACCTTAGAAGCTAAGGGATAGTTGATCCTCTCATCAAGTGCAAGTTGCTTCATTACCCTAGTGGATAAGTATGGAGCGCTGGCTGTGCCGTACGAGACAGTGACAAGACGATAAGTTTCTATGGGTTCACTGGGCTTGTTTCGCCAGAGTATCCTCTGCAAATCAGCATCCTCTGGGTGAACTCTGATCTGTCGAAACATCTTCTCCACGTCAGCACAAATTGCAACAGGAAAGGTTCTGAAGCGGAGGAGAATGTGATAAAGCTCTTGCTGCACTCTTGGTCCTGTATAAAGTAGATCATTTAGAGAGAGTCCTGACGATGATTTGGAGGAACCGTCAAAGACGACTCGCAACTTTGTCGTAGAGCTGCTCTCCTTAAATACAGCATGATGAGGTAGGTAGAACTGGGGATTTTCACTCCTCTCTGAGTCTGAAACTTTCTCCATGTGCTGAAGCTCTTTGTATTCTTTAATGAAACCTCTGTAACGTTCATAAACCTCTGGTCTGGAAACAAGTTTTTTCTCTAGTGACTGGAATCGACGCATTGCAGTCCGGAATGAGTCACCCAAGAGAGTTGGAGAGGTATGGAAAGGTAGTTTCACCATGTACCTTCCATCATCGTTTCTTGAATATGTAGCTGCAAAGTAATCTTCGCAGGCCTGTTCCTCTTTAGTGAGCAAGTTGGCTTTCGGAACTTCATCCAATTTCCAAAACTTGCTAAGCAACTCTTCCGTTTCCAGTTGGATGTGGTTGACATGGATAAGTGGTGGATCTGGAGTTTCCGTGTTTACATTTCCGGAAATGATCCATCCCAGTTCTGACCTGACCGCAAAAGGACAATCCTCAGTTGTTTTAATAATTTCTCCTTTTAGCATTGGCAAGGCAATACTAACACCGAGTAGAATGTCAATAGGACCTGAATGAAAGAAATTTGGATCTGCTAGCTTGAGATCACAGAAGGGAATTGCTGTCCCAGATGGTAAGGAGAAATGAGGTATATCACCAATGATTTTATTAATGATAAAAGCTGATGTCACAAATTTAGGAGAGTCCTTGAAATAAGGAGTAAACTTAAGGGTTGTGACCCCATTAGTATGTGTGTTGGATGAACCAAGGCACGATATCTGCACTTTTGCCTTGTTTCTGGCAAGACCTAAACGATTGAAACATGTCTCTGTTATAAAAGAAGCTTGGGAACCTGGGTCAAGAAGAACTCTACAGTGTTGATACTCATTTGTAGAGTCAAGTACCTTCACTATAGCAGTGCATAAAAGCACTTGATTCGGAGCAGCTTGAGATGATACACAAGACGATACATTAGTAATGGATTGCTGCGGTACACCTGTTGATTCAGTTGCTGCATCAGAAGCGGGCAAAAATTCCGTGGCATGTGGAGATAACACTGTAGAATGGTTCGATTTGGTTGACTCCAAATGAAGCAAGGTATTGTGTCTTTTGTGACACACTCTACAAGTGTAACTGCTAGAACAATTGGCTAATTTGTGAGCCCTAAGACAATTGAAGCACAAACGTTTGCCCTTTATGAATTGAAAACGTTGTGGGGTGTCCATTTTCTTGAAGTTGTTGCACTGGTGAATACTGTGCTCATTACTTTTACAATAACTGCAACAGATCTTGACTTGAGCTGTAAAAGTAGACACTCGTTGGGGTTTCCCTGAACCTGAGACATTTGGTTGCTGTGGCTTGAATACTGGTTTATGTGGTGGTCGTTGCTGCAGTGTACGTGCATGGTGGATGATGAATTTTTGCAATTCCTCAAGTGTAGGAATGCTGTCATCACCAAGCCCTCTCTCCCACCATGCTCTTGTTGTTGGGTCAAGCTTTTGAATAATCAAATATACAATAATGCTATCTGCAAACCCACTTGGCTGCAGATCGAGAATCTGGAGCGAACGAGTAACTTCCTTTGACGTGTCAACAATGGATAACAATTGTGATGCATCTTCTCTAGTACACTGTGGTAAATTTACAATTCTTTTAATTAGGGTAAAAACTAATTGTCGCCTATTAGAATACCTCTCCCTTAGGAGATCCCATGCAATCAGAAAGTTTGCATCAGTAATTGGGAGTGACTGAATAACCCGAAGTGCATCACCTTTTAATGCACCTACCAAGTATTGAAGTCTCTGCGCATTTGATAATGTACTATTTTGCACAACTGAAGCCTTAAATAGATCGCTAAAGGACAGCCACTCCAAGTTGCTACTGCCAGAAAAACTAGGAATACGTAACTCCGGCAATTTTAAACTTATGGTTGAAGGTTCCTTAATCTCGTTTGAATCCCCTTGAGAAATCCCCCTGACTAATTCACTGTTTCTAAGTTTTAGTTTATCTTCAGCACGGAGAACAATTAATTTATAACTATCAATTGTATCTTGAATCTCTTGTGATTCAGACAAATACATATCAAACTCATCCTCCTTGCATGACTCATAAATTTTGCCGAAAATATCTGAACATTTTCCGTTTAAGTCAGAAATTTTATCTTTAAACAATGTGATTTCTGCATTATCCAAACCAAAAGTCTCTGATTCTAACGTTACTTTCAATTTTGTAACACAGGATTTTAATACCCTTTTTTCAATTTTCAACCTTTCCATTTTTACAATATAAAAAACAATACTTAAACAAAGCAAGTGTAAAAATTCACTAAAATATGTATATCTAAAACTATGACAATAAAAACAATACTTAAATTAAACTAAATTAAAAATTCACTAGAATATGTATATCTAAAACCAACATGCGTCACAATACTATGCTTCAAAATTTACTTCGTTCTTATTTGTATGTGAACTCCAAACAACTTAAATTTTCAAAGTCAAAATGTCAATTCGTCGCTTATTCAAATAAACACTTTCTGCATCTTCTATGGAAGTTGAATCAGTATTCAACGAACTAATTTAACCACAAGCTGTAAATTATTTCAACACCTTTTCAAATATACTCATGAAAATGTCCTTGGATTTACTGATACTAAATTCACTGTACTAAAGTATAGATTACTTCCGCTTTCATTTCACAATAAAAATACTTTCAAAGATAACACTTATACTAAATAGCCAGAAATGAAGAACTCACGAGAATTATTTCCTCTAGAACAATCTTACTTTTGTTGAACTTCTAAATACGCAATCTACCAGAACACAGTCTCCAGCACGACGGACCAATACAGAATGTTTGGCTCAGTTCACTTAACGTTAAACTTAACTCTTACTAGTAGAAAATAACTGAACCACACAGCAAATTATGGGATAAAAGATTCTAAGACAGCTCATAAGGTCGCTGGGTTTTTCCTCTGACTGCATTCTGGATACTAAGAATTCAATGTTAAACAGTTTGAAAACCTTCAATGATGACAACTTGACAATGCTCAAACTTGTTAATGATGACAAGCATGTTGAAACAAACTGACTTTATTGAAAGACGAAAACTCAGCTAATACAAGGCAATGTTTAGATACTCACGCGGAAGAATGTCGGCATTTCTACACTTGAAAACTTTAAGAAGCATTCCAACAGAAATTCGCATGAAAGGTGCTCTCGCAGTACATCATTACAATCCATAGAACGGCGAGCAAAAAACACGACACTCTTCCCTACAAGGCTGTATGCAACTGATTACATCGCGGGAAGGAAGCTTAGCGATGGCAAAAACTACAGCAGTATCGCCATCTAGTGATAATTAAACGAGTTATTTAAACTTCTACACAAAAAAAAATGCAAAAATAGAAAATCAAAATCCAACAATATATATATATACAGTAACCACCGCTTATAGTGATCAGTGGTTATAAGAATCAACCGTTTATAAGAATCAATATCGCAAAAACAAAAACAAATGTATTATTTCCATGTTAAAATTTCCGCTTTAAAGAATCAATCCACCGGTTATAAGAATCAGCCTTCCTTTCACTTTTCCAAAAAATGCCACTTGATCTCTCAAAAGGTACGAAATTCTGTCTTATGTTTTTGAAAAGAAAGATTGATAAAACTTTGGGGTGGAAAACAGTCGTAAAATACATTCCTTTAGACATAACATAAGAGTTTCTCCTTATACGCTTTTGCTAAACACTGTCTTATTAGCTT
Source organism: Dolomedes plantarius (assembly GCA_907164885.2). NCBI lineage: Eukaryota > Metazoa > Arthropoda > Arachnida > Araneae > Dolomedidae > Dolomedes > Dolomedes plantarius. Next base: position 86,389,927 of record OU015499.1, on the reverse strand, counting down.
TACCCAGGGGCATCTAACCCGCCGGGGTCCGATTTCACTTTTCTCCAGACAGGCACTCCTTTTTTCCCACCACTTACTTCCTGATTGCGGATTTCTGGACCCTGAAACACGTAAATCTTCTGCGAAGTGTCCACAATCACTTACGCAAACGGGACAGTGGATTCAGCACTTCAAACCGTGAAACGTAAACGGATCCATTTTGCTGAATCAGATGAACCAGATGCTGAATCAAACGTTTCACGGTTTGATTCAGAATCAAACCGTGAAACGTAAGCTATAAAATAAATCTTCGTCTGAGACTGTAATAAGCATACGTCGCTAGTATTCACTTTAGTTTTCTAACAAAATTGCCAGTTAGTGTTAGAACTTTTTGATAGTCGAATTCAAATATGATAAAAACAAGGAAAACTCTTAGTTTTTCTGAAAAACAGAACTTCTTAATTAGATATGATGCTCTTCCAAAGTGTAGTCAAAGAGAAGCTGCCTCTTGTTGATTTTATAATCATGTGTTGTTACTTATAGGTCTAGAAATTGAGTTATAGTATTTTGTTTAGAAATTGAGTATTTTTAAAATTATAAAAAATTATTTTAATAAATGATAAATAACGTAAATGAAAGAGTATTTAATGGTAAATTATGTATATGTGCCTGTGTGTTTATATATATGTACAAGTATATATTTGTGTATGTGTGCCTGTCCAAAGGGAAGTTTCGGTTATAAGAATCAACCGCTTATAAGAATCAAAAACAGTAATAACAAACGTGATTCTTATAAGCGGAAATCACTGTATATATATACACAGTGATTTCCGCTTATAAGAATCACTTTTGTTATTACTGTTTTTGATTCTTATAAGCGGTTGATTCTTATAGCCGAAATTTAGGTTTTTGGTCAGGCACACACACATCTATATATACATATATTAGATAATTTACCATAAAATACTCTTTAATTTACGTTAATTATCTTTTATTAAAATTATTTTTTATAATATTAAAAATACAACTTAATTTCTAGACCTATAAGTAAAGACACATGATTATAGTGCGAGAAGAAAAAAATCCAATATTTGTTACGACATACCTGCTTAACAGTTTTAACATTTCAACTACAGGAAGGGAGCAAGAAAAAGTTTTCTGTGGTAGTTTGACGTAATGAAGTTTTCAGGAGGCTGTTTATACCTCTCTCAATATAAATTGTCTCAGACGAAGAATAACCTTCTAGCTTACGTTTCACGGTTCGATAACGTGCTGAATCTACTGCTGTCACGCTTGCCTAAGTGATAGTGGACACTTCACCGAAGATTTATGTGTTTGAGGGTCCAGGAAGCCGCAACCGGGATTTGGGAGGTGGGGAAAAAGAGTTCCTATTTTTGTTTGTCAGTGGAGAAAAGTGAGATCGGACCAGGACGGGTAAAGATGCCCCCGGGTCAAGATAATAGGACAGCGTTGTGCTAAAGCGTTTATGGGGAAAATATTATGCTATGTCTAACAAAGAAAGATAGGAATTTTATGACTATATTCCATCCCATCTTATCAATCTTTCTTAAGAAAAAGAAAGAGCTTCGTACCTTTTGAGGGTTTAAGTGGCTTTTTTGGAAAAATGAAAGGAAAGCGAAGAGTGTAAACTGATTCTTAAAACCGGTGGATTGATTCTTTAAAGGGAAAATTTTAACATGGAAATAATAGTTTTGTTTATGTTTTCGCGATATTGATTCTTATAAACGGTTGATTCTTATAACCACTGATCACTATAAGCGGTGGTTACTGTATATACACTGCTGACCACTGTAAATGCAACATCCTGAAGGAAACATGCAAATAACATGAAATTTACAACATGCATTAGCGGAGGTGAGATATGCAAATGATTAGAATTTCAGCGCAGACGCACATCACGCGCGCCTGTGGCGCCACTTCAAAGCGCTATTTAAGGCTTGGAGATTTCGACGATTTCAAGTTCGGCAATTGTGTTTTTCTTGTGGTTTTTTCAAAAAACGATCAATTATGCCTCGCCGAAAACAGCGATCATCTTTTGATCAAGTATCCGAGTTCGACAGAGGAAGGATAGTGGCCTACCGAGATTGTGGATTATCTTTCAGGGAAATCGGTAGTCGTGTTGGACGAAACCAAACAACTGTAATACGGATATGTGATCGTTGGATGCAGGAGGGTACGACGGACCGGCGTGTTCGATCGCATCCACCTCAGCGCACCACTTCACGTGGTGACAGGCAAATTGTGCGCATGGCAGTGACGGATCGCTCAGTCACATAACGAACCATAGCACAGCACATGCAGTCTGTAACGCATCATCCAGTGTCTGCGCGTACCATTCGACGCCGTTTACAGCAGAGTGGTCTGTCCGCAAGACGTCCATTGCTTTGTCTACCCTTGACGCAGAACCACAGACGTCTCCGCCGCCAATGGTGCGATGACAGAAGGGTGTGGACGGCAGAATGGAATGAAATTGTCTTTACTGGCGAGTCACGCTTCTGTCTGCAACACCACGATGGTCCCATTCGAGTCTGGAGACACCGTGAAGAGAGGACGCTGAACAGCTGCGTTATGCACCGCCACACTGGTCCTGCACCGGGTATTATGGTATGTGGCGGTATTGGATATCACTGTCGCACACCTCTAGTACGCATTGCCGGTACTTTAAACAGTCAGCGCTACATCTCCGAGGTGTTGGAGCCAGTTGTCCTTCCTTACCTTCAGGGCTTGCCCACAGCCATATTTCAACAGGATAATGCGCGACCACACGTGGCACGCATTGTCCAACGGTTCTTCGTCAATCGCCAAATTGAATTGCTTCCCTGGCCGCCTCGCTCTCCGGATCTTTCGCCGATAGAAAACATGTGGTCCATGGTTGCTCTACGATTGACCCAGATTACATCCCCAGCTGCCACAGCAGATCAACTTTGACAACGTGTGGAAGCTGCTTGGTCTTCTGTACCCCAAGAACTCATCCAAAGTCTCTTTGAATCAATGCCGAGGCGTGTGGCAGCGGTGATCTCCAACAATGGCGGCTACTCTGGCTACTGATTTTGGCAGGAACCACAATTCACAGAAGTCTATAAATTTAATCATTTGATACTTGGTCAACATGTAATTTACAAAATAAATTTTATTGTGATATCTCTTGTCTTTCTTGGTGTTGCAATTTGGGTGGCCAGCAGTGTATATATATATATATATATATATATATATATATATATATATATACATACAGTTGGCTGTCTGTTTAACGACTTTCAAGGGACCGTGAAAAATCGTCCTTAAGTAGAGATCGTCCTTAAACAGAATTTGTAAAAATGTAACATTTCCCATAACGGAGGGGCCGGGACTGGAAAATATCGTCTTTAAATGGAGATCGTCGTTAAGTAGAGCGTCGTTAAAAAGGGAGCCAACTGTATATATATATATATATATATATATACATATACATCCATATATATATATATATATATATATATATATATATATAAAATAAATAGTTGAAAGAGAAAAACCAGTATGAGCACTAAAGCTACTACAGCCAAGAACCAAAAACACGAAAAGATAAGATTGAAAGAGGTTTTAGACAATATCTCATCTTCATTGGTGTCAATACTGTCTAAAAACCTAATGGACTGTTTCAGATAAGTATGATCTATACAATAAACATACTCAGACACCGTACAGTCCATGAGAAACAGTAGAATTGAATTTAGAGTTACTTAACCATAGAACACCAAGACTAACGCTAGACAGAGTGGAAGTTAAGAATAAGTAACCGCAAGATGACTAACGTCACAAAACTTGCAACCATGGAGATTATGGAAACACAGAAACTGACCTACTATAGATACTGTGTTTTAGGACTATTAATCCTTTATTAATTTAGTTTTTTTTTATTACTAAGAGTAATGTATCTTATTTGAGAATCCGAAGAACGTTTTCTCAGAATCCAATCTTTCGGTTTAAGACTGGATAGTAGTCTCAGAATAATATTATACAATTGTATAATAATTGTACATAAAGGTTGTAAATATTATGTGCTTCTTGTGTTCTCATTTGATGAGCACGTAACATGGCATTCACTGCGCAAACTAGCGGTGGGATATCTGAAGCTTGCTCGTAACCCGAATTTTAGCTCGTAACTCGAAGCAAAAAATCTACCGAGAGAATGCTCGTATCTCGAAAAACTCGTAAGTCGAGACACTCGTAAGTCGAGGTACCACTGTATATATATATATATATATATATATGTATGTGATTTTTTGAAGATACAAACTGATTATTGATAAACAATTTGTGTTCTGATTTGAAAATGGTTGACAAAATATGAGCACTGTGTAGCAAAACAGTTATTTATTTAACAATAGATATATATTTGCAATATATGCAACAAGTGGTTTCATACTCACTAACAAGTGTTCCTAGGTGAAAATAAAAGCTACAATTATAAAAGTACAGAGAGACCATTTTAATAGTTTTAGGATCGAGTCGCGACCCACCCTTCCGCTACCCACCGTAACCCTTCCGCTACCCACTAGTGGGTCGCGACCCACCGATTGGGAACCGCTGCCATACTTCAAACGAGACAGTTTTATGAGTCCCTGTGGCAGTAGGTCCCACTCTTGCCGCAACACAGTTTTCAGCTCTTGAATGGTTGTCAGGGGGGGGGGGGGCGATGCGAGCTGCAATTCCCTCACAAGTGAGTCTCAATATAATCAATAGGGTCTGGAGATCTGGCTGGCCATTCCATCCGGCGAATATCCTCACTTTCTAGATAATCGTGGACCAGGTCATCCCTAAGTGGCTGACCTAAGTTGTTGTTCATAAAAATGAACCGACTTATTTTAAAATGCTAAAATTTGAGGCGGTGAAAGGCAAATTGGTGTAAGTCAGTAAGTCAAGTGGTGTAAGTCCAAAGCGTTTTACTGCAAAAACTACAAAAAATTCCACTATTAAATGAGTAAATTATAATTCATAATAATTATTATACTATTGATTACACTATAAATTGAACATGGAGATTACATTTTTGCCCTCAAATAAAAAAAAAGTTGAAAATGTGACTTACACAACTTTGCCTTTCACCGCCTCATATTTCAATACATAAATAAAATTAGAAATGGAGAAAGTATTTATTTGAATTTAAATTTGACCTGTTCCTGATACAAATTCGGCTTTTGATTTAATATTGAAAATCTAAAACTCTAACAAGGGTTCCCGGAGATTCCCAAGGAAGCCGCAGACGTAAAAAGGTTCGGAATCTCTGAGGTAGGCAGTCTGTCTCTAGCCTTGTCTTATTTGAAGTAAATGTAAACTGTCAACGCAGTTAAAAAGGGAAAATTGAATGAATTCGATCCGTTTCAATTCATGTACCCTCAAAGAAGATGTTAGCTTATTATTTTAAAGAATAAAATAATTTTCAAAGTAGAGATGATGCCACGATTCATCAGAAAAGAAATCTTATTGTAAAAAGCACATCCTGAAGTGAAAGAGATTAGCTGGTGCTGCCATCTATAGGTTCTTATGGTACAAATTTATACATATTAGTATTCTTTTGGTCCTAAATCAAGATGCACAGGAAATTCGTTGGATAAAAGAATAATATAAAGCGTTTCTCCTGATAAGGAACCACAAAATATTTCTACGCTCAATACATATGTAGGGGAAACTTGTACCTAGAGCCGGCTATTTTCAAATGGCAGTATCTTTACTTATAACTAACTTACAATAATAAAAATAGTTTGTATACATTATGTGCTTTATTCTCTAAAAATAAAAATCACATGAAGTGTAGAAAAATAACTTGTAAATGATATTGAAAATTAAAAAAAAATTACAAATGGCCCTAGGTACAATAACACTATTGTACCTAGGGCCAGTTATCTCTAAACACTGAAATTGTTGTTTGCAATAAAAACAACAATTTGTACCCATTATTTCTTTCATGCACAACTTCTAAAATCTTCGTAAGGAAGAAATGTTAATTGTAGGCAATCTCTTAAAGGAAGAAATGTTTATTATTTCATCACTTTCTAATATATGTTTCATCTCCATTGTCTTCTTAATGATCCCACATAAATTTTCTGTTTCAAACACAGATTTCGTAACCTTTTTTTTATCAATTACTTTTTCAATAATTGTGCTTGATTTTCATTTTTCTTGGGGGTATCAGTGAGAATTCTACACTTGCCAAGTTTTCGTCCACCTATTTTCTACCAGAGGCTATGGCCCTATGTACAAGACAAGATTATGGCCCTAGGTACAAGATGTTGTTGTTTTGGCAAAATGGCTTCCATAGCCAAAGACCTGCAGAAACCAAACTTTGTTTTTATATTATTTTTTCCTTTAATGATTACAAAAAAATATCTTCTATACATTAAAACACATGTTTGCACTTAATTTCACAAAATAAGACTTCAAATTGAAGTGAAAAAATTTAGTTTTGATCATCAAATCAAGACTTTCTTTTCTATTTAACTATAGCTTCTTCTTGCTTTCATTAAAAATGGCTGTTATGATTTGAAACATTGTTGTCACTCACTCCAATGAGTAAAAATGCTGTAAAATAATATTTATTTAAATAAAGCATGGTGGCCCTAGGTACACGATGGCCCTAGGTACAAGGGTTTCCCCTACTGATTCAACGATTAAATTGGTTTGTGGAAGGAATTAGATTTTTTTAGATGGCGTGATTCACCAGAAAAAAATCTTATTGTAAAAAACCACAACCTGAAGTGAAAGAGATTAGCTGGTGCTGCCATCTATAGGATCTTTTGGTACAAATTTATACATATTAGTATTTTTTTTGGTCCTAAATCAAGATGCACAAGAAATACGTTGGAGTAAGAGAATAATATAAAGCGTTTCTCAAGCGTTTCATAAGGAAACACAAAATATTTCTACGCTCAATACATATGTACTGATTCAACGATTAAATTGGTTTGTGGAAGAAATTAGATTTTTTTTTTTTTAAATTTGATTTTGAAACGATTTTAAAACAACTTTTGTTGATCTGTAACTAGTTTTGCCCTGTCCTGAGAAACGATGTAACAGGGAGAGATTTTTAAAAATCCTAACTTCTCGTGACTTTTAAGGTATACGAGGTGATTGCCCTAAAAAGTGTACCCTCTAGATCAGTGATTCCCAACCGGTGTACCGCGACACTTCAAGGTGCCCGTGAGATCGGCCAAGGGTGCCACGAGATTTTTTGGGGATAACAAACAAAAGACATTAATGGGACCCACTTTGTTGCAACTTAAAATTTATGTTCTCGAAATGGCGCTGCTACGCAGTCATCTCTCAATTTAACCCTCCAGCGGGCGCGCCTTTTTTTGGAACACAAGCAGGCGGGCTTGGCACAAAGTGCAACGTATCTTTCAAACTTGATTATTACTTTCTTAATAAATTTATTTTTTTCAATTCCTACTATTAGTTCACACACTCTCTCTATATATATCTTGTTCAAATTTTCAATCGTTAATAAAAGTACTTTTTATTCATCCACTCAAGTTCAAATACATTTTTTTTTAAACTTGTAGTGGATGACACTTGATGTTAATACAGTTTTTTCAAATATTAATTCATTAATTAAATTTAATTAATCAATTTTAGTTTTAGACCTAGAGCGTCTCTTGCTCTTGAATAGTAATTTCCCTCTTGTTACTGTGTAAACGGTAGCACTGCGGTATCGCGGGCTTCTCCCGTCCTGTAGGTGGCGAGATCGAATCCCCAACCTGACAAACCTTTTCTCTCTCTTTTCCCCCCTCCTAATCTCGCACAGTAGCCAAGGTTCTGGCAGGCAATCCTTTTTTTTCAATTCCTACTATTAGTTCACACTCAAATTTTTCTTTGTTGACCTAAGTAGGAATTGACTTCAAATTTTTTTTTTATATATTACTCGTTTAATTGAAAATAATAATTCTGCGTTTTATGACAAGATATAAAATGTTTATAATATTGAGATGTATTTATAATTAAAGGCCAAAGAATGAAGATGCAATCGCCTTATTTCAAAACTGTCCGGGTTATTGGATCTAACGACAACTTGCGAATGGATTCCTATTATGTCTAAAAACCTAAAAAACAATGAGAGAGTCCATCTTCGTGATTTGTGGGATGCCGTGTTATAGCTGCACATTTGATCGACTACATCAACTCCTGCTTTTGTCATATTGTAATCTAGTAAAATCGCTGGTTTACCACGGTTCAATCACGACATACTATGAATTGAAAGGAATACAAGGATCAGAATATCAGACTTGCATTAGAAAGGGTTAGCTATAAATTGAAACTACTTAGAAGAGCCAAACTTTACATGTAAAAGCAAACCATTCAAAATTACGAAAATGTTGCACTTTGTACACGGGCGCGCCCACTGGAGAGTTAAAGGCTGCTGTGATCTAAACCCTATTGTAAACCCCTCGCCGGTACAGATGAAGTATACGCAACAAACGCCAAGGGGCGATTTTTCGCCAAATCTGATGGTTGTTTGGCGGTTTTTATATTTTGGCAGGGAGAATTTTAAGATCGGATGGTATTTAAAAAAAAAAATTTTTGCGATAAGCTTTATTTTACTGACCGTTACAGCCAGCGGAAGCTTTTTTTCCCTGTACAACAGCCAGTGGTTTGTAGCGAAGCCAGCGGCTGGGGATTTTCTGTAATGTTTTTGGACGGATGCGTAACGGAGCTTAGCGGAGTGAAGCAAGGGTATATGAGCGAAGCGAAGATCCCGTGTGCACCTACGAGTTTCATAAAGCCAGTAGTCAGTTTGTTTTCCAATTTATTGTTTACATTTCGCAGTTTAAGCCTAACAGGTCTTCGAACAGGATTTTGGTGCCAAATTGGCGATGGCCCGTTGCGTATACTACATCTGTTCCCACTCGCCTCAATGTTAACCTATGGAGAAAATTTGTCTAAGAATTGCCCACTTGGATTTAATGGGGTTTTTCAATTCCTACTATTAGTTCACACTCTCCCTATATATATCTTGTTCAAATTTTCAATCGTTAATAAAAGTACTTTTTATTCATCCACTCAAGTTCAAATACATTTTTTTTAAACTTGTAGTGGATGACACTTGATGTTAATACAGTTTTTTCAAATATTAATTCATTAATTAAATTCAATTAATCGATTTTAGTTTTAGACCTAGAGCGTCTCTTGCTCTTGAATAGTAATTTCCCCTGTTGTTACTCTGTAAACGGTAGCACTGCGGTAGCGCGGGCTTCTCCCGTCCTGTAGGTTGCGGGATCGAATCCCCGACCTGACAATCTTTTTCTCTCTCTTTCCCCCCCCCCCTCCTAATCTCGCACAGTAGGCAATCCTTTTTTTCAATTCCTACTATTAGTTCACACTCAAATTTTTCTTTGTTGACCTATATACATGTATAAATATGCTATGTATAAATAGGAATAAGTAGGACTTGACTTTAAAAAATTTTGTTTTTATATTACTTGTTTTCATTAAAATTGTACTCCGTATTAGAAAAAGAAATTTTACACCTCGAGGCATTTTTCATTTTAAAAAAATGCAAATAATATTTCAAAATTTAAATTACTCGGGGAAAAAAAATTAATCTTACATAGTGTGTTTTAACTCCTCATAAATCCCTTTCTTGGGCGAAATTATCTAAATGAAACCTGTTGCAAGGTGCAGAGAAGTTGAGGCTATCTGAAGATATAATTTTTATTGTATTATCTGCATTTATGTAGCTGTAGATAGTAGACACACTTCCTCCATAGGTTAACATTGGGCTGAGCGAATCCATTAGGGTTAGTACACAGCAGCTTTAACCAGTGGCTTGGAGACTGAGCAATGGAGCTCATTGATTCGAATCTCAATTATATTATCCTTGTTTGGGATGTCTGTAGCATAGACAATTTTTTTTGCTTTCGTTGTGCTTTTTCATTACAAATCTGTATAGGACGGTATATTTTCCACACACTTAAAATAAATGTTGCGTTGAATTAGTTACTCTCACACCCGACAGATTATGACACAAATCGATGCACTCGTTCCTGAGGATGAATGAGCTACCCACACGCCCACAACTGTTGGGCTCGATATTAAACTTTTGTGCTCTAAGCATCCATCGCAAATCTCACATTAATAAATCCTAAATCTTTTTAGCGATTTCCATTGTAGTTCTCTAGTGTAATACTATGCTAAATCTTTTGTCCATTTTTGAAACTGTATTAATACATCCTATTCTAGTGTTTGTTACAAACTTTTGGGCTCTAAGCATCCATCGCAAATCTCACATTAATAAATCAAATAACACATTAATAAATCCTAAATCTTTTTAGCGATTTCCATTGTAGTCCTCTAGTGTAATACTATGCTGAATCTTTTGTCCATTTTTGAAACTGTATTAATACATCCTATTCTAGTGCTTGTTACAAACTTTTGTGCTCTAAGCATCTATTGCAAATCTCAAATTAATATATCAAAAATCACATTAATAAATCCTAAATCTTTTTAGCGATTTCCATTGTAGTCCTCTAGTGTAATACTATGATGAATCTTTTGTCCATTTTTGAAACTGTATTAATACATCCTATTCTAGTGTTTGTTGCAAACTTTTGTGCTCTAAGCATCCATCGCAAATCTCACATTAATAAATCAAAAATCATATTGATAAATCCTAAATCTTTTTAGCGATTTCCATTGTAGTCCTCTAGTGCAATAATATGCTGAATCTTTTGTCCATTTTTGAAACTGTATTAATACATCCTATTCTAGTGCTTGTTACAAACTTTTGTGCTCTAAGCATCTATTGCAAATCTCACATTAATAAATCAAAAATCACATTAATAAATCCTAAATCATTTTAGCGATTTCCATTGTAGTCCTCTAGTGTAATACTACGCTGAATCTTTTGTCCATTTTTGAAACTGTATTAATACATCCTATTGAAGTGTTTGTTACATAAATTTCACTTGATAAATGAATGAAATCATCAATGGAGTCAGTATTCGTTTCAACTTAAATTTAACATATTTCTGCGATATATTCCTCTTGAATATTTAAAACATTGAAAAACTATAATTCTAGCAAGGGCGCCCCCTAGTTTCTTATCTCATTCCCAAGGGTGCCGCAAACGTTAAAAGGTTGGGAATCCCTGCTCTGTATGTTGAATCTTATCCGAATAGTAACGTAATAAAAATTTATTGGTTCTTTTTCTGGAACACAGATGGCGCTATGTATGCGCAATTGCCATCTATGACAGGTTACTGGGCCCGAAGAGATGGTAATGGTGTTATAAGTGTGTATGGTTTGAAACTCCGTTTTTGTCTTTCCCTGAATGTATGTGTGTATGAGCAGGGGTGGTGGGGCGTGAGTGTTTCTCCCCAGGCCCTGATTTTCCATGCCCCCCCCCCTTAAATTTTTATTTTAAAAGAAAAAAAAAGATTAAAAGAAAAAAAAAGATTAAAGATTTAAAAGAAAAAAAAAGATTCCCAATTAAATTTTTTTTAATTATTTCAAATTTTTTAATATCAATTTTTTATATATATCCTTTCAATTTTGATTGATTGGTTCATCGTATGTATAGTTATATGTGTAGTTCATTATATGTATGTTATAGTGTATATAAGGGATTAATAAGATTTTCTGGTTGCATTGTAGGTATGTTTTAACCCCTTTCTTCTCGCTCCCGTCAAAATTGCGGGGTGAAGTTTCGCCTTCTATTTCTCGGGCCCGTGATATTTCCGGTCTGGAGTATTTTAAAGTAACGCACGAAAAGATTAAACCAATCCATTTCATTTACCCTGAAATTTTTTTATTCCTTATATTACATACCAGATGGCAGCACCAGACTATTTATAATGTAATTGAGGAAGGGTTTTTTTTTAAAACTAGATTTGGCAGATCAGGAAATAAATGAAATCCTCCGGAAAAAATAGTCACTTTTATTACCTTTTTCTTGAAAATTATGTAATCGTTAAGGGGTTAATGATGAAGTTAATATGTTGTTATTTGATAATGTTCTACGCTTCAAATAGCCAATTCTTGGTAAAGTGGTACTTTCACAACGATTCATCATTATTTCTTTTTGTGTCTCAATTTTTGAAATGTTATGCCCACTTCAGTGTTATGGGGCCCCCCATCCCGAGTTGTGCCTATAGTCAAGAATTTTTTAAATTGGGCCCTGTTTCTCCCTAATGCGGATAAGAGACTTTCAACCTCGTTTTTTTAAATTTACAATATTTTACTCTACATACAAAATGAGAATAATTACTATTGTTTATTAGTACACCGAAGACGCTGAGAATTCAGAAATAATTATTTTGTGGAAGAATAAGACCTGTTTTTCAAAAAAATCTTCAAAAATGCTAGAATTTTTTTTTTTTTTCAAATGCTCCATGCGTCTCAATTTTCTTTTCATTTCTTCCAAATTTCTCACGATTGTTAATTACAGTGTTTTCTTTGCTTTTCAGGTAAAAACTTATAAATTATTAGGCAAACAAGTATCAGAGATTTTTTCATGGGACATGGCTCGTCGCGTTCCATAACAAGGAGTCCTGCTGCACGTCTTGTTCAGGGGAGTGTGGTGGTTAATAAGTTAGCTGAACAACTGTTACGTTTATATAATATAAAGATGAAAAATTATGCAAAATGTAAAGATAAAAGATGTCTTACGTGCCCTATGGCGAACAGTAGTCAAGTGGGGGTTGGTTCCGGCAATAGTAATATATTTTGTAAGTGTAAGGGATTAATTTACATTATAGAATGTCAAGAATGTAATTTATGCTATATTGGGCGAACGGGGACTGAATTTAATAAAAGGGTTAATAGCCAAAGGTCTGCAATCAAAAATTTTAAAGACGAAACTTCTTTTGATTATGAACTTCTACACTTTCAAGTACATAACTTCGAGCAGGCTAAATTATATATTATTGATGAGATTAATGATTTAAACAAAAGGTTGGATTTTGAAAGTTTATATATTTGTAAGCTTAAAACGCTATTTCCGTACGGTTTAAACAGCAAACTTAAAAGGGGAAGGGCCGATGGATTTAGATACTAACTGCGTTTATAAAAAATTCATGGTTATTGATCGGTTTAATTATAAACATTCTAATTATAGGGGTAAAAGAGGAAAAGGTAGCAATAGTTTAAAAACAAAATTGAAACTGGATGATCTGCAAAAAATTTGTAATTTATTTATTGATTTTAAGAACATTAAAATAATTAAACATTATTTGTTCAACCAAAAAAATTCTGGTTTAAGGTGGGTAATTAAACATCGTTTATCTTCAATTAAATTTGTTTCGAGGTTTACTAAACTAATAATTTTAGATTTAATTAAATACAAGCTTAACCTGACTAATTTGGATGATAAGAGGGGAAGGGATGTAGGGGTAGAGTACTGTACTATAAACCTTCTAGATAAAACTACCTACGAGCATTTAAAGCATTTAAAACTACCGAGCATTTAAATTCGAGCATTTAAAACTACCTACTATTGTACGCAATAATTCTAAATTACTACCAATCAAGGATTGTGGGAAAATCGCTATCGCTTTTAAATATCAAAAAACGTTAAGGGACCTAATATGTAACTACTACTTTTATAGTCATAACTTAGGCAAAATTTCTAATGCTGAATGTAATTGTCATATTGAGGAGTTTAAAAACTTTGTTAATCCAACTTTGGGGCATATTGTAACTGGGGATTTTAATATTGTTAAAGATGTTAGGTTGAGGGAACTTCTAAGTAAGGGCTCAAAATTTAGGGTAAGAAATAAGGTAAATTTAAAGCAAATTATAAGTTCTATCACTAAAGATTTGGATTATTTTATAGTAAAATTAGCAAGGAAGTACAATTGGCCTATCGAAGGTTTTATGGAGTGGAAGGTACATATTTTACAGGATATAAAGAGGAATTATGAAGAGTATGGTATAAAAAAACGAGTTTTTTTTCTAAACAAAGATCTATACAGTAAAATTAAAGGATTAAAAAATAAGTTTATTATTACGGTTGTCGATAAGGCTGCCAATAACTTCGGTTTTATGTGTAAAGATTATTTTAAGCAGTTAATTTCTAGGGAATACAACTCAAATAATACCTATCAAAAAATTAACCTTACCAAAAAAGAAATAGAAAATAGGATTTTAGCCTTTAGCAAAAAATTTAAGTTTAAGATTAATAGCCTAAAATACCCTTACCTGCTTCCTACCATAAAATGCCATAAAGTACCTACTAAATTTAGGTTTGTTACATGTAGTACAAATTGTTATAACACTTTGTTCAGTAAAAAGTTCTTTAGCTATTTAAAAATCATTCTACATAAAATCAAGGTTACCGAAAATAGCTTTATTATAAATAATAACCAGGATGTTCTACATTTTTTAAAGAGTAAGAATAGAGATAGCATATACACGTTTGATTTTGAAAACCTTTTTACTAGTATTCCACATGATAATTTAATGAATATCTGTTCAGAAATTTATGATGCTTATCTAGATAGTACTTTAATCTTAAAATGTGACTGGATTGATTTATGTAAGTTTAATATTTTTGAAAATTACCTCTTTAATGGCTTGTGTTTCGTTAAACGGATAAAGGGTATACCTATGGGAAATAGCTTTTCTAGTGCATTTTCAAACCAATTCTTACATTTTTACGAAACTAAATTTCTTAACTCAAATAATGTTACCGGATTCAGGTATATTGATGACCTCATAATTTTTAACTGCAACGATTTGGAATTTCTTAATCAAATCTCTACTCAAAGAAACTAACTTTAAACCGGACTAACGATAATAATATTTGTGCGACTTATCTGGATTTAAAAATTAAAATTCAAAATAGAGAAATAAAAATAGGGATATATGATAAAAGGTTAGATTTTAACTTTGAGGTTATCACGTTTACCAATTTCCATAGCAACTTAATCTATAAAATTTATTTTAATATTTTTTACTCTCAACTTTACAAAAAAAAAAAAAAACATATGTAACAACGATGGGGATTTTTTGGAGGCATGTAACATTTTCGAGGAAAACTTAAGTAAAAATTTCCCTAAAAATTTCGACAATTTAAAAGTTTTAAAAAAATGGCATTTAGACTCAGGAATTTTTAAAGATGTTTAGGATAGTGTTTATGTTTTCATTTGGTTAAGCTGTAATGGGGGGTGGGGGGTGGCGCTGTAGTATTGTTACAATGACGTAACTACTAGGATAGAATTGGCTGCTGTTTCGCCATAACCGTCACTTACGGAATTGGGGTGTGTATGCATGTTTGGCTTTACATTAGGATTATTTGTGTACTTGCATGTACGGTGTGTTGAGCCCTTACTGTAAGTTGTGCTTGTCTTTTCATTTTCTTTCGACTAATTGCTTCCTTGGGGGACTCGGGGCCTTGGGATGTCTGTTGGTCTTACCTGCATCCTATTCAGAAAGTTCCCCTTGAGGTAACTGATTTGGTTTGGCTCCCTGATGAAGAGACCTTTCGGTTACGTCTATGTTGTTTTATGGTTCAGTTCCGGCACTTATACAGAATCTTGCCTTTGGAGCTTGGATGCCCTGAGTGCTTGATTTCTGTTTGTTTTTTGTCTATATTCTTATTATATTTATCTATCTCTGTTGGATTTTTTATTTTTAGTTATATATATATATATACATTTATTTTTGAAATATTTGATGGTAAATTATATATACATAAGGAAGGGATAGGATACAAATAAGGTTTTTTACTCCACCATGGACCGATGGATCGTGGAGGTATTCCGATAAGGAAAGGTGGGTCGCCAGCTGAAAAAGGTTGGGAACCACTGCTCTAAAGCATTTCTTTCACTCTGTTGGTCAGGCTCTCTGGGAGGCTGCCGACAATTTCCCCACGAGTAGGGGGAACGCGGACTCGTTGCTCATTTCCAGGTGTTCTACTGTTGTTGTTGTTTCCAATCACCTTGGTGTAGGAAAGCCTACACCAAGTCCAAAGGACTTAGGTCCTCAAATCCTAGGTCCTTGGTGAAGGGTAGTAAGCAGCTTCACTTTAAGGCGAAGTACGACTAGGGCTGAAGTCTGACTTGACCTCGAAGAACATCCGTCCCGTAATTTTGAACCGAGTCAAGTGACGAGACCGGAACACTTAACCCCTTCCTTCTCTCTTCCCGTCAAAATCACGGGGTTGAGGTTTCGACCTCTATTTCTCGTGCCCGTGATATTTCCGTGCTGGAGTGTTCAAAAGTAATGCACAAAATAGATTTAAGCAATCCATCTCATTTACCCGGAAAAAATTTTATTTCTTAATTTACATACCAGATGGCAGCACAGAACTATTTATAATGTAATTGGGAATGGTTCTTTTTAAACTAGATGCGGCAGATCAAGAAATAAAGGGAATAGTAAAAAAAAATAGGCACTTTTTTAAACAGTTTTCTTGAAAATTATGCAATCATTAAGGGGTTAAATCACGAAGCACGACGGCCCTCTGTGTCGCGGTTACAGAATCATTGTTTTTAAAGGGGACACAGGGCCTTGAAGCTTGACGAAATGACTATAAATATGGTCTAGTTCTAACCACAAAAACTCAAATAATATTAAAAAAAGAAATTTTCTTTCTTTACACACATAAAGTATATATCTTTAAATATGCCATATATAAAAATGGAAATTATAAATCTATAAATAATTTTCAATTTAGCAGTTTAGAATTTTATATGATTAACTGCAAATTTGAGTTTGTGTGCAGCATTAATTTTAAACTATCAATAAGAAACTCATAAAACTACACTCATATGTATATTTCACGGTACTCTACATTTTAAAACCAGAAAAATGACCAATTCTGGAATACTTTTTTTCATGTGGGAAAGTTGTGCAACTAATTGCGATAATTTTTGAAGTATTCCAATTTTATGCTCAATTTTTATTTTAAATAATATTTATTACAATTTATTTGGTTTGATAGGTAAAGATATTACAAGTGTATTCTGACCATTAATTATTTTCTGTAATCATATACCTCAATTTTATGATGCGCGCAGCACTTTATGATTTTTAATCACCAGTTAATCGTATAAAATTCTAAACTGCTAATTTGAAAATTATTCATAGATTTATAATTTTCAGTTTTATATATGACATATTTAAAGATGTATCCTTTATATGTATAAAGAAAGAAAATTTCTTTTTCTAATATTATTTGAGGTTTGTGGTTAGAATTAGACCTTATTTATAGTCATTTCGTCGATCTTCAAGGTTGTGTGCCCCCTTAACGCCTCGATAACGAAATCTCGATGTTCACCGTACCACCTCATGGTGTCTACTGACAAATCGAATATCCACCCGAACTGTTGCCACCTCCCGAGCCACCTTACTCCCCACCACTCCTTAACCAGTGATCTTCAGAAATGTGGGGATCCATTCTGCCGCACCCCGTAAATGCTTTGTTTTGTGTCTTTTAACATGCCTCCCTGGAACCGTGTGTGTGTGTGGGTGAACAGTTTAAAGTCATCCAAATGCAAAAACTACGAACACATTAAATATAACTTTTATTTCGAATAAACGCAAACAAACAAAATAACCAGAAATACATTGTAGAACTCAGTTGACGTTAATTGAATGACACACTACGCTATGATTCTTACAGAAGCACTGATTTGAATAACTGTAATCGAAAACAACGATAAAGTTCGCTTACAAAATATATATTTAGGTAATATACATCATGGACAGAAGAAACTTTTGAATAGAGACGGGATTTATAGTAGACGAGATGTAATATTCTATCATCTACCTTTACCTGTGGAAAGAGAGAGAGAAAGGAAGGATTACACACACAATAATTACAAGATAAAAAGAACTTTTTATATACAATGTTTTTAAATTTTCTGTTGAATCATATAAACCTGACAATTCTATGTAAATAAATACTTTTTAAATTTTTTTTAATGAACTATCCCATCAACTTGAAGAAAATGATCAAATGCGTAATCTAATCTATGTGTGTTTAGCTCGAGAATTGGAAGTTAACTTGCGTTCTTACTTCCAATTCTTTTCGTTCCCGTCCCGGCCGATAGATGTCTGCACCATTCTACAAAACAAAATTAACTGAAAATGAATTCAAACCTGCTTAAAGATGGCTAAAATTATTAAAATAATGCATTGTCATCGTGTTCTGGGCTATTCTAAAAGTTTCAAATATCTTGCTAGTCGGGAAGTTAGTTAAAAATCGATTGCAAGATTTGTACTGGACAAACACACACACACAAACAAACAAACAAACAAGAAAGCAAGTTAATAAAAACATGGTAAAAAAATAAGAAATTTTATATGAAATCTCATAAATTTATAAGATTAACTACAAGCATAGCGTGAAAAGTTAAGATCTTTATGAGCATGATATTTCACATTAAATTTTCCCATTTTGAAGCGTATAATTCCTCTCATATTTATAATTACTATATTTCACTCTATTTTTCCCCTTTTTTACGAATAATTCCTCTTAGCTTTTTATGAGTGTAATATTTCACATTAAGACTGCTGGATTGTAGCTGCATTGGATTCGCTAAGCTCAATGTCTACCCATGGAGAACATTTTTCCTATAATTGGCGACTTGTATTTAAAGGTTAATATTGCTACGAATTTTACGAGCCAAATATGAGAATTTTCGCCAAGTTGGCGATGGATTTGGTGACTTATTTTGGTCGCCAAATTTGGCGATATGGTGCCAAATGGTTGCCAACTTACCGTCTAGACCTTTCTGGAAGCTTCTGGAAATATCTAGCTAACTAACCGATAGGGGGCGCTTTGGAAGTCTCTAAATATACCTGACATTGACATTGGAACTCAGTGTTCTTTTCTGCTGAAGATTGAATGTATTGAAAGTGCGTTAGGCGTGTATTGTATTGAAGACTGTTATTCTGACTTGCATTTTTATAGTTTTCTGCTGTATAGAAGAAGACAGTTGTTACGTGTTTTCTGTTTGAAATTGTGTATGCGCCTGAAGAATTTACAGAATAATAAATTTTATTTTGTGTGCATTGAAGAGATTTTATTCAATGCTATCGAACCCAGGAAAACGGAACAATATTTAAAAAAAAAGTTCTTTATAATAAAGAATTTTTTTACTCTGCTATCGTAATTATTTTACAGATTTCGTCTATTAGACAAAATAATGTGCGTTCAATACACAGTATACTCCGTTATTGCTTTTTAACTTTTTTAATTTCACCTTTTCTATTTTTAACTTTTTCTTTACTTAAATTTTAATTTACTGAGCACATGTACCTTGATAACTTTGTTACATGAAGACCTAGGAACTCCACTTGTAAAGATTCAATTGAGTTCGAATATACAGTATACCACATCCCCCCCCTCGAATAAGTCACATGGCAAAATATTTCAGTTCCTTTTAGCGAATGAAAAGGATACCCGAGTTTAATTTTTTTTTCTCTTTTACAAAGTAGAATGTTTAAAACAAAATCTTCAAATGCAAGTCGGCAATCGGTGGAAAAAAAAATTTTTCTCCATAGAGCTGAGCGAATCCAATAAGGCTACAATCCAGAAGCCTTTGTTTGAAATTTCGTTCTCATAAATAGATAAGAGGAATTACACGTAAAAAAGGGAAAAGTTAATGTGCAGTATCCAACTTATAAAGAGATGAGAGGAATTATACGCATAAAAATGTGAAAATTTAATGTGAAGCAATATAAATTATAAATAGAAAAAATATAAGAGGAATTATGCGCATAAAAAGGAGAAAAGTTGAGGTGGAATATCATACTTTTAAAGAGATGAGAGGAATTATACGCATAAAAATGTGAAAATTTAATGTGAAGCAATATAAATTATAAATATAAAAAAATATAAGAGGAATTATGCGCATAAAAAGGAGAAAAGTTGAGGTGGAATATCATACTTATAAAGAGATGAGAGGAATTATACGCATAAAAATGTGAAAATTTAATGTGAAGGATTATAAACATAAAAAATATAAGAGGAATTATGCGCATAAAAAGGCGAAAATTTAAGGTGGAATATCATACTTATAAAGAGATAAGAGGAATTATGTGCATAAAAAAGTGAAAATTTAATGTGAAGCATTATACATTAAACAAGATAAGAGGAATTATGCGCATAAAAAGGCGAAAAGTTAATGATGAAGATCATACTCAGAAAAATGAGAAGAAATTATACGTATAAAAATGTTAAAAGTTAATGTGAAAAACTACACGCATAAGATGAGAGGAATTATAGACATAAAAAATGTGAAATATTAATGGGAAATATGTACTCACTCAAAGATAAGATAAATAATACGCATTAAAAATGCGAAAAGTTAAGGTGAAATTTTAAACGCATGAGCTTGTTCACATAGAGTCCGCCAGCGTCAGCGTTACTCCTATTGAAATTATTTATCCAATTACAAACCACCAAACGATTAGCCACGAAATTGTTAAGGCCTGTCATTGGTTTAAAATATGTCAGTACGAGTAACGCTGACGCTGACGGATTCTATGTGAACAGACCTATAAGAGGAATTATACCCATTACGATGCAAAAAGTTAACCGTGAAAAATTTTTCCTATGTAAAGATAAGAGGAAACTTAATTCTGTTTGTTGAATCAAAAGTCGCCATTAGCAGTTTTTAAAATCCGTTTCCCCCACAAAATTTCAGTACCTTTGCAACGAAAAATTTAGCCTATCATGCATAAGCAGAATATTTAATTTCAATCATGTACGGAAATATAAACGCCGAAGGTGCTAAATAATTGACTACTGTAGTGGGCGTGTCTTCGTGTGCAAAAGTGCTCATACAAGGCAGTCGATGACTGCTGTGAAATATGACTTGTTTGATTTTTCTTTTTCATAAACGACGAACTTTATGAAAAAAAAAAAAAATTAAACACTGTTAATACATTTTGCCAAGAGAGCAATAACATGGTTTTCAGCTTGTAATGAAGCACAGGTTAAAATTACAAACGAAGTTGCATCTATTTCCCGTATTCTACGCCGAAGGTGCTAAATAATTGACTACTGTACTGGGCGTGTCTTCGTGTGCAAAAGTGCTCATACAAGGCAGTCGATGATTGTTGTGAAATATGACTTGTTTGATTTTTCTTTTTCATAAACGACGAAGTTTATGAAAAAAAATTAAACACTGTTAATACTTTTCGCCAAGAGAGCAATAACACGATTTTCAGCTTGTAATGAAGCACAGGTTAAAATTACAAACGAAGTTGCATCTATTTCCCGTATTCTAATGAAATTTTTAAATCATGCGAGAGCTAATCGTGATTGCTTCAGTTTTCAGCTGTCAGTAAATATTAAGGTATATAAATAAATTAACATGTTATTACCGTCCTAAATTTGTGAGTAACTGAAGTGGAAAATCGAGAGCCTCATTAGGCGAATTATTCGCTCGAGGGGAGCTAATGGCATAGAATATTTTAGTAATTATGATTAAGGTTCTAGAATGGCAAAAATGCGGGAAAAACCGAAGACGCCATAGGTAGCTGTTTACTTTTTTTTTTTTCTTAATAGGTACTATCACTGCAAAATTTAACGCGGTAATATAGAAAAACGTTGCCAACCTCCGCAGAAATATATTACGGCATTTAACCGGTTGTCTGTGCGTATTGAATCTCAGAAACGAAACATTTATCTTCTGTAATTAAGGTGTTACTGAGATGCAGAGTTTTGAGCATAGTAAGCTCATATTTTACTTATCTTGTTGCGTTTGCTGATGTGATTACCGTAACTAGTATTAAATAAGGAGTGGCAACGAGAACGTTTGTATCCATATAGTGATACTAGCTAAAAACCCGCACTTCGCTACGGAGTACATTCAAAGTAAAAACATCGGTCAATGTATGCAATTAATGCCAATATATATATAATAAATACGACGATCAATGTATATAATTGATGTAAAATAGATATATATATATACATATATATTTATAAAAAATCGTAAGGGATATTTTTATAGACAAAATAATGTAGAAGAGGATATTCAAATTAAATCTAATATAAAGAATACTAAAGAATATAGTACAGTTAATATAGTACAATTTCTAGAACATTTCTTTTACTGTATTTTAATATTTTTTTGGATAATGTCCAATCGTCTGCCGCATTAGTAGGAAATAAACATTATTTTTTGTCTATTTAGTTTTTATGCACGTGACGATAAATTTATTTAAAGTACCAGAAAAAGAAGTCACGTGATCAGCATTTAATAAATTAAATTCTAAAAATTAATCTTTAAAAATTCACCAAAAATCGGGAAATGGAGGTAAAGATTCGAAAAAAATTTCATTTTAAAGGAATTTTTATGATCTTTCTTGTGATATAAATTTTATAACCCTCAAATTATTATTTATAAATGCAAACTTAAAAAAGGTAAAAAAAAACAGCTTAAAAATTTAATTTAAAAAAATCTAAGAAGAATTTTTCAAAAATCTTTCTTAGTGCACCCCGTGCACTATAAGAAGAATCGCCATGCAAAATTTCAGCCCTTTAGGTCCAGCGGTTTGGTCTGTGCGATGTATGTCAGTCAGTCAGTCAGTCAGTGAATGAATGAGTCAGTTACGGAACTGTTTTATATATATAGATAACACAGAATCTGCTTTCCATCGCAGAGAAAGCGGGCCTTATCTAGATGAAAAGGTTCTCATGAAATGAAAGAATAAAGAATGTAAAAAAAGCTTCGTTTGCACCTAGTGCTACATTACCGAAATAGGGCTGTTTTTATTAAATTTTTTTTTATATTTTGATTTCTTTAAATAATTATGAAAAAACCCTGCAAGTTTGACTGTAATAATAATTAAAAAATATATCTTTTGATCTGAAGTATTATATTTTAATACGGAACTCGGCGAAAGTGTCTGATGTCACTTAAATTTTCAGTCGAAGTGAATTCGCCAAGAGAATCAGTAGTCGCCAAAAAACAAGCCACAATGGAGCGAATGCCAGACAGAGTTATATCTTAATTTTGGTAAATCTAGTGTTAATTTTTTAAGAAATTATCTCTCTCTCTCTAAAGTATGTCTATTTTATACTTTTCCAGTGCGGACTAAACAGAACTAAAATTTACTAGGGCTCGAATCACAGACGCCCTATAATAACATCAACGCAGATAAACTGCATCAAAAAGAAATCATCCGTATCAATGTTTATATATATATATATATATATATATATATATATATATATATATATATATATATATATATATATATATATATATATATATATATATATATATATATACTAGCGGACCCGACAGACGTTGTGCTGTTCAAACGTTGTAAATCCAAAAATCATAAAATTATTTTAATAAACTACAAATTGTTTGGACCGTTTTGATGAAAAAAATATGTAAAAAAACAATTATTATTAAAAAACCTTACACCACGACGCGTACAGTTATCACAACTCGACCTATCTTAAAATTAGCAAGAATATGGACGAAATTTCATTAATATGGCTATTAATATGACTAATCAATGAGCTGTTCAATACTTCATAAGTTGCATAGAATCAAATGAGAACTGACAATTTAAATTTGTAGGTTAAGTTAATTGTTATTCAATGCACGTGCATACAGCATTAAAATTCATGACAATAAAAAAAAAATTCTGAAACGCGATTGCAGCGCTGCCTACCGGATCCAATTGTATACCTAAACTAACCAAAGATCAACAACAACATGTAAATAAATAAATTAATTAAAAACATTTTCTATCGGAACAAATTGTGAATCTAAACCATTCTCGAATCAACTTAATCGCACACACAAAATTTCGTTAAAATCAGTCCAGCCGTTTAGGAGGAGTTCAGTGACATACACACGGACAGAAGAAATATATATATAAAGATATATATATATGTATATATATATATGTATATATATATATATATATGTATATATATATATATATATATATATATATATATATATATACATATATACATATATACATATATATATATATATATATATATATACATACATACATATATATATATATATATATATATATATATATATATATATATATATATATATATATATATATATATATATATATATATATATATATATATATATATATATATATATATATATATATATAAACCCACGGATATACCGACAACATTTACTCTCTTTCCCAAAACGGTTGCACGGCTGTGGGTTTTGCCTTACTTGGTTATGTCATCAGACTGCAAATCCTGATTTTCCAGCTCGCTTTCCCGGAATCGGAACAACCTCTCTGGCAATCGGCGGAGGTACGCCATGGCGTCTTTCCTGCTGGAAGGGAATTTCATTTTTGATTCCCGGAGAAGGTCCAGTGGGAAATCATCTTCGAGCTGATCGTAGCTGTAGCTTCGTTTCCTTTTGCCTCTGAGAGAGAGAGAGAGAGAGAAAGAGAAATTATGATAAAAATAGATAAGACAACAACAACATTTGCAGACAGCTCTGCAAATGAATGGGCATGTTGAGATATTAAAGGAAAAACTCGAAAACAATGCAATAATATGAAATCATCGTATACTGATATTGGCGAGAAAAAAAAACATATTTGCATCAAATGAGATAAGTTACCGTTTCCGTTTTGCTCGCATAAGTATAATTACACCGTGAATTCCTCTTTTCTGTGAATGGAGTAACAATTGCAAAAAGAAATGAGTAGAACGAGGATAATGGGAAATAAGAGTTCTAGACTCGTATTTTTATAATATGTTTACATTTTAATGCATTAGTGCATTAGTGTCTTTTTTATATCTACCGCTGAAGATTGTGGGATACTTTTTCAATTCGGAATGCATACTTGGAATTGAACCTGCAGTTTAAGAAGGGGACAAGCGCCAAAAAATTTGAAATTCGTTTTTTTTTTTTTCTAGCGCCATATTGTTGTGTCTGGCGCATACTGGAGCGTTTATATGTACTGTTATTTACATCTAGACGCTCCTTGTAAGCTGTAAAAGTCACGGGAATAGCGGGTGAGTGTAAAGAATCTTATATAAAATTTTAGTAAAGAAAAAATAATAAATAAGAAAGTTTTTTTAAAGTTTTTTAAAATTTCCCACAAAAACAGCTTTTGGATTTATTCCCTTCTTCAAACTGTCGAATCAATTATAACTACAAAGAAAAATATTCTATCATTAAACAATATATATATATGTCAGAATTTAAGTGGGAAAAGAATGATTACCTTAAATTTAAAGGGGGGCTTGGGATTTAAATTATATTCGTGGCGTAATTCGCCTCTAATTGTTCGTATTTCAAGACGCGAATTGGGAAAGGGAAATTCCCCTTTTCATTATATAACCTTGGCGCGTCTGTAGTTTTTGCGTTCAAAGAGGAAATCTTATATAATTCTCCTTGAAAGATGTCTGGTTTGGGCACTGCGCATGTGCAGGGAGAGTTAACGCTCGGAGATGCCCGCGAATTTTGTCAGAGCGCGGAAGAAAAGTCGATGCTGTCAGATGTGTATTTCGCCACGTCTCTGAAAAAGAAATGGCGAATAATGAAATGCGTAGATCTGGAGAGGTGGTCTACATGGAATTGAACTAAATAAATTCTACTTGTTGAATACGATGCTGTATCATTTTTGAGTGTATGCCTTCCCTCGATGCCATGGACTGTAAAACAAGAAGACTGCAAACGATATAATTGCAAGCAAAGCCAACGCCTGTCATATATATATATATATATATATACACTGCTCAAAACAATTAGGGGAGCACATGGTTTTAACGAAATTACTCAAATACTTACACCGATAAGTAACATAAAATAAATCATCCATAATTTAAAGCGTAGCAGGAAAAAGAAGAAGAAAACTTCATATGCAAATCAAAGTTCATGAAGTCAAAAACTAGAAAAAGAACATAAGGGCGGAAATCGGGATGTTGCAGAAACATCTGTTTCACTCCCTTAACTGTGAAATTAGATTGCTCAGTTATTCGTTTTGAGAAAAGGTGACTTAAAAATGTCTCAACAACGTGATTTACCGGAATCCATGGCATGGCGTATTATAGGCAGACTTGAATCCGGGCAAACACAACGTAGTGTCGCAGACGCTGTTGGAGTCGCCAGAAGTGTCGTTGCAAGGCTGCTGAATCGATTCCGAGAAACAGGGAATGTTAGACGTCGACCAGGACAAGGTCGGCCACGCGCCACTACAGCAACTGATGACCGGTATATACTGTTAACAGCTCGTCGAAACAGAACAGACAATGCTACTCAGCTGCAAAGACAGTTGCTCTTGGCAACAGGACGAAGGGTGTACAGCCAAACAGTACGTAATAGGCTTCATTAGGGAGGTCTCTATGCACGTAGGCCAATGGTCTGCATTCCGTTGACCTCACCCCACCGTGCGGCCCGAAGAAGATGGGCTGCTGAACATCGAGATTCGGAGCAACATGATTGGAGGCAAGTGCTGTTTACAGATGAGTCCCGATTCAGTCTAGAGTGTGACACCCGACGTGTTTTGGTATGGAGGGAAAGGGGAACTCGAAATAACCCCACATTCGTTCGTGAAAGGTCACAATACAGACGAGCTGGTTTTATGGTATGGGGTGGAATCAGCATAGGTGGACGTACGGACCTGCATATCATTCGGAATGGTACTTTGACGGCCCTAAGGTATGCAGACGAGATACTGAGACCTCATGTCATACCTTACGCTGCAGCCATTGGAGATTCCTTTGTTTTCCAGCATGATAATGCCAGACCGCATACAGCTCGTCTTGTGGAGAACATGCTTGAAGCTGAAACAATACAGCATATGGAATTGCCAGCGTGCTCTCCTGACCTGAATCCAATTGAGCATGTTTGGGACATGCTCAGACGACGCATTGCTGCGAGACCAAGGCCTCCTTTTACTCTCCGAGACTTGGAGATTGCACTTCTTGAGGAGTGGAACAGTATTCCCCAAAGTCTTATCGATAACATCATCGCATCCATGGAAAAAAAGGTGTGCAGCAGTCTTAGCTGTCGGAGGAGACCACATGCCATATAAAAAATCTTGTATAATTTCTAAACAATACTTTTTTATCGTTTACATGTAACCAAATTGTTGCCCTAAATCATCTTTTCATGTTTTTTAAATATTTCCAAAGAATTAAAGCTTAATTATAAATTTTTGTGCGTATTTTTTTTTCTGTTATTGCGCATTGATACACGTGTACTATCCATTTTATGCCAATACGTGGCTGTTTCGCACTTTTTCTTAACTTCTTTGCTTGCTCCCCTAATTTTTTTTAGCAGTGTGCATATATATATGTATATATATATATATATATATATATATGCAAGACAAAGTTGAAAGTGAAAAACCAATATGAGCTCTAAAACTACTTGCAGCCAAGAAATAAAAACATGAAAAGATAAGTATTCAATAGGTATTAGACAGCATCTCTTCATCAGCGGTGCCGATACTGTCGAAAAACCAATGGATTGTTTCTGATAAGTATGATCTAAACAATAAACATATTTAGACACCGTACAATCCATTAGAAACAGAAGAATTGAATAAATAGTCACTAAATCAAAGAACTCCAAGCCTGGCGCTAGGATATATATATATATATATATATATATATATATATATATATATATATATATATATATATATATATATATATATATATATTTTAACAATTCCATTTAGGTAAAAATTGGCCTCATCACTCCACAGAATTCTCCACGGGCAAGCATCGTCGACCTCTATCCTGACAAGAAATGTCGGAGCAAATGTCAAACGCTTATCATGATCACCGTGTTTCCATTCTTGCAGGCGGCTTATGTTAAATGGATAGAACTTGAGAACTTCCGCAAGATTTTCCGAACCGTCGAAGGATTCATATCCAGTTAGCTCGCTACTCCCCGGCCGCCGCTACAACCAGATACACCTTTGACAGGATCCCCTGTGCACCTCGCAGTCGCAACTTCTGTTGCAGTCGCAACTTCTGTTGCTGTCTGTTCTGACACCGGTTTACTCCCTCTACCAGGCCATAGAACTGGGGTTCCTGTTTCTTCAAATTCCTCAGTCATGCCTTTCAATGAATTAATTGAAACGGGGCCTTTACGTACAGTCCGACCACAGTACGAAGAACCACGGTTGGCATAGTGCCAAGACGATTCTATTCACGCTGTAGGTAAGGCTGCTGAGGAAGGAGGGGGAAAAAGTCTCGTAGTCTCTCGACATTCTTTAGAATCGGTTACTAACTGCGCTTGCTTGCTTTTTCCTCGTGTGTTATTTTGATTATTATATTAAAATTAATGGATCCTTTACCCAGCACAACTGCTCGGAATAAGCCATTCCGTAGTGATTGTGAACGTATAATACACAATGTAATTAAATTGTGTGATAAAGAAGCACTAGAAGGAAATGTTATTGTTCCACTTTCGCAATCCCTAAAGAGAGCTAGTGAAATGACCGGGATATCAATGTCCAGTGTAAAAAGAATACGCAGAGAAGCAAAGGGTGAAGAAACTCCAAAATTTGAATCTCCGAGGAAACTTCAGAAAAAAAGAACTACCGAAAACGTAGCTTTAGATAATTTTGATTGTGATGTAATCCGAAAATATCCACTCCTATAAAACTCCTATTTTTTAAATAGATTTGCTTCTTTCTTTTTATTATTTTGAAATTATTATTCACATATTTGATCAAAAATAAAGTTTTAAAAAATAACTTTAAAATTGCGGACAAAAAGCAGTCTGAAATACATTCCGTATTTCACAAACAAACATATCCGAAAATATGATGTTTTCCCCTATTTTCTAAGTAGACTAGCTTTTCTCGCGTATGCGTAACAGCTTCCAGGGACCTTGCTTCCGTGGTCGGACAGTAAGTCGTTACGGGTTCAAAACTCGTGGAGAGCAGCCGATGTGTTCGATCGGTGAAGATAAAACAGATTCACCAGTAACGGAAGTTGGTGTAAAGTAAGACTCATCTTGAACACAGCGGACACTCGGAATTGTTTCACGATTGCGTTTTTAATCAACTATGATTTGGAGCAGGAACATTGCTCTTGTAATTGATTATCTAATAATTGATAATTACAAGAAGAAAAGAACTTTTTATATACCATGTTTTTAAATTTTCTGTTGAATCATATAAACTTGACAATTCTACGTATTAATAAATACTTAAAAAAAATATTTTTCATGAATTATCCCATCAATTTGAAAGAATATGAAGTTAATTGGAAGTTAACTATGATTTGGAGCAAGAACATTCGTCTCGTAATTGATTATCTAATAATTGATAATTACAAAAAAAGAAGAACTTTTTATATATCATGTTTTTAAATTTTCTGTTGAATCATATAAACTTGACAATTCTACGTATTAATAAATACTTAAAAAAAATATTTTTCATGAATTATCCCATCAATTTGAAAGAAAATGAAGTTAATTGGAAGTTAACTAAGATTTGGAGCCAGAACATTCGTCTCGTAATTGATTATCTAATAATTGATAATTACAAGAAAAGAACTTTTTATATATCATGTTTTTAAATTTTCTGTTGAATCATATAAACTTGACAATTCTACGTATTAATAAATACTTAAAAAAAATATTTTTCATGAATTATCCCATCAATTTGAAAGCAAATGAGGTTAATTGGAAGTTAACTATGATTTGGAGCAAGAACATTCGTCTCGTAATTGATTATCTAATAATTGATAATTACAAGAAAAGAAGAACTTTTTATATATCATGTTTTTAAATTTTCTGTTGAATCATATAAACTTGACAATTCTACGTATTAATAAATACTTAAAAAAATATTTTTCATGAATTATCCCATCAATTTGAAAGAATATGAAGTTAATTGGAAGTTAACTATGGTTTGGAGCAAGAACATTCGTCTCGTAATTGATTATCTAATAATTGATAATTACAAGAAAAGAACTTTTTATATATCATGTTTTTAAATTTTCTGTTGAATCATATAAAGTTGACAATTCTACGTATTAATAAATACTTAAAAAAAATATTTTTCATGAATTATCCCATCAATTTGAAAGAAAATGAAGTGAATTGGAAGGTAACTAAGATTTGGAGCCAGAACATTCGTCTCGTAATTGATTATCTAATAATTGATAATTACAAGAAAAGAACTTTTTATATATCATGTTTTTAAATTTTCTGTTAAATCATATAAACTTGACAATTCTACGTATTAATAAATACTTAAAAAAAATATTTTTCATGAATTATCCCATCAATTTGAAAGAAAATGAAGTTAATTGGAAGTTAACTATGATTTGGAGCAAGAAAATTGGTTTCGTAATTGATTATCTAATAATTGATAATTACAAGATAAAAATAATTTTTATATACCATGCTTTTAAATTTTCTGTTGAATCATATAAACTTGACAATTCTACGTATTAATAAATACTTTTAAAAATATTTTTGATGAATTATCCCATCAATTTGAAAGAAAATGAAGTTAATTGGAAGTTAACTATGATTTGGAGCAAGAACATTCGTCTCGTAATTGATTATCTAATAATTGATAATTACAAGAAAAGAAGAACTTTTTATATATCATGTTTTTAAATTTTCTGTTGAATCATATAAACTTGACAATTCTACGTATTAATAAATACTTTTTAAAAATATTTTTCATGAATTATCCCATCAATTTGAAAGAAAATGAAGTTAATTGGAAGTTAACTATGATTTGGAGCAAGAACTTTCGTCTCGTAATTGATTATCTAATAATTGATAATTACAAGAAAAGAAGAACTTTTTATATATCATGTTTTTAAATTTTCTGTTGAATCATATAAACTTGACAATTCTACGTATTAATAAATACTTTTTAAAAATATTTTTCATGAATTATCCCATCAATTTGAAAGAAAATGAAGTTAATTGGAAGTTAACTATGATTTGGAGCAAGAACATTCGTCTTGTAATTGATTATCTAATAATTGATAATTACAAGAAAAGAAGAACTTTTTATATATCATGTTTTTAAATTTTCTGTTGAATCATATAAACTTGACAATTCTACGTATTAATAAATACTTAAAAAAATATTTTTCATGAATTATCCCATCAATTTGAAAGAATATGAAGTTAATTGGAAGTTAACTATGGTTTGGAGCAAGAACATTCGTCTCGTAATTGATTATCTAATAATTGATAATTACAAGAAAAGAACTTTTTATATATCATGTTTTTAAATTTTCTGTTGAATCATATAAACTTGACAATTCTACGTATTAATAAATACTTAAAAAAAATATTTTTCATGAATTATCCCATCAATTTGAAAGAAAATGAAGTGAATTGGAAGTTAACTAAGATTTGGAGCTAGAATATTCGTCTCGTAATTGATTATCTAATAATTGATAATTACAAGAAAAGAATTTTTTATATATCATGTTTTTAAATTTTCTGTTGAATCATATAAACTTGACAATTCTACGTATTAATAAATACTAAAAAAAATATTTTTCATGAATTATCCCATCAATTTGAAAGAAAATGAAGTTAATTGGAAGTTAACTATGATTTGGAGCAAGAAAATTGGTTTCGTAATTGATTATCTAATAATTGATAATTACAAGATAAAAATAATTTTTATATACCATGCTTTTAAATTTTCTGTTGAATCATATAAACTTGACAATTCTACGTATTAATAAATACTTTTTAAAAATATTTTTGATGAATTATCCCATCAATTTGAAAGAAAATGAAGTTAATTGGAAGTTAACTATGATTTGGAGCAAGAACATTCGTCTCGTAATTGATTATCTAATAATTGATAATTACAAGAAAAGAAGAACTTTTATATATCATGTTTTTAAATTTTCTGTTGAATCATATAAACTTGACAATTCTACGTATTAATAAATACTTTTTAAAAATATTTTTCATGAATTATCCCATCAATTTGAAAGAAAATGAAGTTAATTGGAAGTTAACTATGATTTGGAGCAAGAACATTCGTCTCGTAATTGATTATCTAATAATTGATAATTACAAGAAAAGAAGAACTTTTTATATATCATGTTTTTAAATTTTCTGTTGAATCATATAAACTTGACAATTCTACGTATTAATAAATACTTAAAAAAATATTTTTCATGAATTATCCCATCAATTTGAAAGAATATGAAGTTAATTGAAAGTTAACTATGGTTTGGAGCAAGAACATTCGTCTCGTAATTGATTATCTAATAATTGATAATTACAAGAAAAGAACTTTTTATATATCATGTTTTTAAATTTTCTGTTGAATCATATAAAGTTGACAATTCTACGTATTAATAAATACTTAAAAAAAATATTTTTCATGAATTATCCCATCAATTTGAAAGAAAATGAAGTGAATTGGAAGTTAACTAAGATTTGGAGCCAGAACATTCGTCTCGTAATTGATTATCTAATAATTGATAATTACAAGAAAAGAACTTTTTATATATCATGTTTTTAAATTTTCTGTTGAATCATATAAACTTGACAATTCTACGTATTAATAAATACTTAAAAAAAATATTTTTCATGAATTATCCCATCAATTTGAAAGAAAATGAAGTTAATTGGAAGTTAACTATGATTTGGAGCAAGAACATTCGTCTCGTAATTGATTATCTAATAATTGATAATTACAAGAAAAGAAGAACTTTTTATATATCATGTTTTTAAATTTTCTGTTGAATCATATAAACTTGACAATTCTACGTATTAATAAATACTTAAAAAAATATTTTTCATGAATTATCCCATCAATTTGAAAGAATATGAAGTTAATTGGAAGTTAACTATGGTTTGGAGCAAGAACATTCGTCTCGTAATTGATTATCTAATAATTGATAATTACAAGAAAAGAACTTTTTATATATCATGTTTTTAAATTTTCTGTTGAATCATATAAAGTTGACAATTCTACGTATTAATAAATACTTAAAAAAAATATTTTTCATGAATTATCCCATCAATTTGAAAGAAAATGAAGTGAATTGGAAGTTAACTAAGATTTGGAGCCAGAACATTCGTCTCGTAATTGATTATCTAATAATTGATAATTACAAGAAAAGAACTTTTTATATATCATGTTTTTAAATTTTCTGTTGAATCATATAAACTTGACAATTCTACGTATTAATAAATACTTAAAAAAAATATTTTTCATGAATTATCCCATCAATTTGAAAGAAAATGAAGTTAATTGGAAGTTAACTATGATTTGGAGCAAGAAAATTGGTTTCGTAATTGATTATCTAATAATTGATAATTACAAGATAAAAATAATTTTTATATACCATGCTTTTAAATTTTCTGTTGAATCATATAAACTTGACAATTCTACGTATTAATAAATACTTTTTAAAAATATTTTTGATGAATTATTCCACGCACTTGAAAGGGAATGAAGTTTATTGGAAGTTAACTTGCGTTTAACTTTTCGTTCCCGTCCCGGCCGATAGATGGCTGCACCATTCTACAAAATTAAATTAACTGAAAATGAATTCAAACCTGCTTAAAGATGGCTAAAAGTATGAAAAGAATGCATTGTCATCATGTTCTGAGCTATTCTAAAAGTTTCAAATGTCTAGCTAGTCGGGAAGTTACTTAAAAATCGATTGCAAGATTTGTACTTTACAAGCACACAAACACACAAACACACACAAACAAACAAACAAGAAAGCAAGTTAATAAAAACATGGAAAAAGAATCGTAACAAATCCTTAGCAATTTGAAAGAGGCTTACATTAATGAAGGGTCAACAATTCCATATGCGATCTCTCCGTTTCCATGGTTTGCCAGAGCAAGTAAAGTCTGTATTTCAGCCAGACGCTGGTCAGATATTCCGCTCCGCCTTTCTCTGCAAAAAGAAAATATATTTATACACACACGAATATATATATATATATATATATATATATATATATATATATATATATATATATATATATATATATATATATATATGTATATATATATAAATAAATATATAAATATATATATATATATATATATATATATATATATATATATTTATATATATATATATATATATATATATATATATATATATATATATATATATATATATATATATATATATATATATATATATATGTAATTTACCCATTACATCACGTCCTTAAATGATAACCTGAAAGGGAAAACTAGCTCATATTTACATGGCTGGAGCTAGACTCAACCTGAAAGGAGTAAAAATTAAATTTGGAAGCAGTCGGGTCGAATCGTTTATTGGAGCGACAAAAGTACATCCGTTCATTCCAGAAGAACGGCTCCGATTAATATCACTTTTCAACATTAAACGCTAGGGCGAGGTAGATATGTGACTATTATTTGTAGGATCAGCAGATTTTGGGGCTCGCGAAGCAAACCCACTCCTGAATTGGGACATATACACGTGCTGAAATACAAAGGCGTGCGATTCATGGGAAGTTCTGGGGTTTTAAAGCGATAAATCAATATTACTTGGGATTGGATTTAGCAAAGGTAGTTTAAATGCTAGAATGGAGGGCATAATATTTAAAATATTACATATATATAAAAGAAATTCATTTAAAAATTAGAAATGGTTACATTACATTAAGTGTGTTATAAATTTCACAAGTGTATCGAACATAATGCTCGACACGATTGAATTATCAAATTTTTTAAAATCACCGAAATCTTGAAACTAAATTTCCATTATTGTTTACAACGATATAATATTTAAAATAAGTATGAATGAAAATTTAGTTCATGGACAATCGGTTCAGTTTGATACTTTATTTAATGTAATACACTGAAGTGCCACTGAATTAGGGATAGCTACCTAGTAACGAGTTGGGCCTCCTCTGGCCTTGATAACGGCTGCCATACGACGAGGCATAGATACAACAAGTTTCTGGAAATGTTACACGGGAATGGCTTGCCAAATATTGGCTAAAGCTGTCCATAATTCAGTAAGGTTCTTTGGTGCTGTGTGATGGCCTTTCACGCCTTGTTCCAAAACATCCCAAAGATGCTCAATAGGATTTAAGTCTGGGCTTCTAGGTGGCCAATTCATGACAGAGAAGTCAGAGGAATGCTCATCCAACCAGCCAGTAGCCAACCGGGACTTGTGAGAGGTACAGTTGTCTTGCTGGAAAACTCCATTACCGTGCGGATAACATAACAGCATAAACGGATGGAGGTGATCACCCAGCAACTATACGTACCGAATTGCATTGAGGGAGGTTGGTACACGCACCAAAGATCCCAATCTGTGACACGAAAAAACACCCCAGACCATGATTGAGCCACCATGCCCTTGTACAGTTCCAGCCAGGCATGCAGGATCCATGGGTTCATGAGCCTGACGCCATATTCTTAGCCTCTCGTCGGCGTTAAGTAGTCGGAATCGAGACTCATCACCCCATGCTACTCGTTTCCAGTCCTCTACACTAGAGTCTCTATGCTCTCTTGCCCAGGCAAGACGTGCAGCCCGATGGCGAGTATAGAGCAATGGAACTTTCGTAGGTCGACGGCTCCCGAAACCCTTACGGTGAAGCGAGCGTTGCACAGTCCGTTTACTGACTGTACGACTGGCACCGTCATTAAACTGGGTGGTAATTTGAGCTAATGTTTGGCTTCGCTGGCTACGTACAATACGCCTGAGCCGTCTCTCACCACGCACTGTAAAGGCTAATTGTCCTTTGCAGTTTGCCCGATCGCTAGTTTTTTTTCCACCATCCATGTATTCTTGGTATACTCTTGACACTGTCGACCTTGAAAATCCTAGCTGTATGACGATTTCGGAAATTGAATGGCCCATGCGTCGCGCACCTACAATTTGTCCGCGATCGATGGCGTCTAAATCAGGCAGTTTACCCATACTGGCAATTCCAACAACTAATTCAGATCAATCACAGTACGCGCTATATATGCAGTTACCACAGCGCCCTCACTTGCGCATACATGATGCGCAGCGCTACACAATTTGCATAGGCTTTGCTATCCCTAATTCAGTGGCACTTCAGTGTATAATAAAATTTCTATTTAACGAAACTCAAAAATTTAATGGAAGAAATTTTATTTTTCTTTAATCAATCAACATAAATAGATTGTCTTAGATGTTTAATATCTGTTTCGCAATGAATGTTAAATTTTCACAATTTTTCTTTATACAATAAAAACAGAAAATTAGAAAAAAATAACTGTAAATGCCTTGCTATATCCTTGCTCACACACAGGTTTTTTTCTAATCGATTCCTTAAAAATAAAAAAGCAATCTTTAATAGGGCCTTAGATTCGGAGCACCATCAATCAAATCGACAACAAATCAAACGGCATTTCCCTCGGATATCTCTGAGTATATCCCCTCTCGTATTTAGAGCGGTGATTGACGCTCTTCTTTCCTGTCAGCAATCTGATGGAAAGAAAACTGATGTTTCAGCCAGGATTAGAATAATATAACACGAGATCTCACTTTCGTCTTCGTCAAGGAATATAATGCATTCTCTGATCAATGATGCTTGAACTGATGTGCATGATAAGAACGTAACTGGCACGCATAGTAAAGCTGTTTCCGTAATCTATATATATAAAATAGTTCCGTAACTGACTCATTCATTCATTCACTGACTGACTGACATACAACGCACAGACCAAACCGCTGGACCTAAAGGGCTGAAATTTTGCATGGCGATTCTTCTAATAGTGTAGGGGTGCACTAGGAAAGATTTTTCAAAAATTCTTCTTAGATTTTTTTAAATTAAATTTTTAAATTGTTTTTTAAACTTTTTTTACGTTTGCATTTAAAATAATACATTGAGGGTTATAAAATTTATATCACGAGAAAGATCATGAAAATTCCTTCAAAATGAAATAATTTTTCGAATTTTTACCTCCATTTCCAGATTTTTGGTGAATTTTTAAAGACTAATTTTTAGAATTTAATTTATTATATGCTGATCACGTGATTTCTTTTTCTGGTACTTTCAATAAATTTATCGTCACGTGCAAAAAAAAATAGACAAAAAAATATTTTTTTCTTGCCAATGCGGTAGACGATTGGACTTTATTTTGTCTATAAAAATATCCCTTACGATTTTTTTATAAATATGTTTTTTTTACATCAATTGTATACATTGATCGTCGTATTTATTATAAATATATATATATATATATTTTTTTTTTTTGGAATTAATTGCATACATTGACCGTTGTATTTAATTTCAATGTACTCCGTAGCGAAGCGCGGGTTTTCAGCTAGTGTGATATATTTTAGATTTTCTATTTCACTCCGTTACAATACATGTTGGACAGTTAAAACAGAAATTTTGGCTAGAGCGCATGAGACGGTCAGGTAGATTTTTCGCCAAGTTAGCGAAAATTTTTGGTCGCCAAGCTGAGGCGATTATGGCGTCAATGTTGTTTCTCCTGCAAATTCGTGATGTTGTTTTGTGTATTTTAGAATGCAGTTTGTGGCAAAATGAGTGACATGATTGAATTGAGGTTGTTGTTTAAGATGGACTTTATGGAAAACAGGTGTGTAATAGGTTTTTGTATGGAGAATTGCTGTTTACGCCTACGACTTTGTACAGCCAGCATAAGCTTTGTTATAATGACCGCTACAACCAGAAGAAACTTATTTTACTGTACTACAGCCAGCTGAAGCTTTTTTTTACTGTAATACAGCCAGCGATACGTGACGAAGACAGCGGCTGGGGATTTTCTGTAAATTTTTGGACAGATGCGTAACAGAGCGTAGTGGAGTGGAGCAAGGTGCGCCTAAGAGTTTCATAAAGGCAGCGACGAACTTGTTTTCCAACTCATTTGTTCTTTCCTGGTTGCCATAGATTTTTTTTTGTTTACATTTCGCACTTTAAGCCTAACAGGTCTGCGAAAAAGGCGTTGGCGAGTTTTTCTTTACAGCAAGCATTTAAAAGTGCCAAGCCATCGGCGAAAAAGAAATTGCGCCAAATCTCGCCAAATCTGACCGTCTTATGTACTTTTACCGAATTTTTTTTGAACAAATAGCTTTAATGATCTGTTTTGTCTAGGAAGGAGATTTATGATTGGAGAATTTGTGAATTCTGTTAGGATAGACTCTCTAAAACTCTCTAAATTTCTTTTTCGACAACGGCTTGCTATAAAAACAGATTTAAAAAAAAAAACTTCGTATTTTTAATTTAAAAATTACAAATCTTTAGGAATATTTGTTCCCCGTAGAGATGTCAGCAGTATAATATATTCCTTTTCTTTTCTTTAACTTTTGAATATCTAATTTGAAGATTTTCTTTCCTAATGAAAGGAAAAAAAATGAAAAGAGGAAAATATTTTTGAAATGAAAGTTTTTCCTTAATGAGACTTGAGTTTCTTGCTAAAAAAACAGATTTTTTTAAAGAAAAACTTCTTATTTTTAATTAAAAAATTACAAATCTTTGAATTCGGGGAAGATTTGTTCCCTGTAAAGATGTCAGTAGTCATATTCATTTTCTTTTTTTTTAACTTTTGGATATCTAATTTGAAGATTTTCTTTCCTAATGAAAGGCAAAAAGTGAAATGAGGAAAATATATTTGAAATAAAAGTTTTTCCTTAATGAGACTTCTACCCTAATGAGAGTTTCTTGCTAAAAAAACAGATTTTTTTAAAGAAAAACTTCGTATTTTTAATTAAAAAATTACAAATCTTTGAAATCGGGGAAGATTTGTTCCCTGTAAAGATGTCAGTAGTGTAATATATTCCTTTCCTTTTTTTAACTTTTGAATATCTAATTTGAAGAT
Source organism: Dolomedes plantarius (assembly GCA_907164885.2). Taxonomy (NCBI): domain Eukaryota; kingdom Metazoa; phylum Arthropoda; class Arachnida; order Araneae; family Dolomedidae; genus Dolomedes; species Dolomedes plantarius. The sequence continues at coordinate 86,351,198 of OU015499.1, read as the reverse complement.
TTTCTTTCTTAATGAAAGAAAAAAAAGGAAAAGAGGAAAATAAATTTGAAATGAAAGTTTTTCCTTAATGAGACTTGAGTTTCTTGCTAAAAAAACAGATTTTTTTAAAGAAAAACTTCTTATTTTTAATTAAAAAATTACAAATCTTTGAAATCGGGGAAGATTTGTTCCCTGTAAAGATGTCAGTAGTGTAATATATTCCTTTTCTTTTTTTTAACTTTTGAATATCTAATTTGAAGATTTTCTTTCCTAATGAAAGGAAAAAAATGAAAAGAGGAAAATATTTTTGAAATGAAAGTTTTTCCTTAATGAGACTTGAGTTTCTTGCTAAAAAACAGATTTTTTTAAAGAAAAACTTCTTATTTTTAATTAAAAAATTACAAATCTTTGAATTCGGGGAAGATTTGTTCCCTGTAAAGATGTCAGTAGTCATATTCATTTTCTTTTTTTTAACTTTTGGATATCTAATTTGAAGATTTTCTTTCCTAATGAAAGGAAAAAAGTGAAATGAGGAAAATATATTTGAAATAAAAGTTTTTCCTTAATGAGACTTCTACCCAAATGAGAGTTTCTTGCTGAAAAAACAGATTTTTTTAAAGAAAAACTTCGTATTTTTAATTAAAAAATTACAAATCTTTGAAATCGGGGAAGATTTGTTCCCTGTAAAGATGTCAGTAGTGTAATATATTCCTTTCCTTTTTTTAACTTTTGAATATCTAATTTGAAGATTTTCTTTCTTAATGAAAGAAAAAAAAGGAAAAGAGGAAAATAAATTTGAAATGAAAGTTTTTCCTTAATGAGACTTAAGTTTCTTGCTAAAAAAACAGATTTTTAAAAAAAACTTCGATTTTTAATTTAAAAATTACAAATCTTTGAAATAAGGGGAAGATTTGTTCCCCATAAATATGACAGCAGTATAATATATTTCTTTTCTTTTTTTAAACTTTTGAAAATCTAATTTCAGGATTTTTTTTCTAATGAAAGAAAATAAAAAGAAATTAGGAAAATAAAATAAATTGAAGCTTCAGTTTGAAGAAGGGAACGAATACAAAAACTGTTTTTGTGGGAAATAAAAAAAACAACTTCATACTTTTCTTATTTATCATTTTTTCTTCACTAAACTTTTATATAAGACTCTTTATATTCACCCACTATTCCAGTACCTTGGACAAGTCAATTGGACTGTCCTTAAATAAACTATACGGTATTATTAGACTTTTTGCTTGGTGATTCATTAAATCCGTTGTGTATAAACAAAAAATTGAAACTGTGGATGAGTTGAAGAAGCGTATCATTCAAGCAATTTGCGTAATAACTGCTGATATGCTACGAAACACATGGAGAGAATTGGATTACCATTTAGCCGTTAGTCGTGCTACAAAAGGTGTACACGTGTTCTGCGTATTTCGGTAAAAATAAGCCATAACTTTTAGACACTTTTAGCCTGGACATCCTGTATTATAAGTAGGGGTACGTAAATTTCGCATAAAAAATTTCGAAATTTGGCCAAAAAAAAAAATAAAATCTACAATTTATGAAATTTCTCATTTATTCGCATATATATATATATATATATATATATATATATATATATATATATATATATATTCATTCAAGAATCAAGCATTTATTAAATAAATTACAATTTTACTTACTTGGTTAGGTAAGTATAAAAATTTTTAGTTAAAGGCTAATATTGCAGTAGTCTCCAAATTCTCATATATATATATATATATATATATATATATATATATATTCATTCAAGAATCACGCATTTATTAAAAAAAATCACAATGTTACTGACTTGGTTAGGTAAGTATCAAAATTTTTAGTTAAAGGCTAATATTGTAGAAGTCTCCAAATTCTCTTAAGTCTTTAGTAATAAGTAATAAGCAAATTTCGAGAGTGAGATGTCTCAGTTAAAGACCTTGGATAATCTTCAATAAGCAATTATGCTGATAAATTCTTACAATTAATACCCAATTTCGCTTAAAATCGCTTATAATCTAGCGTTTATCGCCGAAAAGTAGTAAAAAAATAGTTTTCGCATTTATTCGCTCATATCGGCAAATTTCGCATTTATTCGCATCTGTTTCGTAAATACGAAAATTACGTATCCCTAATTATAAGGTATAGTGTACTATGTTACAGTCAGCGTAATGTAGCAAACATATGACTGAGTCACACAAGTTACCAGTTAGAGCTGTGTTTGGCTAGTCTAGACGCTTTCGTATTTGGCATGTTGTTTGACACTATAATTTTTAGAAAGAGATTTTTCATAACAAAATTAAAATTTTTTAAGTGCGTTAGATTACTACGAGATATCTCAGCCTCCTTAAAATAATTATAGTTAAAATTGTTTGACATTCCCATCAGTGTATGGGATCAGCCATCCAGATAGTAATTGGATCGAGTGTTTACGGTGCAGAGTATTAGCCATTATAGAGTCGTTCAGCTTAATGTTATCTAATAGAACCTATTAAACCGTTAAAATATTTTCTTTATATGTACAATTTTAACTATTTGACAAAATGACATAGACATAGACATGGTAGATTAACGAGGCACATGGGTAATTTTTTGTGGCTATATTTCCGTTCTCAGGATCAAAAGAAAATTGTTGACACTGAAAGTTGAAAAAAAAGTAAAAAATAATAATAATAAAAAAAATAATAATAACAGTAATAAATAAATAAATAAAGAAAATAAATAAATAAATATAAGTATCAGTGAAAAAAAGGGTTGATAACACTGAAAGTTAAAATGAATAAATAATAATAATAATAATAATAATAATAATAAATAAATAAATATAAATTTGACAACTATTTCATGTGGCAGAATAATAATAAAAAAAAAGTGACACGGTCTTTGAGGATTAAGCAAAAATCAGTAAGATAGTCTTGAGGTCGATCTATCAAAAAATGACAGGTCAGAACCAGAAGCGACGGCAATTGTAATTTAGAATTCGGAAGTGGTTGGAGGGAAAGTTAAGAATGGGAAGGAGACCAGGGTGAATAATCAAAGTGGCCTTAGGACGCCTGTAGCATTCATTCCCTTGGGTTGAAGTCGGGGAGGTTAGCTATTTCTTCGTTGTCTACTGGATATAATCTATTGTAGAAGTTTGTTGCGAGATCTTTAATGTGTTGTCGATCTGGTTCGATTCTAAGATCCCTACGAATAGGCACCTACCAAACGCCGCAGTGAGTTTTGCTATGAATTGCCTGCAATTGCTGGATATGGAAGCCTAAACATCCAAACAACCGCGGTGCATATAATATTCTTAAATTAAAATTGGTCAAAATAAAAAGTGGTGTGCTGTTTCTTTAAACTCAAATAATTTCCTTTGGTGGGCGAAATTAAGAACAAAATTAAAGGAATGTGCTGAAAAGCTCAAACTATTTTAAAATATTATTTTTTTACGATTATCAGAATTTCTGTATTTGTCACGGGTAAGAAAACTTTGGAAATGTAAGATTATCAGACTGTGTTCCTTCCATATGGAAACATAACAATCCATCCCCAGGCCAGTTTTAAAAGGGAGGGTGTGGCCTTCTCAAGCCGTCAACTTGACCTCTTCTACAATAAGGGCCTGAAGATACGTTGGAAGGCGTGGCTCATGGAACGTAGGTAGCCCAGTTTTTCCTGTTGGTCCTACTGGCCAGATGACAGTGGAGCGGTTTTTTTCGTTGTACTTAGATTATAAGCTTCAACAATTTTTCAGGGGTTATCATCGTTAAAGAAATTTTTTCAGAGTCACAATATAATGTAATTGTTGTTGTTGTTGTTGTAGCTGACGCCCCCTGGCGGGAAGTGTTCCAGACCAGGTCCATAAAGGCTTTGTGAGCTGAGGAGTGCGGTTACCGGTTTACAAAAGTACCACAAGGGTCAAAGTAAGTCTTAGGCATGTGCCATCTCAATTTTGACCGAGAACCCCAGGGGCGACATCTTGGGGGGGGGGGGATCGTACCCTCTCCCACCCACCAACCTCAAAGAAAGACTTTCCAGTCTACGGATTTAATGTGCCCATATCCGACCTATACACGGAGGTATTTAATAGATTTGATCCGAGCCGACGCGCTACCACTAGGCTATCTCAAGCCCTCCATATAAGTAACTTCTTGACAGAGTTCATAGACATGAGTTGATTATCTTGCCATATTTATTTAAATTTTATTGATATGAAGTAAATAGAAAATAATTATTTGAACAAAGTCATCGACAGCAGTCGACTCTGATGACTATTTTGTCATATTTATTTAAATTTCATTCATATGAACTGAACAGAATTGACCGGACACCCCAGGGGCGACATCTGAGGGGGGGGGGGATCGTACCATCTCCCCTCCTCTCTGACATCATAGAGGAGATTTCCGTTTTGCGGATTTAACATGCCAACATCCGGCCTAGACATGAAGGTATTTAACAGTGCTTGTCGGTATTTGAACCAAGCACAATCGGCGGCGAAAGCCGAAGGGATACCACTAGTCTACCTCGGGCCCTTTGAAGTATTTGAAGACGTTTATTCCCAACTTCCACCTCATGTAAAGTGAGAGTCTATATAAAACAGTATAACTGACTGACTGACTGACTGACTGACTAACAGATAACGCACAGACCAAACCGCCGGACCTAAAGGGCTGAAATTCTGCATGGCGATTCTTCTTATAGTGTAAGGGTGCACTAAGAAAGATTTTTGAAAAATTCTTCTTAGATTTTTTAAATTAAATTTTTGAGCTATTTTTGTAACTTTTTTTAAGTTTGCATTTAAAATAATAATCTGAGGGTTATAAAATTTATATCACGAGAAAGATCATAAAAATTCCTTTAAAACAAAATCTTTTTCGAATCTTTACCTCCATTTTCTGAGTTTTGGTGAATTTTTCAAAATCAGTTCGTAGAATTTATTTTATTAAATGTTGATCCTGTGATTTCTTTTACTGGTTCTTTTACTGGTATTTCTTTTACTGGTAATCTCGTAATCTCTCTGATCACGTAGTTTTTCTTTTTGTGATACTTTAAATTAATTTATCGTCACGTGCATATCAACGAAATAAACTGACAAAAAATCTTAAAATACAGTAAAAGATAAAATTTAACTACTAGACTAATTGAGATGGAAGTTTTTTAAGAATTTATTTCAAATTAGTGACTACCGTCCAGGAATTGATAGATCACATTTATCCAGGCATTGCTCAAATACAGAATAAGCGTGTAGAATGGTTTTGTGAAAGGGCACTTTTGACTCCAAAAAAAAAACGACCAAAATGCGTTCATTAATGACATGTTGCTCAAGTCCTTTGACTGGGAAAAATGGTCTACAAGTCGATAGACACCGTCTGTAATTCAGATGATGCCGTGAACTATCCGGTAGTTTTTAAATTCACTTAAACCACTTGGTCATTCATACCATAAGCTCTTTTGCGGAAGAGCACACACGTAATGCCCCTTCGGAATTTAAAACCACCGAAATTGTGTAATGGCACTAGACTACAAAGCCCTGCGTAAAAATTTAATTGCAGCCAATATTTTAACCGGGTGTGCTCAAGGAGAAAAAGTGTTCGTGCCATGCATTCCTCTAATACCCAATGGCTTCCTCCTTGACTTTAATAGACTGCAATTTCCCCTCAAAGTATTCCTTGCCATGACGATAAGTAAGTCTCATGGCCAAACATTAAAATATTCTGGCGTAGATTTAAGAGAAAATTGTTTCTCCCACGGTAAGTTTTACGTAGTTTGCTCACGCTTAAGTTTGTGGACTAGCCTGGTAATATTAGTTCCACCCAATGAAGAAACAAAAAATATTGTTTATAAGGAAATCCTCTAAAAAGCAATTTCATTATTTTTTCATTGTAATTATCCTAAAATTTATTCCGTAGCGAAGCACGGGTATTCAGCTAGTTTTCATATACGACGGAATCTATCTACCACTTAAATATTAAGAAAATCAAGCTCTCTGTTTTAATAGATAGCAAAGCGTTTCTTTCTCATCTCAAGCCGGGGCATTTCGTTTACTTTTTTGATATATCATTTCATTCTTCTTCCGACTAAATCGAAAAAAAGGAATCGATATGAAAAGCAGATTCACTCATTCTCTATGGTAACTTTTGTAATGCATTAAAAAAGCGTAAACCATTCTCAAGTTTAGCTTTCTGGAATCATCGATCAAAATGACAGGAAATCAAACCGGATTTCTCCTTTCAGATATCTTGCTGAATGCCCTTTCAACGATTCATGACAGCAACAGTTTTGAAAGGATACTAATAGTCCACGATGAGTCAGAATAATGTAACAAGACATATCGCTTATTTTTTTCGTTGGTATCAGGATACAATACGTTGTCTGATTTGTTCTGCTTCGACTTAAATAGTCAAGTACAGAGCGATAAGATTTAACAGGTGCGAACAGCATATTTTTTCAGGCATTTCTTGAAGACAAATAATTTCTTTTATTGATCTCAGTGGTTTTTGAAACGTAAGTAATAAATTCAAAATCCAGTTTTTTCGGAGTAAATTTTAACTTAAACAGGAAATTTATATATATATATATATATATATATATATATATATATATGTCTGCCTGCCTGTATATATATATACATATACATACATACATATACACATATATATACATATATATATATATATATATATATATATATATATATATATATATATATATATATATATATATATATATATATATATATATATACATATACATACATACATATACATACATACATATACATATATATATATATATATATATATATATATATATATATATATATATATATATATATATATATATCTAATATATAAAAATGAATGTTTGTATCTCTGTAATTGTATAGAAATCCACAGTTTAGCAGCAACGATCGTGAAATTTTACATACAGGCGTCTTTAAAAACAGCCGAGGGTCTGAAGAACTTCAAAAATCGAAATTAATTATCGTTGATTTTTAATTAATAAAAAACCAACAATTTGTAAGCTGTTACACTTTGTGGAATCACTTCTCTGAATATGGCGTCCACGTTAGGGTTAGCAGGCAAACAGCGAGCGAAAAGATAAAAATAAATAAAATCAAAAAGTTTCAAGTTATATATTAAACCAGAATAATAAATGAAAATAATAATCTTTCAAGTCAGATTTTATACTCTAAAATAAATCGGATCCAACGGCATATTGCGATGGAAAATTCGAATCAACCACGCTAAGTGTCACGATCTTTTTTAATCGCTACTGCAATCCCCCTAGCTTATGTGTTTGTGTCTATTGAAGAGTTAAAGACTAAGCTTCTATCCTGCTAACTTATTTCTCACTTAAAACTCCTCTTACTCCATAAATGTATGTATATTCACCAACCCATAGCAACTTTCCAAAAAACTCATTGCGTATATTTTTTACTTTACTCACCAGTTTTGTGTTTAATCATGGCGTAGTCGTTAAAACGCTTCATTTGGTACCCCGTAAGACTCGGTTTCGAGTATGGGATCGTGCAAATTTTGCTAAACCTGTATTTTCAGCTTTTTTATGAAGGCTTTTTTATTTCAGCTTTTATTTTATTATTTATTTAATTATTATCTTTATTTTATTTTATTATTTTTTAAATTATTATTTTTATTTTATTTTATTATTTTTTTTAATTATTTTTATTTTATTTTTTTTTTCAGTTTTTTTATGATGAAAGACCGAATTTAGCTGAAATCTGAGGAGTTTATTATACATTTATATATTTTTAATTGGTTTTCATATTATTAATGTGTATAACATTTCGTATGCTTTTTTTCTATGTTATTTATACTGTGTTTAGTTTTTTAATGGATTTTGGTAGGTTTATTATAAATTTATATATTTTATGTTTTACTTTCCAGGATTTTTTGCTCCAATGATAAAGGCTAAATCTTTTCTATGTTATTTATACTGTGTTTAGTTTTAAAATTGATTTTGGTTAACAAACATTCATCAATAATTTATTTCTGGGCATTGTATTGCTAACAATTAAGATAATCAACAATTTTTTAAGGATGCGATTCTCGATTCACAGATATGCAATAGATGGCGCCACTATTTTAAACTTTTAGTATTGTATAAACCACCACCTCCTAAACGTGTTCCTAAACGAACGGTACATTCAAATTAAATACAATGTCAGTGTATGGAATTAATGCCAATATATATATATATAATAAATACGACGATCAATGTATACGATGGATGTAAAAAAAACAAAAAAATATATTAATAAAAAAATCGTAAGGGATATTTTTATAGACAAAATAATGTAGAAGAAAATATTTAAATTAAATCTCATACGACATACTAAAGAATATAGTACAGTTAATGTAGTACAGTTTGAGGAACATATCTTGTACATTATTTTAATATTTTTTTGAATAATGTCCAATCGTCTGCCGCATTAGCAAGAAAAAAGCATTTTTTTGCCTATTTCGTTGTTATGTGAAGATAAATTTATTTAAAGTAACAGAAAAAGAAATCACGTGATCAGCGTTTAATAAATTAACCTTTTACATGCCAATGTTCCTTTTTTGGAACACCATGTTTAATATTTTTTAAAAAATAAACTGTGATATCTGTCAGTTTGAAAAAATTACCGTATATTATAGAAGGCATGATTGATTTTTTTACTTTTTTTTTTTTCAAATATGAATATTTTAGCGTAGAAACATTTCTAAAAATCAGCTTTTTTCACAATTTTTACAGTACGTAAGAAAAAAAATTCTATAAAATTCCTAAAAATTCAAATCCACCCAAAAATTTCCCCATCGTACTTGCAAAGGACAAGTTTAACGAGTTAATAAAATAAATTAAAATAATAACAAGAAATATTTCCTCAAGACTGTGTAAAAATGCAATGTTCCAAAAAAGGAACATTGGCATGTAACGATATACAAAAGCAGTGATATCACACGTGATCAGTGATTCTGCCGTCAATCAGTCATTCTGCCGTCTGATTACTTAGAAAATTCAGCCGAACTTACAAAGCTGTATGCCCTACAAAAAGGAGACTCTTTAGACGTCGACGCAAATGACATTCGGCAGTTTCTTGGATTTCTGTTGTTTAGTGGCTACCACTCAGTACCTGATGAAAATACATATTCGAGCTCTCAGGAAGATTTGCATATCCTAATTGTTAACAATACAATGCCCAGAAATAAATTTCGGATGTTAAAAAAGCATTTCCACATTGTTGATAATAGTAAATTGGAACCAGGCGATAAATTAGGAAAAATTTCTCCCTTTTATAAAGAGGTTGGAAAAAATTTACGTCAATTTGGATTTTTTCATGAAAATATGAGTATTGATGAATCCATGGTTCCGTGTTATGGACATCGTTCGGCTAAGGTGTTCATACGTGGAAAGCCAATTCGCTTTGGTTTCAAAGTTTGGATGATCTGCTCAGTAAATGGTTATCCTTATGCTATGTCTATCTACGGTGGAAAAAGTTCAAAAAATGAAAATTTGCCACTTGGATCAAAAGTTGTCTCCGAACTATTATCTTTTATTGACAATCCAGAGAAACGCAAAATATTTTTCGTTAACTTTTTTTACATCGTACAGTCTGCTGACAGATTTATCTAACAAAGTCTTTAAGGCAATCGGCACAGTGCGAGATTCCAGAACGAGACAATGTTCTCTTAAAACAGCAAAAGAAATATCGAAATTTCAACGTGGAGAGTTTGATTACCGATGCGATGGAGAAGTTTATATGTGCCATTGGAACGATAGTTTTGTTGTAACTATTACATCAAATTTTATCACTCACGAACCATTAGGAAGAGCAAATAGATATGTCCGAGCTAAAATAAAAGTTGATTTTCCTTAACCTTACATTATAAAATTATATAATAAAGGAATGAGTGGAGTACACCTGTTGGACCGACTTCCTGGAAGTTATCGACCAAAGTTACGCAGCAAAATATGGTACTTTATTCCTTGATCATAGTGTGGCATGTAAAAGGTTAAATTCTAAAAATTAATCTTTAAAAATTCACCAAAAATCATAAAATGGAGGTAAAGATTCGAAAAAGATTTCATATTAAAGGAATTTTTATGATCTTTTTCGTGATATAAATTTTATAACCCTCAAATTATTATTATTTTAAATGCAAACTTAAAAAAAGTTATTAAAACAACTCAAAAATTTAATTTTAAAAAAATCTAAGAATTTTTCAAAAATCTTTCTTAGTGCAATCCTACACTATAAGAAGAATCGCCATGCGAAATTTCAGCCCTTTTATTTCCCGCGGTTTGGTCTGTACGTTGTATGTCAGTCAGTCAATCAGTCAGTCAGTCAGTTAGTTACGGAACTGTTTTATATATATATATTATTATTACTATCTTTATATCGTAACGTTAACTTCATGCGCACGCATTATTTTCCTATGCTTTTTTTATCTTTATTATAGCGTAATTTTCATATGATTTTAAACAACAATAATTTTTAACTGGCATTCAATTCGCTGTTAAAACTTTATATTTACACCCCATTTAAAAGAAGTAGGGTGTAAATTTTTCAAAGAGGATGTTTCAACACCCAACTTCAAAGAAGTAGGGTGTAAATTGTACGGTAGAAAGTTGGTAAAATCAAAATTTTGTGCAATGTATTTAATTTCTCGATTAAAAGTTGTTTTTTTCTAAAAATTAATTTATTTCGCTTGAAAAGCTAAATATTTTATGCACGTGGTTTATATTATTATTACTATCTTTATATCATAAAGTTAACTTCATACGCGAGCATTATTTTCATATGCTTTTTTATTATTATCTTTATAATAGCTTTATTTTCATATGCTTTTAAACAACTATCGTTTTTGTTCATATTATGTTGGTTTTTTATTAATTAAAAATCAAGGGTCATTAATTTCGATTCCGGAAGTTCTTATTATCTTTATTTTCATATGCTTTTTCATTTACGAATTATTCAAATGTTGGTTAAAAAACTTATGTAATTCATACATTTGCGTGAGTTTAATTATTGTAATTATTAAATTTATATTTCTGGAGTGGATGTTTAAGGTTTTAGTGGTACTAGGATGAAAGGCTGAATCTACCAAAATTCTGAGAAGTTTATTATGGAGAGAAAAGGAATTTAATATGTAGAGGATGTTTATAGGAGTTTAATGTGGAGAGGAGTTGAATGGTTTGCAGCCCTCAATCAAACACTTCATTTTTTAAGAGGCAACGCTAGAGTCATATCATGGTTCTATTGAAAATTTCAGCTAAACCTGTAATTTCAGCTTCTTTTTTTGCCCAAATGATAAAAGGCTAAATCTAGCTGAATTCTGAGGAGTTTATTATAATTTTATATATATTTTTTATTGGGTTTTCATTTTATTCATGTGTATAAGATTTCACATGTTTTTTTCTATTTTTATCATAACGTGTTTAGTTTTAAATTAATTTTCGTTAGCAAACATTAGACAATTTGACATTTTTACTTTTCAGATTTTAGTGCTTCAATGATGAAAGGCTGAAATTCCTGAATTCTGAGATGTGTATAACATTTCACATATACTTTTTCTATGTTATTTATACTATTGATTTTGGTATTGATTTTGGTTAACAAATATTGTTAAAATCCCGGGCAATGCCGGGTACTTCAGCTAGTATATATATATATATATATATATATATATATATATATATATATATATATATATATATATATATATATATATATATATATATATACACATATATATATACATATATATATATACACATATATATATATATATATATATATATATATATATATATATATATATATATATATATATATATATATATATATATATATATATATATATATATATATATATATATATATATATATTCGAAGTTAATTGGCTCCAGAAGGCAAGACGAGAAGCGAGCAAATTTTTTCCATAAGGAATGATAATGTAAATTGAATTAATTCTTTCTTTAAAACCAGAATTTTACCATTTTCCTTGGAAATTTTTAAATTAACGGGCTTATGTGCATACAAAATTCTTAATAGACATAGACGTACTCTGAAACATTAATTAGATAGTATTAATTAGATAGTAAAATAAATTTTCTTTTCACTCAATCTATACAGAAAGGATCTGATGGCCTAATGGGATAGTAGCGAAGCCTAGGAGGTGAGGGGAGATCTCCTTCTGATAAATCATCCGGCGTTTGCAGAGGGATTCTCTCTCTTTTCTGTCTCTTAACATCATCGATACCTGCTGTAGCCCCAGGGAGTTTCACTACAAACCTATCATGAGAAACTTGCTTTTCCATACGTTTCAAAACGTTTCTGAAGTGAGTCATTTTTATTATTCTGTGTAGGATATATCGGGTTTTGATCTATAAATAAGTTCACTTTGCGGCTTGCAAGAGCTTTGTCAGGGAGATACTTTTGGACAAAATTTTGTTATTCAGCCCATTTAAGGGGACAGTGGACCTTCAAACCTAACTTTTTTTGTTTTGAATGGATTTGCTTGAAATTTGAATATGTGATTAGTACCAGAGATATGTAAAAGTGGTTAAAATTTAAAGATGAAATACTAATAATTTATGAATTATGAATTATATCAAAAATTGGCCTAATTAAAAATGTTCCATGCGCATTTTTTTTGCATATAATATGGTAATTTTTACTTACAGGATACTTTATAGAACTAACAATGAAACTTATGGGTTATTTTAAGCATTCATTAAAAATATAAAGAGAAAAAAATAATAATAGTGAAAACACCCTTTTTATTACGCAAAATACATATAAATTATCTTTTCAAGTACATAATTTAGAAATTCTGAGCTACGAAGCATAATTATTTTCAATAAGATTTATTTGATATGCAGTTAAGTATATAAAACTTAAATTTCAAAGCAATACGATAATTAGAAATGCGCCTGGAGCAGTTTGAATATTCGTATGACATGAGAATTTTTATTTTGAGAAAAACACATTTAAAGGTATTGCTATTAGTAACCACATAATATCTAAATTAAGAACAAATGCCTATAACTACGAAAGTAATCACAGAAACTAAAAATTCTTTTTGCAACACATTCCTACTTGTCCGTAGTTTCACAATTTAATAAGATAAAAAAAATCAAATTTTTGGTCAAATTTCACAATTTTGAAAGTCTACTGTCCCCTTAAAACACATTTTAACATGTGTGACGAGTAAACGTCGAGTACCGAAGCCCATTTTTAGCTTCGAAGTGCGACGAGTACGAAGTTATGACTGTATATATATATATTTCCCTACAATAATGGACCGGACAGCAAGATGTGATGGTATAAGGGAAATATCATCCCTATTAAAGCATACATCCTTTAATAGGGAGATGGTCCCCCACGTGCTGCAATTACGCTAGCAATGCTTTTGGGCATACATTCAACAAAGTTTTGATACACAGCTAATGCGTCCATTCCTGCCGCAAGAATGTCGCCAGCTCAGCTTCGGAACTACGTCCGAAATCTACAGATTTCGGACGTGGTTCCATGATACGTAAGCATCACTCTAACTCGCCCCACAAATATTCTGTAGGATTTAGGTCGGGACTCCGGGCAGGCCAGGGAAGACGTTTTACATCCATATCTTAATACCACTGCTTGACAGATGCTGCAACGTGACATGGAGCGTTGTCGTCCTGGAAGTAACATTCGTCCATTCCATAAAATTGCCAAAACGTAGGAAGAACCTGATTGTCCAAACTGTTCATGTAGGCATCAGTCTTCAATTTACCTGGAACAACTTGCGAAGGTCGCAGGCCATACCACGAAAAACAACCCCCAAACAAGTAATCCAACCACCACCGAACTTGAGAGTAGGAACGATGCATTCAGGTAACAGACGTTCGCCTGGCATTCGCCAAACTCAAGCACGCCCATCCGACTGGAACAGCGTGTACAGTGACTGGTCGCTCCATAGAGCAGTTTTCCAGTGGTCCACAGTCCACCCCATCAACGAATCAACTCGTGGATCCTGGAGACAACCAACGATAACTCTTCTTTTCACCCACCAAGTCTGACCAAAAGACTCTTTTCTTCACTTTTTGTGTTGCATTTTTCTGAACTGGTGATGCTATTCTTCGAACTTTCAATACTCATTTCAGTGGTACTTCCGCTCTCCGCTGACATTCTTCTGAAATATCTGTGTTTGAAGGCGTTGGCCTAGGCAAAACAGTTAGCCAATTGTTCCTATGGTCCTATAGTCCGCAGTCCAGTTACGACGTTGCAAACACCAAGTGAGTCATTCTTCCGGCTTTGTTGGATGATGTGATGTTTGTTTTTTGTGGGGCAACACATCCGTATATTTCAAGGGCGTGCAGTTCTTTCCGCAAAGTATTGGGGTGCACCGTAACCCCTGCTGCCCGTTGAAACTCACTGTTGATGATTTGGAGTGGTTTCTTACGGTTCTTACGAACCTCACGCTTCAGGACACGCTGATCCCGTTCGGTCAGTTTACGGGGAGGACCGACGTGGGCACTCCGTGTATCAACTCCCGTAGTTTACCACTTCTTAACGACACCACCAACTGTTGACGGTGGCTACGATAATTCTACCGCAATTGCGGGAATAGACTTGCCACTAATGTGCAAACAACTACAGAGGCTGTTCGCACATTTTTTAGACGTTTTTGGTAAGCGTTTATAAAAAATAGTTTGCTGCAAAAGAAATAATTGCAATTGTACTATGTTTTTAAAAGTCAAAATTATCGTCTGCGGCTTGAAAGTTTTGTTTTTATTCAAAATGGCGTTTTTAACAAAGCAGTGGTTCGAAGGCTACATTTATGCTCTTTCCGAAGAGAAATATGCATACTCCGTTATCCAAAAACGATGTGAGAGTCATGGTTTTGTGATATCTAAAGCGTCGATAGGTAATATCGTCAACAAGAAAGGAAAAAAACGTGAAATTGGAGCCCCAAGTGGGACAAAAATTCCAAACAAGTATCCAAGGAAAAAACGGACATCTTAGACTAGTGCAAAGGTACGTTGTTTAATGTTAAAAGAAAGTCCCCCTAGTCAAAGGACAGTTGCAAAATCATTAAAGTGCTCGGTGTCCACTGTAAACAAAAAGATAAATGTTGATTTAAATCTTAAGAAAGCGAAAAAACGCAATGTGCATCGTCTTCTTCCAAATCATATCGCTGAACGCAGGACACGCTGCAGAATTCTATATGAGAAACACTTATCCAAAGAAAAATGGAAAACAATTGTCACAATAGATGAATCATGGGTGTATTTAAATGATTGCAACAAAAAAAGGAGCCATTTATTATCATAAAAGGGGAGAAAAAAATTTAAGTACATGGTTCAAAGAATCGAAAGAAAGTTTTTCTAAGGGATTCATGATTGTTGCTGGTTTTTCTTATAATGGCAAGTTAAAAATAAAGAGAGTGGAAAAAAATGTCAAGATTAACTCCAAATACTATCAGGAACATATTTTATCGCCAATTTTTCTGAATGAAATACCATCGCTTTACCCACAGTGCCATAAATCTGTGAGACTCCATCAGGACAAAGCTAGCAGTCACACATCAAAATCCACTGTAAATTTCCTAAAAGAAATGGAACAAAAAACTGGTATCAAGGCCATACCCTTCACTGATATCCCTACTAAATCTCCCTATGTATCACCTATGGATTTTTCTGCTTTCGGACTTTTAAAATCTGCATTATCCAAACGTCGTCCCAAAACCCTTACAGGACTCTGGAAAGCTGTTCTGGAGGAATGGGATAGAATACCTCTCTGACACTTCAAAAGACATTATTATCCTGGAAATTGCGGTGTCGAAAGATAGTTCAGAATAAGGGATGTCAAATAGAACATTTAAAACACAAGAATTTTATGTAATTTAGTTTTGTGAATACAATATACATCTTCTAAAACATGTGTGAACAGCCTCTGTAATATCTGATCATGTAAAACTCTCGAAATTTTTCTATTTAAAATTGCATAAAAATCTCCGTCGAGAACTAAATTGAGAACACTTTTTATTCATTCACAACGGCCAAAGATTTGAATTGCAAATTTTTCACCATGCAGTTTTTTTTTTCAGCATAGAAATGAAGGCAAAGTTTTATTGAGTTACAGTGTAAAATGTTGAAAATAAAAATAGGTTAACATATCTGATGGCTAGACATCTCGAAACAAAATCAGGAAATTATGCGATTTCTGCAAATTATTTCCCCTATGCAAACTGTAATATATTTTGTTCCATTGTAGCACTCTATAATTCTTGAAGAAAGCAGAATCTGACCTGAATGACAAATTCTCTATTTTAAAAAGATCTGTGTAAAAAAAAAAAAATTCTGGCTTAGGTTGTTATAACCAAATTAGTCCTTGCAAAGGAAGATACCGCAATCAGCGCCGAAACCTCCAGTTAAAGTAAGAAGAATCGCATTACTTATTTTGAAAATGTTATTGATTGGAGAAGAATTAGTCCTCAGAATGCACGGGAATTTTTTGGAAGTGGGATTAATTTGAAATTCAAATCCGGATACTCCGTGTTTTTATTTGGCATCGGTTCAGACGGTGTTCCATTAAAAGATCAAAGATTCATGCGAACGTGATCTCAAGACTGAAAAGTTGTTACGATGGCGCTTTTTTTTACAGCTAGAGATAAGTTACTACTTCGCTTTTAAAAGCGTCAAAACCACACTCTCGCTGTCAAGAAGTTAGGAATTTCACCTCAGAGGTAAATTTATAAAAGGAGCCTCGCTGGATAATATGAAATCGCACATCTCGACTTTGTAGAACCGACTGGTTTGTAGTGTCTATTATACCAATACCTTTATCTGAAACTTTTTTTAATAGTGGAAACCTCGCAGTATAATTTGTTATTTGTAGCACGCCTCCATCTTTCTTTACTTTTATATATATATATATATATATATATATATATATATATATATATATATATATATATATATATATATATATATATATATATATATATATATATATATATGTATATGTATATATATATGTATATATATATATATATATGTATATGTATATATATATATATATATATATATATATATATACATATATATATATATATATATGTATATATGTATATATATATGTATATGTATATATATATATATATATATATATATATATATACATATATATATATATATATATGTATATATATATATATATATATATATATATATATATATATATATATATATATATATATATATATATATATATATATATATATATATATATATATATATATATATATATATATATATATATAACCCAAAAATGACCGACGATTTGAAAAATCAATTAAAGAAAAACGGAAGGTGATAAAAATGTACGGTTTGCTGCATTCTGCTTAGGCAACCAGGGAATTTTTTCTCACCAATTTTCAAATTAGTTACAAAGTTCGTCAACAGATGGCGCTGCCGACAGGGAAAAATTATAAAACAATGTTTTCAAAGCAAGAAGCATACGCAAAGTGGCATGAATTGGTCTCCCTATTCGCCAGATTTGACACCATGCGATTTTTTTTCTTTGGGGGTACTTCAAAGGCAAGGTGTATCGTCACAATCCACAAACTGTAGATCAACTGGTACAATACATCTCTGCTGCTTGTCAGAACATTCAAACTGAAATGTTTGCACGGTTGTCTGCGAATTTTGTCCTCAGACTGCGCCATATATATGCAGTGGTACCTCGGTTTACGAACTTCGTTCGTTCAGAGACTAGGTTCGTAAACCAAAATGTTCGCAAACCGAATCAGTTTTTCCCATATAAATTAACGGAAGAAGAATTAATCCGTTCACACCTCTAGAATATAGTTATTTGTACCTTGTTTTCATGGGTTTAGTTATAAAGAAATGGTGAAAATAAATTAAAACAGACTTTTTTATGAAGAACTAAGATATGATAATTGTTCAGTACAGCATTTTAGTTTTGTCGTGTATAATTGCTGGTTCAGATGGTTGATTGTTGAAAAGGGAGGGAGAACTACAAATATTACTGCTTGGAAGGTAATTTCACTATTCAATTCTGATTTTACCGTTTTTTCTCTTCGTCTACTTTCAATCTCACTTGCTCATTCTGGCAGAAGAAACCGATACAAAGAAACTTATCTTTTGCTTTTCTGAGGAATTTCACAGAAGTTGGACCTTACATTGTCATTTTGAATATTAACTGCTGTGTTGGTCACAGATTTATTAAGGTGATGGTTTTTAATAAACGCTTACACTTCACTCCCCTTGCTGGAAATTTCTTTTATAATGGCAATGGAAACTTTCTCTCTATGATTGTCTTTCTTTAATAAATGCTCTTCCTGGATGGCGTTCACCTGTTGACCCTGCAGCTCAACCAGTTCTGTGGTGGGGTCTTCGCTGTCTTCCGCAATCCAGCTCCTCCAAATTTTTACAGTCGACCTTCAATCCCATAATTTCGCCCATGGACACTACCTCATCCCGAGGTTTGACTTCCGCCTCTTCATTATCAAAGCTCTCGAAGTCTTTCTCTGGCACACAAGTTGTTCAATCCCATAATTTCGCCCATGGACACTACCTCATCCCCAACTTTGACTTCCGCCTCTTCATTATCAAAGCTCTCGAAGTCTTTCTCTGGCACACAAGTTGTTCAATCCCATAATTTCGCCCACGGACACTACCTCATCCCCAACTTTGACTTCCGCCTCTTCATTATCAAAGATCTTGAATTCTTTCTCTGGCACACAAGTTGTTCAATCCCATAATTTCGCCCATGGACACTACCTCATCCCCAACTTTGACTTCCGCCTCTTCATTATCAAAGATCTCGAAGTCTTTCTCTGGTACACAAGTTGTTCAATCCCATAATTTCGCCCATGGACACTACCTCATCCCCAACTTTGACTTCCGCCTCTTCATTATCAAAGATCTCGAAGTCTTTCTCTGGCACACAAGTTGTTCAATCCCATAATTTCGCCCATGGACGCTACCTCATCCCCAACTTTGACTTCCGACTCTTCATTATCAAAGCTCTCGAAGTCTCTCTCTGGCACATAAGTTGGCCTAAGTTTCTTCCAGACAGACTGCAAGGTATAACAAGAGACCTCCCTCCAGGCCTTATCATTAACGTTGATGATGTTTAGGATGTCGAAGTGCTCCTTCCAAAAATCTCTCAGGGTCAAATAGGTGCCATCTGTAACTTGAACACACCTTGAAAAAAGTGCCCTGATATACAGTTTTTTTTAAAAAATAGAAATAACCTGCTGGTCCATAGGCTGAATCAAAGAAGTTCTGTTGGGTGGTAAAAATTGGACCTTAATAAAGTTATATTTGATGTCCAGATCTTCTTCGAAATTAGGAAGCGATATCCATGACGAGAACACATTTCAAGAGCAAACCGTTCTACCATTCTCCTCAAGATATTTCTTGACAGCAGATGCGAAGACCTCAATAATCCAGTCCATGAAAATGACTCTTGTTACCCAGGCCTTAGGAGTTGCTCTCCAGACTATAGGCAGTTTAGCCTCCAGCACATTGTTTTTCTTGAATGCAAAAGGATTTTCAGAGCGGTAAACTAAAAGGGGCTTGATTTTACAATCATCACTTCCATTAGCACACAATAAAAGTGTAAGCCTGTCCTTCACAGGTTTTTACCCAGGAAGTGCCTTCTCCTCTTTGGTGATGTAGGTTCTTCTTGGCATTTCCCCCCCCAGGCAATCCTGTTTCATCACATTTAAAAGATTGGTATGGCATGTAGCCTTAACTTTCCACAAACCGTTTGAATTCATGAACAAATTCCTCTGCAGCCTTTTTATCTAAACTAGCAGCCTCCTTAAGCCTAACAACACTATGAATTCTGCATCGCTTATGGAATTTCTCAAACCTTTTTAAATCATCTACTTAAAATCTTCACGTTCATCCCCATTTTTACTCTGTTTCAAATCACCGTGCACCATCCTAGCCTTTTCGCATATTAAAGCCTCACAAATACTATCACCAGTAAGCTATTTTAACGTAACCACACTAGCAATAATTTTTCTACTTTTTCTATAACTTGAGGCCTTTGCTTCGTTAAAACAGCCACTCCTTTAGCCACATCAGATGCCTTTATTGCCTCTTTGTTTTAGAGGATAGTACGAATGGTAGACTTGGCCAACCCAAACTGCGTGGCGAGATTAGAAACACGCATAGCCTTCTCATGTTTAGCTATTATTTTCTTCTTTTTCCTCAAAAGTTAGATTAGGTTTACTGTTAGTAATATTTGACGATCTTGCCGTTTTTCTTGGGAGCCATATTAACGGTTATTTAAACAAGAATATTTATAAAGGAAATTTGTGAAATACATGAGCAGCCTACGTTTAAGCTGTGTTAGAGAAAGTACAACTGACATGTGGACTATTCACGAACCGAAGCAAGTATGACAAATGCTTGCATCACAGACCACCACATGGCAGTGCATATCCGGCGTTTGTTCGTAAACCGAATCGTTCGTAAACCGAGGTACCACTACGTATATATATATATATATATAAATATATACATACATACATACACATATATATATATACATACATACATATATATATATATATATATATATATATATATATATATATATATATATATATATATATATATATATATATATATATATATATATATACATACATACATACATACAGTGAAATCTCGATCTATCGTTTTTCAAGGGACCGATTGAAATGAACGATAAATGCTGGAAAACGATAGATGCGGAAACATAACAAAGCAATATGATCGTTGGGACTTGATAAAATGAACGGTACATACGGAAAAACGATGGATCCGAAAACGATCGATCGAGATTCCACTGTATATATATATATATATATATATATATATATATATGTGTGTGTGTGTGTGTGTGTGTGTATGTATATATATATATATATATATATATATATATATATATATATATATATATATATATATATAAAGAGAGAGAGAGAGTTGATTTAAAACCAGTATTTATTCATTTTACGCTATTCCATCGCAATATTTTTCTAGGCTATATTCTAGTACTATTCCCCTGTTTTATGAATCACAAACGAGGCATAATCTCTCATGTATCAATAAACCGAGAGCAAAATGCACTTGTAGAATCACAAACTATTCCCTGCTGCATATGACGTAAAACTGCGAAAAAATGGAGCTCCCGGAATGCGTAATTAGACGTGAAAGCAATCTTTAGATGCGGTGCAAAATCTGTTCTTATCCCTCCGGGAAACGGCTTTGTAGCACCCGCGTAAATTTCCACCGAAAATATTTTGATTCCTCGCCGCTAAATTGGAAATGAAAAAAAAATCATATATCACTGATATTCCCCGGTTTTTACTCTATGACAATTTCTTCGTTGGCCATGATGCTCTGAGGGAATTTTCATTTAATTATTGATGGAAAGGGAATTTTATTTCGTATCCTAAAAATCCCCAAGTTGGGATAAAAAAAATAAGCGCTCTCTTTTGTGAAATCTCTGCAGATGAAATTTGCTCTGTGGCGGAATTTTACATTATGGTAGTTCAATTTTATTTTAGTTGCTATAATGAATGATTATCATTACAACACATAATTTATTATGTAAATTTAAATATATATATATATATATATATGTATATATATATATACATATATATATATGTATATATATATATATATATATATATATATATATATATATATATATATATATATATATATATAAGAAATAGATGATAGAGAAAAATAGTAATAGCTCTAAAGCTACTTGCAGCCAGGAACAAATAACATGAAAAGAAAAGTTTGAAAGAGGTTGTAGACAGCATTTCTTCATCAGCGGTGTCAATGCTGTCTAAAAACCAATGGATTGTTTCCGGTCAGTATGAAATATACACTAAACACACTCAGACACCGTACAATCCATGAAAAACAGAAGAATTGATTAAAAATTGAATAAGTACTTAACCAAAGAACACCAAGCCTGGCGCTAGACAGAGTGGAAGTTAAGAACATTTAACTGCAAGATGACTGACGTCACAAAACTTGCAACCATGGAGGTAGTGGATTCTCAGTTACAGACTTACTATGGTTACCATATTTTAGGACTATTACACCCTTAATAATTTAGTTTTTAATTATTATTACTTAGAGTTATTTTTATTAATATTTTTATTTTTACTTATGATTTTTATTTTATTTTTTATTTTTAGTAGTTATTTTTTCTTTTATCTTATTGTTATGTTTAACTTATTAAATGCAACAGAACAAACAATTAATGAACTTATTAAATGCAACAGAACATTACAAGAGTAATTTGTTTTAATGTCCAACACTAATTGAATTAAGTTCATCTATGTTTTGGCTTTTAAGCCTATACTCTAATGTGTGGTCAATTTCCAAGCTTTGTTAATTTATATATATATATATATATATATATATATATACAGTGGAATCTCGATCTATCGGTTTTCAAGGGACCGATGGAAATAAACGATAAATGCGGGAAAAAGATAGATGCGGAAACATAACAAAGCAATATGATCTTTGGGACTGGATAAAATGAACGACACATAGGGAAAAACGGTGTACCCTTAATAAAGCTTACTTGTATGATATGTATATTTGTATTTTATGCCAATCGATACCCCTCTCCACTGGTCAGCATCCCATCAGCATATTATAATCCCCCCCCCATGCTGATGTCAGCATTAAAATGATTCTTTCAATTTTGATATCCCACTGAATCCCGGCCCTTCGAGGAGTTTGAGGGCTTCCCCGTAAACCCTTGTGAAAATCGCCGGTTTCATAAACAAAGAATTCCCTGGCGTTGCCCAGGATAATAAAGATGAACGCAGTTAACCTGAGCTCTAGATGTATGCGTACTAACAACCGGAATATATACAATTCACACACACGCACACACACCTTTCCACACTTCATTTAATTAAGGTTGATCTCTCTCTTTTCCCCTACCACCAATTTGGTGTTCAAAATAGTGATATATAGTTCAAAATAGTGATCTGTTTCCTTCTTTGAGATATAACGGAATATGTAAAAAACACGTTCAGACCTCTAATCCCGTTGAGAGCCGAATTTTGAAAAATCCTGAATTGATTTTTAGGTATTCATGTTCCTTACATTTTAAAGCAAGAATCTTATGGATATCTGTTTCTTTCTTTGAGATATGAGGGAATATGTGAACAATACGTTTTGCCCCCTCCCCCACCACTGGGCCAAATTTAAAAAAATCCTGAAATTGGATTTAAGGTATTCGTGTTCCTTACATTTTAAAGTAAGAATCTTTTGAATATCTTTTTTTCTCTCTGAAATATGAGGGAATATGGAAAAAACACGTTTTGCTTGCCCCCCCCCCCCCCCCCAGGGGCCGAATTTTGAAAAATCCTTAACTGATTTTTAGGTAATCGTCTTCCTTTTATTTTAAAGCAAGAATCTTATGGATATCTGATTTATTTCTTTGGGATATGAGGGAATATGGGAAAAACACGTTTTGCCCCCTCCCCCCAATGGGGCCGGAACTTTGAAAAATCCTGAAACTGATTTTTAGGCATTCGTGTTCCTTTCATTTTAAAGGAAGAATCTTATGGATATCTGTTTTCTTTTTCAAGATAAGAAGGAATATGTGATAAAACACATAAAAACACGTTTAGCCCCCCCCTCCCTCCCTTGGGGGCCGAATTTTGAAAAATCATGAAAATGGGCTTTTAGGTATTCATGTTTCTTACATTTTAATGCAAGAATCTTACGGATATCAATTTTCTTCTTTGAGATATGAAGGAATATGATAATCATGTTTTGCCCCCTCCCCCCCCCTTGGGGGGCGCGAATTTTGAAAAATCGCTTCTTAAATGACGCCTTCAGCACAAAAGTAGTAAGCTCCTTAAATTTGATATCTGTATCTAAAATAGTTTTTGCTGGGCGTTGATTCATTTATATATATAGATAAAACACGTAAAAATAGTTTAGCCCCCTCCCCTCCTTGGGGGTCGAATTTTGAAAAATCCTGAAACTGGTTTTTAGGTATTCCTGTTTCTTACATTTTAAAGTAAGAATCTTATGGATATCAATTTTCTTCTTTGAGATATAAAGAAATATGTAAAAAACACGTTTTGCCACCCTCCCCCGTTTGGGGGGCGAATTTTGAAAAATCGCTCCTTAAATGCCTTCAGCACAAAAGTAATAAGCTCCCAAAATTTCATATCTGTATCTCCAATAGTTTTTGCTGGGCGTTGATACGTGAATAAGTCAGGACTTCTTTTCTGAATATATATATGTGTGTGTGTGTGTGTGTGTGTGTTTGTATGTGTGTGTGTGTGTGTATGTGTGTGTGTGTGTGAGTGTGTTTATAAGATGGTCTGAGGGGTTTTTCATTTAACTATTGATGGAAAGGGATTTTTATTTCCTATCCTAAAAATCACCAAGTTGGGATAGAAAAATAAGCACTCTTTTTTGTGAAATCACTGTGGATGAAATTGGATCTCTGGTGGGATTTTTTGTTTTTGTTAGCATCGGTATTCTCTGTGGGTGAAGAATACGAAAAATGCGTTAACATGAAATATTCACAGTCAATTTAATAAATGTAGTTTGGTCTTATTTTGCTTTCGATAATCGATGAATAACGTTTATGTAGTAGATAGCAGATAATTTATTAAAGAGATGACAGATAATTTATATACATTCTATAACAAGAATATCGACTCAACAAGAAGGAATTGTCCATATATATATATATATATATATATATATATATATATATATATATATATATATCTGTGGCTTGGAACAAGAAGTGCCTAAGTCAGTTTTTTCCAAGATTATTATGCTTGCTTATGTCACTTTAAAATGTTATTACTCTCAATGTAATGACGTACCCAAGTCTGTACAATAGTTTAGAAAACACATTTAAAGCACAGGACAGACTTGGAGACTTCTTACATTGAAAATAATATTTTTTTAAAGAGACATAAGCAAACAAAGTCATCTTCAATCCAAATATGCTTTAGTTTATACTCATATTCAACCTCAAGTATATGGCTGGTCTTCAATGAAAATTTTCAGTTAGGGTCTATAATATACAATTAAGGACCAAGTATTACCTCTTTTATACATAAAAGCATTTCCCAATACGAATAAAATAGTATTATTTCATAATTCCACTATCAGCTTTTGCCACATTAAAGAACTAATGTTAAGTGTGACATATCCACTCAAAACTTAAAATTGAATTTTTCGGACATACCAACATTTGGCATAACGCCAGCATATATATATATATATATATATATATATATATATGTAGCTACATATATATATATATATATGTAGCTAGCTTCGATTTTAACTTGGAAAATAAAAGGGCCTGAGATACCTTGTGGATAGTGCATCGAGATTGTTTAGCGTTAGTTACATTATGTAAGGAGTTAAAATTAGGTGTTCTTTTCATTTCTTTTCAATATTTATCACTGAAAAAATATTTTTACTGATAGTTTCATTATGGAATGCTTTAATATTTTCACATAATATCTTGGAACCGGTGTCCTAATAGTTAGCGCGTCGGCATTCGAAACTGAAGGTGCTCAGTTCCAGCCCCGACAAGCCCCCCGATTTAAATGCTCCCGTGTCTACGCTGGGTGATGGAAACGTTAAATCTGTAGGTTAAATCTGAAAGTTCTTCAGTGAGGTTTGTAAGGGTGGAATGAGGGTACGAACCCCCCAGGTACTGCTCCCGGGAGATGCTTGGTTCAAAATTCGGTTGACACAAGTGGATTTATTGGCTCACCTAAATGGTGCTCCCAGTCAAGAAGAAGCCAACAAAATATAAATTAACTCAGAATGAAGGAACGAGTTCTGCGGGCCAAGGAATTATAGTCACCACGTCACAAATGACCCGCGGATCACAATTTAAAGGACGACAGGGAATCAAACTTTGAACACGGCGAAGAAAGAGGATAAACTGTTAAAGCGTCGAATACTAGTAATATATATATATATATATATACAGTCAAACCTCGCTAACTCGAACCTCGATTTCGCGAATTTTTCGATATCTCGAAGAAAAAAAAATTCCCTTCAAATTTCCTATACACTCAATGTTAAAAAAACCTTGATTTGACGAATTTTTTTGGCTCATCCCTCGATAACTTGAATTTTTTCCATAAATGGAGAAGAAAAAGTTTTCTAAAAATAAAAAAATAATATAGAAATTTCCAAAGAATAGAACATCTATTCAAAAATTACAGTGGTAAAACCCTACATGAACTTTAAAATGGAGGGGTATATACACGGAAGATAAAACAATGCAATCACAACCTCTCTTTGACCCCCCCCCCAAGATGGGAGTTGAAACACTTGTTTATTGTTTCCTTATGTCTTTTCAGTCAGTTGCCATGCATATGCAGTGACCATTCATCCTTTCTTTCATTTTTTTGTCCCTTTATTCTTCAAGGTTACTTTCTAGAGGGGTTGGGGTGGTTTTAACGAGCACAGTAACATACCTAGAGTGGAAAACATAAGAATTGAATCCCTCCCCCAGAATACTACATCAAAACTTCAACCACTTGACCAGGGCATCATCCGAAGTTTCAAAGTCAAGTATCGTCATCAAGTGGTTAAAAAAATGCTGTCCGAAATTAAATAAGGTGTTTCACCATCTGGTGTAAATATTCTACAAGCTATGCGAATGGAAGACAAAGCTTGGAACATTGTGTCTTCCTCTACGATAATGAATAACTTTAAAAAGGCTTGATTCATAAAAGACCACGAAAGCACTCAGATAATTAACATCTACTATCCTGCTGAAAACTGCGCCGAAAGTGATTGAAGCCGATTAACCAAACTCATGGACCTCGATAACATGGAATTCAATGAGTCTTTTGTCGTAGCTGATGCAGTAATAGTGTGTGGTCAGTGGGAGGACAATGACATCATCGGTCAGACGAAAGCTTCTTGTGTATTATCAGAAGAAGAGGAGGAAGAAATCTGCCATTTGCCACTAAATGTAACAAACAAAGAAGCACTATTTGCATCGGACATTTGAGGACACATGTAAAGCCATTGTCTACTTAGGAAGTGTAATTGATAAAATTTCATACTTTCCTCTGAAGCAAACAATTGGATCTTTTTTTCAAATAATTTTGTAAATAGTGTTTATTAAAATAAAAAAATGGATTACTTTTTAAAAAGGTATGTAAAAAAGCTTTTTTTCTCTATTCTACTACTGATAACATGTGATTTTTCGATAATTCGAATTTTCGATATTTCGAATTTTTTTGTCTCTCCCTTCAAGTTCGAGATATCGAGGTTTGACTGTATATATATATATATATTATATATATATATATATATATTATATATATATTATATATACATATATATATATATTATATATATATATATATATATATATATATATATATATATATATATATATATATTATATATATACATATATATATATATTATATATATATATATATATATATATATATATATATATATATATATATATATATATATATATATATATATATATATATGTGTGTGTGTGTGTGTGTGTAGCTAGCTTCGATTTTAACTTGGAAAATAAAAGGACCTGAGATACCCTTTAAGGTGACTGTCTACGTTCGGAACCAATTTAAAAAAAAGTCATTTTTAAAGGATTTTTTGTTGTCCTTTATGGTAAAATAGCACTTAAAAATTAGTAAAGGAGCAAAAACTTGCCTGTAAATACCATACTTTTTAATAAATTGGTCAATTTGAAGTTATTTTTAATGAAATTTAACTAAAACGCCCATTACTCTGCACAAAATCCTAATGCTACTATTTTTATTTTCTTCTTCTCACTCATGATACATATGACAGTTATCTTCAAAATGACCTACAATCTAAGAGAAATTATAAAATGCAAAAATAATACACACAGTTTTATGTTCCAATATAAAAAATTTCCTCGATTCGTCATTCCTTTCCTTATAAAAACAGTCCCAAATAAACAAACTATTTATTATACATCAATTATTGTACGTCATTTCATTAACAATAGCATCTAAAACATTTTCTGAAAATTTTATCAAATTATATACATTATTATGTGAGATATCATGATAACGGTAGAGATTTGTGCTGAAAAACATTTTCTGAAAATTTTATCAAATTATATACATTATTATGTGAGCTATCATGATAACGGGTGAGATTTGTGCTGAAAAACATAATTGTGAGAAAAACGCATTTAAAATTGTTTGTCACTTCAATTTTGTAGCAGACTATGTTCATTTAAATAGCTATAACTCTGCTTCCAATTGATGTAGGATGAAAATCAAAACGGTTTTTATAAAGAGAAAAGATTGAATTAAACGATTCTTGCAAAAAAAAATGAAATTGACCTAAATAGTCAATAAATGACATTTTTCAACGTAGGTAACCACCTTAAAATGCCAATTTTTGCGATCTGCAACGAAAGGAACTCATTCCAGCCTCATATCAATTATGTAAAATCACTAATTGAAGTTTTATATTACATCTCAAAACTTTACGATCTCTTTCATTTCTCTTGCAAGGAATTAGCTAAACCACTAAAATTTTTAATACGATTAGAGGATGTGATTGGATCTGATTGATATCTATACAAATTAATATCCTTTTGCTAAAAACTTTTGGTCCAAAATGTCCTAAGTGGAGAGTATAGAATTTCCCGTTTACTAATTTTTTCCCTACTGCATTTTAGAGCTTTCACTTCTGTACAGAAATAATCTAATTTTTGTTTAACTATAGCATTATAACTAAGCTCAATACTGGCATAGTTATAAAAGCTTTTAATTTACGCTTTTACCTTTTCAGATTTGAAAAATCGAATCAAATTTCCCCGGAAATGTTTTGAAATACATGTTGCCTGAACAGAAAAAAAACCTTTTAATAGAAATTTTATAGTTCCATTTGAGCTATTTCTTCGTTTAGAAAATTACACGCTGTGAAATGATTCTACTGAATTATTAATGGAAAGGGATTTGATTTCATCTCCTAAGCTCTGTAAATTTGAAAGAGACAGTTTTTTTTTGTTTCTGTTGGCGTGCTAGTACGAACCAAACGCCGAGCTATCAATGGATTTATTATATGCGTTAATGTTATGCAGTAAACAAACTGAATGTGCGACGAATTTGCAGGAAGTATGCGCGTAAAGTATTATACACAAATATTTCAAATGTCAATTGGATTTTAATGTGATGAAAATTGTTTTAACAATGATCGTTTTAACGCATTTTCAATTCGCCGATAAAAATTATCCCATGGATGTATTGCGTGAAGAATGTCATCTATCTCTCTGATACTTAAAATTTTGAGTATGTTTGTCTGTACTTCTATACATAATTGACGTCACAAAATTGCGCCAAATTTGTAGGTATGCAGTGCAATTGAAATAAACAGAAGCGAAAATCAATGAATTCCAGGGGAGATCAAGCGTTCCCGTGTTCTAAAACACGTCGATTACTCTCTTATGTGGTGAAAATAAAGAAAATTGTGATATCACTAGAACACAACAAATCAAGCAATAATGGTGTCATCCAAATAATTATTTGGGGAACACTGAAAAGTTACATCTCAAATATAGAGGATTAGTTCTTAATTATGAACAACAGAATTTATTTGAAATACAGTAACCACCGCTTATAGTGATCAGTGGTTATAAGAATCAACCGTTTATAAGAATCAATATCGCAAAAACAAATGTATTATTTACATGTTAAAATTTTCGCTTTAAAGAATCAATCCACCGGTTTTAAGAATCAGTTCACACTCTTCACTTTCCTTTCATTTTTCCAAAATAGCCCCTTAAACCGTCAAAAGGCACGAAGTTCTCTCTTTATTTTTTTAAAGAAAGAGTGATAAGATGGGATGGAATACAGTCGTAGAATGCATCCCTTTCTTTGTTAGACATAACATAATAGTTTTTCCTTAAACGCTTTAGCTAAATGCTGCCCTATTAGCTTGACCCAGGGGCATCCTACCCGTCCGGATCCAATTTCACTTTTCTCCACCGACAAACAAAGACAGGGACTCTTATTTTTTCCACCTCCCGCATCTTGTTTGCTGCTTCCTGGACCCTGAAACACATAAATCTTCGGCGAAGTGTCCACTATAACTTAAGAAAACCTGACATTATTAGATTCAGCATGTTATCAAACCGTGAAACGTAAGCTAGAAGGTGAATCTTGGTCTGAGACTATTGGTATTGAAAGATGTATAAACAGCCTCCTGAAAACTTCATTGCGTCAAGCTATCATAGAAAACTTTTTCTTGCACCTTTTCTGTAGTTGAAATGTAAATTAAAGAGTAAATTAAATAGTATTTTATGGTAAATTTCTAATATGTATATATAGGTGTGTGTGCCTGTCCAAAAACCTAAATTTCGGCTATAAGAATCAACCGCTTATAAGAATCAAAAACAGTAATAACAAACGTGATTCTTATAAGCGGAAATTAGGTTATATTAGGTTGTATTAGGTTAGTTTTTTTTACCAATGCGGCAGGCACTTGTCCTGAGGACTCTCTGTCATATACACCTCGATTTTGTTGGCTACTTTATGACGGAAGTTCCCAGTGGCTGAACGAGAATGGTTACCTATGAGGGTACAGTGTAAGTGCGTCCAAGCTTTAGTAGGAATTCGACTCCGAACTCAAGCTGTGGTAGCTCGGGACGTATGGATTTAAAATATACTTCAGAAAAAAACTTCATTTCAGTGGGAAAATCACTATAACTCAGGGCCAGTGGGTGACACAACTTGTGGTGGAATAACATTCTGGTATGATTGTGAATTATACATAGTTTTAGCAAAAGCATTCCCGATAATTCGTGTACAAAAACCTCCCTGTAATTCGCTTTCCGTAATTTAGTTACTGATGGAAGAAAGTAGTACACATGTTTAATTTTGAACAGTGTGTAATAAGCTTGTGTAACGGCATCATTAAATCACATCAAGTATCTTGCATCATGATAAAAAACGATGATACGAAGGCTTGTTGTCAAGTTATCTGTATATTTACCTCTATTTTCATCTCCGTACAGCTTACTGCAAATAATTTACTTTTGCTGTATTTTTTCTTCCGATTATTTTCTTTTTCTTACAGCATATCTAAACCGGAATCACTTTTTGTTGTCAAGTTATCTGTATCTTTTCCTCATAGCATATGTGCATATGATTCACTTTTTACAGTCAGTATATCTGTATCTATTCCTCTAATTATTTTCTTTTTCTCATAGCATACTTGCATATGATTCGCTGTTTGTTGTCAAGTTATCTGTATCTTTTCCTCATAGCATATGTGCATATGATTCACTTTTTAGTGTCAGTATATCTGTATCTATTCCTCTAACTATTTTCTATTCCTCATACCATATCTGCATATGATTCGCTGTTTGTTGTCAAGTTATCTGTATCTTTTCCTCATAGCATATGTGCATATGATTCACTTTTTACTGTCAGTATATCTGTATCTATTCCTCTAATTATTTTCTTTTCCTCATAGCATATCTGCATATGATTCGCCGTTTGTTGTCAAATTATCTGTATCTTTTCCTCATAGCATATGTGCATATGATTCACTTTTTACTGTCAGTATATCTGTATCTATTCCTCTAATTATTTTCTTTTCCTCATAGCATATCTGCATATGATTCGCCGTTTGTTGTCAAGTTATCTGTATCTTTTCCTCATAGCATATGTGCATATGATTCACTTTTTACTGTCAGTATATCTGTATCTATTCCTCTAATTATTTTCTTTTCCTCATAGCATATCTGCATATGATTCGCCGTTTGTTGTCTAGTTATCGGTATCTTTTCCTCGAGTAATTTTCTTTTCCTCATACCATATCTGCTTATGATTCACGATGTTTTTCCTAATACTGCTGGAATCATCCTCATCGTTGTGTTTATACCCCGTATCATTTCTTCATGAATAAGTCAGAGATTTATTTAAGGTGAATACCGGTCACGCCATGCCACCGTATCAAAATGGCATATGTTGATATAATTTAGAGCCTTGATGCATGTCCTGAGACGGATAAGGTAAAATGGTACAAGTGTGAAAGATTATGGACCTTATAACGAATACTGTATGAATCTTTCCAGTGTCTTTTGAAATCAAAACAAACAAAGCAAAAATTTAACGCTGAGCAGAAAGCCCTAAACATGACAGCAAACAAAACATCCCCTGATTACACTTGACTAATTTTATTCAAATGCCCCCCCCCCCCCCAAAAAAAAAAAAAAAAAAAAAGTAAAAAATGTGCCATTCTAAAGTAAATACTTCTTAAGATGTTTATCTAGAAATAATTAATTGAAAAAAATTTACTAATTGGAATTTATGGCGTAAAAACTAATAAGATGAGATTAAGTTTTAATTGAATCATAAGTTTGCTTTCTGATGATCCCTTCCCTTAAGCGCTAAATGTCATAAAGTTTTCTGAGAAAAAGAACTGCTGAAAACTAGGAAAAAAAAGTGTTTTGATTTTGGACTTGGGTGAAAAATAAACTTTTTTCTTTACAAAAAATTCTGTCTTAATTATTTACTAAGCGAAAGTAAGACTTTGCTATTTACCTTTAATTTTGTCTGCAGTTTAATCCAGTATCTCCTTTTTCGTTCCCCAGTCAAAAAATTTAATTCTTTATCACGAAAACAAGGAATATTCGATATCGAGTAAACTAAAAAAGTAAAATATCCCGGAACCAAATTATACGTTATATATAAATCAAAAACTGGGTATGTTACACATATTTACTTTCCTTATTTTCAAAAAAATTAGGTGTAGTAAAACGCATTTACAAACAAGAGCTTAATTTTTGTTTTTTCGCTTCATTAATTAAACATCTTATTCGCAAACAGAAACCTTAAAATGCTAGATTAACTATATATCAATAAAAGGATAAAATTATTTTTTAATTACTGGTAAAAGTATTTAATTTTAAACGTAAACTGATTGGTTCATTTTATATTTAATTTTTACTTAAGTAACGCAATAACATAAGGAAAAACAATTGTTTTGCGTTAATAATTAAATATTAATAAGAGATTAGATATTTTTTGGTTTTCAGTTCTCACAAAAATAGTTCTGTAAGTCTTATTCTTTTAAAGCACATTTGCTTTAAGGGAATTCATAAAACATGCTTCGATGACTGATTGATTTTACTTCAAAAGTTTACTAGACTAACTGTGCCAAACAGAGAATTAAATTTAAAAAAATAAGTTTTACGAAAGGTTTCTGAAGATTGACGAATTTTTAAATAACCTAATTAAATTTTTAAAAAAATTGAGTTAGGAATTCATGATTAGTTTCGAAAAGCTTTAGTTTTTCCTCTTCAGGCTATAATTTTAACTTTCGATTCTCACGAAAATACAAATTCATAAAAATATTTTCGTTTCATTCTATTCATGCACGGTTGCTTTAAGGGAATGCAAGAAAGATATTTGGATGGCTAACTGATTTTATTTCAACAGTAGAATTATTGTGCCAAACAGAGAATTAAATAAAAAAATAATATTCACGAAAGGTTTCTAAAGATTGGCGAACTTGCTAAAGACAGAATTTGGAATTCACGATTCATTCCGAAAAGCTGTAGTTTTTCCTCTTCAGGCAATCTAGCTTTCGATTCTCACAAAAATACAAATTCATGAAAGTATTTCCGTAAGTGCCCTTCTATTCAAGCACAGTTGCTTTAAGGGAATTCATAAAACATGTTTCGATGGGGGACTGATTTTATTTCAACAGTGCACTAAAGACGTACTGTGCTAAACAGAGAATAAAGCCTAAAAAAATCATATTCACGAAAGCTTTCTGAAGATTGGCGAACTTGCTAAAGACAGAATTTGGAATTCACGACTAATTCCGGAAAGCTTTAGTTTTTCATCTTCATGCTATAATTCTAGCTTTCGATTCTCACTAAAATACAAATTCACAAAAATATTTCCGTAAGTGTCCTTCTATTTAAGCTCAGTTGCTTTAAAGGAATTCATAAAACATGTTTGGATGAGTGAGTAATTTTATTTCAATAGTGCAGTAAATACGTCCTGTGCTAAGCAGAGAATAAAATTTTAAAAAAAATTTATGAAAGCGTTCTAAAGATTGGCGAACTTGTTAAACATGTAATTTGGAATTCATTATTAATTCCGGATAGCTTTAGTTTTTCCTCTTCAGGCTATAATTTTAACTATCGATTCTCCCAAAAATACAAATATTTCCGTGAGTTTCATTCTATTCAAGCACAGTTAATTTAAGGGAATTCATAAAACATTTTTGGATGACTGACTGAGTTTATTTCAACAGGGCATTAAAGTCTTATTGTGACAAACAGAGAATTAAATCTAAAAAAAATAATATTTATGAAAGGTTTCTGAAGATTGGCGAACTTGCTAAGGATAGAATTGAGAAATCATGATTAATTCCGGAAACTTTCAGGCTATGATTTTAACTTTGAATTCTCACAAAAATGAAAATTCACGATTAATTCTGGAAAGATTTAGTTTCCCCTCTTCAGGCTGTGATTTTAACTCGCGATTCTCACAAAAATACAAATTCACGAAAATATTTCAGTAAGTTTTATTCTATTCAAGCACAGTTGCTTTAAGGGAATTCATAAAACATGTTTGGATAACTTTGGATGATTTTATTTCAACAAGGCATTAAAGAATTATTGGGCCAAACAGAGAATTATATCTAAAAACAAATAACTATATCTAAATAAATAATATTTACGAAAGATTTCTGAATATTGGCAAACTTTTCGATATTGGCAAACTTCGAATATGGCAAACTTTCGAAAGCTAAAGAATTCGAAAGAATTTGAAATTCACGATTAATCCGGAAAGCTTTAGAGTTTTCTTCTTCAGACTAAAATTTTAACTTTTCTCACAAAAATACAAATTCACGAAAGTATTTCCGTTAGTTTCATTCTGTTCAAGCACAGTTTCTTTAAGGGAAGGCATAAAACATGTTTGGATGACTGACTGATTTCAACAGTAGACTGAAGACTTATTGGGCCAAACAGAGAATTAAGTATAAAAAATAATAATATTTGCGAAAGATTTCCGAAGATGAGTGAACTTGCTAAAGATAGAATTTCAAATTCACGATTAATTTCTGAAAACTTTAGTTTCTCCACTTCAGGCTCATGATTTCTCTGCATAGTAACCACACATTAGAAACAGAGATCAATCCAAAAGTATATGTTTTATTGCCCTTCGACAGATATAAAAGTAAGCATGGTTAGAGGCTTAACCTCAGATAGATCCGTCGTATTTATTTCGCTTTTTGGCCTAAGTTCATAGTTTTTGAGTAATCTGCCACTGATAAGAGAGTGATTGTTTATACAAGAGGATCTAAATTTGGTTATTTTTGGCATTCCTTTTTTCTAAGATTCCCGAGTTCTTCAGCCCCCTAGCGAATCTGTAATGGTGCTTCCACATTCATGCAGACAAGTACCCCCCGACCCCCGCTTGACACCATTTTGGGGTCGATTAGTCACGATAGTCACATTAGTCAGGAGCGTTACCCCCGCCCCGCCTTTGATGCTCTCTAAAAAACCGCTCAATCGGAGGATCGTTGCAGAGCGCTGTGCCCATAAATCACTGGCTTCCCCCACAGAATACTGTGCAGAGCACATGAATGTGGACGCCTTATAAAAGCTAGTTCGAAATGCTGAGTAAGCTCTTCATACTATTGTATGATAGAGAATTTATGTATGAGTTTATATATATATATATAATTTTTTTCTTTTTCTCCAATGCGGCAGACGGTATACTTGGACATTATCCATACCACCATATGACACCGCGGTTTTGCTGGCCACTTTTCTGGGAGCACGGTATAGGTGGACCAGCAATATCCAAATTTGAACCGAGTCAAGTGACGAGACTGAAACACTTGACCCCACACCTCGAGAGATAAATTTGAGAACTTTGAGGACATTGCAGCCACGACAGATTTTACGCGCGCCAGTCGCCATTAGAGTACATGGCGATGGATTTATCAGCGACCAGTATCGAACCCGCAACCCTCAGATCGTCGCCTTTGCCAACCGGGCCACCGCGCCCATATATATATATATATATATATATATATATATATATATATATGAATATATGACAGGGGTGTAGTTTGCCTGCTATAATATCTTTAATGCAGTCCTCATCATTTAGCACTGGTGGCGAGTGGATGGAATAAAATAACATCAATCCATAGTTCGAATCATTTCGCTTTATTACCTTTTAATACTAGCCAAAGCTCCAAATCAGCGCGTTCACCTCCCGCCATTTTTAACTTAGAGACGCGACGAACACACGTCCGTCGACATTGAATTCTATCCCCCGCTCTCCCGATTTCGAGGTCAAAACCGCGCGTCCACTCTCCTGGCACATGCGCCAAGCCCAATTTAGAATTTTCTCGAAGTTTCTTCCCTCCAAACCTGTACAGTATCTAAAAATAATCTCTCTGCATGGAGCTTCATTTCACCGCGAATCGAAGGTCAATTACTGAAAACCGGTATTCCCCTGATTTCACCCGTAGCACGTCTTGAAATATGAAAACTATTGGCTTTTTTCTGCCCCGAAAATGATTAATCCCTAAGCCCCCTTTAAATTTAACTTAATTATTCTTTTCCCAATTAATTTCTGACATATATATTTATATATGTATGTAATCATCCATTGAAACTTATTACTATTAGTCTCTTCTCTATTCATCAAATAAAAATGAATTAGGTAATAAAACACAAACTGTTGATTGTTTACCAAAACGACAAATCCAGTAATTTTCTTTTGCATTTGGAAAAGTCTAAAAAAAGCTAATTATGTTGTTTGCCTAGTAATTTCGCTTTCCTCTGAATGATTAATTTTCTGCTACATATAATCTTTGACTTAAGTGATGTTTCTATGTTTCATTGTGTGTGTAATTAAGCACAGTAAAGTGACATTTACTTGAAGTACTTTTTTCAATCTACATAACTGAATTTTAATTAGATACATTTTACAAAAGCTACTACAAATTGCGTTCGTTCTGAAATGGTTGTATGAATAAATCCCGCAGTTACAGCAGTTTTCTGCTAGGTCATGAATCTCCAGAGATATGTACTTAAAACACGTGCTTTACGAACTGTATAAGAAAATGTTATAAAAGAAATATAATAGATTTAATTGAACAAAATACACTTCTTTTGTATTCATTGAGAAACTGTTACATATTTCATTAACTTTTTTCCAGATAGGCAGACAGATAGATATATTAACTACCAATGGTATAGATTTTACACGGAAAAAATTCCATACACCTTCATCACAGATATTACATGTGATGTAAGCACGATGAAGTGATACATCTGTCCACATTAGTGATACACATCCCAAACACTCGAATTGTTCAATAAATTATGAAGCTGAACTTTTAAGAAAACCCTAAGAAATGGCGAAATGTTCTTATTTGAATCTGACTGAACAGTATATACAGAGGCTGTTCGCACATTTTTTAGACGATTTTGGTAAGCGGTAATAAAAAATCGTTTGCTGCAAAAGAAATAATTGCAATTGTACTATGTTTTTAAAAGTCAAAATTATCGTCTGCGGCTTGAAAGGTTTGTTTTTATTCAAAATGGCGTTTTTAACAAAGCAGTGGTTCGAAGGCTACATTTATGCTCTTTCCGAATTGAAATATGCATACTCCGTTATCCAAAAACGACGTGAGAGTCATGGTTTTGTGATATCTAAAGCGTCGATAGGTAATATCGTCAACAAGAAAGGAAAAAAAAAATTAAATTGCAGCCTCAAGTGGGACAAAAATTCCAAACAAGTATCCAAGGAAAAATATATATATATATATATATTTGGCATTAATTGCATACATTGACCGTTGTATTTAATTTGAATGTTCTTCATATGGAAGTAAAGGTATTCAGCTAGTTAATTCATGCGTAGAGAAAAGCGTAATTATAACAAAAAACCATGAAAATAAAACCCTCAGAGATTAAGTAGGCTCCAAGATTTTAGTCATTAAATTTATTATTTTTTTCTTCCTTTGTTAAACATTGCTAAGGCATTGCTGCGTTACTTGTCTTATGAAAATTTTGGTGAACTGGAAAAAGGCAAAAACGCAAATCTGTCAAAGTGATAACTATTGCACCTTAGTGTTGATAATCCTATATATAATAGCCGTTGTCTCTGTATGACACTTCCGTGCTGTACTCATCTTTCTATTCAAGCCTTCAGTAAACAAACCGCCGGTTAGGCTTAATTTGAATTTCAGATGTGGATCAGAATTTTTTCTTACCTAAAGATAAATATCTTCTCCATCAAATCACGTTTGTTCAGCCTATTTTTCTATAAAACATTCAGAACTAAAAAAAAATTGGACGTTTTTAGCTGTATATTTAACAGTTTTTAAATATCTGTTTACTTTTGCGATGAATTCTGAAAGTAAACAAACTTGAATGTGAATGAATCGCGTAGTGAACTGTAAAAAAAAAGGATGGCAGTCTACTACTCCAATCGCATGAAAAACTAAATAAATAAAAAATAATGAAAGGGTTTGCTTTTACAAGGTGTGGATTAAATGCAATATTTTAGATAATTCGGGATATTTTTTAACTTTCATATACTTTTTCCATTATGACGTCATTTTTAGTATTATGACGTCAACATGACGGGTTGGATGGCAGTCTACTACTCCAATCGCATGAAAAACTAAATAAATAAAAAATAATGAAAGGGATTGCTTTTACAAGGTGTGGATTAAATGCAATATTTTAGATAATTCGGGATATTTTTTAACTTTCATATACTTTTTCCATTATGACGTCAACATGACGGGTTGGATGGCAGTCTACTATTCCAATCGCATGAAAAACTAAATAAATAAAAAATAATGAAAGGGTTTGCTTTTACAAGGTGTGGATTAAATGCAATATTTTAGATAATTCGGGATATTTTCTAACTTTCATATATTTTTTCCATTATGACGTCAAAATGACGGGTTACCTACTAGTAATAATAATAAAAAGACTGTTAAAACACTCGGTTCGAGACTCTTAATACGCACCAGGGTAGTACCGAAAGAACTCACTATTTAATTCTTTCTCTGTTAAACGTGGCTAGGACATTGCTGTTACTTGTTTTATAAAAAAATTGGCTAACTTCAAGAGGGCAAAAGCGCAAATCTGTCGAAGTGATATCAGTAGCATCCCATGGCCTAAAAAGTCAAAAACTACTAAGCGAAACTCGGTTAGAGCTTTCAAGCTGTTAACCGGTTAAATTCGTTATTTTTTCTTCCACTGTTAAACGTCACCAAGACATTGCTATATTATATGTTTAATTGAAAATTATGACCACATAGAAATAGGCAAAAGCGCATATCTATCAAAGGCACAACAACAGGAACTTAGAGCATAAAAAAAGGCTTTGAAAACAAGCATAAGAAAATCTTTAAGGATTACTGTAACAGACGGTATGTATCCTGTAAAGCAACATTTCCTTGAAGATTTAACTAAACTTTTCCTTAAACATCAGTTGCAAACAATGCCATATATTTAAAGAAGGCTTCAGAAGTATTATTAAAAGAATTTGCAGGAGTGCAAAATCAAAAAGAAGCCACTTGAAGAATTAATTTCGGCTTGAAATGATTAAAAAAATATCCATATTTCTCTAAGCTTTTGGGAAATGAAACAGATCAATGATTCCTTTAATACATTTAAGCATTATCAAATGTTTTCATAACAGTTTTCATGAGGAATTGAACACAAATTCAACGCTTATATTCCTTTCGCGTTCCTGAAAAAAATTATCTCTTTGGAAACTCTAAGCTTTAATTCGAATTTGTTGCTTTAAATTTCTCAGTTTTAAAAAGGAACAATCCTCTTCCGAATGGAAGCATTCATGCAAGAAAATTTATGAGATTGTATAAACAATTTATTCTTATTTCCATGGCAGTTTAAATCATTCATTAATTTATGCGATTTTGAAAAAGACTTAGTGTTGTTTTTGTTTCTCCTGGGCGCAGACTATCTATAGTAAAGTTTGGAATTAGGAAAAAGTTTTAAAAAGCCTTTTAGAACATTTAGAATTTTGAAAAATGCAACTTGATCGATATGGATATGTTGGCCATTTGTCTGTATGTGGACTTTACAAATAAACTTCGGAAGAAAACTTGCTATGCGGTATAAATTTTACCTATTTTTTAGTCAAGCCCTCATTTTTTTAACAAATCCTTGTAAATGCGAACCCTGTGTAAACAAATCCTTTGTAAATGTGAATATTAACGTCTTATGTATGTATATGTACAACTTCTATAGCCGGTCATCCCTCAAAACGGTTTTTTCGGAACCATTACTGGCTATATATATAAATATATATATATATATATATATATATATATTTTAGCTGAATACCCGTGCTTCGCTACGGAGTACATTCACATTAAATACAACGGTCAATGTATGCAACTAATGCCAAAAAAAATATATATATTTATAAAAAAAAATCGTAACGGTTATTTTTATAGACAAAATAATGTAGAAGAAAATATTCAAATTAAATACAACGGTCAATGTATGCAGTTAATTTGTATGTTTCATATCTATGAAACATACTATTTTGAATTAAATTCTTAAAAAACTTCCATCTCAATTAGTCTAGAGGTAAAATTTATCTTCTACCGTATTTTAATATTTTTTTGTCAATTTATTTCGTTGTTATGCACGTGACGCAAAATTAATTTAAAGTATCACAAAAAGAAAAACTACGTGATCAGAGAGATTACGAGATTACGAGAACTATGACTTTATTTCACTCGACCCGTAATGGTTCTGCCGCAGGAAGCGGATGAAGTATGCCCTAATTCTGTTAAAATATGTCTAACCAAAATCTTAAATATAATATGTAAACCTGACCTTTTCTTCTAAAATATTGTATAATAAATGTTGTTATTTTTGTTTATAAACGCATAGTTCCCTTTGGACTTCACCTCTCTAATTTTACACAACGCAAAGGGGTATCTCTGGTACCCCTCATAACACACACACACACATATATATATATATGTATATATATATATATATATATATATATATATATATATATATATATATATATATATATATATATATATATATATATATATATATATATATATATATATATGTATATATATATATATATATATATATATATATATGAAAGGTATAAAATTTAAGTTGATCTCCTGTAAATATTCTTTCCTTAACATGCTTAAGATGGCATTACAAAATTCTGTTTTCACGAACCCAGGGCTATTTTTCATAGCCTGAGCAATTTCTGGGAAGCCACGAAGTCTTCCGACCCTTTTCTATGCCCAAATAAGGAGATCTTCCTGCACAACTGATGCAGCTTGCAAGAAACATCTTTGTTCAGCAATTCTTAACCGCAGATACCTTATACGCTAGCCCGGGAGTCACTCGGGTGTTGGTTGTCTATTAGATACGATGTATGTTTTAGCCAAAAACCTACATCTTATCTAATAGACAGCCAAAAAAGTGATTTTTTGAAGGGTTTAAGTAAAAAAAAGTAATTTTTAGTTATTTGTTAGTATTGAGGAAAAAAATCCTTTGACTTATATAAAAGGCTTGAGTCTATCAATTTTGTATACAAAAGTAAATTTCTTTGTACAAAAGACTCAAGTCGAAATTATTGTTCTGCGATTGGCATAAAAGCCAATAACTTGGTATATTTAAATCACTGTTTTTGACTAAAGCCCTTTATACCGGGCACCATAGAATATATATATATATATATATATATATATATATATATATATATATATATATATATATATATATATATATATATATATATATGAATGTGTGTGTGTGTGTGTTTATAGGATTCGTAAAGCTTTAGGAAAGTTATAAGATGGACATGGTATTTCTACACAATTCAGTTAAAATGCTTTTTTCAACACCAAATATGTAATAAAGGAAATGATTCCAAAAATTTTTTGGGCATAAATGCATTTATCGCCCAAAGAACTGCAGTAAGTTGAAAAGTATATACTAAAGTAACAAAAATTTTGACAACAAACAGAGAAAAAAAATATAATCACTTCAGTGTTGAAAATATTGAAGCTTTAGCTCGGAATGAACACACATAAAGCAATTCGATATCTTAAACTCTACTTTTTATCGACTTAACTCGATTTTTTTGCAGAAAAAAGGACTTTCACTTCAAATTATACTTTATCACAAGTCATAAAATTTCTTTCAGAGTAAAGGAGGAAATGTGTTATGTGCTCGAAATTTAAGATCTTCAGCTTAGAGGGAAGAAGAACTTCACATAATCTTTTTCTGTGTATATTGGTCCATATAAAAAAATTAATGTAACTTGAGGGATTAAGAAAATTAATATGGACTTAATCGATTCATTTTTAAAATTGGATTCGTTAATTTTGAGCTTGAAGTTCATTGATTGGTCAAAAATAAATTCTGACAGGCTCGGAAAGATTCAATTTGTTACACCCTAAATGATTTTTTTTCCCATTGAAAAATAACTTACTTTGAAGGACCAAATTAAAATATTTGCAAACCGGATTTCGCATGTGGAGATTAGTTAAATTTGTGGGAAATTCACAACGCCTTTCCAGGAAAATCGACGACATAGACATAGACATGGTACATTGACGAGGCACCATAGAGCAGGGCTCCATATCCTCTGTATGGATAATTTTTTGTGTTGCTATATTTCCGTTCTCGGGATTAAAAGAAAAGTGGTGACTTGAAAGCAAATAATAATAATAATAATAATAATAATATACTAATAATGATTAAAATAATAAATAAATTAATAAAAGTAAAAGTAATACTGATAATAGTAATAAATAAATAAATATAAATTTGACAACTATTTAAAGTAGCATATTTAAAAAAAAAAAAAAAAAAAACGGTAGCAGACTATTAAGCAAAAATTGTTAAGATAGTCTTGAGGTCGATCCATCAAAAAATGACTGCTCAGAACCAGAAGCGCCGGCAATTGTAATTTAGAATTTAGAAGAGGTTGGAGGGAAAGTTAAGAATGGGGAAGGAGACCAGGGTAAATAATCAAAGTGGCCTTAAGCTATGTCCACAACTGTGCGCTTTCGTGTTCGCTTTCGCTTTC
Source organism: Dolomedes plantarius (assembly GCA_907164885.2). NCBI lineage: Eukaryota > Metazoa > Arthropoda > Arachnida > Araneae > Dolomedidae > Dolomedes > Dolomedes plantarius. Next base: position 86,308,026 of record OU015499.1, on the reverse strand, counting down.
GACATGACGCACGGAGAGAAAATTGTGAGGCATGCGCACAGGGATGCGTCACCACCTGCAAATTCCACGACAGCGCATGCGTCGCGATAGCGCATGCGTAATCGCAAGCCTATCCGACCCGAGTGGATTTTCGTGAGTGATTCCATGCGCTTTTCTGTTCCGCAAGGCAGTTTTCAAGCCAGTGTTGAGAATGTCGCAGTCTTTGGAAGAAATTTTAAATTTTATTGATGGTTATAGAAATTTACCAGCATTGTGGGACGTCAACCATTCCGCATACACAAATAAAATTATTAATACATTTAATACATTTAAAATAATTATTCAATAATAATATACAGGGCATTAAATTATTAATGTCTATTATTTTAAAATTGAAACTAAATGTATTTTTAAACAAAGCAAATTGAAAAAAAATTTGAAAACTTGTACTATATCATTGAAATTTTCTTTTTGAAATACAGGGAGAAGATTTCAAAAATACGGCTCAGCTAATTTGTTATCATAAAAATACTGAATAAAAAATTTCCCATAGCTTATCATGGAATTAAAGACCCACTTTGAAAAAAAAATAGATGTTTTAGTATTATAAAAGCAGGTTACAACCTGAATTCGCGTTTTGCGTGACATAATTTTCCCCTCATGTCATGCATTGCTTGCATCCAAATGCGTAAGATCTTACACATATCATTTTCATTTCAAGCTAAATATCATCGACATATTTTAAATGTAGGCATTTTTTAGTCGATCATGGTTTTCTCGTCGTGTTCTTCATTTAACCCCATGTTAAGGAAAAACGACCGATTTTGATTAATAACAAAATATACTTCTTAACTTCTTACATATGTAGGAATTTTTTTTGTATTACATATGAAAATTCAAAAGTAATTCTTCATGGCTCGCTTTGCTCAGAAAAGAAGTAAATGTCTCGGTTTAATTCTTTACTTTATATTAAAGAGATTACTAAGTGTATATATATATATATATATATATATATATATATATATATAATATATATATATATATATATATATATATATATATATATATATATATATATATATATATATATATATATATATATTATGATTTGCTAACGATTTTTCTTGAATTTTCTATATACTTCCAAAGTAATATAAATGTTCCTTTTATTCAGAAATAATTTAATATACCAGTGTAATTTTACACTATATAATAATATATTTAAGAAGTAGAATTCTAATAAAAGCAATATTCTACCGTTTTCTATTTTTAGTATTTGCTTGGTTTTATTACTTTATAAACAAAACTATAAATTGCAGTTCTATTTCTAATAACTTGGCATATAAAAAAACAGGCCTTCTCTACATTCCGTATCATCCGTTATTAATTTCTCTTTTAAACTACATTGATGTAGAACCTACGTGTATAAGAAAAAGCATCTCTAATCGATTACTGAGTTATTATATAAAAAATATTATATTTATATTTATTTTTTTGTCTTCTCATTTAGATCATTTTCCCCTGCACGTGTACACACAGATATATATATATATATATATATATATATATATATATATATATATATATATATATATATATATATATATATATATATATATACATATATATATATATACATATATATATATATATATATATATACATATATATATATATATATATATATATATATATATATATATATATATATATATATATATATATATATATATATATATATATATATATATATATATAACCCCCTAAATGTCCTTTCTTGCAAAGGGGATATGACATTTCCCGTTCTAAACAGGGAATCGGAAAAATTGGCCACGAAAACTAAATGTTCACTTAACGCAGTTACCTCTCTCACTCTTATAATGATGAGGGCATGAGATACAATATTTTAGATAACCGTGTCCTCTCAGATATACTTACTCAGAAAGACGTTCAAAACTTGTACAATTACAAAATTTGCAAAGAAAGAATTTACCGCAGTTCCAGGGTTTTGAAAGCAGGAAAAAAGTCATAACGGTTTCACGAGAGTCGACATATATTTTGAGAATGAGGGAGAAATTACCTGAAAGAAAAGAGATGCATATAATAACACATCTTACAATATTTTTAACAAATGAAAGAAAAATAATTACAAGATAAAAAGAACTTTTTATACACCATGTTTTCAAATTTTCCGTTGAATCATGTAAACTTGACAATTCTATGTATTAATAAATACTTTTGTAAAAATGTTTTGATGAATTATCCCATCAACTTGAAAGAAAATGAAGTTAATTGGAAGTTAACTTGCGTATAACTTTACTTTCCCGTCCCGGCGGATAGATGGCTGCACCAGTATACAAAACAAAATTGACTGAAAATGAATCCTGCTTAAAGATGGCTAAAAGTATTAAAATAATGCATTGTCATCGTGTTCTGAGCTATTCTATAAGTTTCAAATGCAAAGCTAGTCGGGAAGTTAGTTAAAAACCGATTGCAAGATTTGTACTGGACAAGCAAACAAGAAAGAGAGTTAATAACAAGTAATATAAAAAAAATTTTAAAGTCAATTCCTACTTAGGTCAACAAAGAAAAATTTTATTTTAGTTACTTTTTGGCGGGGAATTGCACTGATATTGGCTCGATTCTGTGAACACCATTATTGCCGAGAAATTGTTTTCTCCCATATAAAACTAAAATTAATTAATTAAATTTAATTAATTAATTAATATTTTTTAAAAACTGTATTAACATCAAGTGTCATCCACTACAAGTTTAAAAAAATGTATTTGAACTTGAGTGGATGGAATTGAAAAACATGTAAAAAATTGATGAGAATCAAAGGACAAACCTTAATGGTTTGTTATTATATGGTACTATCATATCTATACTTATATATAAAGAGAGAGCGATTTTGTACGGGGAGGGTAATCTTCAGAACCACTGTACCTATTTGAAAAATTCTTTCACTGTTTGAAAGGTACAGTATTCCAGATGGACATAGGCTATATATTATGTATATCTGATAAGTAGAAATAAATTTAGGGACTTAATTCTAAGAATCTCCATTGTTTCCGCTACTGTCCTCTACCGCTTTTTGCTCCGAAGATTTCAACGATCCTTAGCGTGGTGCTATCGCGGTGGGCTTCTGTTCTGACGCTAGCGGTTCGGACCTAGCCGTTCTCCGGCACGCCTTTTTCTTTTATAAAATTTGTTTTAATTATTAACTAACATAAATTTAATTTAAGGTATTTTTTAGGTTATTATTAAGGTAAAAAAAGATTTACAATTTATTGGCTATCAACTGGAAATTTATTGGCGTAATATTTCGTTCAACCCGGACAAAGTCGGGACGGGCCGCTAGTTTAGTAATATGTATGGTTGTCCAGTAATTTTCTTCAGATCTGATTGACGACAAAATTCTACACTTGACTGTTCGTTCTGTATCACGAAGCAATAATACTCAGCGTCACCTTTAAGGCAGCTGTGTACTAACCCTAATGAATCACTCACCCCAGTATTAACCCTTTCAGGGGCAAAAACCTCCGCCATTTGCACGGTGCAAATTTGTCCCCCGATTTTTTTAACCTAAAGAATCTTAAAAAATTTTCCAATTAAAGGTTGCGGAATATTTTTACGTCTTTAAACTCATAACAGATGGCAGTACTAACCATTTTTCTGCTCATTTAACTGGAATACATTGAATGCAAGTGAAGAAATGAGTAGATTTAGGCATTTGCAGTTTGCAAACGGCACCCCTCAAAGGGTTAACGTATGGAGAAAATTTGTCTACTATTTTTTTTTTCCAATGCGGAGGCCTTGTCTTTAGACATTCGACCGTTATCACCGCGGTATTGCTGGCCTCTTTATTATGGGGCGCACCATGTAGGTGGCCCAGCTTCGCCCCATATGAACCGGACCCTTAATTTTGAACCGAGTCAAGTGACGAGACCGGAAACACTTGACCCCACACCTGCAGGGGTAAATTTGAGAACTTGAAGGACATTGCACCCACGACAGATTTTTCGTGCACCAGCCGCCTTTAGTGCACACGGCAGTGGATTTGTCAGCGCCCGGCATCGAACCAGGGACATGTCCTTATATTAAATATATTATATTATATATATATCTTTAACTTTTTACCTGTCCTTATATTAAAGATATTATATTGTCCTTATATTAAAGATAATATCATTATATTATATTGATTTATAAAGATATTATATTATATTTATTAGTGGATTTGTCAGGGCTCGGCATCGAACCAGGGACATGTCCTTATATTAAAGATATTATATTATATATATCTTTATGTCCTTATATTATATATATATATACTGGCCCACACAGTGTTGCCACTATTAAAGTTCCATCCCTGGCATTAAAGTTGTTCATGTCCTTATTCCAACGCGATTTTGCATTTATTTGATCGTAAAAACCAAGCTCTGAAAATAAAATTAATCTCTTATCAGAAAGCCGTAGTCATTATACCTTAAAGTTTTGACTAAATTACATGCATTAGGGGTTACTAAAGGGTAATTTCCTTGCATTAGGGGTTACTAAAAGGATAATATTGGCATCTCTATTTTGGGGAATGATCTAAATCCTTAACCCCCATTATCAAAATTGTGTCCATGGAAGACGCTTTGTTCTTTCCATTGTAAAAGTGAATAGAAATTATAAATTATTATCAAGAATTTATAGCAATTTCTTTTATTGTAATTGTGTCAAATGGAAGTTATTAGTCGTCTAAAATAATCATAAAAATTTTGTTTTTAGAGTTGTTCTTAACCTTTAGCTTACGGGGCCCATTTTGGAACGGCAAATTTCATATCCACTTGTAAGAACGACAATAAAGGAGTCATATATATATATACATGTGGTTCTCAAAATAATGGAAACACCTATCAATGTTAGTGGTGTTTATGTATGGGCTTCGTATTCCTTAAAAAACAAGTCTGTCTACCAGTATTTTTTTATACAATATAGTGTATGTATTATTCTACTGCCAGGCAGCAGTAATGAAGCTAAGGGCATTGTGCTTCTGGGGGAACAGCGTAAAATGTCAAAGCTTGTCAGACTTTGCAAAAACGGAAAATTGTTTGAGCTCTCTTAAATTGGAGTATCTGTTACTGCAACCCCCAGGCTAATTGGTGTTTTTCGAGCTATGGTATCGAAAGTCGTGATAGCATACAGAGTGCACGGAAAAACATTCCTTGATAAACAGAATAGTGGACGAAAGGGAGAGCTGAGTGAAAGAGACGGACGAGCTATAGAAGCGGATTGTGACATGAAGAAAGAAAACAACTGCAACAAAAATGACCGAAGAGTAAAAACCAATTATTAGTGGATCTGCATCTGCATGTCCTCAATCTGCATCTGCATGTTCCGATATCAACCATTAGAGGTAGAAGGGAACTCCACAAACAAAGCATTTACGCTAGAGTAGCTATTCCCAAACCACTTGTAATAGATGCCAATACGAAATATCGTCCACAATGGTGCCACGAGCGTAAATCCTGGTCGAGTTATATGTCGAAAAACGGCATTTGGTCCGACAAATCATTGTTCCTCGCAACAGGACGTGCGTATGTCTGGAGAACACCTACACAAGCGTAAGATTCTGGTTGTCTCATCTCAACTGTCAATCATGGAGATGTATCAGGTTTTGGGATGGCATCGCATAGTTTTCTTCAGGCCATGTTCTTCAGGCATATTGCAACCCTAAAAGGGAGATTGAATGTGAAGCACTATGTCGAAATTCTAGCTCACTAGTTCATCCTATGGTGCAAACATTGTTTCTTGCAGGAGATGGCGTTCTCCAGGTTGATAATCCCCCTATACATACAGCGAAATCTATTAAGTGTTGGTTTGAAGTCCATGAAAAAGAGGTCAGAAATCTTATCTTGCCCCGTACAATCTCCTCGACTATATATCATCCAACCACTGTGATCTGTATAAGCGGGTAGAGCTAGGTATCGATATCCACCACAGCATCGCTACAGAAACTTTCATGATTTTTCCCGGAAGAATGGTATAATATATTCTTAACCACTATTCATAATTTGTATAATCCAGTTCCAAGGTGAATCAGGTGGTATTACATAGCAAAGGTGAACCTGCGCCCTCTTAATAAAGGTTTTCATGATGTATCTTAGTGCTTCCATTATTTTGATAACCACCTGAATATATATATATATATATATATATATATATATATATATATATATATATATATATATATATATATATATATATATATGTAATATATATATATATAATATATATATATATATATATATATATACATATATATATATATATATATATATATATATATATATATATATATATATATATATATATGTGTGTGTGTGTGTGTGTGTAATAATAACGCCCCATCCTTATAAACTGTTTCGCCCCACCTTTTTTACTTAACGCGTATTCTAAATTATTCCCTTCTCAATAACGTACATTGTCTTTCTTCAAATTACGACCTAGGAGTTATCGAACTAACCATCCATATTACCCCTTAGTACACGCGCGTTACAGATATTTGTAAACATGATTCAGCACCACGTGATGTTTTCGCCTCGGAGCGCTTTTCGGAACATCATACGGTCCTTATGTAATCAAGTCAGATACTCAATTCTAGCCAATAAAATTATTTCCCCGCGGTCAGTGCCCCTACACTTTATAACCTTCTGTAAAAGTTTACGGCTTGCTTTTTACTGTCTGTCGATGTCTTGTCCTGTTTACGCGCTGCTCCACTGCTGTCCGATATAACGATGCAAAATCTGCGTTCTGAATGCGCCCCGGCAGGTACCGGTGGCGTTGCTATTGTGTGTGTCCAGTTGTCAAGATACCTGTGTTTTTCTGAATAATATTTGTCTACTTTAGAATCCGGAATAAATTAATATACGTCGCATATCTTTTGTGTGCGTCCTTCCAATGCCTCTCCAGTGTGTGGTTTTCCTCCCCGATGTGTCAACAGCTGTCGTGAAATGGTCGTCATCTCCTGACACTCTGGCTACGTCTACAACATGTTTGTGTTTCATCTCCTCTACATAGTTTAAGTTAAATTTTACCGTGCGCGTTAGCCGATATCATTATATATATATATATATATATATATATATATATATATATATATATATATATTCATATTTTATATATATATATATATATATATATATATATATATATATATATATATATATTCATATTTTATATATATATATATATATATATATATATATATATATATATATATATATATATATATATATATATATATATATATGACTTGTGTTTTTAGAGTTTTCTGCTGTATAGAAGACAGTTGTTACGTGTTTTCTGTTTGAATTTGTGTATGCGCCTAAAGAATTTACAGAATAATAAATTTTATTTTGTGTGCACTTTATGAAGAGATTTTATTCAATCCAATCGAACCCAGGAAAACGGAAGGATATATATATATATATATATATATATATATATATATATACACTGAAGTGCCACTGAATTAGGGATAGCAAAGCCTATGCAAATTGTGTAGCGCTGCGCATCATGTATGCGCAAGTGAGGGTGCTGTGGTAACTGCATATATAGCGCGTACTGTGGTTGTTCTGATTTAGTTGTTGGAATTGACAGTATGGGTAAACTGCCTGATTAGGAACTGTACAAGGGCATGGTGGCTCAATCATGGTCTGGGGTGTTTTTTCGTGGCACAGTTTGGGATCTTTGGTGCGTGTACCAACCTCCCTCAATGCAATTCGGTACGTAAAGTTGCTGGGTGATCACCTCCATCCGTTTATGCTGTTCTGTTATCCGCACGGTAGTGGAGTTTTCCAGCAAGACAACTGTACCTCTCACAAGTCCCGGTTCTTTGGTGCGTGTACCAACCTCCCTCAATGCAATTCGGTACGTAAAGTTGCTGGGTGATCACCTCCATCCGTTTATGCTGTTCTGTTATCCGCACGGTAGTGGAGTTTTCCAGCAAGACAACTGTACCTCTCACAAGTCCCGGTTGGCTACTGGCTGGTTGGATGAGCATTCCTCTGACTTCTCTGTCATGAATTGGCCACCTAGAAGCCCAGACTTAAATCCTATTGAGCATCTTTGGGATGTTTTGGAACAAGGCGTGAAAGGCCATCATACAGCACCAAAGAACCTTACTGAATTATGGCCAGCCTTAGCCAATATTTGGCAAGCCATTCCCGTGGAACTTTTCCAGAAACTTGTTGAATCTATGCCTCGTCGTGTGGCAGCCGTTATCAAGGCCAGAGGAGGCCCAACTCTTTACTAGGTAGGTATCCCTAATTCAGTGGCACTTCAGTGTATTTGAGGCTGTGAAAACATCTTCTAAGTGGTGTATGTCACATTTTCAACTTTTTTTATTTGAGGGCAAAAATGAAATCGCCATGTTCAATTTATATTATGAATTAAAATTTGTTCAATTTATAGTGGATTTTTTTGTAGTTTTTGCAGTAAAACACTATGGAGATACAGCACTAGAGTTACTGATTTAGACCACTTTGCCTTTCACCGTCTTATATATATATATATATATATATATATATATATAATGGTTGATCGATGGTCGTTATCCCAGAAGATGTTTTTGAACTTAATAATGACTATCCAAAAATTAGATTTTCACTAACATTTTCCTCCTTTAAATAGCTCTTTTGAAAGAAAATATCATAGGTTAAAACTCCATTATCAGTTTCGTATTCACACTTGAAATTCGTAATGTAATTAATTCGAATACATACAAAAATACACATTTCAATTTTCCAATACTTATTTACTGGGTTTGAAAGAATTTGAGTTAATTCTTTCAAGTTTGTTTACCATCGCATTTGAATTCATTCAACCAACGGTTCTGTTTGTTTATAACATTTTAAAGTCTTATTAATAATTTTGAATTCGGGAAAAACATGATAAATGTTAGAATAAACATACACTCTGCTGCAACACTGTTATTTAAAATACTTTTAAGTCCTGAATGGCTGATATAAAAGAAAATCTATAAGCAGAAAGTATTAGCCTCAGTTCACAGCAACAATAATAGAATGTAACAATCGGCAGAGAACTTTATATTCATTTGTTTGTACTTCGAGTTCAGTTCCGTAACATAATCTCTAAAACTTGCTGTATCTATTGTTAAATATTTTTCAGAAAAAAAAAATATTACCTTATTCTAATTTGTAAACAATAGCGTCGCTAAAATTGTAAAAGTACATCCTGATATGTAAACCGAAAAAAGTAAAACTAATATTTAGTCTGAAGCTACAGATGTTTTCAGAAATTATACATACCAGGATTTTAATTAGAAAACCCGTATAATTGTTCTTTGTATTTAAAGATATGATGTTGTTGATTAAGCCTCGTTTTAGGGGAAAAATTGATTTAAATATTCTAATTGTAAATTTCGCGTCTTGCATAGAAAGATAACCAACGGAAAAAAAAAATTCTGGTAGTCTCTTCTAACGAAACTACCGGGGGTTAATAATATAGGATTACTTATCGTTGCTTACCTCATATATGTATGTATTGTATGTATATATGTATGTATTTGCTATGTATATATGTATCTATATATATGTACGTGTGTATATATATATATATATATATATATATATATATATATATATATATATATATATATATATATATATATATATATATATATATATATATATACATACTGGCGTTACATACTGGGTTTCGTGCGGTGCCAAACTTATAACTCGCGACGACGGATGGTTTTAGAGTCTGAAATTTTGTTTTCCGGAGAGGGTCGTTATGGAGGAACGTAATCCTACGTTAAAAGTCTGTTTATATTTCTTAGCTGTTTACTTAAAGGATCAGGCAATTGCTCGGTTCTCCATCATTTTAGGAGGTAACTGCTTTCATATACACTCAAATAGTATAATAGTATAAACACATCGATATTTAAAAGAAAATTTGCTAATTAAATCTTTATAAAATAAAATTTCAGGTGTATATCTAAACTCTCAATATTGAGGTCACTAAAGCAGCATTTCGCTAGCAAGGTAGGTATACATAACTATTTAATATATATTTTTTATGAAAAATAAAATAAAATAAAGTAATAAAAGCTGTATTATTGTTTTAATAGAAACATGCGTGCTTTTTGTAATCATGCACATTTACAACTGAGTATTTTTAATGACGCCATTTTGTGGCATCAAGTTCGTTGCTCGGAATCCACTATATATATATATATATATATATATATATATATATATATATATATATATATATATATATATATATATATATATATATATATATATATATATATATTATATATATATATATATATATATATATATATATATATTATATATATATATATATATATATATATATATATACATATACATACATACATATACATACATACATATACATATATATATATATATATATATATATATATATATATATATATATATATATATATATATATATACAGTCGATTCCGGCTAATTGGACCACAGGTTTATCGGACCGAATCCCGTCTTGTAAACATAAGGCATGTTCGTTTAATCGGACCTGCCGATTATTATGACCAAAATGATCGCGTCCCGATGTGCTCCGGTCAACTGGTGTCGACTGTATATACATATATAGAAACAGAATACAAACAGAAGAATTGAATTAATAGTTGCTTAATCAAAGTACTCCAAGCCTGGCACTAGACAGAGTGGAAGTTAAGAATAGGAAACCGCAAGAAGACTGACGTCACAAAACTTGCAACCATGGAGCAAATTGAAACACAGAAGCAGACTTACTATGGAGACTGTGTTATAGGACAATTAAACCTAAATATATGTATATATATATATATATATATATATATATATATATATATATATATATATATATATATGTATGTTTATATATATATATATATATATATATATATATATATATATATATATATATATATATATATATATATATATGTATGTTTATATATATATATATATATATATATATATATATATATATATATATATATATATATATATATATATATATATATATATATATATATATATATATGTATGTTTATATATATATATATATATATATATATATATATATATATATATATATATATATATATATATATATAAAGTTTTTACTTTCAAGTGAATACCTTGTAATGGGATACGTCCTAAAAGCAAGGCGTGATTGAAATTGGAGTCAAAGGCTAGCAATCCACTTTAAGACATCTGAAATTATTGTTTTTTATCACCCATAAAAAGTCAGGAGGTGTCTTCCAGAACAATGCGAAACTGATGATGTTTATCCATGATCCACGATTTTTCCTGATCTAGAAAAATTCACATTAAATGTAGATGGAAATTTCTCTTAAAGTAGGTACCTTTTTCTTGAATACGGCTATATAATTATAACTACCACCCATTTTATGAAAAAAGTTGCGGAAGATGTTTTGATTGCGTTTCTTTATTACCTTAAAATCTCATGAATTTATATTTACACCTGAAAGTGTGCTTTATTATTGTTGTTTTATTACTTTTCTACTGCGTATGTGGGATTATCACCCTTTTGAACAGCTGTTCTATGTAATTTGAAATCATTTTGAAGCCATTGGATCGTTTGAAGCTTGATTTATATTTTCCAGATATAGTTTTCAAAAGGCTAAGAAATGCCCATTGTTTATCCTCCCATTGTATCAAAAATACCTTTAAAGACGCTCTTATGTGCTTTTTAAAAGTCTTAAAATATCGGGATTTTGTACATACACCTGATAATAGGCTTTGCTGATTTCACTTTATATGGCTTTGTGTATGAGAGATTCTTAATCCCCTATATTCTTGTAAAAAGTAATTTTGAAATATTTTGAGACCATTGAAACTTTTGAAATTCCGATTTATGTTTCTAAGAAATAGTTTTTCAGGTATTAAGTACACGTATGTTTATATATATATATATATATATATATATATATATATATATATATATATATATATATATATATATATGTATATATATATATATATGTATGTATGTATATATATGTATATATGTATGTATGTATATATATGTATATATATATGTATATGTATATATATATGTGTATATATATATATATGTATATATATATATATATGTATATATATATATATATATATATATATATATATATATATATATATATATATATATATATATATATATCGACTTTCGAGGTAAAATTCATAGGCATTTTCCCTCTGTCTCAAAGTGAGTCAAGTGATCGCATACTGTGACCTGAGGAGGTGTAATTGTGTTGTAACGCAGGGGTGTCCAACCTTTTAGCTTCTTTGGGCCACATTGAAATGAAACGAATTGTCTTGGGCCACACAAAAATATACCAAACATTAAAAATAGTTGATCAAAAATAGTATAATTTATATTTAACATATTTCCAAAAGCATAACGTATAGTTAACATACGTATTTATTTCACTATAAATTTTATTTATAATTAAAAAGATAACTATGGGAGTCATAAAAATAATTGAAGTGGTTGCAATTCTCATGGAGTTGTAAAGATGCTCATCCGATATTTTGGTTCTAATCTCTTGAAAATAGTTATTCACAGATGTACGTGGTTCCAAACACTGATGACCAGAATAACGCATGACTATGCAGTGAGGGATATTCATATTTGGGCAGGTATGATTAAGGGTTGATTTATACAGGCACGTGAAGGGAACGCAACGGGAACGAGCCGAGCGCGCGACGAGTCGTCGTAATCATTTCCTCCCTGTTTTTCAATGGAACTGTTTATACTGCGCCGTGACACGTCCGATTCTCGGCAGATTCCCGGCCGAGAATCGGCGCCAACGATTCGAAGCAGGAAATCGTTCACTGCTCGGCCGTCTCTCGTTCATGGCAGAAAGTAAAAAGTGGCTATTCAAGATATAATTTACATACTGTTATTTATGTTTGATATTTAATATGGATGATGAAAACTCATTGAGCTGGTGAGAGGTTTTGTACGATTTGGCCCATCAAAATACATGAATCCACAGTTCAAAATGACAATTCGGAAGGCACTAGGAGAAAATTATACTTGAAATTACAATTGGTTCATTAAAATATAAAATTTATCAATTTGTATGAATAATGAAACAATGAAAAAATTATTTACACGATTTAGAAAGTGTAAATTGTTAAAAACAAATACTTACATGTATGGATTTGTTGGTTATAAAGCAATTTTTCTTGCTTTCTGAGAAGCAAAATTGTATATTAAAAGTGAAAAGTCCAAAGATGATGAGAGATCATTTTCATTAGAAATAAGTGCCATGGAGGACAGGCGTACAATCCGTTTTCAAAGCATTCTGATTGTACCTGCTTTGTAATATTTTCAGTTCTTGTGGGAAAAGTGGGAAATAAAATCCATTATAATGTTAGAGAGAAGAAGTAAAAGCCATTTTTTGTTTACCTCACTCCTTCAGACCCCTTTCTTCCCAACAGGTTTGGAGCCAGGGCCGCCCAGAGGGGGGAGGGAGGAGGGGGCAACTGAAGCACTTTGCCCAAAAAAAAATTTTCAAAAAATTATTTATTAGATTTCCTCCGAAAGAAAATTCTGAAACTTGTACCGTACTTCAAAATTCAAAATAATCTCCTAAAAAAAGGCCCCCCCCCCCCAAAAAAAAAATAAATAAATAAATAAAAAAAATTATTCGATTAATCAGATTTCTTGGGGCCCCCAACAGAATTTTGCCCCAGCCCCCTTAAAGTCTCTGGGCGGCCCTGTTTGGAGTGCATTTACTTATTTGTCTTACACTCCCTGGAGAAATGTCTTGTCTATTGTTTGCTTTGAATAGAGCAAACATTTGACCAAATAATGGTATTAGTATTCATTCACAAGGATATGTTCACGTTTTACTCGGTTTGCAACTACTCCGTGAAAACGAACAAAGTCCGACAAAACGGTTTATAATTCTTCAAATGACTGTATGTAGTGACTGACAGATAGTAGAAACTGATATTGAAAAAAAGGATTGATAATCAAGGGTTTACTATAACGGAATTAAAGATAAATCATGTTTTTTTAAGCGAGAAATTTTTCGAACCAAAAGGGTAGTTTGTCAATTAAGATTCTTTCTGCGATTCTTTAGAAAAAATCGAAACATATATATTTTTATAAGTTGAATTATAGAAACCGCGAAAAAGGAGGGATTTGTTTAAAAACCCGTAACATTTAGAAAAGTGTTGCTATGAGAAATAAAAATGGTGGCCCTGGGCGGTTGCCCAGTTTGTCCACCCCTAAGCACGGCCCTGGCTCTCCTCTTCCTCCTCCTCTAACAAAAGTGTGATAATGGCTCAATCTTTAACTGAAAAATGAAACCGCGCCATGACGTTACAAATCTTTCGCAACTAATGAAACACGTTCCAAGCCACTTTCTACTCCCGTCTCTGTATAAACACATGCAGCCGGCGCCCGGGCTCGGCTCGTTCCCGTTACGTTCCCTTTACGTGCCTGTATAAATCGACCCTAAGAATACAACAAAGAGACTTGATTGAATTTCTCTGTAAGTTAGATACCATATTGGTGTTCTTGAGGATACATTCTTGAGGATACATCCTGCAGGGGGAGGGTACAATACTACGAAGGATGGCCCTCGTCACATTTTACAAATATAAAAGAGTGACCAAACCCCTGACATCTATAGAATTGACTTACCTCAGGTGGCTTAAAATGCTCAAAGGTTACTATTAAGTAATTAACCGTTTTGATGTTAGTTAAATTATCAATATTAGGAGAGGGTCCAATAGCCACCATGAACAGTATCATGGGTTGCGTATCTTACGATTGGTAAGAAACGAAATTTTTATCGGCTCTAACCAGATAACTTCTAAATCCCCGAATAATGAATTTTCACGACCGGTCAGCCCTCGAATTTTTAGTTCTGAGCGGAATTTTTCCGAAGAGACACCATAGTGTAGAGGTGTCCGAGAAATGGTTCGTCCCATCTAAAGTGCGCGATTTCTAAATCTCGACCATGACACCGAGAGGAAATAATTAAAGGAGTGTTTCATTTTTTATAAAATGAAACAAGATTTTTTACGAAATGCGTATGTAATAAAAATTAGTCTGTAATATATAATAAACAATTTTATGTTATTTCATTAATTAGTTTCTATTATTTCATCAAAATCAAAGTAATCAAATTTCTTATAAAATTCTGTTAAATTCTATTTTCCAGTTATATGAAGAAAAAAAATTCTCATTTAACATCAGAATAGTCGAAATTGATTTATCTTTGTACCTTGTCGAAAGACAGTGTGCCAACTGCGTTATTAAATAACAAGAAAAAAAAAAATTTCTTAGCATTTTCCACTCCTCTTTTCTCCGGGTGAAAATTAAGCTCCTCCCCTTTTTTTAACAGAGCAACATCAACATTGCCCCTTTTGACCACACCGAAACCCAGCAGCTGTAGATTATAACATAACAAATTTAACCTTCTTATATAAGTCAAAATATTTATCACAGTTATAATAAAAATATGATAAAACATGATAAAAATATTTAAATGATTAAAATATTTAAATTATTGTTTATTAACATTTTTCAGGAAAAAATTATTTAAAATTTATTTTAATTTAATCCCGAAATCATAATAATATTACATTTCAGGTGAATTATAAAATGAGTAGCGAAATTCAATTTAATTATGTAATATAAAATACATAACCTAAATTTATTTATTTTATTTTATTTATTGGTACAATTTTGATTGATTTCCTCACTATAGAAATGTACTGCCTGGTAGTACAATATTATTATCTTGCTTGCGTATTACAGGTATACGAGTTACAAAATATTTAAAGTTCAGAGAGGCAAATTAAGTTTATCTTGCTAATCCTGGAATTTATATTTTGTCTTATTGTTGTTATTTAATCACTATCACATTCGGTCACTTTTGTTGAATGAACATTAAAAATACATTTAACAAGTTTGTAAAAGTTTTGAATTAGTTAATGCAGTATTATGTACTTCGTGGAAACGATTTCAGAACCATTTTTACACAGTTGCAGCGTAAATTGAAGTCACTGTGCAGGATCCTCCATTTAAAAAGCTGAGAATATTTTGAAGGACCGCATTACTGACAGTCGAAGAACAGTACGCGGCCGGCATGCCACGGGATTGACACGCCTCATATACAGTGACTGTATCTCGGAATAACAATTATCGGGGGTGCTATCGTAAACCTCCGTGTGGAAGCGACTCGAGAGAGGTGAAAGCAGTTTTAAAGGCAATTCGAAAGTTACTCATCACGTAACTTCAGAGTATGAGTAAGCAGCTTTTTTTAATTGCATAAGAATTTCTTTTGCCTATTTATTATTCATTGTGAAAAGCAATACATGAAAAAAAGTGATTTATGATTGTCTACTTACTAAGCCAGTTTTACTTCTTTAACGTACTAATGTAATTAAAAAAAAAATTCTGTATGTTACGCTGAAAATTCTAAATTTCTCAATTTTGTTGATATTATGATCGAGAAGTGGGCACATCTTAACATGTTTTATAAGTATATTCCTAACTGATATAGGCCCCTCCTCCAAATTTTTATGTTTGACTATGAAAATCTACAAAGTGGCATAACGTTGTCAATATATCTGTATTACGTTTATATTTTTTCTATTTTTGCTTATTTATTTTTTAACGTGGAGACATTTATCGTGAGACATTTGTCTTTTGTTATTCATCCCGAAGTCTTGCTGGCTACTTTATTATGGGAGCACCAATCAGGTGAACCGACATATTAGGGGAAAACACGGTAGCGAGGAAGTCTTATACGGGATTTGAACCCAAGCTTACTGCGTGGAAGCTCATAATCACGATACTAAACACTACACCTTGTGGACGGCTCTGTATTATGCTAATACTGAGAAATTTCCCTATCGTAGAAGCCGGGCTATAGCCGAATGACTAGGGCGCTGGCAGTCGGTACCAATGTCTGTGCGTTCGTAGCCCACTCTTGGCAAGGACGCTTGTATTCGTTTGGCTTCAAGCAGTATCGGCTTTAAGCGGTAGGTCCAGGTCTAATTAGCTCTCGTGTAGCAAAAATCGACCGTAGCGTTCCAAACCAAACCTTAAACTCTATCGCAGAAAAGAACTCAAACTTTCATTTTTTTCAGTGGAACTATTGCTTTCGATATTCACTCAGAATTATATCGTAACTCATGATTGAAATTACTGTTTCTGTAGCGTTTGATGACTGTAAATTTAGATACATATTAATTTATTTATTTATATCTGGTTATTTGAAATTTACCGCAACTTGGTGGTTAAAAGAAACTAACTATAAAACATTTAGAACACCTACTAGTATTATTTTTGTATAATATATATGATATAAATATTTAATATTTTTAACTAGGCCCCGGCTACGATACAAGCGGCGCGAAAGAGCGGTGCGAAAGAGCAATGCCGCGCGACAGAGCGGCACAGCGACGATGGCTACGATAACAGCGGCAGAGCGGCGGCGGCAACGAGCAAAAATAAAAGGCTGGGTGGAATTTTCCGTCAATTTCTAACATGCGTCATCCCGTGAACTAGCTAAGCTCCTCATTTTGAGTGAAAAAAGCTCTTTTTGGAAGCGCAAGTTATTAAAAGGCAAGAGGAATCATAGAGTTCATCCTATTAATAAGAGACGAAATGTTCTAGGAGAATACCATCATCTGTTTCACGAATTAAGAAATGATGAAAAAAGATTTTTTGAATATAGAAGAATGTCCATCAGAACATTCAACTTCATACTCCATAAATTAGCCCCTCGCTTGTCGAAGAAAAGGCCAGGCCTTCCACTGCAAGTTTCACTCGAAGAGAGACTTGTTGTAACTCTCAGGTACGAAAAAATTTGTTATTAAGTTATATCACACTTTTAATAAGGAGTTGAACTTATATGTATAATATATATATATATATATATATATATATATATATATATATTAATGTATTAATATATATATATGTATATGTATATACATATATATATACATATATATATGTATATACATATATATATATACATATATATATGTATATATGTATATATATATATGTATATACAGTGGACGCTCGTTAATTCGAACTCGGTTAATTCGAACTTTCGGTTAATTCGAACTAATCCAAAGGCCCCAAAACACTTGTATTGGAGTTAATGTTAAAAATATCTCATTAATTCGAACTAAATTTTCATCACTTCGGTTAATTCGAACTAAAAATTTGGCAAAA